>JANZLQ010000044.1:3141519-3282030 GCA_026212715.1 Elanus axillaris | reverse complement strand
CCCTCCCCGCGGCCCGCTCCCGGCGCCGCTCGGGAAGATGGCGCTGCGCGTCCAGGTCAGTGCGCCCGGTGCGGCGCGGCGCGGCACGGCGGGGCAGGGCAGGCGGAGCGGCGGGGGCTGTTGGGAACTGGCCTGGCCGTTGGGGCGCGGCGGGCTGTGCGGGGCCCCGGCCGCGATGGGGCTGTCGTGGGGCGGCGGGCCGGGAGCTCGGGAGAGCGCGGGGAGAGAGGTCGGGAGGTCGGTCCCGAGGTACGCGGGTGAGGATGGGGGGCGACTGCGGCCGCGGTGGCCGAGCGGCGGCAGGGGACCGCGGGGTGCGGAGGTTCGCCCTGGCAGAGGGGCGAAGGGTGCCCGGGAGGTGCCCGGGGAGCTGCGGGCAGCGTCGGGGCGAGCGGGAGCTCGCGTGCTCCGTCGGAGCGCCGAACCGAGGTGGCGATCTCGGGTGGGCTGTTGTCAGGCGGGAGCGGCGGGCTGGGCCGGTCGGGGGGTGACGCTGGCCTGGCCGTGGGAGTTGGAGCGGTACTGTCAGCGTGTCCGGGGCGCGCGGTGCCGGTCCCTGCGGGGCTGGACGGTGGTGCCGGGCAGCTGGCCCGCGGTGGGTGGTTCTCCGTGCTTCCCATCGCATCGGCGTGTGCTTGCTTGGGACCCTCGCTCGGGTTACGGCTCCTCCACGCCTGTGTGAGCTCGCCGCACCTGCTCGCCTGTTGCCGCTTCTTCCTGAAGGCATTGGTGGGTTCCCTGCTCTGCTTCTTCCCTGAAAAACAGAGACACCCCCTCTCCGGGACTTGTCCGAGATGAACATCGCCCGCCGACGCTGGGTCTCAAACAACGGAGGAAGAAGCGGGGGGGGGGATGGGGATGTCGGGGAAAGGGCCTCGGAAGATGCTTGCCGAGGTGTTACAGCATACGTTGGAATCCCTTGCGGTTTCACCGGGTTGGTGGCAGCAGGCTTTGACAGTGTTAGAGAGGCCATTTTAGGCATTTATTTAAATACTTGGGTACCAGCCATGCTGCATAGGAGGACCACTAAAATATCTTTTGTTATCATCTCATATCCAAATGGCTTTTTTCTTTTTTTATTTTTAAACTGTGGCATTTCAGCAGTTATGCCCATCCTATATAGAGCTGGTAGAACTTTCTTAGAATGTTTTCAGTCAGAAAATGTTGATTAAAATCAAAATGTCTGTGGGAATTTGTCAGTGTCAGCAAAACTTTAATCAGGAACCTACCTGGTTTCCTGCCAGTTTGCTTGGCTCCTTGGCTGCCTGCCTGGTGGGTTGCTGTGGAGCTGGGCCCCCAGCATTTTTGGCCCTTGGTTCTTTCACTGGCTAGTAGGAGAGCTGCCAGGGACTTGTGAGAGCTGGAGCAGTGTGACCAGAAGTATCTGGAGAACTTTATTTAGAATATTCTTGAATATTATGAAAGTGTGACAAGCAGAAAAAAAAAATCAATCACAGCGTCTAACCTTTTTCATTAGGGTCTGCATCTGTTTCTTGGAAAAAGTTACACTTCTTTGTGATCAAAAAGGTTACTTCTTATACAGGCCTGTTTCTACTCCTGACTCAAACCAGCCAGCATCTAACTGCTAGATCCTCTTCATAGACACTATTGTTTTTTTCTTAAGAATTGCCTTTCAGCTGTTAATAAGGGTTTGAGTAAAAGAGGTATCTGAAGGCATCAGTTTCACATGTGTTGTCTCACGATGAAAAAGGAATTGTGCCAGTCTTCTGTTTTTGTGATGAAAATATATATCTAATGTATAGAGAGCTAGCTTTTGACTTCTGATTGGTTTTTCCACTCTTTTTTTCTTAATAAGGTTAAACAAGCATCTCTATTGCTGAGCTGAGTTGCCATTGCACACAGGATGGTTGTATTTGCTGATTTCGAGTTGTATTTTTTTGGTTTCACTATCTAAATCAAGGAAAATCAGCATGTTTCCTCAGTGTTACACATAAAATATAACCCAGAGAACATCTCACAAGTTCCTTGTCAGTCTGAGAATTCTGAGTGATTTCTGCCCATACCTCCAGCCTACCAATAAGAAACTTTGTCATAACGTTCTCCTGAGACCAAACATGTCCAGATAAAGCATTTCAAAGTGTTGCAGATTCTGATAAACCACATTTTCTTTGAAGATTCGTTATCTAGTTTTTGTTCAGGCTTGCTTTAAAAATTCCCTTGTTGTCCTTAAGATGAAATGTTTCACAGTTTGAACAGAAGTTAATTCTGATCCTTAGCCTAAACTTCTAAATTTTGGTGTAACCTTAACATATTAACATAGTGCATGTGTTCTTGAAATGCACTATCAATTCTTTGTGTATAAATTATTGCTTAGCCAGCTTATAAAGGGTTTGCTATTTTAATGCCTGTTAGTATAGAGATGATTTAGACCTCAGTGATTGGGCTGATATCCCAGTTTTATTCTGGACTTTATCAAACTTGTTCACAAGTTTGTCCAGACCTGAAAGTCAAATTTCAGGTCAAATATAGGAGGGTCTTTAACTTTTGCTGGTTATGACATTATAATTTGGTTCATGCTTCTCAGGTTCTATTGGAATTGTTCCATTATGGAAAGATGCACTGCAATTTATGTCTGAGGACTATCTTTGCTAGATGTCCTTATTCCCCAACTGGTTTACCCCAGTTATGCGGGTTTTCTGTTTTATTAGATTTTCTCTAACATGTATGCTTGCATTTTTTGAGTCTTAATTTTCACTTTAATTGGCATGGATCTTGCTTCATTTAAAATTGTATTACTGGGATTGTTACCTGTTCCTTATTTTTTCCTCTGCTCTCTCTGAACATAGGGGGTGGCAAAACAAAAACAGAGCATGTCTCTGCTGAACTCAGCCTTTGAGTTATTTGATCTGTTCATTCCAGAAGCAAATATGCTATTTCTTAAAATTTCTCCGAAGGAGCAAGAACATGGCTACTTTTTGACTGAAAATCGAGAACTCTTAAAACGTCATTATTACCAAAATTCAGGAAAAGCTGATCAAAGACAGGGACTCCATATGCACAACAACAAGAACAACAAAAAAAAAGGGGGGGCAGGGGAAGATGATGTTTGGGTTTTGTTGTTTGTTTTTTTTTAAATTATAAGAAGTGTGTCTCTAGGAAATTATATACTTTGATTGACAAAACCAAATGTACTTTGCTTGCCAAAGACACTATTACTGTCTTGGATTTTTAAAAGGCATTTGAGCTATGATATAAGTGATGCTAGATTGTGCTGAACCAAATCTTTTGTTTCAAATACTAAACATCTTTTTGGAAGGGCTGGTGAACAGGATTTTTACTCAAACTTTTAGACTGGTCAAATACTGTGTGTTCTCTTTTCCCCTTCTTTCTAGGCCACGCTCAAGTCATGAAATACTTGCCAGATACCTTCTAATGAGGTGGCCAGTTCTTGATGAGAGTTACATAGGCTTTGGGAACCTGATGGATGCTAAAACTTCTGTTTGTGTAATGATTCTGAAAAATGCTCAAAGGGTTCATCTCTTCTGTGAGGCATTGACTAGTAGATATGGATCATATCCCTCACATAGGAGAGAGATATTCCCCACACACACCACCTTTACCAAAAAGAACTTTTTCAGCTTATAGGTAGAGAGGAATTTTATCTCTTCTGTTGTTACTATAGATTCTGAATTGTCCCATCTTTTACTGGTATTTGCATCAACAGATACAATGCTAATTTTTTCCAGGTGTAGTAATTTAATGAGCAATTACAGCTTTTAAAATGAAATTTGCCAGAAGTTTTCCAAGTATCAGCTCAGACTGTTCACTGTTCTCTATCTTTTCATTTATCTTTTGAAAATCTATGGAATTCCCATCTGAAGACTCAGAAAAAACAAATGGATTGAACCATAATAAAAAATACCTTGGTAGCTGAGAGATCAAGAAGTGGCAACTTAATTTTCAGAGTTATTTTTGGCTTCTTGTCACAGAAAGCCTCCTATTTTTTGGTAATTTAAATGTGAATCAACTGGAAAGCTTAGCATAGGTAACAGTTCATGTTACTGGTATAGTATCTAGGCTTATAAACACTGAAAGAAATCTTACATGGTTGAAAAGGCTTCATCGAAGTTTCAGTTGTGTTCTTTCCTAACAGAGTCTGGCAGAGCTAGAAGTACTATGTAACCACCTATATGAAGGAACTGATCTAGCACAGCGAATGCAAGCTGAGAAGGTACTCTTGGAGCTTATTGAAAGCCCAGGATGTCTAAGCCAATGCCAACTTCTATTAGAACAAGGAACAGTAAGTACCTGAAAGATGTGTTATCCATAAATGTAATCACGCTCATGGAAGCCTACATAGGTTTCTCAGTCATGAGCCATTATGTCAGTACAATAAAGGCAAAATGCTTTTATATTCTTTTGTACATAATCTGTTTCATAAATGATTGTAGAAATTTTTTCATTTGGAGGTGACCTTTGTAGAAGTGACAATAACTTCCTTGCATTAGAGATGTCAGAGGCAAAAGGGGAAAGCATCTTAGCTCTCAGGACTTTCGGAAGATTTGTAATCAGGTGTTGTGTCATCTGTAGAGCAGTGTCAGGACACTGTAGTATAACCTGATGTTTGAACGTTACCCTGTTCTTGTTTCTAGATAGTAGCTACAATGAAAAAGAAAATTGTATTTAAAAAAAATGCCTAAACTGCTTACCTGTTGTCTGTTAGTTTAAACCATTCTATGATTACTCAGTTTCATTTATGGTGTTTAATTTCATGGTTAACTGTAGATAAAAGTGATAGGGGAGTTGATTCTTATTTCATAGTCCAAGCTGAGTCTAGTACAATTCTTGCCTTTTGATGTGTTTTTGTAGACGTCCTATGCTCAGCTTCTAGCAGCAACATGCCTGTCTAAGCTTGTAAGCAGGGCATCTCCATTACCTGTTGAACAAAGGATTGACATTCGTAAGTAATGTTTGGCATTAAAATTTTATTGTATTAGTTGGAACTAAAACTTCATGTTAGCATAGTAACCATTGAGTGGATAGTCTGGTTTTTTTCTCTAGTTCTCCGTTTACCAAGCCTGTTTTTCATAAGGTAGTCATTGTGAGAAAATTAATATAAAGGTGATTGTGAGATCTTTCATCATTTCTCTGCAATTAACTCACAAATAACATTACCTAGTTTCCAAATTAAAATAACTAACTATGTTTGCTCGGATGAATTCGTATTTTAAAATATACTCATTTTTTTCAAGATAGACTTTGTATTTATCCCACAAATGCTAAAGCGATTTAGTTCATGTTTGTAAAGGATGAAAGTTGCAGATATTGCTAGTACATCTGCTAGTCACTTACATGTAATATTGCTCATGGTCAGCTCTTAACATTTGTAAAAGTCATGCCAGGGCAGGTTCTTATTTGCAGGATTAAGATCCTACAAAATTTTCCTTTCTTTTTAGGATCTGTGTTAAAGTCATTGCTCTGTCCTAAAAGAGTAAGCACGTACTTGTTAGGTCTTTAATAGTGAAAGGCTTTGCAAAAAGAAGCATTTGATTTGATTTAGATTATTATAAAATATGCACTGTTGTCAGTTCTGTGGATAGTAGTACTCTGTAATGCATGGGTGAGAATCTTCTTCTGATAAAAGATTTCAATGTTCCTTTAGGTAAAAATTGAATCAACTTTAATTTTATACATTTCAACAGCTTTTTAAACAGGTTAACTTCCTTCTAGTTAGAGAGGAATTCTGCAGCTGTAACGTGCATTACCTAAAGGGATGTTTTAGATTGAATTGAGAAAATTCAGTGGTGTCTCTTGTCTGAAAAAACTTTTGTCTATCTTGAGTTGGCTGTGAGAGCTGCTATTGCATAGTGAAATAATCAGGGCCCAGTATATGGGACCGTAATGAAAAATTGCTCTGTTTTATCTGCCAGTGTTCTCTGAGTTCACAAGCTGTTGTCATATGTGTCCTAGAATAATGATCATGTATGTAATGTGCTTTGTGTTATGAAATGTTTAGGTGTGTTTAACGATTTAACATAACTTACAGTTATTGTACTAACCATAAGAATATAGGGTTTTTTTAAAAAAAATCCATGCCTTAAGTTTCTATTAGAGCCATTTAATTAATTTTCTTTACAAAAGACTTGTGTTGCTGATGTTAAAATGCTTCTTTACAGGAAATTACATTCTGAACTATGTAGCATCTCAACCCAAACTGGCTCCTTTTGTTATCCAAGCTCTTGTTCAAGTCATTGCTAAAATTACAAAATTAGGATGGTTTGAGGTACTAAAAGATCAGCTCATCTTCAGAGACATTATTGCAGATGTAAAAAAATTTTTGCAGGTAGGAAACAATCATTTGCTTCTGCCATTTTTTTCTGTTTGGACCTCTTCATTTTTAGTGATTGGTGTGTTGTGTCATCTAGTTGTTATACACTTGGGTGGGAAAAGTGTGAAGAGCATTGCTTAAAAGCAGATCAACCCTTCAGTGAAGAGCCAGGGTGGGTTTGATACTTGTGCAAGGTTGTAGGTTTTGACGTCTCACAATATTCATAGTGCTGTCATGGTTTTTTTTGTTGATTTTCTTTTTCCAAAGCACCTTTTCATAGCGTGGTTGTAAAAAATCAGCCCTTGTTGTCAAGCCATTCTATTTAATGCCTTAATTTTTTTCAGCTGATGTGGAGATACATTTCTGATAGTGTTAGCTCCAGTTACCTGGTTAGAAACACTGGTACTGCACCATCTGAAGAGTAAGACTGTCAAATGCTTTGAAGCATGAGTCTGATTGTGATTCTTGTAATAATGACCACTAACATTGTGCCAAACTGTTCAGTTCTAGAACTAGTTCAAATGTATTTTTTCAAGTGCCTGTCATGGAGGGTTGATCAAAAAGGTGCCTTTATAAACTATTTGTTGGAGTGTTCACTATTGGGGTCCTATTTTGTTGCTTTTCTGGGTAAGTAGTTGGATTTTACCTGCACTTCAATTTTTAGCACAAATCAGATACCCCTGCTTCTGCAGTTACTGAGAAAAGCTTGTGTAAAGATAGAACTGTGGTACACAAAATTGCACAACACTGTATGTATTTGTTATGTGGTTGTGGTCCTTGTTTGCCCCATTCCTTTTTCACTTTATGAGAAATTGATGATTCCTATTGTGTGCATGGCTACTTAGATACCTGCATATATGTTTGTTCTCTTTTCATAAATGTAAAGAGGAGAGAAAGAAAAAAAAGACATTCTGTGTCTCCTAGGATTATGGTGTACAATATAGGGAGATATAAAACCACTCTAAATTTATTATTTAACTTTACCTATTTTAGCATATGTATTTAAATCTAACATATCACAAAAATTATGCATTCTAGGTAGGGATATGGGGAAGTTTGGGAGGAAAGATCACTCGTTTTCCCTCTCCAGTAATTGGATGAGGTAGGAATGTTCTTGTTAAACATTTCCTTCCACGTTATTTCGAGTTCCCCCAGTGCATTGGTCACTGTTACAAAGAAGACGCGTTACAGGATAGAGAGGTGATCTTGGAACACAGTATTTGAGAATTGGAAATAATTTCTGCAAATGTCAGAGAGCAATCATTCATTATGGACTGCTCACTATGCAAATTTTCATGTCAAATCTAGAGTAAGTACTGTCAGACACAGTGGCTAAAGATACAGAATATACAGCATCTTCTGTGAAGTAAGTTTGGAGAAGGTAATTGGTGGATGTCATGGGTTATTAGCCAGACTTGGTTATTTCATACATTTAACATGTATAAAAAGGTTCTTTAAAAGTTTTCTAGCAGATGGCTAATGTGTTTTAAAAATTAATACAGATTAGTCTTTCTGAGTGTCTGTGTGAACGTAAAGCCTAGTAATTATTTTGAGAAAAATAATCAGAAAATTTAAGCTCTTTGGACATTTACTTCCAAAATGATCCATTATCTGTGCATGTGTTGGTGATCCTGGCAACTCAGCAAGAAAATATGAAGTTAACAGTTGTGTTACTTGCCCATGAGTTTCTCATTTGTTTTTCATTCTTACTTTGTTTATAAGACTGTTCAAGTTAATGTACTTTCAGAGTTACGTTGGGAATGTCTAATAAAAGATAAGTTGCAATATTCTGCTTATTAAAAACAAACTCAAGTATACTTTTCCACCATTTTGCAGTTATTTTTATGAATGTACTGTAATTGTGTTTTGCATTTATTATTAAAATGATTGCGGTGTGACTCTTAAGTGTGTAGCTCATTAAAAATAGAGATTTAAATACAAAATTTAGCTTCTTAGGAGATTTCTTTAGTTAAATTAAGAATTCCTGTAGAAAAGAAAATTAAGCCATAGATCTATTAGTGAATTTAATTTTAGATAAAAAAATTAAAAAATAATCCCTAAACAATACTAATATACGTTAATAATTAGCATATGGTAGTTTCAAATACATCTGCATTAGCATTCCAGATTGAAGTTCATCCAGTGTGAATTTGAGTGTGCTTTAATTTAGAAAAAGGGATTAGCAGCTAGGTTTGCAGTTCTGTTCCCAACTCCTTCGCAATTTACCACGCAGCTTTTCACACTTGTGAAAAAGGGGAGGTTGCATTTTCCATTTTTGCAGGTTTGTGTGATCTAAGGAACAATCATACAGACTATTTCAAGAATTTAAAATGTAAAAGGAAGTTGTGCTCAAGTTACAGTATAGGGCGTTTAATCTTACTGAATGCAGATAGGGCAGCAATATAAATTTTTCCTGAGAGTTCTCTGAAACTTTCTCTTCTGATTTGCTTTGGTGCAAGTGGTAATACAAATAGATGACAGTGAAAAGTTAGGCCCCTTGGTAAGTAGCCATTCTTTATTAGTTGAACTTTGGGTGATCTTCAGAGTTGCAAAAGCAAGTGTCGTTGTGACAAATACCAGGAAAATTTTGGCAAGGATGGCATTGCTTTTGGGACACCAGGGGACCTGAAGCTGCAAACTGCAGCTGTGAAAGTAGGTATAGAGATCTTACCCCTGTCTCAATGGCAAGGCCTAATTGCAGTTGGTTTTAATTGTTTTTAACAAAGCAGATTTCATTTTTGTATAAATGCTTTGTAGTAACTCAGTGAAGACAGCTAAATTTTATTAATGAAATGCAAAATTCTACATTGTATCTAAATTTCAAAACATTCCAAGGAATTTAAGTACTGATGATCAGATCACACGCTCAGATGCAAATGTTTGACACCTACTGCCTCACTTCCTAGTCACAAGTTGTCAGAGATGGAATATATCATTGAGTTCAAACCAGTGCATTGTATGCTACTGTGGAGGGAAGAGAATTAGTTTTTTTGATGGTTTCAAAACTATTTTTATTCCGAGAGTGCCCTGTGATCTTTTTCATTCACGAGCAGAATTTTTTTCTAATGGTTTGAATTACACGCAACTTGCCTTAACAGTCCTAGAATACTGAACAGACCTTTGAGAAATGTGTAATAGTGAATTTCCAGATTGTGGTTACTTAGAGTCTATTTTCAGACAGGGTTTTGTTATCACACGATTCTTAAAACTTATGATGAGGTTTGGGTTTTTTTCAGAGCTAATTAGGGAGTTTGAAGGTCTAGTTCTATTAATGTTGATAGAATTTGGCATGAAAGCCTTCTAAACAGCTTAGGATACTTCAGCCTAAGAAATCTTCTTGATTCTGGAAATGTTGGAAAATACTAAATACAACCTGATTCTAGAAATTTTGGAAAATGCTGACTACAAGCTGTGATGTTTGAGCAATCCTATCTGTTTTTTCTGTAGGGCACTGTGGACCATTATATAATAGGAGTAATGATTCTCTCAGAACTGACTCAGGAAATGAATCTAGTAAGCATGTTTGGTTTTTTTCCTTCTGCAAGGGATGTATGTATTGCTGATAAAACAGTATGTTGAATGTTTCTGCCCTTGAAAGAAATTGTTAGAGAAACATTTCTTAGGCAGGAAGAGATGAACACACATTCCTCCCCCCACCAAAATATATAAAGAGACAATAAATTATTTGTGCAGGGACCGTAGCTGTACCAGATAGGTACCAAATCTGATATGGGGTAAAGTTTCTCTCATCACAGTCACTAGAACTAGTGAAGCAAAGTGAATGATCAACTTTTTCAATTGTATTTCTGCTAATGATTTTCTTTTGCCTACATCTTAACCTGAGGAAGTGCCTCAGACCTTTCCATCCAGAAAGAGAGAACCTTGAAGGGAAAAAAGGAGGTGCTTCAGGAAATTGTCAAGATCTGTATTTGGTGCTGGACCATAATTTTCGTTTCTAGTGTCAAATAATTAATCTGCCAGATATACCTATCATCTAGTTTTAACAAAGAACGGAGCATTGTTTATTTTGTCCTGACTTTTCTTAGGTGGATTATTCAAGACCTTCAGCAAAACATCGTAAAATAGCTACCTCATTCCGTGACACCTCTCTAAAGGAGATACTGATGCTTGCATGCTCTCTTTTGAAGGAGGTGAGGCTCTTTATAATTGAACCTAAATTGTTAACATCATAGTTTTCCCACTTTGAGTCCTTAATATTTTCTGAGTTGATGAATTCTGTACTTAAATGGATTACATGACACCCAGTTAAGCTCGAATGACCAAAAAATGTTCAAAGACAAAAATTACAATCTTCTTTCCTCTGTGTCGCTCTTGCTATCTCTCAGTCTTTATCTCTGTGCCATCTCTCTCTATATCGTGCCGTAAAGGATGAACTATCTAAATTCTGAGCTTGTCATCTTTGATATTTTTCTTAATTTAATTGTATCTCAGTATTTGCTAAAAGAATTATTTATTAAACTAGGAGTGACCAAGAAGAAGGACAAATTCTCTATATTGTGGTATGGCAGCACAATCAAATCTGGCCAAGGTGTTTTTCACTAGTTCCCTTATCTTCTGTGTAACGTTTTGGGGTAATTCAGGCTGCAGCCTCTCAAGAGCCTTGACAGAAGGTGGTGAAGAACAGCATGCTGTAAACTAGGTCTGTAAACAAGGTCTCTCAGGACCTTGTAAGTTGAACTGAGATCAAAGCTGGAATTTACACTTTGCATTTCGTGCTGATCAAGGCCTTCCTTAGCAGTGCAAGTGGCACTATGACATACCATTCTGCTTCTCTTAAGGTCAAGCAACTCTTTGCTTTTGAGAGCAGGGGTTTTTTTTTAAATGTTGCCTGATTTCTATTCTTTGACTTACTTGGGAGTGCTGGTTTATTCAGTTTTTTTGAAAACCAGATTAATTAGATGTTGAAATTTGGACACAGGCATTTAAGCTAAGAATTTAAACACAGATGCCATCACGGTGGGTTAGTAGATTATTGTAGCAATTACTTTTTGGGTAAAAGTGTATTTCTCAAGGTTGAGATATGTGATTGAGATACTGCTGTAAAAAAACAAGATAAACTGTGTTAGCTTAAATTTCTTTCACAGTATGTTTTCAGTCTTACCTAGCATGTCTTACCTCACATTTGCAGTAAGTTTAAAGGGCACACGTGGTCAGCTAGCAGTGCTCAGCTGACAGGCAGTATATTTTTTTCATATATAGAGCAATTAAATAATGTGTAGGCCCTCACCTCTGAAGAGGGAATCCTCTGCTAATGTGGACAGGATGTTTTAAATCAGTGTTGGAATTGCATATTAATGGAGAAACCATGGATAATTTAAAAGAAGAATTGGATATTTTTGGAAGAATCTTCTTAGATATAGCAAACCCCATTACACATCGAAACAATAAATGCACGTGTGAGAACCTGTATCTTGTAGAGCCACTTCCTAGCTTTCTTCAAATTCACCTGGTCTTCGGGTACTTTTTTAGCCTCTCATGTGTTGAAAGGTTTGTCTGAGTGACATCACACAGATTTCCAGACAGAAATATAAGAAAATTGTAATTAGTATCTTTATAATACCAACTTTAGTATAGGAAGCTGGTTTTAGAAATATTTTATTGTCTGTAATACATTGAAAAAGACATTTAACTAACAAATGCAGAATCACTAAAATAATTCCAAGAGTTTAAAAGTTACAGAGAGGATTGATGGCAAAACAGATTGTGTTTATACAAGACATACAGAAATTCAGTGTTGATTTCAAAGCCAAATTCATCATTAGTGTCAATTCTAATGTGGTGCGACAGTTTAATATCAAGTTAATGAAGGATCTAATGATATACAGTTGATTTTAATTCCTATCATCTGAATTTAAAAGCTTTTTGTTAATAAAATTGAGAGATGTGACTTTGAATCTATATAAGAGGCAGATGAACTAGATAAAGTTGTTGCATTTCTATTTATTTCATTGTTTTTCTAGACAAAGTTTTGTCATTTTTTAATGTACATGAACTGCATCAGTGACTAATGAATTTGAGGTTTGTTTTCAGTGCCTTTCTATTGTGCATGTAATCTTGAGGTAGTAATTTCTTTAAGATAAAATGTTATTTAAATTATTATTATAATTACAGAAGGGGATTGATAAAATGTGTTCTTACTCACAGTATGTAAGTGTAGACTTCCAAATCCCAACAGTTTGTTTTGCTTACAAAGTACCTTTTTATTCTGACACTGCAGGGGTTATAAATCAGTAGAGACACACTGACAGCTGTATTTATACAGGTGTTGTAAATAGCTACATTCAGACTACAGACTGTTCATTTCATTGTGTTTTAATGCCAGTTTTTTCTAGACTTGCCAAAGGGACAGTCTTTGAGTATGTATACTGTGAAACTCATACTGTTTAGCAGCATGGACATCAACTGAAAAATAACCAACTGTTGAGATATTTTTTACCCATATATATGATGTATATGATGTAAATTCCAAAAGTAACTGAAAGAGAAAAACATCAAACCTTACAGTTTAATTTTTGCAGTGAATGTTAGCACTGTTTTAACAAACAGTATCAGTGACATGGTGAGTTTTACCTGTAAGTATTTTATGCAACAGAATTATTTCACCAGGCTTTTAAAAATTATAAGTCTGGGAGCTTTAGCTTGACATGGAAGAGGTCTCTGAGGTGGTAATAATGATTTTCCCCTTGCCTTTAAGGAAAGACTATACCGTTTATTGTTGAAGGATTTATTTTTCTCTTGGTATGTGTTCTCTTGCTTTGAACTTTGCAGTTTTATATCCATACATTTTCATTTTCAAAATTGTTTTTAAAGCATGTTCCATGCAGGTGACCTAACAAGATTTCTTTTCTCCTTAGCTCTTGGCAAAACCTTTAACCCTTCAGGACCAACAGCAACAGAGTCTAGCAATGCAACTTTTGAAGCTTGTACTAAACTGTCTTAATTTTGATTTCATTGGAAATTCAGCTGATGAATCTGCAGATGACTTATGCACTGTGCAGATTCCAACAAACTGGAGAACAAGTAAGAAAGGCTCATAAGCGTTAGCAGTCTGAAGTCTATATCCAGTGGATTATGTAACTTCTTTTGTCACAGTACTTGCATATATAAAATAATTTTTCATGCAGAGTAGAGTTCTTTGCTTGAAAGTTATTGATAAACCTCTTATGCTATTTCTCTTGTACTTTTGCTGTTGTTATTTTTAGAGAGAGAAATAATAAATGTAGTCTGTAACATAGATACTCACAGTAAATCAAATTATTCTAATTAGACATTGAATTTTATTCTAATTCCTGGCATATGAACACCTTGAAGAGGAATAGCATTTGTAGCATGTCTGTTTTCTCTTGTCGTCTTCCTGATGAAAAAACTGTGTGACATTTTTATTTAGTGTGCTTTTTTGCTCTAGTATGTGAGCTTGTTAATGAAGGCAGCAGAAGGGTTGTATCTTGGCTCTTAGACTCTAGAGGTTTGACTTCCTGGGGTTATAGAGGGCAGACAGCAGTCTATAGTACTATAAATATGTCTGTGGTGGGTTGACCTTGGCAGAATGCCAGGTGCCCACCAAAGCCACTGTAGAACTCCCCTCCTCAGCTGGACAGGGGAGAGAAAATATAATGAAAGGCTCATGGGTTGAGGTAAGGACAGGGGGAGATCACTCACTAATTACCATCACGGGAAAAACAGACTCAGATTGGGAAAAATGTATTTAGTTTGTTACCAATCAAATCAGAGTAGGATAATGAGAAATAAAACCAAATCTTAAAAATACTTTCACCCCACCCCTCCCTTCTTCCTAGGCATAACTTTTCTCCTGATTTTCTCTACCTCCTTTGCCCCCAGCAGCACGGCGGGATGGGGAACTGGGGTTGCAGTCAGTTCATCACACATTTCCACTGTTTCTTCCTCCTCAGGGGCAGGACTCCTCACACTCTTCCCCTGCTCCAGTGTGGGGTCTCTCCCATGTGAGACAGTCCTCCACAAACTGCTCCAACTGAGGCCTTCCCACAGGCTGCAGTCCTTCATGAACTGCTCATGCATGGGTCCCTTCCACGGTGTGCAGTCCCTCCAGAGCACGCTGCTCCAGTGTGGGTCCCCCACGGGGTCACAGCCTCCTTCGGGCACCCACCTGCTCTGCCGTGGGGTCCTCCACGGGCTGCAGGTGGAGATCTGCTCCACCGTGGACCTCCATGGGCTTCAGGGGGACAACCTGCCTCACCCTGGTCTTCACCACGGGCTGCAGGGGAATCTCTGCTCCGGCGCCTGGAGCATGTCTTCCCCCTCCCTCTTCACTGACCTGGGGGTCTGCAGGGTTGTTTCTCTTACATGTTCTCACTCTCTGGCTGCCATTTTTCTCTGTCCCACAGCTATTTTCCCTTCTTAAAAATGTTATCAGAGGCGTTACCGCTATCACTGATGGGCTGGGCCTTGGGTGGCAGCGGGTCCATCTTAGAGCTGGCTGGTATTGGCTCTGTTGGACACAGGGGAAGCTTCCAGCAGCTTCTCACAGAAGCCACCCCTGTAACACCCCCTGCCCCCGCTATCAAAACCTTGCCACACAAACCCATACAGTGTCCAAGCTGGCTTTAATGAAATTACCTTGGGTAATGGATGCAGTTTAGCACTAGCAGCGTGGAGCTTTTTGGCAAAATAAATGAGCCTGATTGGAAGTCTGTTCTGTCTAGCTAAAGCAGCTACACAGCTTCCCATACCCAAGATGGGAGGTTTAAACCTGGCTTACCTGTATAGCATGACAATTTAGTGTTTGATACTCCTCCTTGTTTCAACAATACTATTCTTGATCATTTTCCATGCTTAACTCCATTCTTCCTCCATTAATGTACAGTAGCCTCTAATCACAGTGTGAGGGATCAAGGCAATAATATATGGCAAGCAGGGGAATACTGACAAAAGGCTGAATTTGGGCAAGTGATAGTAATTTCGCAAGGCACTATAGGAATGAGAAGGGGATAGTTTTTCCCAAAATTTTAGTTCAGATATTTTAAATTGTCTGTGGAGGGATCTCCCTGTGGTCATTAGACATAGAGAAGTGCCTAAGGAAATTAACCTTTGTTATGTGATGCCTTATTTTACACAAGTCTTCATATAAAGTAATACTTAGCAATGAAACAACTTTGAAATGTTACTTTTTTGTGGAATCACTGAACTGTGAATTATTGGTGAACTTTTTCTAGCTTGTTGCTATTACTTCATAAAATAGGGTAATGTTATAGTTCATTTGATGTGAATCTACAGTGAATAGGTAACTCGGTGTTTAAAGTATTTTCTTCCGTTTATCAGTTTCTAGACTTCAGGATAGCCTGTGGAACTTTTGCTTTTGTTTAAATACAGACTAAACTAATCCTTAAATCTGGAACCTGTCTTGTCTTAGTGTACTACTGTAGTAACCTGTAGAAATCAGTTTACCTACATCTATTACAGAACAGCATTCTGTAAGCAACTGAATATTGCATCATCTGCAGTTTAAGGGAAGCATTCTTTATGAGCTATAGGATAGATTAAATGTGATAAAAAGAGAATAGTGCTTTGTGTAATCTTGTACAATTAACTGATTAATGCATCTATTCATAGTTTATTCTCAACTACAGTGATACCTCTCTTACTGTTTTTGTTAAAAAGAAGATGATTCTATTAAAATGAAGATACTTAATTATTGCTTGTAGAGAGTGGTAAAACCAACTTATCTTTTTCCATAGTCTTCCTGGAGCCAGAGACCTTGGACCTGTTTTTTGATTTGTATCATTCCCTTCCACCAATGCTGTCTCAGTTAGTAAGTGACATGTAGTGATTTACACTCAAGTAATTACGGAGAATAGTCTTTTTACATCTATACTTTGCCAAAAGACCCTGTTCTATTTTGTGCATTAGCATGTTATGAGTCCCCTGGCTCAGTGCCCAGTCACAGTGTCTTTTCTTTGAACTTCAGCCCCAGTTTTCATTTCTGAATCTGAAAGCATTCAAACCCTTCCTCCCCCAATCCAGCACTACTCGGCCACATACAAAACATCCACCCAATTATTTTGATGAAGTCAGAAGGTGTTGTAAAAGGGAATTTTAAAACTGAGCCGTATTGTGTTCAATGATCGTATAGACATTGCTGCAAAATAATCTTCAGCCACAGAATGTACTACAGACAGCTGTAAGTTAAGAGATGATTATTCTGAAAGTTTAATTTTTTTTAATCTTATAGTATTTTTTTTTATTCTTTAGGCACTTTCTTGTTTAGTTCAGTTTGCTTCTACAAGGAGATCTTTATTCAGCAATCCAGAACGTGCCAAATATCTTGGTAATCTAATCAAAGGAGTGAAACAAATACTTGAAAATCCACAGGTATCTCTTTATTTTTTATTTCATTTATTTGAAATGCTAAAAGAACTGTGGATTTTTTTTTCCAGTTACAGTCTTCATTAATCTACTGAATCTATTAAAACCACTTTCAGCCAGACATCTGTTTGCTTTGATTTTCTATTCAAGACAAAGCAAAACCCCTATGCAAATAAAACCATTACCCAATTAGCAATAGTGCTCATAAAATTTCTATTATATTAAGCTGTTAACTTTTAAAATTTTGGTTCTTCAAATTTAGGGTTTATCTGATCCAGGTAATTACCACGAATTCTGTCGGTTTTTGGCTCGGCTAAAGACAAACTATCAACTAGGAGAGCTCGTAATGGTGAAAGAGTACCCAGAAGTCATCCAGCTTATAGCAAATTTTACTATTACTAGCCTACAGGTAAGAATATATACAGAAGTGTTCTCTTTTCTTCAACTCTTGAATGACAGAGAGGGCTGATCCTGCTTCTCTGTGTTGGTGTTTTTTGAGGAGGTGGTGAGGCTTGTCTTTATGTAAAAATATACTTTGTCAGTGATGTAACTCAGATTTCTAAATGTTCTAGAACTGGTTCCCACTCTTCTTATGAAGCTTCATAATGGGAGCAGATTTAAAGAAGAAAATGACAACTGAAGTAGGAGAGAGATGGATGTTAATCTACCAGCCTTAGTTCTCACCCTCAAAAAAAAAATATCCAATGAAGTAAACCCTTTATCCAGCCTTAAAATGCTTACACCTATGCTCCCATGTAAATTTTGAAGTGCCTACGCTGACTAGGCTCTTGAGTTCTGCTTTTGTGCATATATATATATATATATGTACACACACACAGAGTTGCCTATATGCTGAGCTGCTGAGTGTGAAGTTCCCGAGCTGGATTCAGAAGCTATGTGAAATAATGTCTAAATTTTTGAGGGACCCACATTTGTATGAGAAGGACACATATCACAGGATCAAGATTCTCACAGTGTTAAAAATTTTACAGATTTGAAGCACACCAAGATAAAGCCATGCATACTGTTTGAGTAGTTAGTATTAATAGTAATTACTATTAGTAATTGTTATTTTAGCATTTCCTCCAGAGTCTTTCTCTGCTCTTTAGAATAATAGCTGAAGATAGTTACCTTTAGGAGAAAATTTTGACCTTTGAATTCCTGAGTTGCCAATGGCAGCTCCGTAAGCTTGGAAGAGAAAAGAAAGTTGAGATCCATTTGTTCTTTATATTTCCTGTTAGGTGGCTTTAGAGAGTTTCCCACTCGACATGTAGGATTTTTGAATGGCCCTTTTGTAGCACTTAAATCTCACCATGCGCTGTGTAATAATCTAGGCCTAGCTCTGAGTTTCGAATCGTGGATTTCACTTGAAGGAGGTGAGAGTGCCTACAGGTAATTTTGGATTTACTCTGTAATGTGTGCTGTAATATGTCTCAGTTCTGACTGGGTCCTTCAGTAGTTACATGAATGAATAAGACTACCTAAGATGAAAGCATCATGTTTCACAACTAGAATTTCACATTGGGATGCTTTAACAGAAGTATGTTTTGTTTTCTTATAGCACTGGGAGTTCGCTCCAAATAGTGTTCATTATTTGCTAACTCTGTGGCAAAGAATGGTAGCATCTGTACCTTTTGTGAAAACGGCAGAACCCCACCTCTTAGATACATATGCACCTGAGATAACAAAAGCTTATATTACTTCTAGACTGGAATGTGTTCCTGTAGTTATAAGGTAAACTTGTAATTGCAACTTTAAAACTGTAATATGGAATGTTTTATTTTTTGATTTGTTGCATATTATATTTTGGTTATGTTTAAAAATCTAAGTACATTGGTTTTGATTACCATGGCAATTTCTTTAGATGATCCTAATTGGCTGATAGCATTTTACTCCTTTTGCTTATTAAATGCAGGCCAAGATCAAATGTAAATTCTAATTGTTTTTCTCTCATGGGCCTTTGTGTTTGGAAAAAATCTATTCCCCCTTCCCCCCTTTAAGACTATCTAAATTAACTATATTGTTCAGCTGTGACATGTTTTCTTGATGAGTCACTTTCTAGGACCATGGAGGGTAATGGGGGAAAGCAGAATGAACCCCATGCACAAGAAAGAGTGAGGCGGAACAGGGCAAGCTAGAGAGTAGCATGATTGAAATTGGCCAATTTAAAATTTGTTAGTTTAAATCTTCCTTTTGTAGTTTAAGTAAATGACCTTATAGTCCACACTATAATATAGCAAATAAGAAAAAAGTGTTTAGATTGCTGGAAGAATTCAATTTTCTCCAGGGGCTTTTATGAATTCCTGCTGGTAGGATCTCCTGTTAGACTACGAGACTGCAGAACAAGCCACATCAGCTTTTACTTTTCAGTTTTACATTACGGAGATGATGCCATTTGTTCAGTTTGTGTGAAGAAATGCATTCAATTTCACCATTGTTGTCCTTTTGTCTCAGTTTACCCAAAATCTCATGTCTGCAAATTACATAATCTGTCATTTTACTGTTCAGTGACTAAGCTATAATTGGTGTTATTTGCCTTATGTTATCACCATAGGTATATTAAAGGCTGACTTCCTAATGGTTCAAGATCGTGAGCTTCTCTATCATTGTCTCAGGAACAAGAATTAATAGTACTTAGAGGAGCTTCCAGTGTTCAGTGCTAGGACAGGGAAGGGCAAGCAGCTGATTGCAGGTGCAGTCAGTTTTCCTGGGCCTTCCCTCAACCAGCCTACACTTCTTTTGGCATTTTTAAGTTATCTTTTCTGTTCAGCTTTTCTGTGATGAAATCTCAGGCTTGAACCCTCATGTCTCAGCTTTCTTCATTACTGAGTGGTACATTCCATATCAGCTTCCAGACTGGAAGCACTCAGTAGGGCTGAGCTTCAGGGTCAAACAATCTGGCATGACCAGCTTCATTGAAATGTGCTGTTGCCTTCAACACCATCAGCACTGAAAATTCAGTTTCTTTCCTTGGCACTGATGAGACATTCTTCTGGATGTCCTTGCTACGTTGTGGAAGACTAAGCTTTCTAATCTGTGAAAAAAGACAACAGGGAAAAGATGAGGAAAGCACTGATCTTCTACCAGCCTGTATCATCTTAAGATGGTCTTGGTAATGCTGTTGGCATGTATCTGTTCCTAGCTCTAAGTGATTTGTATACCACTGTTGTATTGTCTTATGTGATGAAGATCCTCAGTTGTGGCATTTCTGTAGACAGCAATATCAAATGTAGACTTTAATATTAAATGTCCAGACCATTCTTGAGAAATGTGGGATGTCTGGGAGCTGATTTTGTAAGACTTCTTCCGTTTGCTCCAAGGAGATTAATAGATATCTTTGCAAACAAATCCTGTTTGCTGGAATGTATAGGTGATAAAATCACCCTCCATTCAGGAGCCTCCAGCTGGTCCTTCAGACAGAAGTAGTTTGGAACAATGGAAGGAAAGTCACTTTTGCCATTTTGGAGGGTTTGAATAGCTATTTTCCCTTTTGAGTAAGGGTGAGTGAGGAACTAATGATTCCTCTGCAAGGGGTCTACCAAGAGGATGATTTTCTACAAACTAGAAGGGGCATTTTTATTTCAAATATTTGTAAATATCTGAGAAGAGGTCTGTTTCAGACCATCTTGAACATTAGGATTTTCAGCTGCTGTATATTTTGCAGAGTTTGAATGTTAGCACTGTTAGCTTTGTTGTAGCTTTTTGGATGTTATCTTTATCTGTAGATTTTTTTGCCTGTGCAACAAAAGGGTAACCTGATGAATAAACCTTTCCTATTCTGATTTGTGTAATGAGTATAGTTACACTTTATGGTAAGACTATTGGTCTCTTTGTTATAGGCCTTCCATAGGGTCCCAGCTTGTTTACAGCAGAATAAAATAAAGATTTGTAAAGCAGTTGCCTGGAATTTTACTGAAGCTTGCTTGTTGGCTTTAGTATCATGGTCTTGTGCTTAACTTGATGAATATGCAAAATCCATTTCTACTAAGTATTCCATTCTTTCCCCCCATTATCCTCTGAGAAAGATGCTGCTTGTTAATATTCTATTCAGGCACAGTGGACCTTAGTTCTTCAGGATTTACTTTTCTGTGTTCATACTGCCAACCTCATCTCCTCTCTTCTTTGCTTTTTAAAATAGTGTTAAGAGGAAGGCACAAGTAGAATACTGGTCTGTGTTTGTGTGGATGTGCATGGGTATGTATGAAAATAAAATGAGATCTTATGCATCTCCGTTGTATTCACCAGCTGCTAAGGCTTTTATAGTTCAGCACTTCGGTGACAGTGGTATAAGATCTGGATGGGAAAACAGCTTTTAAGCAATAGTGGCTAAGTGGTTACTTTTTATGTCTATTCCAGAGATGGCTTAGAAGATCCACTGGATGATACAGCTACAGTTTTCCAACAGCTGGAGCAACTATGCACGGTTAGCAGGTGTGAATACGAAAAGACCTGTACACTTCTTGTACAGTTGTTTGACCAAAATGCACAAAACTACCAAAAACTATTGCACTCTTCTAATAGGAATCCATTAGAAATCACAGTTCAGGAAGGTTAGTATTTAATTTTTAGACTGTGTTTTATGTGCCAATAACTGTATACTTGTATATGAAAAAGAGTAGTGATCTTATGGCAGATATAACTAGACCTTTCATCAAACTAGGGATTAATGAGCCGAGTCAACTTGCACCACATTTTCACTAGTCGTCCTTGTATTAAATAGGATACATTGGCAGTTGTTTTGTTTGGTTTAACATCTTGTTACATCTTTAGAATATAGGCATGAGAGCTGTAAAAACTTTTAATTTCTGAAAATCGACATTTTAGTGCTTCGGGTGCCCTCATGGGAACCACCTGCAACTTGATGAACAGTTTTTGAAAATGAAGATGTTAACTTGCGTTCTTTTTGCATTTATCTGTCTGTAAAAATTAATGTAACATAAAAAAACTTAATTTTTTATACCACTTTGTTAAGATGCATTACCTAATTTTCAAGAAACTCAAGTTATTTATTGTAGTCTAAGTGTAAAAATAACAAGTACCTTTTTTTTTCTTCTCCTCCATATACCTATTTCGGTCCTGTCTGTGTCTCGCTTAAATTGTCTTTGTAACTACTGGCTCTTTCCTAATATAGTTATCTTATGGCTGTTGCATCTTTACATGGATAAAGGGTGTTGTTTTGAAAAGGTGAGACAGGTTACTGCATAATACAGCTGTTTCTTTGCATGCTATTAAATGTTTGCGATTTATTTTGCTGCTTTTTTGTTGAGTTTGAATATGCCGATTTTATTCTATGTAGGAGCCATTTTTTCACTAATTTATATAAGACCTCCTACTTACCTTATTCCACTTTCTTCCATGCAACTATCAACTTTTAGTTGGGAGAACTTTCATTAATGACCTAATTTCATTGACCAGCTGCAGTCTGAATTTGGCCCCCTATGACTGGGGAATGGAATGTAAAGGGAAACAATCAGCTGGAGTCTTTCAGTGTCAATGCTCTGGGGATTGCCATTATGCATTAGAAAATATTTGATGCAGTTTAAATATTGTGTTTCTTTTCTGCAAACTAAACATTTGTGCTCATATTGAACAATAACAGTTATATCCCCTAGATATACATAGTTAAATTTAGATGTTTAATGGCTTTTAATGTTACAAAATAAGTTAATGTAATATTAAGATCTCATTTTATTATACTGTCCTTGCTCTCTGTATCAGTAGTGATGCGGTCATGGTTTACTAAAACAATAATCCCCAAGAAATGGGTCATTAACAGTAGTTAATGATTACTTGTGATCTATGGTAATGACCGATTTCTTTGGGATTATTGCTGTTATAAACCATAATTACAGATTATTACAGCAATAATTATTTTCTAAAAGAAAAGATGTTGTCTGCCTCAGTAATTGCAAAAGCAAATGCACTGAAAATTTTAAATAGTGAAGGTATAAAAGAGGGAAAGAAGTCATACCTATTAATTGGTACTGTGCTAAGAGTGCTATCATCAGAAAAATAACTGTGTACTTAAAAATAAGCTACAGCAATTGCAATTTGTTAAAAGACAGGTTTTTATTTTAAAAAAGACTATTGGCCAAAGTGGTGGCTCTTTGAACCAGCTAGCACCACTTCACAGTTGCTTTTTGGTACCATCTTCAAATGGCCATTCTTCAGTAGCTGTTAATGCTAAATTCATTTGAGCAATGGCTGTTCTCTTAGACGCTTCAGTTTCTTCATGATGGTGCAATCTTTTAGTGTCCTAAATTAACAGCTGTTTGTACTGCAAGGTGTAGTGTGTCTGATGGGGTTTTTCCTTGGAAGCATCCTGTTTGTGAAGAAGCAGCGGTCTTGAAACAGGGAAATATGTTGGTTGGTGGACAGGTGATACTGTCCTTCCAGATTATTAGGAATGGAACAGGAACAATGTGAGAGGATATTTAGAAGTCTTCCTCATATATCTTGTCTCAAAAGTTAACACTTGTTCCCTGTCACAAAGTGTTTTTTGTTACAGATCTCAGACTGTATTACATATTTGTGTGGTATTTTTTAAAAAATAAGACTGAGATTTAAGATAAACCTGAATGCTTTCCTGTACTTGTGTTGAAATCATCTGAATGTTATTCCATACTCTGCATTATCTTTTTGTGTATATTTGATCTCAGCATCTTTTTTATGTATAGAACACAGTGTACTGAAGAGTTACTTAAGATGTAGAGTCACCCGAGTCAGGCCATAAGGATACTGGAACACCTCAGAACTATTATTCGTTCCTGGTTGAAGGAGCTTAGGAAGTAGACCATTCAGTGCTCTCTGTTCTGGGTTTTTTCAAAATAGAACAATGCAAAATATGAGGGAAATTAAGTGAATTTTAATGTTATGTAAATGAAGACTAGTTTATCAGAGATTTGAAACAAAAATGAAATAAGACTTTTGGTAGATACTGTGCTTGTCCTGATATGTACGTAAAAATAGCCAGAATAAAATGCTGGTTTACAGCCATAACGTGGCCTCATTTGTTTGTGTACTTTATCCTTTATGTTAAACTTCAAAATGAGTTCAGAAGGCACTTTATTCATCAGAGTATTGTCTCTACTTTTGTAAGTTATACTGTTGTCACTTGGTAAAACCCTGGTAATGAGGGCAAGACATCTTCTAGCTTATGTAAATATCTCACTTACTGAGAAGCCTTGTTTGTAACTTGATTTAATTTAAATGGAAACTTTTCCAAGTTGCCTTTGCTGTGTTATTTTCAACCAGTTCATTATAATTTATTACAAAGTGTATTTGGCCAAACGAAGATGGAGTCTAAAAATAGCTTTACTGCCCTATAGTCTCAGTGCATTTCAGTTGAGGAAGAAACCTTTAGCGGTATCCTGAAGTTTTAACAGGTCTATATGTTACTTTACTATTCAGGTCTTAGTTTTGATCTTAATTTAGGGAAAAATAGTGCATCTTTCCTGAGAGAGGATACCATTGGTTACTGGAGTCACAACTTAAAAAGCTGAAGCAGGAACCTACGTGGCTTGAGTAGGTATCAGGACGTCACATTTAAAGATATTCCACTTTAATGTGCCAGAGATTAAAATAATCCAGGTTTTGCAACATGGCAATGATTTTCCAGCAGAGAGAGGTGCAAAGAATTCCCGAGTTCGGTGTTGTAAATTTAACAGTTCCATATTTATAAAGCAGGATTTCAGTATTTAAAAATCCGTACAAAATACAGTACATACACAAACTCAAGGAGTTATTTATGGAATTTAGAGAAATTGTGATCCTTGCATTGAGCTTTACTTGATAAGGCCTTTGCCAGCGGATCCTCTAAGTGCTTTAGTGGAAACTGAGAGCTGAATAATCTGGAATATCAGAAGGCATGACAGCATGGCTTGAAATGGATGAGCTGCGTCTTTCAAACCCTTTTAGAAAACAGTTTGCAGAGACTTTCAAAACTAAGTGGTAGTTCACAAACTCTTTTCTTGAAGAATATGTCCGACTTAAATATTTTCTTAAGTGCAAATCACTTTAGATAGCAGTTTAATATTACAAATAATTCTTTAATTGAAATAGAAATAAGAAACAAGTAGATTGTAGTGAGTCTCAATTACTTCCTTATGCTATGATAAGTCGATGTAGCAGCCCCAGTGTACGTAAAGTTGTTGCATGCCTTGAAGTAACTTGTGGCAGGCAAGTGAGGATACTAGGTTAATTGTATATCTAATCTTACTGGGCTGAATTTGCTTAATTTGTGTTTTATTTATAAGCATGTCCAGGTTATTAGGCTGTTCTAGTTTATCTATCATTTCTGCTCAGAATTTTTTGTTAGTTGATTTGTCTTGGTAGGTTTTCAATCTCGTAGAGGGAGAAACCTAACAGTTCTCTTGACAGCATTCTGCAGTCTGATACCTTATAGAACTGCTGATACCTTATGGAAGTGTATTGTACTAGCATAATGGTTTATAATCATTAACTGTTCTTTCTTTTAATGTTAGGACGCCTGGCATGGCTTGTCTATTTTGTGGGTACTTTTGTGGGAGGACGATTAACATACACTAGTACTGATGAACATGATGCTATGGATGGAGAATTATCCTGTCGGTAAGTATTGCTTGTTTTGACTTCTTTATTCTGATTTTTTTTAAATGACATTTAGTACCAGCAGATACTTTGAATTTAAATGTCTCAATTTTTGTCTGGTTTTTGGATGATGGGTGCTCAAGGACTGTAGTGACTTTTCTGTGGATTGATACCATTCTTCTGGCTTTGATCTTTCCTGATCATCATCCTGAGCAGTGAAGGAGCCGTTAAGGCTATCATTTCAAAACTATGTTTCAGAGGAAGGGAAGAAGATTAAAGGCAAATATGTCTCTTACTATAGGTAGTGTTTAGAATGCCCATGTAGCTACCTGTTTTCATTTGTGTGCTATACTTGTATACAAGTGTTAATTTTATTAGCTGTGAGCTATGGCTATTATTTTCTGTACTACTTCCTTTACATTAATGATTGCAGGTGAAGAAGTACAGAGGAACTGCTGGTCAACCACTGAAAATTTAGGCTTATTTTTAGACTAGAGCTTGGAATAAAAAAGAAGGGTCTAGATTTAAAAATATGCATGCTACAGTCTTCTTTCTACAAGTTTTAGGGTAAGGGGTGAGCTAGGGGTTATTGTGAATGGCATGTATTCCTTGTGGCAAACAATAAATATGTGGCAAACACTTCCTTAATCCTTGTTTTTACCCACAAGTATGTTAACAAAGGCATGCATATTTGATCCTGTTATTTACATCCACTAGCTAACATATGAATAAGGACATACAACTTAGAACTGGATAAAAAGCTTTACGTTTTCTGTTTCTTGCCTTCCTAATCTACCCTGGGGGCGCTGGTGTTAGCAGTCTTCCACTATGTTTTTAGTAAAAGTAAGAGGTTTTAATATACAGGCTTACAGATGAAGTATGTACTGACTTCTGAAATATATAGTCACTGGATTAGAATTGGCGAAAGGTGAGAATTTTTTTTAATTGCTAGGGAATTAGGATTTCAAGGAATAAGTAGTGGAAGAACATGGGAAATTAAATAAAGGAATATTCTTTTTAAAAGAAAAAAAGTATTACATTTTCTTAGCTGACATAGGCTGAAATTGGTTCTTTGAAATCAGTCCTGGTAATATGAAGATATATACAGAGTAAGGATTTAGGTCAGAAAATACATGATTGTTCAGATATTTTAGGAGAGACAGAAGTGGGAAGGAGGGAGGCAGACAGCTCATTATATACTGCACATGTAAACTTGTAAGTACAATAGTTTCAATTTCCAGGGAACTTGAACAGGTCTTATCTGGTACTTGCTGTTTGAGACCCATGTTTCTCAAATTTGTTTCTTTCATCATGGAATTGATGCTCTAAAAAAGAAAAAATCGTTTTACGAACTCACCACAGTATAACATGTATCTGAGAAAATTTCAAGTGACAAAGTAATTAGGAAAGCATTATGTTGTTTGTGTTTAGTAGTGGTCAATTAGCATAATTAGCATCTAAACAAAACAAAATCCTAGAAGAAATTTAGGCAAACAAAAAAATGGCTGATGGGTTCCTAAAGAAATTAACTGTGACAATATCATTTAATTTGAGAATTCTTTCTGAAAATGTTTTGCTGTGGTTTTTTTTTTCTTCTGTTGTTAAAAGAGTTTTTCAGCTGATATCTTTGATGGATGCCCAGTTACCACAGTCTAGTAATGAAAAAGTAGAACTGGCAATTCTGTGGTTCTTGGATCAATTCCGTAAAACATATGTGGGAGACCAGCTTCAGCACACCTCAAAGGTAAATATTTGCTGCAAACCACAACATTTGAAATTAAAAAGCCTGTGCAGGAATTGACCTGCCAGTATATCTTAACACATAAGCGCTCTTGCACTTAGCTGGTGGCTGATTGGCTAGATGGAGAGATAGATGGGTAGATAGATAACTTACTAATGTTTTGTTCATCTGAGTGGGCTTCAAACCATGTATGCTTTTGAGTTTCTGCATGCTAGGATTTAATATTTTAACAGCTATGTTCATTAAACAATTTTAGGTTACTTTGCATTTCAATTCTTTATTTCAAACATTTAGCTGGGTTCTGCTATATTGTGTTATATTTCACAGCTGGGTACACAAGATTTATTCTTTTAATAGTTCTGTTCTTTTGACAGTTACTCACTTATGTGGATTCCACTGTATTTCTCACATAGCTTGGCTTTTCTGCATTTTAAATAGGGAAGAGGGAAAACTAAGATGCATTTTTGAAGAAGCAGCAGTTAATTCACCTTAACTGTAGGGGACAGTCATAATATAGATGTTATAAAGAGAATGTCAGTAAGATGAGATCAATTGATCTTGAGAAAGACAAAGAATTCTGTTGGAGCCCCAAGCAAATCTTTAGCAGGAATTGTGACAGTGACTAAGATTTGGTTTTACTTGTCTAGTACTCTATCCTTGCTTTCTGGTGAACAGTCCCAATCTCAAGAATTCTTTTATCCCTTCAGGTTTGAACTGTACCTCACTCAACTTTATTGAATGGATCCTCACTTAGTATTAAAAATAAATTTTTACACTATACTGAATTACTTTTTCGTGAAAGCAGTGTGTTCCTTTCAATTGTCAAAGCTGATTTGTTATTTTAAGTATGGTGCACTGCTCTAAATGTGAAGTAACAGAAGATACACAGTAAAAATGTACTCATGCTCACAGTATTTTAATTAGCAAAACTCCTACTGATGGCAGTTCAAAGGCAACATGGCTGTACAGTAGTTGTTACTCTGGGCTATTTTTCTTTCTGTCTGATTTTGAGAGTTTTGATTTCACCTTATATTCTGACTGCTTGAGGTATAACTGTGTGGAGAAGCCCTATCAATGTATAGTATGCTGTAACAGATTGTTACAGGACATCGTATACCTAAGCTTTTTATGTCCATCCTTACAGAAAGCTGGAAGAAGCATTTGTGAGTGGGTGAAGCAGCGGGCAAAAAACTGAAGTGCATTATTTATAATCACCTGGAACTCTGTTGTCAGTAGCAAAAAATATAAAACTTGATCCTTTGCCAGCTACACCAGAATTCAATACGTATGAATTTACCGAGCTCAGCAATGTGTTTTGAATAACCGTAAGACTGCCTCTGCAATTGCATTGTGTGGAAGGTTAAATGGTTAATTGAGTAAAATGCTGGCTAATGTTGCCATTTGATTTACTCAAGTGCACTTTGTACAGAAAGAAACAACTTTTACGGAAAGGACATGGGGGAAAACTGTGGGATGAATTTAAGAAAATGGTTTTGTTTTCTTTCATTTTATTGTTTTGTTTTTTCCCCCCACCCTGATAAGTGGACATGAATCAAAACTGGTAATATATCATATTCCATATACTGCCTTTGCTTATGATAGGTGTCTTGTAACCAGACTGGGAAAGTGGGAATTTTGCAAGGCTTTCATGGTGTCTAACAGTTTAAGGGGTATTTCTAAATTCTAGCCCCAGTCTAGCAACTCCATAGTTCATTGCAAATGCATTTTCAAAGTGTGGGGTTTTTTTATGGTTTGATTACATTATCTAGTAGTATAATTTAGTTTGCAGTCAAATTACACTTTCTTTTTTGGTTTGTTCTAGTAGGCCTGATGCAACAGCCTCTCATTTGCATTGATAGAATCCTGTGGTCTGTATGACATTTGTTTTACAAAAAAAGCAGTGTGTAAAGGCATCTGAGCACCCGGTTTTGGTGGGTTTTTTTTTAATTTTTAATAAAATAAGATGTTTGTGTACATTTTACAGTTAAGAGAAAGACAGAAGGCAGCACTTGTATGCTTCTTCTGTTTTATCCTGCTGTAGCAGCAAGTATAGCAGCAGATGGCATTCTACCCTCACAGTTGTAAATCCTCTGATACTGTGTCTTGCTGGCAGCTATCTACAAATATGCAATAAAAAGGCTCACACTTGGAAGCAGAAAAACCAGATATATATCAAATGACTAAGTTAATACACATTTATATAAATATTCAGGATTACTTTAATTGTTTTATTTACAGAATGGATAATGGAAATTTTGCGTGCTTCTGCCATGTTGAAATAATTTTTGAGAATATTTCTCTATTTGAGCTTATGCTTGCATACAGAAAAACAGACCATGGTTAGAGAAGGCTGAGTAGTCTAATGAAATTGTTGAACAAGTCTATATAAATATACAAATTTTGTTCATTAACTCATATTCTTAAGTATGTGCATATAATAAAAGCAAACTCATTATAGAAAAAGAAAATTGGCTAGGTAAATTAATGCATTCTTACCAAACAGTCCACTGGGGCTTACTGTCTAAGGAAGAATAGCAAAACCTTGGAGATCTCTTCTGTGATACTGTAATATACTTTTAATACCATTATATTTCCAATACAGAAATAATACATCAAGACACTGTCTTTTGGATCAAATAGACCTTTGAATGAATATATATATTATATTTCTGTTTAATACTAGCCTGGATTCTCTGGTACTGTACAGCACTATTAATATCTCTTTGTCTATCAATACATGTTTTGTTTTCATGCTGATACGACTTAGCCTTTACAGAGACATCTTTTTGTGGCTTGTGGCATATTGCTGATTGGGATGCTGGCAGGGTAGTAGAAGATAAGTTGGCTGGAAAAGCACTGCACTGCTTTACTGAAATTGTAGTCTCAGCTTCTATCTGTGGTAGCTCTACTAGCATTATTGTAGTGTGCCATTGTTAGCCACTACTGTAAGTAGTGTAATACTGCATTGAAATCTGATTCCTGACATGAAACACACTGCTGTTTTGAATGAGACTTTTTCCTTTGCAATATTCTTAAGATATCAGCAACTATACAATAATTTATTTATATTTGAAAGTGACACTAGACTGGGAGGAAATTATCACAAAGGACAGGATTTGAATTCAGAATGGTCTTTGTTAGCTGGAGAAATAAACTGAAAGTTTAAAACACTGGTGAAACACCGTGCCTAGGAATGAAAATTCCCTCTTAGAGCTACCACTGGGAAATCTCTGACCAGGCAGAATTATTTCAGAAAAAGCTGTGGAGTGTAAGCAGGGATAACTCAACAGTATGTATTGGTTTTGCACACAAGAAAAATACAACATCTTTGTGCCTGAAGTAGCAGGAATATTGTGTCAGGTGCTGGAATTTCTTATTTAGTTCTGATGGGGCTTTAGCTGGCACAATGTGTCCAATTTGGGGCACCACACTTCTGAGAAAAATGTAGACAAATGGGAGAGTACACTACCACAAATAAGGTGCAGAAGATACTGCTTTGGTTTAGTTTAGCAAACAGGATATTGGTGTGGGACAAAAATTGAGGATGTCAAGAGTCATTCCAGGAAGGCTAGAGATCGGATGTTTTCAGTGCCCTTCAAGGGAAAGATAGGCTGTAATTGGCTTAATTTGTAGCAAGGAAGACTCAAGTAAGGCTTTAAAACTATGTAAGTAACAGAGTACTGGTGTGTACTACCCAGGATGCTATGGGGGCATTTGATTTATGTCCAGATATACTTAATTCATTCATCCATAAAGGACAGAATAAACCAGAAGTCCTGCTGGTCTAGTCTCATGCTTCATAATATGACTGTTACAAATTGCCATGGTTGTTTGCTATGGCTTAGCCAGTGAAAAGCATGCTTAGTGGGGAAATGAGCCCTCCTATTTGTATTGTGTGTTATGTCAACCAACCACCAGTAAGGAATTTTTCTGTTGTTTCAGGATTTTATTTTAGCCTTGCATGTTTCAAGTAACTCATTACAGCCACTTTAAAAGAAAAAAGAACATGAGTACTAAGAGTGACAGGAATTACAGTATCTTTGAAGATGGAGATTTGGCAGAGGAGATTGACTCCTTTTCCAGCTCAGAACATGAGTTCACTCCTCATTTATCCATGCTAAGGAAGATCTCTTCTTAATTATCTAGCCACGGGTGGGACTTTCACTGGATAGCCTGCAGTTTGGAGAGACTATCTGGTGGCATCTATACTAAGCTGTGTAACTTTTAATGGCAAGTGCAAAAAATAGGTTGGGGATTCTAAGAATGTATTAGCGGCCTTTTTTGTTGTGGGTTAGAGCCGAGTTGTCACTTAATGAGCAGGTGCTTCATGAGTTACAGTGCAAGTTCTTACCTTGCTGTGGCAGGTAGACCAGATCTTGAGGTCTGCTCCTTGTGCTTGAATGCTGCTTGTGTTGTTGCAGAGTGTATTTGTTGACACAGATAATAATAAATATAGTTCAACATTTTTATACTTGGGACACCAATTAAAGCTGAACAAGGATAAAAAGGCAAGACTTGTTAGCCAGGACCTTTTCCTGCTTCCAGACACATCAGAGATTTGTCCTTGGAGGGGAAAAAAAAAGCAACAGGAGGGGTTCGTAGGCTTCCCTAGAGTGGTTCAAACTGCATCTATTCCAAACGCACTCCTGGGGGAGAGGCTAGATCAGCAGTTGATGGCACGGGCGGGCATATTTGGCTCTCTGACTGTCTCTAATTGGTAGTTAGAGATTGCCAAGAGTAAATCAAACTGTAGCTTGTTGGATAAGTTTTGCTGATTAATATAGCCTAGGAAATTTGACTTAGCTAAGTTAATTACTAAAATTTCTTAAGTTAGCTTAGAATTGTATCTTTAACATGAAACAAGGTTAATACTAAGGCATCTTCGTAATCTGGAGTCCTGACACATTTAACAGTGTTCAGTTCAGGTTTTCATATCTACATAGCTCACAGTGATTATATAAAAAAGATGGGTTTGGTTGAAGACGTTTCTGGTGAGATGTAATAAAAAGTTATTCTAATAGTGTGCTCTTGAAAAGTATGTGCATACAGAAGTCAAGTTCTTATTGTTAGTTCCTTTGCATCTTCATTTTTTGGGGGGAATGTTTTTTTATAGCTGTTAAATATTTTGTGATTGAAAATGTTAAGTATGTAGTGAAAAATTTGGTGGTTCTATATGTGAGAAAGAAATTACGTTAAAATATTAATGTAATTAATGTGTTAAGTAGGGTTTAGAATTAGGGTGTAGAACCGTCTGTCATGTCATACTCTTGGTTTTTTTGTGGCGTTCTAAGTGAGATTAAGGATTTTCTGTTTTGCACTTGTCATGTTTGTTTCCTACAGCGTGTGGCGCTGTTTAACTAGAGTTACCGCTTTAGTTTACTATTGCCATCCTGAAACATAGCAGTCAAAGCTGGAACCTGTTCATGTGTTAGATAAGGGTAGTGTGGTGAAAACAACATTAGTAATAGCAAGTTGAGACTGATCTATGCTCTTTAGCAGAGCCTGATTACACATCATTACTCAAGTTCTGTTTTCAGCTTTTATAAGCAGAGCAATTTTTAAGAAATCCCACCCATAATCTTAACTGGTATAGTTATGCTTGCAAGGTTGGTGTTTGTTTTGTATATTAAAAAAGAGTTTATTGGTTAAAATGCATTTAGGTAAACTCTTTTGCTCCACTCTGAAGCAATTAATAGTTCCCTTTTCTGCTCTTTCTAATCAAAGAGTAGCCCTGAATGTGTTTAGAGAAGTCTGGAGGTAATTTTAATCTGTACCAGATGGCTCTACTTTGAGGGATACCTCCAGAAGTGAAGATCACTGGCAATAGGGTGTCCCAGCAAGCCATGCTTTTCTTTTGTCCCAGCCTTAAGTAAAAGTGATAGGGACCCAAGGTAGAAAAGCATGTTACAATTCAAACTGCTCTGTTTCTGGGCAACAGCCCCATGCACAAATGGAGAGATACAGCTGCCACCTTCTGTGCGTGCATCAGTTGAGTCATCTGGGGAATCTGGTCTGTTTTTTAATCTAGAGCAGTTGAGAGTGAAGAAGGAAGTAGAAGTATGGATTAATGTTTCATAAAAAGCCTTTACAAATACAAGTTGAAGCATGATTATCAAGTGGGGTGGGGGGTTGCAAATGGGATTTCTTACTGTATCCTGCACATATTTTATTTGCTTATGTGGGCAATATCAAGAAGTTACTGTATTAACTTTTAGGATTGCATCTCTATGTGTTTTTAAAGCTTTTAAAATAGACTTGATATATGAGGTAGATCTGCATTATGATAAAAAATAACTTGAGAATTTAGAAATTAGTCTACAGTGTGTTTAGAGGGGAGGAAAAAATATAATTTCCTTGCTGAATGTTGTTTGCAGTAGCTGAAAGCAAAAAGTGCATGTAACCAGGTATCATCTAACCAGTGAACACAGGTTTCTCTTATAATATGTAGTGTGTATTCTGTTGTCTTATGTTATTTTGGTATTTCTTCAGTATATGTATATTTCTTTGATTCCATTGCCTGCAGACACAGAAGCATGACCTAGCAAAAAAAAAACCCAAACAAAACCAAAACACAGTTGTGCAGAATGTGACTACTTTTCACCCTGCACAATATAAGATCTGCAGCAGTTCCACTGACTTTAGTGGCGATCTTTGCAAGTAAAGTTGTTGATCTGTGTGCATCTCATAAAAGATTCTGCTTCTTCATGATTAATGATGTCTTAACACTTACGAATGATTATCCTTTTCAGAGCTGTAAAGTATATATACTGTTTTATTTCATTACAATGAGGTGAAGATCACAACACTGACAGGTGCTGGAAATTAGCAGGCAGTTTTGAAATTGTTCTGTGCACTAGAAATTAGATCTCATTTTAATTCAGCTTTTCCAAACTAGTAAATGAGGTTAATGCCATACATATTCAGCTGATATGGATGAAGAAATTGATATAAAGTAGATCAACATAGCTACAGGGCTACTTTAATTTATAGGTAAAGAGGCAGTGATAAATGAAAGTAATGTAGTAGTGGTCACTAAACTCAGCCATCAGGGATTCAATAGTGTTAGCTGCTCATTAAAGGCATTGTTGGGGTACATCAAATAGAAATTTGAAAAGAAATAGCCAACTAACCCTTAATTATCAAAACATAGAAAATACTAATTATGCCTTAATTAGCTTTTCTTTTAATGTACTGAAATTGTTACTTTTTGTGTAGCACAAATGGATAGTTATATCAACAATAAATAGGTTGTTTTAATAACTTTCTTCTACCTCTGGGAAAACCACACTCCAATTTTTAATATGCAATAATGCTTCTCTCTAGCCTGTAGGAGATGAAAATTATTAAGTAGCTTTATTTTTTGAAGATTTTACAGCAGCTTTGGGAAGAATTATTTCACCATGCATCAATTATTTTTAATTGAACTGAATATTTTTCAGATTGCATGAAATGCCTCTCATTTAAGTTTAACATTTAGAGTTTGTTAAGGAAGCATCATAGTGAGAACTGGGTACAACTTCTATGGCATAGTCTAGGAAGAATAAAGAATGGTTGTTTCAGAAGAAAAACATTGGCACTGGTATTTCTCACTTCACTGGGCCAAATTCCATTTTTACTCTGTTTCATAGCTACCACACTGTTCTCATCCAATCTCCTTGCATTTCATACAGGAAAAGAAGGTAGGGATTGACTTTAGTGGGGCTTGGATCCATCTGGTACTGATGAAAAGCTTCAACAGCTCTTGGAAAATTCATTTCCTTTTGACGTAGTGTGTAGCCTCCCCTTTCTGGCTATATGTGCAGGAAAGGAATGTCACAAGCAGAACTAGATTTGTTTTATCAAACACAACAGGTATGTGTTTTTTCCAGATAAATAATGGGAGGTAAATACTGCATAGTACTGGTCGTAAAAGCCTCTAGATTCATGTAATGGTCCATGCTGAATTAAATAGAATAGAATTGCTAGTACAGAAATCAAAACAAGTAGATATTATCATGGTGAGTGATCAAAGCATTGCAGGATTTTTCCAGATCTGTAGAACTAATACAGACATCCTAAGAAATTTCATTAATGCCATTTTTGTAAACTTTTTCCTCTAAACATTTTTAGCTTTAAAATATAACAAATAAGATATTATGCTTACCTACAGAACTTAAGAGGTTACAAGGTACCAACTTAAATTTCAAAGAGATTTCAAGCTTTTTACATAGGCTCAGCATTCACTACGGTCAAAATGCTGGGAAAGATAAGACTGAAATGGACAAATACAGTTGCATTATTTGACAAGTAATTTCCTGGTGATTTTAGTCATACCTCTAAAGAAAAAATCTTTTTTCCAAAGAGCAAAAATGAAGTGAGAATATTTAATGTTTTTTGAACTAAATATCTGTCTTCCAGCATGGGGACAACCACAAACCTAGTCAAATTTTTAGTGCAGCCTTTTAAGTGTAGGATCTTGCTCTGGGACTGGAGTTGCCAGTTTGGCTTGGAGCAGCTCAGTGTTCAGAATTCATCAGTTTTTTTGGACAAAATAATTGGCAGTGTGGTTTTTCTATTATAGTCCTCAGAAAAAAAATGTTGCTTCATATGTATGTGAATTACTTTGGCTCTTTCCTCTTCAAGGCTCTGACTTCTCAACTGACTTACCAATTTCTAGCAAGTTTAGGAGCTAGAGATCTACTGAAGTCAATGTTACTCAGGCGGATCTCCTTTCATGTTTTCTGTCATAGTTCCTATACTGTCATGAGCAGAAAGAACTTTCAGCAAATATTCCTGAACTAATATTTGAACTTATTTAATTTCCTAAAGATTGGACAAGCTAAGGTAATTGTGCCATTGCTTATAAAAATGTATAGTTATTTTTAATTCTAGATTGTAGCTTGCACTGACAACCATCTTGCTTCATGTGAAAAATAATCGAATTTCCTTTGAAGAAATCTTTAAGTAATCTTCTTTAAGTATTCTTTAAGTACTTAGTGCAGAATTTTTTGTATTTCTGTTTTTAGATTTAAAAAAAACAGCAACAAACCAAAAACAAGTGAGCTAAAATCTGTGACATTTTAATTCATGGGACTAGACAGCAATTCTTACTTACAATGCCTTGGCAAACTTTAAATCACAATACACTGTGCCTGTTCTTTAACTACTTTTAGAAATTTCTTTGCTGAATTTCTCTATTACTTGGAAATTCTGTACAGGAAATAACCTATCAGAACATAAAACCAAAACACTTTTAAGAACTTTGCAGTGTCATAAACATTGGTTTTCTCATCAGGTTGAGTTGTGAAGTATTCTTATTTTACATATCCTCAATTCTGTCATTTTTTTACTTGGTTGTTTTACGCAGGAATCAGTATGGTTTTCTTCTTGGACTATGCAGCACTTTTTCTTCTGCGTTTGCTTGGGGAATTTTTATTTTGCTTTCCGTTTTCCAAAATTGTACATTATATACTCCTAGCCTTCCTCCTTTTCTTGCTGTTCTTTTTAAAATATTTAAATCATTAAAATTTCCCCCCCCCCCCCTTAATTGCTGTATATTTGCTGTTCAGTTACCTACACCTTTATCTTGTTATCTTTTGGCTCATTGCTCATGACAACTAAAACCTGTGTGAATCTTTATATGGATATTATTTAATCACATGTTTGCATTTAAAGCACTGGTTTAAGTGCTGTGCTATTTTATTTTAGAATTTTGTAACACAAATCAGGCAATCTTAAAAATAAATAATTAGCATAGTTCAGTTCTCCACTTGGCTGTAACTGAGCTCTATTTTGTAGCTACTAATAAAGGCACATTATCATGTTCAGCCATTGCAATTATCATTGAAATGTGTATGTCCATTAACTGCAACATTAGGTTGAGGATATAATTACTGTCTAGAGCCAATATATTTGTGAAGTTACGTCTATGATGCTATTAAGCTATAAGTAATATTTGTAAACCAATATTTAAATGTTTCAGAATTGATACCATTACTTGCGAACTTAAAAACTAATCCAACTTCCACTCCAACTTACTGACTTCTTAAGTGTTTGGAAAATATATTATTGGGTTATTTGGATGTGAGTATAATTTGTGATTTGAGAGAGACTACTATATTTCTAATAGCAAGTGCCCAGAACAAGTTGAACTGGTGACAGGAGAAGAGAGAAGCTGTGGTAACAGCAAAATGCTGATAAAACAGTGGTACAGTGTGTCACAAAATGCTGCAAACATGATTAATTTTTCCTCCTATTAGAGTTACATTTCAGGCAATTTAGTATAACAATTTAACTACAAAAAAACCCTGTTGCATGCTAAGAAAAGAATAAGGAAAAGACTTTACTAATGATGTTACAAGTATATTTTAAAGAGGAATGAGATTGAGTCTGCTCATTGATTTGCTTTCTGAAAATTTCTAGTATTTATGCTGATGGAAGAACATGAAATTTCCTGTGAAGTTAGGTGTATAGTTCATTTGCAAAACTAGGCTAAGTCACTTGTAACTAATTCCACACACGGAGATGTTTGGATCTATAATGAAATGCCCTTTTTTTCACATTTTGTTTTTATATGCAAAATAGGCATGGTAGTAGTTGACTGTTAAGTATTTGCATCAATTAATTTTCTGTTCCATTCCCTCAGTATGTGAGTGATAGCCATTAGTTTGATTAATTTGCTTACCTCTCTCAGAAATTGAGATTTAGGGAATGCTGATGGGTGGAATGTTGAAGAGAAACAAATTTTCAGCATTTTTCATCTTATTTTTAATGCAACTGTTTTTCAAATTTTTCTAGCACAGAGGAAGTATTACATTGCTTAGTGTTTTTTATCTGATATAGCCTAATATAATTCCTTTTTCTATGTTACAGAAGTAATTTCAAATTTTGCTTTCACATACATCTGCCTTTTGGCTTACCTGCCTCCACATTGTCTTTGATGTCTGGACTCGGTTGTAATGACACTATGTATGTTTTCTGTCCATGTCACTTAATACTACTTTGTATTTATTATATTGTTTGTATTTATTCAATTGATTATGTTCTTTGTTTAATAATTCAGTTATTATTTCACCTCAAGCAGATCCTTTTCTCAGAGTAACTTCTAACTGCTGGACCTTTCCACTTGTGCTGTATATCCCATACCTCAGCAAGAAGGAATAAACAGCAGATAGGGCATCTTGGGGGGGGGGAAAAACCCGAGGCTATCTTATGACTTACTCATCTAAAATATATCGGGTTTGTTGCTGTATGTTGGCTGCAGATCCTCATTATTTAAGTAGCTTAATGAATTAATTTCCAAGACCTTGAAGTAAGTTAACCATCAGAGTTCAGAGCAGAGTGAATAATTCTTAAATATTAGACTGTGGCAATTTTTATAACTCAAGTTAAACTTAATTATGAAATTGCTTATTGCATATTTGTGTAATTCAGGGAAGAAAAAATGCAAAATAATAACACATAAGTACATCTGTCAAAAAAGAACAGAACAGTAAAATCCTAGGAGATTAGATTACTCTTGCTGATACTGGTTGAATTATACATCATTCAACTTAGGTACTGTATTCCTAGTCTGCACTGGTCATCAATGCTAAAAAGCTTTTTGTTTAATTTTAGCTGATCAGCTGTTTAGCATCTCCTTCAAAATTGCTTAAGAGCTTAATTTAGTTACAAGCAACCAGTGTATTACTAAACATACTTTAGGTTATCCTCTAGATTTTACTTTAGAATAGTGTTGTCATTTTCGATTTATATAGGGAATATGTATTTCTTAAATAGGAATTGTTCTAGAGCACTGACTTAAGTTAATTTTAAAGATATTGCCCCCCCCGCCTGAGAAAATATGTAACTCAAGTAATAATCTTTTCAGGTACCTTTTATGCACTGACATTTTCTATTATTACATGTGAAGCAAACATGATAATTGAGTAGATTAAGTACAAAATTCCACTCCTTGTGACCTCAAGGTCAGTTGTTTTGACCTTACAAAAAAGCGCAGTTACTGACCTGTGTTAAATGTTGCATGTAAACTGTTAGTCCCTTGGAGTATTTTCTGCTTATTTTGTTACAGGCACAATTTATGGTATAATCCAGAATTTCAGAGAACATTCTGTTTCTCCTTTTACCTTTTCCTCTCATATCTGTAGGATAGTTTGCATTCCTATTATGATGGTTTATTCATATTTTTTTTCATGCTTTGTAGACTCATTTACAAGTATTTGTATTGAAAGATCAATGTTGACCTGATACTTTAAAAATGAAGAAGACAAGTGTTTGTGGAGCAGCATGTACAGAAAACTTTGTCTCTTTTCATCAAGCTGTTTTCACCTAACCATCAAGTCTAACCAGAAATACATCACTTCCACTCTAGAAGAGATAAAGTCAATGGAGCTGAATTGCTAAGGACTATTTCCTGCAGAGCAGCAGCAGTCATATCTGGGATACAGTATAAGAAACCTTTTGGGGTTTGAGATATAAATGAGGCTTCATCTGCTTCCTCTATTTGCAGTTCCTTTGATCTGGAAACTTTTCAGGTTGATGAAATCATCAGATTTCTGAATCAAGGTTTGGGTTGGTTTTTTGTTTGTTTGGTTGGTTTTGGTTTTTTTTTTTTATTTGGACTGCCCTTGGCTTCACATGCCTTATGTGAATGGCCTGATACACTGTCTGAGATTATCATAACAAAGAAAACATTCACATCGTTGTAAAATGCTTCATGACAAACTAAGTGTAAGGTTTCCTCTGAGACAGATGAGATGTCATACCTATGTCCTTTCTTTTGCATCTGTATAAAAATAACTTTACCAAGAAAGGTTTGAACAGAGATCTGTGCAGAAACTGCATTTTGCTCAGTCAAGGAAAGGGCTTCCAGCACGCACTCTGGTTCCTAGTTGTCTGTCAATTCATGGCTTATCCAAACATTTTGATAATGCCTGCACTCTTTTCCCAGTGCTTTCAGCAAATTATAGATATACTCTAGTGAATTAAGATATTCCAGGCAAAGTTGGATTTAGTGATAGTTGTTTGCAAATATAGAAAAAAAGAGTTGAACCATGAGGTAATTCTTGTTGTCTCTGCTGTAGAGGTTAGGGGGTTTTAGCTTGCTCCTGCCATATTCCATTAATGAAAATATGGAGAGTCCAGTATTTTTTCTTTATCATTTATTATCTACCTACCTTGTCTATACTGTTAGTAATGTCAAAGGAATCGAACTTGAGACATGATGAAGTTCAGAATTTACATCTATGTTTCCAAATGCTTTCAGCAGCATTGGTTCCTGATGACTAGCAAGTCAGCCATGGCCTTTCAGTCTTGAGGACTTACTAGTCATCTGTTGTAAGATGGATATTTACTAGACCTTTAATGCTACTCAGTGCAATCTTTCAGTGCTTTAAAATTTCCCAGAATATTGAAAATATATTTGTACTGGTTGGCATAACTACAGTAGGCAATCTTATGCTTCAAGTTGATTGAAGACATCTAAGGACACTGAAGAAACAATAGTTGTTAATTCCTAACAGGAGTAAGAGACAATAAATAAACTTCTTTGATAGTTGGTGATCAGATGATAAGTCATTCTGTGCAGGGGAATTTCCCTTTTTCAGTTGAGATTTAATGGTTCATGCTATAATTGGAGAACCTCTGTGAAAGAAAGGTTTAAATTAATTTTAATTTTTCTGGGTATTGTACTTAGTCCCTCTTTGATTACATGGCAGACACATGAAGTCCCTAAAGCTTACTTTTCTGAGAGATTGGAGTTCTTGGGCTAAGAACACATGAAACCAGCTGTTCAAAATGTCTATACAAACATCAGTTAAGTGCAGGTTCCTTCAATATTCTGGTGGGATCCTTCTATTTAAGTCAGTTGCTTTGGTGAGTTACTACTTTGTTACCATTTTAAGCTTTATTTTTTCTATAGTAAGCCCAGAGAGTTCAGAAACTGAATTTCTTCTGTTCCTGTCATTAAAAGTAATTGATGAAATGATGAGGAAAAGAAAAACAAGACGTCGCTGTGGAGAAATTGTGAGTGACTTTTATGGACATCTGAATTTTAATTGGGCATTTTAAACCTATTTTACTACATCCTTTTTAGAGTTGTTCTTGCTTCAGTGCTCATTGGAAATACTTGCTGAGATTCATTAAACAGCAGAGTCATTCATCAAAAAAGTAGGATAAGCATGGGGTTTTTTCCCACAGCCTTAACTGTCATTAAACTGGGGGTGCAAGGAAGATGTTGAATCATTCTTAAATCAGATTTTTTTGTGTTGAGATAATTTTGAATGTAGAAAGGTGTAGAGTGATTATTCATTAGAACGGAACTATTTCATAAGATATTTAAGCATATACTCAGAAGTTATCTTCCCTTAAGCAAATGTATTTCCTTACAAAAAGGGAGGAAGAATTTTAGCAATTCTGAGAAATTTGGTCAGCTTTCTGACTTACTATTTAAGGCCTTATTTTCTATTCAGTGGACCTAGTGACTTCTGTAACTAAGGCAGCCAGAATTATCTGAAGTTTCTGTATTGGGATTCTTGGTGAGAGAGATATTGCATGTCATTGAAAATTTGGAGCAAAAATTAAAGACAAAAGTTTACTTAACTTAAGAGACTGAAAGACTAAGACAATTAAATAGAGTTGTTGTGATAGTTTTTTAGCCCAGCAGTATTCTAAAAGTATTCAGAAATGGGTTGGTGAAGTTGGGCAGGCTGATTGGGTGATGAAATCTGGTCTTTATTTTTTTCCCCCTTTCCACTAAGTATTTGGATCATTTGCACTTTTCATCCCATTTTATTGTGCCATTAGGAAAAGCAGTAAAGTTTTCTTACATAAACCCAGATCTTAACTGGGAAAATCCTAAAAAATAACAGATATGGAGACCTTTTTCTTTGATGTGATTGGCTTTGGTGGTCACAATCAGAAACGCATACAAGGCCTGGTGTTAGAGGCTACACAGATAGGATTTTTCTCTACAGGAAAAGGAAAATGAACACATTGCTACTGTATTATTTCCTTTTTTGTGTGCTGCACAGAAGATTGGCATCTTTCTGGGAGGTATTGTGGCAAACCAACCTACCTTGGGTCATTTTTCTCCCTAAGGAAGATGCAGCTTGTCACCTTCAGATCCAGGACCACTCATAAAGGTCCAGGTGACAGGTCAGTGTCTTTAAGTGTGCTTTCTATCCAAGTAAGGTAAGCCAGTGAGAATTATTTTAAGCCATGAGGGATCAGCAACTTCATTTTAGGAATCTGTTGTAAGGTTGGTATAGATATTTTGAAGAAGCCTGTTTCTTCAAAAGTTTTTCAAGGTATTGACATGAGCTTATTTTTGCAAGGCCAAACAGCTTAGGCTGGAAACCTTTTCACATCTCTTGTCAACCATTTTGAATACATTTACAGTATGAACATGTTGAAGTTTAGGAATTTCGATGGTCTTAAATATTCCAGTGGTCTTCTGCTCTTCTTCAAACCGAATATTGGATTCTGTAACTTTGACTAATGAGACTCTTTTGAAGGTGTTCATAGCATGCTATGGAATCAATGATTTCAACTGAGATCAGGACTGAAAATGATACACCTGCTTTTTCTGGTTGTGCCATCCATGATCTTGGCTATGCAGGGCACTGGATAACTTTCCAAGTAGAATCTATGACAATTTGTAATTTTCTTGCAGAAAGCGAGTTCACTGTTAAGTTTCCATGAACTAGAGATTCCAGCACTTGTATTGGTTGCAGCACACATACATCATTCTTTTTTACATACGCTGTTGCCCATGTTCAGCCACACATCCCAATGAGGCTTTTCAAAGACTTCTTGAGAGTCATTCCACATCTACTGTTCTTTTGCATGAGAATAAAATGTACAGCTTCTTGTTGATGTTATGAAAATGCCATCTTTTATTATAGAGACATAAGTCCCAGATACAGGTTTTCTTATGGTCTAATACAGACCCGAGGAGCTCATATATACCTATCCCATCATTCTGGACTTCCACATTTTCTTGGAATTTGGTATAAAAAATTTCAGACTAATTATATGTTTAAACAAACACACATATCCTGTGAATTATAAAAGAATACTGATTTCATGGACATTTATCTGAAATAATCAAATGCCTCTGAAGTCAATTAGTTGTTCCTAGGTCAAGGAAGGGATTTTAGAATTTTTACTAGACAGCTGCCACAGAGGATATAATTCACAAGCAATTGTGTTTCCCTCTACCTACCTATCTCATAAATATAAGTATCTTATCTTTCCATGCAGATGCGTATATTAGTATATTACTGTATGTAGCTTTTTGAATCAGTGAGATCTATTAAGTTAACACCCTTCAAATTATTGTAAGTTATGATTGTTGGAAACTCAAATGCAGTGAAGTGAGAATGACCAGTTGCTACTCTGGATTCTCTCCTAATACTAATGATTTCATTCTTCTCATCCTAATCAGGCATATCTGAACATGGTAAAGTCATTTGCTCTGTGTCAATCACTTGAAATTCATTGATGGATATTAAATGCTACTTATTTCTTCAACATCATCATCATCTTTTAGAGAAGTAGCTTGCGGAAAGTATGGAGATAGTCTTCATCACATGAGATAATTGTTCTAACTACACATGCTTTGCAACTGACTTTAGTTTATAAAGCCATTGTGTATAAGTGCTTTCTGAGTGTCACTGTCCTGTGGCTAAATTTAGTACAGTACCAGGACTGCTTTGTAAAGTTGCCGGTACCCTTTGAAGCTAAGGAGGAAAGGTGTTCTCCTAAACAACTGAGATTTGAATGAAGTTCATATATTGCAAAGTAAATATCTAGAATCAGAGAGACAATTTATGATTCATATTTATTAGTACTTGTGGTAATCCTTTTAAAAGTAGGAGGTTTTAATTGTACATGTGAAATCCACCATTTTCTTGATAAATAAATAAATCACATCTATTGGGAAAGATATAGCCTTACAACTGGAAAGTCAGCAGAGGGAGCACAAGTTAACAAGCAGAATTGTATTCTGGTGGTGGTGCTGGTTCTGGCAAACAAGCAGTGAATAATCAAATACTTGTTTGGTTTGTATTCTATAAGGGTTTAATCACAGTAACACTTTAATGCTACCAGCTTGAATACACTTAGGTGGTAAACTGTATAATATTATTTCTAGAGGCATATATAACTGTCAAGCAGAACTGAGCTGTGATAAGTAGGGGTGTTTCTATTGTGAAATTAGTGTTAGCAGTAGTTTGCCTTTTGCTTTCTTCATTTACCAATAAGCAAGTACCTTGTGCAAATACATCCCTTCTGTTAATCTCTGGACAGCCAGGGGGAAGGGAGGCAGGTGGGTGGAGGCTGCTTGCTCTTCAGTGTCTTCACCTACAGGTTGGTGGCATTAAGCTTCCTGCTTGATTTGACACTACTGTGGCCCAAAACAAGTGAGAAAATACTTTTGAGAAAACGTTTCATTTTTAGGCATGCTTAACCTTAATAGTTATGACAAGTTTTTAAAAATCTGTGCATTTGAGGTAGCATTAATAATTCATGTATGTTTCATTAAAAAAAGAACAAACTGTCTGTAGGGTCACTAAATTCTTACTTGGCTAAGATCATCAAAGTTTAGATGACCTAAAACAGTACATTGTTGGGATCATAATATGCTGCTTGAAAAAAAAATACCCCATGATTTAGTTTTGATTCTGACAGTACTCAAAAGGATTTGTTATGTCTTACAGACCTTTCTGCAAACTACTAATGGGATGAACACAATATATCACTTTTATAATAGCGAGCTATTAAAGGCAAACATAAAGCAGTCTGAAGCCCATAAGTGCTGCCAACAGCTCCTGCTTTAATGAATTCCCTTTTAGATGTCCATTAAATGCTCATGGCAAATGTACTCATAATGGAAATGGCAAATCTAAATGGGTAGATATGAATAATCCATGGAGTTTAAATTCTGTTTATGATCATCTTCACATTTAGTTTTCAAGACAACGCAGTTTAGTTTTCATTACAGTTTGGAATAAAGAGGACAGGGAGTAATTGATTGCTTCAAGCAGATTAAAATCAATGGGTTGCTTTTCAAAGAACCCGTTCAATGCAGTAATTTCAACTTTAAACATTGATTTAGGAAACTCAACACAAAATGTTTTGTGCCGTGTGAACTTTTATGTGGAAAGACTAATACTAATTTTATTTCTATATATTTCTATATACAGATATATAGAGGTTGTTATCAGTGTGTGCATGCGTAAATAGTGATCTATATTAAGTCATTTTGATATTACTGCACTCATATAATGAATCAATGAGATTCCCGTCATCGTTGTGATACTGTTTGTAAACCATTAGCACACAGAAATTACAGCCCATCATACATCATTACTGTGATTGAGGCTTTATTACCATATTCTCAAATTGCTTGCTTGCTGTAAAACTAAATAGACACCAGACAACTATAGGTAGACGATAGACTGTGCATTATTGTACTGGAATAATGAAGGATTATTGTAGCATAATGGGGCACAACTTAGGAGGAAAATAAACTTGGCAGCGAAGGAGAACTTCAGTGTTTTTACTGTTTGTTGTTACTACTTTAAAAGTCAAGTATATTTGTTATGATCAAGTTGCTGTTTCCTTAATTCATAAATCATACACTTTCCATATTTCAAACAGGCCTCCTTTTATATTTAGGCATTTAAAACCTGGGAACTGCACTGCAACATTCCACTCCAGAGACAGATAGACAGCTTTTGAAGTACTGGAATGGTTATGAAGGTGGAGGGGTGGGCAATAGGACATCCATAGCAATGCACATTTATATTGTATTGTGCTAAAAAGAAACAGAGAGGAAAAACTGCATCAACAGACATCAGCTGTTAAGAAGTGGTTAAGTTCTCCAAACAGACAGAGGCAAAGTATACATTAGGAATTTTAGCTACTGTAGTGCAAGAATTCATGGTATCTTGATCTTAAAAGAGGAGAAAACACACTGAATTTGGATTTTGAGAATTTAACAATCTCTCGTGACAGAACTGAGGGCTTTACAACACCAGAACTTGCAGGGTATGCTCAGGGTGTTACTTTCTCCAGCTGCAAGAAAAGCTTCTAAACTTTGGAGTGAATTTAGGCCCATAGGTCACCCAGTGTTAATCCCAAAGGCTCAGTGGAGATAGAACTGCAGCTCCAAAAGACATTTTGTATCATCCTCTGGGGGTACCTCAAGCCCACTCAGGTACTCCCTCTCTCCCACTTCTGTTCCCATGTTCTTGCTCACACCTTTCTCTTCCCACTTGCTCACGCTCACTTTCCCCTGCTTCATTAACAATTAATTCTTCCTGTGCTAAATGTCTTCAGTGAATTTGAAGAGACACTTGAGAGAACTCATAATCCTAAAGCTTGTGTGTGTGTGTGTGTCTGTAGAATTTAAGATATTCCATAATGTTTTTTTCTGATTAGGCCAGGTCGGCATTGTTTCACTGAGGAGTAATGGAAACATTCAGAGTTTCTGAAGTGGTTCCAGTTTATTCCAATGATCAGTTACTTGTGTTTCAGTAGGACCTACAAGCCTTGGTTGTGTTTAAATACCAAACTATTAGTGTACCTATGTGTCAGCCCTATTTTGAAAAGGTATGTAGAAACTTACTTTGCTTTAACAATGGATGTTATCAGCCATAGTGAAAATGTAATTATTGTTTCTTGGAGCTTGTTGTGAAGTGTACAGCAAGAGACAATGGATCCTTACAACAAATAGGAAATAAGAATGTGACTGTACATCCCTATACAGTCTGGGTGTATTATTCTATTACAAAACTTGAATGATTCACTGCTGAGTGATGATAAATCTTCAAGTTTACCCTACTGTAGCTTGCCTGGCATCTCAGGGTCTCAGTTGTGTGCTCCCAACTCCTGTTTTTATTCTCAGGTAGCAGTAGGTGTGTTGATTCTAGAAACTGTTATTAAAACCAGACTTCTAATATACTTTTTTTGGAGGAATCATCTACCTATAGGCATAAAATTCAACTCACTGGGCAGTGCTAATACTTGCTATCATCCAAGAGCTTTATTATCATTTGTGCCATTAGATATGCAGAACGGAATGAGTTGGGAGACAAAAAAACTCAAGCAAAGTTAATTTTTAAAAACTGTATTGCTGGTATAATACAAATATATGAAGTGCATGTGAGAGTAAATATGTGTGATTATTTCCAGTTTTCTTGGGTTGGATATTGTATTTGAAAAATAGTCTTAATTTTTTAGTCAGAAGGCTTAGTTATAAGTGTTGACTTATTTTTTTATACAGTTTTCTTTGTGTAAAAGCTACAGGACAGAATGAGTGAGAGTATTTAAACATTAATGCAATTGTTCACATAGATATTTAACCATTTTAAAGTGTACTCCAATTAGCTTTGCCAACACCATAATTGAGCAGGAAGCCGAAGTCAGATTACTAAGCATATAAGCTACTAGAGTCTTTACTCAGAGCTTTCTTACCACACACAGCTGCTTGATTTCTCATTTTTGTCAAACGTATTTCTGATTTTAGCATTATCAGTCCAACAGTTTTTCTAACAGTCAAGCTCATGTATGTACATTTTGGAGATAAATGAGATTTGTTAAGGCTTTCAGCTAAGTTTCTTGAAATAAAATGACACAACCTGCCAATCACTTAATGGTGACCCATTTTTATTAAAAGTTAGATTTAGCAAGTGTGAATAAGGCTTCAGCTGTATAACCAAGTCTTTTACAGAAGTAAATGTTTTCTTTGGTTTTGTTTCTTGTTTGTTGTTGGGTTTTTTTCCTAATAATGGGAAGTTCCTGTATAGCTCTTATGAGTGTATTTATGTGTAAGTGACCTAACAGATGTTACAACATTTTCATTATGAATGTTTGTTGTTAAAGATGGAAAGTATAAACAGCCTTTTAATTTTTGGCATTTCTGCATGTGTTGCTATCCTGTAAACAAATATATATTCTGACCAGAACAGTTTATGATAGTACCTCTGTAGAACATTAGTGTCATCCCCACTGCATGAGTATGAGTGTAAAGGCAAAATAGTCTAGCTCTCTTTAAGGTCTTTTTTTTTTTTTTATAACAAAGTTTTTCTTCATGTATTCTTTCAATTCCACCTCTGGCCTTCCATATCATTAAAGTGTTCCAGCTTGGTCACCTCCTGAACTGACAATCCAACTGAAGGCAGTTTTTGTCTGCCCGTTCTGTGGGAGGCATATCACTTGAAATGTAAGTGCATTTTCTTTACCACTTTTAAGATCTGCATGTCCATTAAGCCATATTCTTGCTGTGAGCAGGAAGATAATCTTTTGGGGTTTTCTTCTTAGAAAAATGCTGATATACTTTACTGTAGATAAGTGAAAAATTAAGATTAGCTCTGTACTTTCTGGTAAGCTCAAATGATTGTTAATCTGCTTACACAATAATGACTGTTGATCTCATACAGAAAACCTTGCTATTTTCTAGGAGAATAATTCCCCATCATCACTACAATGAAGGAATCGTTTCAGCACTGTTCAAACTGTAACATGGATGTGGTTCTCCACTCTTGAAATCTCTGTCCATGTGTGTACTCATTTATAACACTTCAGGCATGGATGTCCAGGTCTTGAACTTGTATTCCTTTGGTTGCTCTTTCACATGGCAGGTTACAGCAAAAAATTATCTCACCCTATCTTTAATCAGAAAAGATTTGCCATCCGAGACCTAAGGTTTGAAGTATCCCACTGCTTTTCCTGAAAACTCATGTCAGGGATGGTTGTTCGCTAAGCCCTGACAAAGCCAGTTTGGGCAGTATTGGTTGCAGTAGGTGTTTTAGGATGGAGAGGCATGTGTTTTCACCTGTCTGGTGTGGCATGACAAGGTCAAAAAGCAAGATTCATTTCAGTCCTCCTTATTTACTGGTGATTGGTACTTAGGCCTTCCAGCCATTAGACATTAAGAGAGGGAACCTTCTCTTCCTTTGTTACCATGGGATTTCAAAGATAGGTTCTGAAAGAGAAAAAGACATAATGGTCTGTTACGGTGACAAGAAGGTGTTGATGTCCTTCAGCGACATTGTAACATCCTTTTTACTAGCCTCCTCAGAAGGATCCAAGTCTTCACACACTTCTAAATTTGTGCAGTAGTTTATGCCGTGTTTCATCAATATTTGATTCCTCCCTTCTAGACTTTTTAGAATATTACAGCAAAACATAGTAACTGTTTCTCATTTTAGGAAGGCAAATCCATGTAGCATCTGGAAGTTATGAGTGGCTGAATTTTTGCATGAGCCAGGTTTGTAAGCATTTGGATGCCGAGGTGTTGACTCAGAGAGCAGACTCGTTAGGGCTTGGTTATCTCCATGCAGAGATAGCTGAAAAAAAGGTAACAGGCAGTGTTAAAACTTCTTGGAGGCTATCAAAATGAAGCCTTGTCCATTTATCTGAATGCTTTTTTCAGAGATAAATCCACATTTGTGTCCACACAGAAGAGTTTCGTCATTCTTCTCACCTGCTGAGCAGCTACCTGGAGTGTTCTAAAACATAAATACGAATCTCTGTGTTATTACTTGTTTTTTCTCACTGTATGAATATCCATCTGAATTGTTAGTAAAAAAAAAAAAAAAATTGAAAAAGTAATTACCAGTAAAAGGAATCTTCAAGCTGCATAGTCCAAATACACATTTACTTTCTGTCTGGCCGCCCTTTCTAAGTTCACTTATCTCTAGCACTCAGTGAAATGGTACTGGACATACTTTGCATTAGTCTTGTCACACATGCAGCAGGTTTAAGTTTAATCTTGTAGACATGATATGGTTACCAAAGGGGAAGAAACCCTACCTTTAAGTAACAGGCTTTATTTACAACTGCAGTGAGACACATAAGTGGACCTTACGCTGTGGGGAGTTCTGAGCTCTGGTAGGTGGTCTCATTTGACTAAAAAGCTAATTTTGTGCTCAGAACGCACCTGTGGTAGAAGTAGGATCTGTTGGAAGGGGAATCAATGTAGATATCCCAGCGCCAGGAATCACACTTAATTAAGTTTGACAGTACAGTTTCATGGTCCACTTAAGTTGATAGAAAACCACTCTACTGCTGGAAAGGTAATTCTACCTTTTTTCGGTCTTGCTTGCATTGTCATTGCCATTGCCATTTGTATGGCTGTGTAGTTATTGATGTTCCTTCTTTTTAGGATTGGCTTTTGGTCCTCACTGCATAATTGCTAGTGTCCATGCAAGAAAGCAAGTGGGAGCTACTGTAGACATGACTGTCTTGCTAGCAAGCAGTCTTTTGAAAAAATACTGATTAATCATTCTTCTTTACTATTTATTTATGTGCATTCTCAAGCACATGCACAGCTGTCAGAAAAGAATCTTTAAAATACATTCACTCATTTTACAACTTTCTTTGTAATTTTAATTACATGTTTCCAGTTAAAGCAACAGATCTTAATTTGGGAGTTAGATTGAAAGAACTTGGGCAATTCCTCCTTATGAATGCATCACAGCTGAGCAGTTGTTGCCACAAAAAAATTCTTGAAAAGCCCATTTTCTGTGAAGTGTTCTACAGCACTGATGCATCAGAACTTTTGTGTTTATATGGAAGTAAAAGCCTTTAAGTACATGGAGAGTCCTATTGAGTTCTATAGAACAGTATATTTGCAGTAAGTTAATGTACTGCTGTGTACCTGACAATTCAAGTTTTGGAACATAAAATAATAGTAATATTCCATATTTCTGCATGATAGCTCCTGGACTTCTTAATAGGTACCACTGAAACCATCACTGCAGAGTATGCAATTACTAAGAGGCAGTGAGTGACTTGATGTGAAATCACTTTTGCCAGGTATTTTGGAAATACGTGCTTTCTGATAAAGTACGTTTGACCTTTCTTTTGCTTCCATTCAGCATAAATTCATATTGTCATTTCAGCTCTTGAGGAAGTAGAGGTAATGTCTATAAAACACAATACACTATTATATACCAGTCCAAATAGGAGGAGGTAAGGATAGGGGAGGAAATGATGGATTTGTTGTATTTTATAAATGTTTAACCATAAACCTGTTTTTAAGATATTTTTAACTAGGATATATACAATAAGAGCATTCCAGGTTAAGAAATGGTCACAACATTGCTGATACGGAATCTACAAAAACATGTTTGCTTCTTATGAATAGAATGTGTTAGACCTTGAAAACCTGAAGAAGAGCTTTTGTCTGAGGTTCACGTGAATACCTCTTTCTTTTATTCACTGTTAAGCAGTTTTTACTGTTCAGATGCTGACGGATAATAAGTGTGTGCTCTGTTTTCATTATGTGGATACTTACCTCTCTGATATTTAGCTGCAGTACTTTTCCTTTGCAGCTGTAAACCTACTTAGAGTCCCCCTCATTATAAAAGCAACTTCCTTGTCTCAAGGAAAAATACTTTGAAGTAATAATGATGTTCTAATATATTGATAGAAGTTTGCGTAATTCCATTATCTCTTTAATGGACATTAGTTTAGATAGAGCTTTTCCATTGTCCTCTGGTCCTTTCATCATGAATTGGTTAGCTCAGTTGAAAGTGAATCAGTATCTTATTTCTTCAAAAAGTGATGTCTGTCAAGAGGTTTGAATATTCTGGGAGTAATCTTTGTTAGGCAATATTCTTTTCTTGAGTTTAAGACAGCTGTAATTATAAACAACTCACATTGTTTTTTTAATAGACATGATTCGTTACAGCAAATATCTTCATATTAGATTTGGAGAATCTATTTCTATTAACTTTTAGGCAATTCTTTCATGTAGTTGCAGAAAGAGTCTCTAACTGTTGTGGTAATACCATTTTTACGTAATAATGCCCTTTGTCTTACAGAGCATTACATCAAGCCATTTGTTTTTATTTACATTAAATCTCTTCATACATATTTGGTAATATTCTTATATATGTGTTTTTCCTTAGCTAGTGGAAATAAATAACTTGTTTGCTTGTTTCTCAAATTTTGAGGCATGTTTGATTTTTTTTTTAAATAATTTAAATTATTTTGGTTTAAAGTATTTTTTTAAAACATTTCATTTGGAAGTATCGCTCAGGTTTTGACTATTAGATTTAACACATGATTGCATTTGGTTTGCTCATCAAAAGTGGAGAACATTTAATATTTATTCATAACAGAAGTATTAGAGAAGCTGTCAATAAATTTTCTGTCATAATTGAATCATAAGATATCTAAATTGTTGATAATATGATCTGCTCGTTAAACAAAAGTGTCTGGAGAAAATGATGGATTAATTGACTGATGGCTAAGGTTTCTCTCAAATATAATGGTTTACCCAGTTTGATTTGATTTGTGTAAAATAACTTTCTCTAATAAACAATTTGCTCAGAGGCAATAGAAGAAATGAATGGTTATCAAACCAAACTTAATTAGTCTATCCTAGATTGATATTACTTGGGGAGTCTTCGTTTTAATTGTGGAGGGCTGGATACAAAGAGTTTGGTTCATTATATTTTTCCTGTATAAACACTATTGTGTAACTACCTATGGAATATAACATGTGAATTCATTTTAATAAATGCTTGTAAAGTGAATTAGCTAATTATGCCAGGCTAAAAATGATTCCTTTAATTATTTTAGATATTTAACTAGTACTTCAATTTTATTATTGTTAGTCTGTAAACATAATTTGTATTAGGTCTGCCAAACTAATTAGAATATATAACTTAAACAGTTTCAGCAGTTTTGTAATGCTCATAATGGATTCTTCTCTGAAAAATACATTTCTATTTTCAAAATAATCAAATGATGAAGAAATTCTTGGCATAGAAAGATTTTTGAAATGTGAGGAAGAATAACTTTCTTCTGAAAAATACAATTTCAGGAAAGTGTATATGGTTCAAGAATCCTAAGTATTTGTCAAGTGAAGGAAAAATTGCTTTGTTTTCCTCAGAGGTGAGGTCAAACTAAACCTAAATAATTCATTAACATAATTCCCTGAGGTTCCAGATCAGTAGATTATCCCTGTATAATATAAAACACAAAGTTAAATTCCGCGGATTTCAGAGGTTAAGCATATGCTTACTTGCACTAGCAGATGAAAATCTGCACATTCAAATTAATAAGAGTTTTCTTAAAAGGTTTCCAGTTAATTTAGTCTAAACAATTTCCTTTTTCCTTAAAAAAAAAAAAAAAAGTAGAATTTTCAAAGCATCTGTAGAAGGTTTACAGGATTTTAATATGAAATGTACATGAGAGAGTTGTTGTTTGAAGCCCTGTAAGTGTGGAAAGCAAAACATTATTAGTGAAGAGTAATTTAGGTGTTCTTAATTATATTCTTTTGTGATTAATCTCAGGGTTATAAAAGCAGAAATTAATCTGGTTTACTGTTTCTTCTCACACACATGAAGTTTTCATTTTGACAGTCCATTACCTTAGTCTTCTTTAGATAGTATAGGAAACTATGGGTAACTGAAAATCCAGTGAGGAAATAAGGAACATCTTTTTTGTTTTGTCTATGTGTAGTCATTGAATGTAGGTTTGTGTTCTGACTTTGAAAAGTAAAGATTTATGTGCATAAATTTCTGCTATGAAGATGACTGTCCTGTCTCATCTGAGTGATGGAAGGCTGCTATGAAATGGCAAGTTAGGCATATCTTTGGAGTGGAAACAGTATTAAACAAAAACTTTGGCATTATAAACTAACATAGTCTCATGAATTCTTTGGCTACTTTACTTTGTCTCCTGATTATCCAGCTATCTAAAGAATAAATAGTTCTTTAGCACGTATATGTGTACTCATCACTAGTATGACTCGCTGTGAGTCTCAAAGAGGTTTTTGAGAGCAAGATATTGAGAATATATAGTAGTCTTTGGAGTACTGTAGATTGATGAAAATAAACCTAAGAAGTAAAGTCTAGCAAGACCCTGGACACTACTTATGTATCAAACTTTATCGGTTAAATCTCATTGAAGCCAGTGAGAGTCTCACAACTACCTTTAGGTTTGTCCAGCATTTTCACCTCAGGATTTTGGGAGGTCCTGTTATATGGCACATCTCCTTGTTCATGATGGCAGGAGAATTTCTGACACCCCAGGAACTACAGGAATTCTGTGCTAATTTTGGAGGTCCAGAACTAAACCTTGCTCTTCTGCTCAGATCAACAGAATTTCTTCCTGTGGCTTTGGAAAAAAATCACTATTACATTTTTTAAGTTTTGGGTTGGTTTGACTTTTTATAATGTCAACATCAAGTATGTAGTAATTGAGATGCACTAAACTTTGTTGCTTGTACCCACTGGTGTACTTCCTGCTGTGACTCGACAGTGCAGCAGAGGGACCATGTGGCCACTGAACCAAATCCAAATGTCAGATACTTGAGTATGTGAACATCATTCTGCTGAAAATACTGTGTTAGATTGACCTGTCATGCTGGGCCATTAAATCTCTTATTAGAAAACTCAACCAGGGGCTTGAGTCTTTCCAAAAAGATGAGAAGTCTTCACAGCCTACAGTAGCACGAGACTTGCAAACTTCAAGGACTCTTGAGAATCAGGAAAACAAAGGAAATAGGGTGTCTTACAGGGCAGCAGTTTTCATTTTCATAATGAGCATGTAGTGTAAAAATTAAGGTTGTGATTTAGACTCCTTGATTCATCCTTAGTAGATACTTATTTTGCACTGAAATCCTTGTAAAATGAATTTCTTCCACGATCTTGCCCCATGTTCTGTACCTCCCGTTTTGTATGTAACAAGTAAGCAGCTAGAATACTTCCCCCAGGAAGACTGGTATTTAGTTTGTGGTAGGCTTGTGGGTGCCCTAACTTAGACTGTGAGTTCCCCTGTGTTGAAGTGTCCTCTGCTGCTCTTGTTCAGTCAATGCTATTATGCAAATAATAACGATGGATTGGAAAGAGAGCAAGAAAGCACCTCCACGCATAGAGGTTACCTTGTTTGGAGTGGAGGGAGGTCATCTTTGCACTGCAGATTATTTATACATATATATTTAACACTCATTGATTTACAAATAAATGATCCTGAGATAGGGATCATATCCAATATACTAGCCAATTACGGAAGCCAAGGACATCAAGGAAAATATAGTGTAGCAAGATTTTACAGTAGTTCCAACTAATGTTTGTAATTTTAAGAGTTCTTAGCAATAATTTCTTTTGTTTGGTAAACTTACGACATTTTCCTATACAAATCATTATTTCATTAGGCAATTTTACTCACTCTAAAAACAAAAACCACCATTGTATACAAATTTGTGCCTTACAGGGAAGCAATAAAGATTCTTTGACTTTTTGAAAACCTTTAAGATTCAGGATAGTTAGTGATTTTTAATAAGAAAGAGAACAAGTATAAATCATAGATAAAATTGTAGTTGAACCAGAAATGCAAGCTTTTTCCTAAAGCATTTTGCTGTTGATATCTGAAATGAGTATTTAAGAAACAGTATGCACATTAATATAGGAAGTGATCTTGAATTATCTAAACTACTTAAGATAAAGCATTAAAATTATTTGTGTTAATATTTGTTAAACTTATATTTTATAATGTTTAATTTTCAAGCAAGGGTAAATACAATTTGCAGATCAAGTTTTAAAGTTGTAATACTGAAAAGATATGTGTAATATGCTTAACTCAGGTTAAATGCTGTTCATTACCATATTCTGTATTCTGAATAAGCATATTTCACTTCATTGACAAATTCTTAATGTGTGATACAGGCGAAATATTCGTAATCTATATGTTTATCTAACCATACTGTGTATAGTTAGATAACCATGTGTAAAATTTCATGTTCTGTTGGTGTTGCAGTCAGCATACAATCCATAATGTACAGCAAAAGTAATGATGATTTTTTCTTTTTTTAGAGTTTTTTATTCTGATAGTTTCAGCTACAGAGTTTCAACACACACTTAGGTAGAGTCGTAGTGCTCATTGCCCTTCCAAAGGAGTGTTTTTTATGGGAACACATCACTTCATTAAATATATTGCAGAACTAATGCAGATCTTGCGGGTTCTCTGTGTTCCGTTTCCTCTGTTATATCACTGCCACGCCATAACCATGTCTAATAATCTATCCTTGTTTTCCTATCTGCTAGACAAAGCATATGCAGTGAACAACTTGTGTTAATGTTTTGTTTTAGAGTCAAGGATTGTGACCCTTCACAGACATCTCTTTTCACATCAGAGTCTTAGGGGAGCAAGGTAGAACTCAAAAGTTGGCATATAACAAATCATAATTCCGTATGTCATTATTTTGATTTTGAAAACTAACCACTTGGTTGTTAATTAGAAGAGTAACAACTTTGGTTTTACTGTGCTTCATGATTCCTAATTATGCAGTGAAAACTGATTGCATTTTATTAATATTCCTAGCTTGATATTAAAGCCTATCACAGAATCATCCTTCTTTTTCTCCAATATGATGTCATGTCATACCTCCTGTCATCTTTCAGTACAGTAAAATTGCAGGCAGTGTTAGGTAGCCTCAGTATAAGTAGCACAGCTCTGACAAGCTGGTCTTAAATCAGTTGTTCTTGCTGGTAAGTGAGCTAACTCTTCTAAGAGTTGAGTAAATTCATATGGCTTTTGCAAATCCACGTGCACTACTCTGACTTTCTTAATCAATTTCTAGACAGGTGCACAAAATACATCCATAGTTACAGAGGTGGGAAGCGTACATAAATAAATTGAGCTACTTCCACTACAAACTGGGAGTACTGTGTAAGTGCTTGGTGGACCAGCTCAATGTCATGGTTCAACCTCAGCCAGCAACTAAGCACCACACAGCTGCTTGCTCACTTCCCTCCCCTGCCAGTAGGATGGGGAAGAGAATTGGAAACTTAGAAGTGAGAGAACTCATGGGTTGAGATTAGAACGCTTTAATATTTTATTTGAAATAAAAGAATAATGATTATTATGATAATAGTAACAATAATAAGAAGAAGTTGTAATGAAAAGGAAATAACACAGGGAGAGAAAGAAAACCCAAGAAAGAAAAGTGGTGCAAATAAAAAACAGTTGCTCACCACCAACTGACCAATGCCCAGCCAGTCCCCGAGCAGTGACCCCCCCCCGGCAACCTTTCTCCATAGTTTTATTGCTGAGCATAATGTTATATGGCATGGAATATCCCTTGGGATCAGCTGTGTCCCCTCCCCAGTTCTTGTGGACCCCCACCCTCCTCACTGGTGGGGTGGGGCGAGAAGCAGAAAAGGCCTTGACTCTGTGCAAGCACTGCTCAGCAGTAACGGAAACATCCCTGTGTTATCCACACTGCTTTCAGCACAAATCCAAAACACAGACCCATACCAGCTACTATGAAGAAAATTATCTCTACCCCAGCCAAAACCACCACTCAGAGATAAGACTGATCAGTCCCTTGCTGCTTACAGACAACATTACAAAAGAAAAATGGCTTAAGTTTTGTCATTTAGAACCCACTGAGTATGAAGAGATTCTTTCCTTGTCTTAACACCAGTATCTCATTTCTGTTGTTAATGTATTCTAAACTAGAGCAACCTTTTGTAGTTAGATTGGCAAGCCAGACCAAAACTTTAAAGTTATCTGCTTAAATAAGCATATTTAGTTATGCAAAGCTAGTGTTTTCACGCTTGGCCATCTTTGTACCTCATTTAAGATCTACCTTCACAGTTTATTATATAGTTACTTACAGGCTTACAATCATCCTGGAAGTTTGGCACTACACATGTTGGTTTCATGATGTTCCTCGGGATACAAGTAACTGTTTAAAAGTTTGAAGAAAGTAATTAGTTTTAGGATTGAACTTGCTAAGTTTTATGAATGAAGTAATTTGGTCTGGTTGCCTGAAGTAGCAGCAGTCTGGATAAAAAACCATGGGAAGCCTCTTTCAGGGCTGTGTTCTTTATGCCTCTGTTCATGTATGTATATATTCAAGCATACAATGGTTTCTAGTTTAAGATACTGTATAGATAATTAGCTGTTAATTACATTTTGTTTTAGGGGGTCCTTTGGATGTCTTTTGGCTACCTGTATACTGGCTTTGTATTCAGCAGCAGCTGTAAAAATAATATTGCTTCCTGGATGAAGTTCAGAATAAAATAAAAACAATCCTTGTAGTACTTCAGTCATACAGTAAATGATATTTGGGGGTAAATAGAGGAAACGACTGCAAGCTTTAATGGAAAAAGGATTTTTAAAAGGATTGTGTCAAATGTAGTACAATAACTCTAAAATAAGAAAGGGGGTTAAAGATGCAAAAGTGAAAGAATGTGCTCTTACCTGTTGCCAAATGTTTTTTCATGTATGCATTATAGCTCTTTTTTGTAATGGTCAGTATTACCCTTATTGTGTACTGTTTACATGTCTGACTTTGTGTTTGGATTTTACTTGGTGATTTGGTATTAATTTTTAATGTGAAAGCACTTAGCATTAGGAGTTTGACATTTTGTCTGACCTTAATCACCAAGAGGATCATGAGAGGTTTATTCAGTGGGAAGAGAACTGTTACAGCTCTGACAGAAATGATGGGAAATAAGTAAACAGCCTTTTAAATCTTCACCAGAAATCAATAGAGTTTAAAGATGATGGACGTTGGTGTTTTTTGCTGCTTAAGGACTTCAACCTTTTACGGGAAAATATCTTCTCAAAGTGTCAGCATTTTTTTCCCCTAGCACAATGAATCACTGCTGCAAATAGAACACTCTGCATAGAACACTTCATCATTATTATAAAGGTGATGTTATATATGTCTCTCTATGATAATGCAGATGTTTTGTATTTTTACACATAGAAGTGTGGTGCTATTTCATAACATTGCTAATTAATGGATGGTGTAGGTCAGCAAAATAATTTTATGTGTATTTGATAATATTTAAACTGATGAACTTATGTCTTTAGTCTGTCATTATAATGGCTGCTGTTTATAACTTTCTCAGTTTTAGCTGTTTTCCCCATGTCAATAGAAATAGCTTTATTGAAGTGAGAGTTCTCAACTTCTTTTAATAACTGAGAATAAAAGCTACTGTAAAGTCATTGCATCAGCAGTCATTTAGAAACTATGCAGGTTTTGAGTAGTTGCACAAATTGTATAGTTTTGCTTTTCATGAATGATTTATTAGACGCTAGGATGGTACAGTATTTAGCAATATATCCACAAACAGCACTATTCAGACCCAAGTATTCATACATCTGCATCATCATCAATCATTTGTTGTGCTATTTGTTTTTTTATTATACAGTATTGGATTCCATTTTAAAACAGCTAAGTATACAGTAAATTATATTCAAATATAGTAAAGTTGCTGTTAAATAGTAATTGAGAACTTGACTTTCAAGCTTTCAGTTAATTTGTTTGCATCCTTATGCAGCCATTTACTCTGAATAAAGTGAAGGGGATTTAATTTTGATTTGTAGACAACCTTTTATATTGAAAATAACTGTAGCGACTGTAGTTTTATGCTAATATCTAAGCATGCCACATATACTCTTAGACAAAATCGTCCCTTAAGACCTCCTGATATGAAGTGATCTTTGATTTAAGGTTGCAGTACTTTGGCTACAACTGTGTTCAATGATTATTAAACTGGAGTTATTACATACAAGCTGATGGAATATTTTCAGTAGTTTATCTCAATTGATTAGCCATATTGAGTACAGAGTGGTGAAAAACATTTAAAGCAGTTCCTCCTTGTTTCTTGGTGAAGCAGCCTGTGTCTGCCTGCATTGCGTTTAGCTTTGTGCTTTTCCTTGTATTGCATAGTGGTGGAGCTGCAATATAGCCAGATCAGATTAACGTATTGTTTCTGTGGGGTACTGAGAAATCTGACCTCAGTCAGCAAATTGCTTAAGCATGTGCTTATTTTTAAGCATGGCTGTAGTCCTCCTGAAATCTGTGGGATTATCTACCTGCTTGAAGAGTGTGTGTGTGTGTGTGTACAACGAGTGTTTATGTTGTCTCGTTAGCCAGCAAACACATTGCAAAGTACCCAAATTTGAGAAGAGTGCATGGAAGATAAGGAAAATCTTCCTTATAGGACAGCTCTACAGACATTTTCCTATATGCACTCCAGCATGTGGATTTTGATGGCAGTAGGTAGTTGTGCTTTCATTTACATAAAACTGATCTCTAACCTGACACAAATGGCAGTGGTATTTCAGGATTGGAACCTTATTTTTGGATTACTTTGATGTCTTTAAATGTAAATACTCAGTTTCAATAAGTAATAATACACAGCAAAGAAGCATAGAAAATGGAAATATGCATATAATATGCTAGCTCTTTAGCTCATGTTAAGTAGTTTAGCTGAGCATCCTAGATTTGCCATTGTTAAGTAGATAATTTTGCTTACTTTGTAGTAGATTTTTATACATTCAGGGAATTTTTGTTCTGTGATGACAGGCTGAAGTTTTGCCTTTAGTTCTTTTTCATTATGTTAAGAGAAAAGGCATGGATACTTGACTGTGGGCCAGAGATATCTTGACTCTTTCAGGGCCAGAAGTTTGGACGACTTTGGAGGTTTTCCCTGGATAACAAGCACTTCTCTTAATGTTTTTCAACCTTTCAGCATCATATACTTTTTAGCATCTTAATATCTGCAGTAGATGAATGGTGAATATGTATTTTTTTACTAGCTTTTTTTTGATGATTTCCTGTAATTTTACTGAAGATGAATAAATTTTCTGTGGATTAACCATTGAATGCTTCTAGCAAGTTGCAAACTTATTTTTCTCAAATTTTTTTTGCTTTTTGCATCTCTTTATGAAGGTGATGTTATCTTAAAAGATTTCACCTCCTTCGGCTTGGAAAGTCAGAATTTTTATTTGGCTTACCTTTATAATAGGTGCATAGTGAGATGATGACAAAAGATTGTGTTCTAGTGGCTTAATTGCTCAGCATCTGAGGTACAGCAATCTATCTGAGACTTTCTGTTCCGTTGCAAACGTGAAGGAAAAAAAGTGTGAACATTAACCACCTTTGTATGGAGTGTCAGATTCTATTGTAACTGCAGTTACATTTGTTTGAGAGAGATTCATTCAAAATACAACGGATGTGCAGAAAGGCCGTAAACATGAAATGGAGACCTCGTCTTGCTGCTTTGGTTAGCCCTGGAAATGAGTGCTGAGATAGGAGCGACACAATTGATCGCCATAAATATGTATGGGGGAAGGGAAGGGACAGGGCTAAAAATGCTGGGGAGGTAAAAGAGCTTTTTAAACTAAGGATGCTGTTGGCACAGGAACAAATGGATATGGCTATCAATAACCTTTGGCTAGAAATTCAAAAATGGTTTCTACTCATCCAAAGATCAAGGTTCCAGAACAGCCTCCCAGAGGGGGAATTATGGAGGGAAAATTATTAACAGTTTGTAAAATGAAGTTTGACCGATTTATAAAAGGATTAAGTGACGTGATTGCCTGTATTGGTAAGAAACAATGCTCAGCATCCACAAGGTCCCTTTTATATATTTTAGGTCTCTTTATATACTTCAAACCGTTTTTAACACAATTGATTCGTACAGAAGTTAGTTTTGGATTTTCCTTTTAAAATCTTGTGTTAACACTTGTGTTATACTGTATATTAATAAATTCACAAGATTTTTGTCTCTTTTTTTTTATCTGAAAATGAAACTTGAAAATAATCTCCAACTCAAAAGATTTTCAGGTTGGAGTGAAAAAGAAAGTAGGACTACTTCTAGTCCAGAAGGTAGTCGTGTTTCTGCAGATGGAACGTCCTCATTGAGTTAGCTGGAAAAACGCAGCTGGCTGGCATTATTTTTTCATTGCCTGTTTTACCTTCTGAGCTACAGTTAGTGATTTCCTTTTGCATAAGGCACACAATACAGTAGGTCAAAAGAGGATTTTATTAATCTGTGCTCTGTAATATAAGTTTGAAAATACTATTACTGTTCTCCAGTGCACCCCAACAGGTAATTGTGATGCTAAGGATCTCCGTGAGATTACTGTATTGCCTCATCTTCAGTTTGTGAAGAAAGACAGACTAAAAAAAGCACACTGTGCATCTGCAGTAAATTTCTGTTTGCTTCTTTTTTTTTTTTTTGAGTAATGGAATGGATGTGTGGCTACAAGTGTGAGATTTGGTACAGTTACTGTAGTGCTAACTGGGATGTTTGGTCCGGTGTTCTTTCTGCTTTATCATCTTAGATTTTTCTTAAGTTGTAAGCCTCTTCTGCACTAGAAACTGGTTTATGTGTGGAACATGTAAAATGCTTTTATTTTTGTTGGTCTTCCAGATTAAATCATTTAACTATTCACTTATGATGTAATGCTTGTTGTATCATTTGCCTTACAAGTGGCTTGTTATGGTAATTTTCAGATGTCTGTAAAATCTGTATGCATTGTCTGTGTGTATCGCTAAAAGAAACCGAGACTACTTTGATGCATGGTTAGATACAGTGTTATAGAGGAAGGTGACTGAAAAAGTAGTGAAGTGTTGATCCTTCCTCATTTTAGTTCTGTTGGATATTAATCAGTAACACATTTTGGATTGACACACTATTATTGATCTTTGGATTTAATGGAGTAAAAAAGTGAAGCAAAAAGTAGCTGAAAGGACAAACAGAGCAATATATTTTCTGAATGAAAGAGTGACAGGGTTGTAAACTATGACGTTGGTAGTTAAACTGACAGAGTGAATGTTATTGCTCGTTGTAGTGATGTTAGAGGTCCCGATCGTTTGTCAGTGAGCTGCTGTAATACATGCAGTACATCTTCATTAAATAGGCATACAGCAAGCAGCTTCATGTTTCCGGATGAGCTGTGGCTGGGCCATAATTAACCTTTTGAACCAGGATTTGTAACAGAATGTAAAATCAGCTTAGGTTATCAATTACAGTCACACTCAATTGATAGTTGCCCAAAGAGGGTTTCTTACAGACAGAAGGACATTATAATTTGCTCATTTCCTCAGAAAGTAACAAAAGCACTTTCGATTCATTAAATAGTAACTATAAGTGTTACCTAATTCATAGCTTTAATATCACCTTATTTTGGTGCATTATATACACAGAAGGTCACGGGCTGTACTGTGTCTGTCATTAACAGGGCTCACAAATCAATTTGTTATAAACCTGAATTAGCAAATGTTTTATAAAAAGAAATCCACGTTTTTTGAAATGGGAAAATTTTATCAATATTTTGAGATTTTAATATGAATAATTTGATCCATCTTGCAAATGCTTAACCCTTCAGTCTGTGGAAAACTAGTTTTACATAGTTTAGGGAATTCAGAGTCCATATATTTGTTGTAGCTTTCAAACAAAATCATGAATTAAAAACAATACTTGAGATTATTATCCTTTGAGTCTATTAGCTTCCTCAGATAAACTGAATTTATATACTTATCTCTATCCAAACTTAACGATAATGCTTTATAGCTACTTATTTTGTTATATCCAAAGCAAATTATATTCTAGTTAGATTTAATTTTTTTGTTGTTACACAATACTGTGTGAATATGCAGAATATTGTTAATCAAACTTTCTACATTTGTTTTCCCTATAATATACTCCATTCATTATAAAAATGAATGAGTATATGAGTCAAGGACTGACTGCTTTTTCTTAGGTTGATTGCTGCTGTCACCAGTGTTTCACAGATCTGGAAGGATTTCCCTTAAAGAGTAGTTTTTCATTATTATTCTGTGAATATAGACAGTAATTTATCAGTCCACCCCTGCAATATCTTACGATAGAGAAAAAAATCCTATTACATGTGCATAATATATAGAAGATTTTTAGCATGCGCTTCAGTAATTCTTATTTGCTCTTTTCTCTTGTTAGTGCTGAAAATGTAATTTTACAACCCACTTAAATAAACACAGAATTACTAGAATGTCATCTTTAAAAGGCAATAAATTATATTTTCTTCAGAAGACTTGTAACACTCTTTCAGTCTTTCAGATATTATTGTCTTTACCTAATAGTAATACCCATATTCCATGCATGAGCAATCTTTTTCTAAACTTTAATCTTTTTCCTTCATTTCCTCCAAGTATGGATTTGTTAACTGATTTAAAGATATTTGGGTCATATTTTTATTTAAGGCTGTCCATCAACAAACAAGTAAGGGGCCTTTAGGAGACTCTTTGTCCTTGCAGGAAAGGAGCCTTACAAAGTAGGGGTTTTTTTTACCAGCTCACAACTTAAACACAGTCTTACTTAAAAAAGTAGTATGAGCCTTGTAAAAGAGAGTCCATTCATGGCACATGAATTCAAAATGTTACATTTCTTTCTGTATTCTTACTTCTTAGATATGCAGGAAAAAAAGGTATTTAATTCTCTTTAAAGAAATTATGATTCCTCTGTAGAACGTAGGAAAAACATGTAAACTGTAAAACTCAAGTAACATAATTTTTCTCTTAAAAAAATCAGAAAATTATTTAATTTTGGTTTCAATCATGATGTAATGATGTAAATTTTCATACTCTGCTATCTCCACAGAAGTTCACTGCCCACTGTTATTTTTCCAACTTCAGCTGCATCCTCTTTGTAGTTCAGAAGTGTATTACAGTTTGCATAAGGTACTGCAGGATTTCTTGAGCAAACAAAGGGATGTGCTGGGAGTGAGATGACAGTGGTAAATTCAGGGGGAGTTGTTTTTTTTATTTTTTAAAGCAAACACATTAAGGCTGTGACCACGTGATATATCTTGTGCAACTGTTGGTTTTGAAGTCTGTTGAGGGAAAACAGTATTCGTTAGTTTAGATTTTATGTGTCCGGCAAGAATTCTTAAAGGCTGTATGCAGGCATTCACAGAAGATTGCCATTACTGATTATCAATGCACAAAATGTCACCCAAATTCAGTTCTACATCTTTGAAACCAATTCAAAAAATACTTTATTACCTATTGAATTTCTTTGTCTGTCATTCCTTTCTCTGTCTTCTCTTTTCTGGTGAATGAATGACTTCGTATTATCTTTACTAAAAGATATTATTAAGAGTTGCTTGAATAATAGTATAAGACAGTGTTAAAATAGTTATCCCTTTCAAATGCATTTGTACATGGGCGATATCTCCATTATACAAATAAAAACCTTCCAATTTCTTTTTTAGCTTGTGCAGAGAGAAGCTCAAAATCTTGGATAAACAGGTTTCCTTACTGTGCTCCCCCCATCTTAATTAGGAAAGGGGAAGAGTTTTTCCCACAAGTATAAATGTATAAAATACAAACTAGGGTTCCATATGTGAACAATATTTTCTGTATCATGCTTCTGCTACAATATTTAAAATACATAAATGGAAAAGCCCATTGGGCTAATAAAGCAATGAGTGTTATTAATGCCATGGAAATCAGCAGTAATTTAACACACCTGAAAATCAGATTGCTTAATAATAGGATCTCTTCTCTTGCATTTGGGAACCTAAAAATTCTTTAATTCTCAGAGTTATCATTTCAGGCTCCTAGTTCATTTAATCCCTCAATCTGAGGGTGATTTTTGTGTTTCAAACTTGCTGCATTTTCTCTAGCATTTCTATCACTTAAGACCTTGATTCTCAAAGGCAAGATAAGATGAATGTATGTGTATATAAGAACTCTCAGTTAGACCCACCCACAGGTATCTGAAACTTTACAGTTCTCAAAGTTTAATGAATGCTTATTGTGCTCAGCACAGCAAATCTGAAAGGTCAAATGAAAAATAAAAGTATTATTCCACTCCCATTTTCACTGATTTTCATCACTGCGCCACTAGTGGTAAATAAATAAAACCTTGTGTCCAAAAATTTGTGACTGATACTGTGGTTTTCTGTTGTGTAAAACAATCTGAAGCAAACTTTTGTCAAAAGTGGCGTTATCTGATTAAAGGGAAGGGAAAAGAAACCCCAAATGTTAAGCTCAATATCTATACTGTGAATAAGAATTTTCTCTCCACACATAATTCTGTATGGCCAAGAGGCTTTATCTACAATGTGGGTGGGTGTTCCTGTGCTGGGATCTGTACACACCCCTACGGAATGGTGGTTGCTACCACCCAACTGTTAATGCTTCACAAAATGTGACTAGGGAGTGTTTCATGGGGGTGTGCATGTATTCACTTAATGAGAACTGTGTGCATGTTTTCTTTATTTGCGCCTTCACAATGTACTTTTCAATCCTAAGTCATCATTTTGAAGATATTTGAGGTATACGTACTAGTGTAGTTTAAAAAAATGGTATTCTGTTGTAGAAGATAGCTGTAGAAAAATCACGAGAGACTTCTGTGTTTGTAAGTTGTCCTCTTCTGGTAATACAGCTGATTGAGGAACACAAACTTGGTATAGCCTAAATAGAACTTAGTATAATCATAAGTAATACTTGAGCGTTCAGTTAGTTCCGAAGACCAGATAAAACTCCATCACTGAGAAAGTTTTGACTGAATATGCAAGTTTCCCCTGTTCACAAGGTCTGCTTTCAAGTGTTTTTTTATGTTACATGCATCTTTTCACTCCAGTTCTGTTACTATCAAAGGTATGAGATGCTAGGTGCAAGATGACAGTAAGTTCTCTTATTACTGCTTATTGTTTGCATATCCCGTAACGAGTGTCTGAGGTTAACGGCTTGATTTAGCATCATGCCCATCAAGCTTCCCTGACCAAGGTGGCAGCCTCCCAGCTAGTAAAGTCATCTCATAATCTGCAGTTTGAGCTTTGAATATGTTACATCTGCCCATCTGTCTGAGTAAAAAAAGGAAAAAGCGTATTTTAACCTATACATGTTCAGATATCAATAACCCAAGGTACTGTGTATCTTTTTGTTTCCTAGTGAATGTTGGGTCCACTTAAAAATGTTCTTTAGCTGTCCCCTAGCCTGGATGATGGCTTCAGTGGATGTATGTGTTACCCAGCATTGAATGTAGGAGTATCTGTTGGAGACATAACCATATGCCTTTATGTTTCCTGATTTCTTCCTTTCATTATATTTCCAGTGGTGTACTGGAGGAAAAAAATACATCTTGTAAGAAAATGAGCATGCTATTTCCTATATTCATGTAGTTGGCACATGGGGAATGCATGCAGGCAGAACTGACACACCTGCATGTTTGGGGGTGTGATTCTAGCACGGTTGTTTCCTAATTTGTGTATTCCTTTAAAGATTCCAAGATACAAATATGTGCAAATAATGATCTTAATGCAAAAGAAGTAAGCAGCTGTGTTAGTAGGAGAAAATATCCTTCCCTTCATTGTGATTTGATGGGTTTAGTTTGTTCTAAGCAAAAGGCAAGAATCTGCAATAAGATACTTTAGTCTGTTACTATGAAACTGAGTCCAAAGGCACAGGTAGGTACTGGATGCTTTAGCATGTAGACTTTTGTGTAAAAGTGTTCTCTGTCTATTCTAAAGGATGCTGAAAGCAACTATGTGTTAGTGCTATATGAGGGTGACTGTTTCTTTCCTGTCTGTACTGAATTGTGCTGAGAAACATGTATAAGAAAGCTGTGATAATGAGCAGTACAGTAGAGAGAGGTGATTTATGATACCTGTTTCTGACAGCTATAGTGCTGAGATTCCCAGGGTATCTGATCACTGCATTAGCATGCTGACAGCTCAGCATTTAGGACATTATGGTAATTTATCCTGCATATGCTGTCACCTGCACTGTCAGAGTTTCTTTTTAATGATGGTATAACTATTTTGTTTGTTTGTACTGCATTCTTTTCATTTGGCTAATGTCTTCTCATTAGATTGCACCTAGTAAATGAGAGTAATTAAGTGTTTCCTATAGCTCAGATGCAATGATTAAGTTGCAGAGTTGGTGCTGATTATGTTTTGTCATTTATCTCTATTAATCTGAGAATAATCCAGATGATAAACACATGTAATTTTTTTAGCTAATGTTCAATAGATGAAATTTATAGCTTCTCAATGGAGCCAAACAGTAAGTGTGTATTTATATATGAATAGTAAGTTATTGTACTTGTATTTCTGTTAAATAAACATAGAATTATCTGTGCAACTAAGGAAAAAAACAGAACATCTACTAACATAGAGATTTTCACCTTTTTAAAATGCATTTTTATGTGGGAAACTACTATTCATAATTCACAGTTAAGTGACTGTTTCTTTTTATTCTGAGGTTTCAAATATCTACAGAGAACCCTGTGGCGATATTTCTGAGGGTTTTTCCTACAGTTGTTGTCTGTATTTGTTACTATTAATTCTAGAATACAAATCTCATCTCTGATAGCAAAATGTAGTTGTAGAAATACTTCCAAATTAAAGTACTGTGTTTAAAAACAAAAAAATTACAGTAATGCATCAAGTTAAGCACCCCCCAACAATTTGTAAATCTTTATTTAACTTTCAAGCTGCAGATAGAGAGAGAAAAAGCAGCTGAAGAGTTTTTACTTTAACACATGAAGTTGCAATAATAAAATGTTGATACAAATAATAATAACAACACAATTTCAGGAGCACTCAGTGTTGTTTGATCACATTCCTTTATTTTCCTGGTTCTGTAAACTTCCTAGTACATAACGCTTTTTTTTCTAAATATGTAGCTTAAGCAAGGTAGACAGCATAGCCCCATAATGGTTTGGGGTTTATACATCAAAATTCTGATTGGTTTCAAAAGAGCCAAGTTTTGTGTGTCACCAGTTAATAAACTTCTTTAAAATGTAGAACTTGCAGTTACAATAGATGCTGAAGGAAAGACCCTAAATAGTTTGAGTTTTCTGTTAAATATAGTGATAAAAAATTGTTCAGCTTATTTATATAACATTAACATACTGTACTATATTACTGCCTAATACAGGAATGTTGTCTTTATTATTGACAAGTGTCATTTAATAATCTGGAGTTGCAACCAGTAGCCCTTTGTTGCATGCTTCATTCAGTTGTGTACTTTGAAGTAGGATTACCAAATGTACAATTACATTTTGATTTGGGACGGTTCCTCTGATTTGGACAACTGTTTCTTCCTTAATGCTTTTCACTGAAGTTACTGACCTTTTGATGGGAAATATCTTCCCAGATAGTGTTGTACAGTGTTTCATTTTCGTTACTTAAGCTCAGGAACCAACCCTCCCCAAATTGCAGTTGGGCTGTTTCAGCCTCCTAGGCGCACAGCAGGGCACTGCCTGGCCCTTGCAAGCACATTTCAGACCTAACCTCTTCTGCTGTCATGGAGCGAAATCTGAAGGAGATCTGTCCAGAATGACTGTTCTCAGTACTGTAAAGACTGGTCAATAAAATCACTCAGGTTTGTCATTTGTCCTTGTTTTCAGGTGCTGCCACCCTTACCAGTTCAAGAGAGGGAGATGGAGGGTGTGGAGCTACAGGGGGGAAGTGGGCACAGAGGGACTTGGACTTAGAGAGTTATGCAGAGATTGAGCATGGTTGCAAATATAGTTGAAAGTCTGCTGTGGCAGAATAGCTAAGGTATTCAATATGGACAGTCCAGCGTTAGTCCATAAATTTAAGGGTTTTTTTCCCATCTTTGCACATTTGTTAGACCTGCTCAGATTTTTCCTATATGTCTTCTAGATGAGTACATGATTATTGAAGGATTCAGTTTTCATTTTTCAATACATAAAATTGCATTCTTCATACAACTCAGTAGACTGTTAGCTTGAAATACATGTTAATCGGATTAAATTGTTGTTCATTAACAGTTATTTTATTCCTGTGAACATAAATTTTAGGGCATCAGCATTCTTTCTGGAAAAGCAAATACTCTGTTGTTTATGTGGGTCAGTTCTAGAGTAGCTGCTTAAAATCCCATGTCCTGAATTCTGTTATCTTTTCTCTTGGGTGAATCAGGAAAACAGTTGAAGCAGTCAGTGATGGCTGCTGGGCTTTCATTTCTTTGTGACTGGTAAATGAAACACATGCAGCCTCACCAAACTACATGACTAATGACAACCTCCAGTGGCTCCTGCAATCAAAGATTAATTTGCTTTATCAAGTTTAAAGAATAGTAGGCGATAAATCATGTCAAAAAGAAATAATCAGTGGCAGGCTGATGTTCTTTTGCACAGTGGAGAACAGGTGCAATAGAGGATTCATCGGCATAGACTGATAATTTTGTTGTCGTGCTGTTGGGTTAATTTTTATTTAGTTGATTTTTAAATCAAACAGGATGCATTGTCAACTAATATTTTTGTCTAAAATGTATGCTATTGGTGTTCAGCTCTAAAATTAAATACTTGTTTAGAGTCTATCAGTTGGCATCAAAATATTTTCAACTTAATTACTTTAATAATTGATAGATATATTTCATTGCCATCAATTTTGCTGTCTTGGAGCACAGTTTAATGTGGACAGGAATAAAAATGCGTTGTACGTACCTAGTGCATACATAATATATTTATTTTCCTTCCTGTTGATTCCTGTTCAGCTAGATCTCCTATCTTATTCTGTCTGTGGGAGAAATATAGCATTAGTCCTAGCAGTTACTCTACTGCTGCAGTTGTTTTGGGTGTTGGCCTCTTAAGTGAAAAGCTGATGATGCTGGGCAATTAAGGCCTGACCCACCATGGGACTTCAGACCATCTCCTCTTATCACAATTAACAGCGCAGCACAGGAAGTGATCATCATGTTGCAGGATGGAGTTCTATATGGCTCTTACTTAATGAAGTGATTCAGAGGCAGCATCTCAATCACATTTATAATTACTGAATACAATTATTCCAATAAAACCTGCATTTAAAAAAATGCCAAGATTAAGTCACCATTAAGTATGTAAGGCTATCTATAGTATGTCATTATAGTATTACATTACATAGTATGGTACTGACTTTGACCTGCATTTAATGGTGAATTGTGTTGTACAGAAAGCAAGGACTGCAACTGTGTATTTTTCACAGAAAATACAGAAATCCTGTGCTGACTTAACAGTGTAGCTACACAATTGTTGACCATTTTCAGTCTATTATTTCAGTTAAACAATGGCCCAATAACATATTTGGCAACACTGTTTTTCTGTGTTTAAAAGAATTTTAGTAATGGAATAATGCAGAGTCTGTAAAATTCATAATGCATAGAAGTGATGTGATATCTTTATAATCATATGTGAGCCCTCTAGTGGCATTCTTTGTGTTTGAAGTTTAGATAGAGTGTACAGCAGTGCACATGTTTAGATAGGAGATCCAACAGCAAACCAGTTACCATCCTGTGAAAAGGAGTCTCAGGAAAAGACCAGACTGCTGGCCTTGGTACAGGGATGGCAGTAAATCAGGCTTCTGCTGCAGCTTTCAGGGCAGTTGAGATACGGGCAATGAATCTTTTAATACTGATGGCGTTGCATTTTGCAAGGGGAAAAATTGTAAAACTTATAACCAGCTCCAGTACTTGGGTCTTGCGTATATAGTAAATGGGCTTATTAGGACCCATCTGTCCCAACTGGATCATATTCAGATTGAAAAAGGCAACACTTACTGTGCAGATATTAAAAGTTACATTGCATAAAGATTAAAAGATTTTTTAAAAGCCCAACAACTTCTTGTGAAGTAAAAGAAAACAATTTGCACAAAGTCTGAGCTTGACAAAAGTAGATTTTATGTAAGCCATTGGCAATTTAATGTGGCTTCTGGGTATGCATAGGCTACAGGCAGTACTGTTAAATGTGTTTTCATTAGAGTGTCAGAGTTAACTACCAACCTTCCTTCCCTTACACTGAATTTGTATGCCATTAGTCTGTTGGTTGTAAAGACTGAATAGTAAGAGGGAGAGTAGTGTGATGGGTTATGTGTCATGTTGTATTAGTAGGTCTGTCTTTTCACTGTACCGTTTGAAGATTTGTACCTGCATTCTGGCTTGGGCACTGGCACTTGGAAGACTGACTGATACTGATTCCTTAGTCCTGCTAACAGTGCTGGAAGAATTAAAGCAGAGACGTATGGGGGAGTCCTAAAACTACAGCTATGTGAAAACTGGCTTCCCTCGCTTTTTATTTTATTTCATTTTATTCTTTGTAATGCGGACTTCTGAAATAATACAGCAATACTGCTTCAATTCCTTCGTGCCATTCTGGTGATGCTAGAAAGCTGAAAATCCTCCAGTAAAATCTCGCTGCATGTGAATCTACATTTAAAAGTAGGGGGAAAAAAAAAAACACTTATTTGTGTGTATCTTCAATTACTAAAAACTTCATGGTGACTTTTTTTCCTGTCTCTCTTAATTTTTAATGTGAAGGTTTAACACATATATTAGTGATTAAAATAATTCTCAGAGCAAGAACTTAAAATAGAACTAAACTTGAGTTAGCATTAGTGATTTAAATTTAAAATTCATAATGGTTAAAACAGAACTACCTTAAAAGTAAGTATTATAAGAAAATACAAGCATACCAACGGAATCAGGACTTGTCTCATCAGTGCTGTGCAGAGGGGAAGGATCACCTCCCTCCACCTACTGGGGATGCTCTGCCTAATGCAGCCCAGCACGCCGTTTGTCTTTTTGCCATGAGAGCACAGTGCTGGCTCATTTGTGGGGTGGTTCATTTAAAAGACATTGAGATTTTAAGGTAAGAAATGCCTATAAAGCCATCTTAAATTACATTGTGATGCTGACAGGAAGGAGAAGAGAGTACTTAGAAATGTTTCTTAAAAAGCACAGTCCTCTCAGCTGAAATCACTCATACTGTTAGGCATCAGCTGTAACAGTGTGGAGTATGGTGTGATACTACTGTTCATTTCCACCACTTCATATTCCACAACTTGGTATCTTTTCTAACTCTGGGGTTTTTAGAGTGCAATACAACTTGAATTGGCGTTTGTCAGGCTGGAATTGAGATAGCGGCAGTTATGCCTGCTTTACTGTGAAGTTACTCATACATAAGTCAAGTCTTGGCTCATTTTTAATATAATGGTGGCTCTGGGAATTGATTTGAGGAGCGAGATGAGAAGAGTCTCTGTGTGTTTATTTTGGGCCAAAAAAGAAAAATATCCCCCTCTCAGTTTTAATCTGTAGTTCTGTAAATAAAATGGCAGAATTAAGACACTTCATAAATTTCTTTCAACAGTCCTTAGGAATATGACCCATCACTTTCACCCCGGAAAAAATCTTTAGCTGTCTTCAAGTTCATAACAGGTAAGCGAAGATAGGTAATAAATAATAGTATGGAAACTCTTCTTGTTTGAACATATTTTGCCATAAGCACTGAATATGAAGCTGGGTGAGAGAAAGGAGAAACATTTTCTGAGTGTTACTGACATACTGTATGATGACTTAGAGGAACACCTTATGGCCAACTGTCTCCTGTCAGATCCCAGTTTCTTCCACACAACAAAGACAAGAGCTAATTCATTGTTAATTGTTGAATGTTCCTTTTTATAGTTCCCATGGGAGGCACCTGGCTTCCTTAGCTTGTGTGTAACATGTTCAAAAAATGGGAGACACTGACAACCTTAATATTTAAAGCAGTATGATTTGGTTTTGTATGTGGAGTGCTTGAACTAGGATGGGGGGGCCAGGGGTTTGTCCCACTAAGAAAACATGTATTTCAGTTAAAACAAAAATGCAGATAAACATTTTCTACAGAGTATCTGGTTCAGGTTTGTGTTAGACTTTGTCAGAATCTTGTTTACCAGCGTGTGATTTTCATACCTAATTGCGTTAGTAGAAGGCAGAACAACTAGTTCATCTTTGTGTATCTGACCAGTGAGGGAGCAATGATATAGCTGTCTCACCCAGACAGTGCAAGGGCTGGGTCAGTGGTGGTTGTTACCTTGTGTATAACCATTTTCCATCCTGAAATCAAATTTGCAGAACATACAACATTTGGGCTATACTTAGTATTTCATTAGATGTGCACATCCTCGCAAAATTATTTTTTTCAGACCCTTCAGAGCTCTTTCTGACATTTGCTTTTGTGTGCTTACAGAGTAATCCAAAACTGTTAGTAACGTTGTCCTGATATAGATCTGTTTCACATACAGGAATATATTTTTAAAGTACTCTTCTCAGACTTAAATGCACTTTTGTTAAAAATCGTAGGAAGGCAATTGTCTGTCTTCTGCCACTTGCCATTCTTCTGAAGCAAGGAAAAAACAAAACGCCAGTATTTCAGTGATCTGTTCCACATAGGTTTCGTCTGTATCTTCTTTGTTGGAAGTCAGTAGTTGGCATCAATTTGGATCAAAAGAACTGCAGTTAGGAAGGCCATGAGGAAGGTTCCATATTATTTCTCCAGAGCATTCTCACTACTGACGAGTTGTTTCTTGAGGCATGTAGCTCTATTGAGAAAGAAGTCTTCTGGGAACAGAAGTTTTATTTCTGAAGCAGGGTTTTTGTATCAATTTAAGTATTAAATGTTTTGTATAGCTATCTACACAATAATGCAGCTTATCACAAGATATGTAGAAACTTTTGTATCGAAGTTGATATAAAATTATTTTAGATTTTGTAAGAATATGCACAGGAACTGATGATTTAAGTAGCATTAATATGATAGACTATCTTTGAATGAGCTCTTAACAGCAGAAGTACATTCTAGTTAATGCATTTTCTTTAATAACCAACTTCATTCTAATCTGCTGAATAGCAATAACATTTAGAGTATTACTTAGATTTTATGTAATCATCTAAGTGTATGTGCTGTTGGAGCTAAAACATTAGTTTTGCAATATCCCTTAAGATAAGCATGAGTCAGCACCTGATAGTACGCCTTACCAGATTGTTTTGCTTCTGAAGTGTTTCACATTCTTCGACTAGAGAGTAGTCGTGTCTGACAGTGTTCTGTAATCTATCATGTTTGCATAGATCTGATTATCTTGTTTGCTTAAGAGGTCAGCAAAACGAACCAAAATACTGCTCTGTATATTATTAAAGACCATTACTATCAGTCATAATGTAAAAAGATGACATTGCATGAAGGACTGAATGCAGAATGTAGATGGTATGGCCACGCTTCCAAGTCATGCAGGACCCGTAGATGTGCACATATGACATCTGACCGTCGTAAGTGCTGCCTATTAGGTCATCTGGTGTTGCTTCTTCACTCTGTAACATGAACCCCTGTGTGCTTTGCTGTGTTCGCTCTAGTGTGACTAATTCAGATGTTGGATGAGATGGCCTTTTTTTTATTTTGTTCTGTATTTTTTCCTCTTGGCCTGAATTATAGTTTGTGTTTCTCCAGTGGGAGCCAAGACAGTTTAGGCTGTATGTTTTCTGTGCACAATTTCAGGGTGTCACCCTTTTTTTTTTCAGAAGACTTTAACATCAGAGACTGAAGTCTGAAACTTCCCACGTTACGGAGAATAATTACTGATCAAGATTCTTGACCGATTTTGATTTATCAGTTTCATTAGTTTTTATTCGTTTTGTAAGCTTGTCAAATACTCTTGTAACTCTAATTCTATTCCCTGCTGGTGATCCGGAGTTGGATCTATTTCTGTGTTATCTGTACAGTATATTTGTATTTGGAATTCCTTAACTTGTAGTATGCTCTGTCAAATTTTGGCTACATTTATAGTTGCTTAATTTCAGCAAAAGCTTGATGTTGACAACCTGTTCTTCAAAATACACCTCTCAAATACTTTCTGTGTTCATAGGTCAGACAATGTCACTCCTTTCTCCTAAGCTTTTGCTTGATTTCAGTGTACTGTATTAGCTTAAATTCTTGGATGAAATTAGGAGTTGTTTCATTTTCAGGGTCTGAGTATCACTATTTATTCCTGTATTTAAATACATCTGTAACTCCTCTTGAACCAAACTGTTGTTTCTAAGAGTCCTGTTAAATTCTCTCTCCACTCTTTGCAGTGCTTTCTAGGCATCCGGTTACACAAAGGACACTCTCCTCATATAGACACACAAGGCTCCATTGACTCTTTATTCTGTACCATCTTTAAAATTGCACCTGTATTTCATCCCCACAAGTAGACAGACTAACCTGAGTTAGGAAACCATAGGTTTTGCTTTGTTTGTTGTCCTGGCCTCTTGGTTTGTTAAACCTCCTTTTTGCCTGCTTTAGATAATGAATGTCTTTGTCTTGGTATTTTAAGCACTAATGACATGCAAAATAGAAGAAAACATATATTACCAAAGTAAACCTTTGATTACCATAGAGGAGAGTGGCCCAAGGATTAAGGGAGTAGAAAAGTGTCTGAAAACTATTTCCCATCTCATTTTGCATCAAGCAATGCTCAGCCAGACTGAAAGATCTGCCCCACAGCATCTCCATCCTAAATGATTAATAGTCGTGGTGGTGTGCTTGGTGAGGAATTCAGAATCATGCAGCGTCTTTACTAATGTGTCATGGGTTGTTATCTTAAAATTGAAGAGCAATATTTTAAATGTTTTTATTTATTAGTAGGGAGTTAAGGTTTGTTTTCATGCTCAATTAAAGAACTGCCATTTTGGAACTACAGCAATGAGAAAAAGTTGGGTGATCAAAGCAAAACCAAAGCCACAGATGCTGTAAAATAACTGTGAGTGGAGGAAATTAAGATTAGAACTACACACTTAAATTTAGATGCATGATTATATAGAGACAATTAAAAAGAATGTAATGCTTAGTTTAATGATTTATGAGATAGTGAAATTGTAAGGAACAAATATATGAAAATAGTTTAGCACATCAGCCTAAAAATAATGCAGTACAAAAGTAAGAGACAATGCACCTCAGCATTCTGTACTTGTTAGCTATAATTGCTAGGCCAGCTATAAAGAAAAAATACTTAAGGGCAGTTCAATGAATTTAATAGATACGTATAGATTTAAAGCATTTCTTGGAGATACATGATGAAATAAGACAGCAGGGTTTTTTTGTTTTAAATCTGTTTTAACCAAAAAATGCTTTCCTAAAGCTCTGATATTTAATTTAATTAAAAATACAAATCCTGGTTTTCATGGTATGTGATGGAGAATTATTATTCTATATTACAGTAATATGTTGCAATTATTATTGAAAACCTTATGTAATTTTTAGATTCAGAAGTAAATCATTGTTATCGTGCAATAATTGAAAAATTGGTGATCACTTTTTTTCCTGAAGGTAGTTTGAAAGGCATACTTAAAAATGTTTTTTATTTTAAAAATACTTTGCACCTGAACTGCTTAGGCCAGGGGGTTTTGTTACATTGTATGTTTATTTGTGTAAATCTGTAGAAAAACCTTAAAAAGTTACCCTTTGTTTAATCTCACATGTAACCTCTGTTTCATACTGGGCTGTTTAATAAGGGGTCAGATTTTATTTATGTGGTTAAATAGAACATAAATATAGACATTTCACACGATGTACCATGTAAATGTAAGCCTTTGTAGTTACAAGTTTTTGTAGCTGGAGAATTGTTTTAAAAGGCATGTAATTTATTAGCTATCAGTAGCTGCTTTATTGCCTTGCCGCGCTGCAGTAATAAATAAAAGAAAGTGAGCTGATTTTACAAATGGCACACAAGGTGCACATTTTGTGAAAAAAGTCTTTTTTTAAAGAATTGGCATTAAATCCTTTTTTTGTGATGACAAAGAGGCTAAGAGTGCAAACTGTATTTTCTGTTTATCGAAAACAGAGTCTCTTTTTCTCGAGGGCATTTTTTCCTATGATCATCAAGGGATTTCAAAAGCAATAAAGTGTGGAATCATTGTTCGACTTGAACAGTATTAAAACTTAGGTTTTAATTTCAGTGAAGTAATAAGATTTGAACCTGTCTCACATTACAGCACTGTAAGGCATTTAGCAATTGTATTTTAAAGGAGGTTTTTAAAATGCAGCTCGCTTGTAAGCTAACTGTCTGTCTAGTAATTAATAGTTTCTCTTCAGCAGAGGCTGTTGTGAATTATACTAAGAAATCTCAGTTTTGTTAATAACAAATTATGATAATTGTAAGGATGTTAATTCCTAATTAGTTTAAACCTACAATCTTTTTTGCCCCTTTCTAAGATTGATTTTCAAATGAAGACAAAAAAGTAGAGACTGAGGGTTTCAGCATGATCTTTACCTTAGAATTAAAAAGAAATTATCCACGTTTATCTGTAAATTTCAAGAAACTTTATTCCTTGGTTAGGAGTGTACATCAGCTTCCTGCTAAGAACTGGTGAAGTATTTAATTTGTAATTGTACTTTCTATCATTAACGCAATTCCTTTTTCAAAATCGTATGTTGAAGATAATTCTTCAGAGTGCTTCTCATTTCTGTATTGACACAGTGAACTCCAGGATACTGGAACTTACCGTGCACGTTTTTTGCATAGATATTCTTAAGGTTCAAAATGCAAATATTTCTTTGGTTTAGTTGATCAAATCTTGAATGATGAGACACCAGCTCTCACTGCACCTTGTAGCTGGAAATGGGTATGTAGGATTTTGGAGAAGGGAGGAGGGCAAGTTTATACACAGGTGCACGTTCAAAACAGCCATCAGTGTTTAACATTGGAGTGGTGAGCTATGACCTTCCGTGATGATTTTGAACGGTAACTGCCTCCATTAGCCATAAGGTTTGTTTCTTTATTTTAGTAGATGGCCTAGACTGTAAATATTAGAGGATCTAAAATAAATCAACATATTATCCTAAGGATACAAAACGTAAGAGCTATTTGTGGTTAGGAACCTTTGACAGATAGTTTGGATGAGGCAGATGATTGCCCGCCTCTCGTATCTGGCTTCCATTGCTGTGCCTGCAGGCAGTTTAGTGTTATAGTTGTATATTGATGTCAGGGTTACTACTGAGTGGCTAGCAATGACAGATGTCTATAATTACAGGCAATGCTTCCAGTATTTCAGAAGAGCCAGCCTATGTTGAACAATTATCTTATTTCTGGCTTGCCAAAGAGGGTTGTTCAAATTGCTAGTATTAGCTGTGGTGGCTGTAACACCTCTCCTTATGCCGTGGGATAAATGTGCAAAAGCACTCTCATGTACAACCCTGGTGCAGAACCTTTTTAAAATACGTGATACCGCTAAATTTTGTATGCTTAAGTCTTGATCCTGAGAGATGCGGAACACCTGCAGCTATCTTAGTCAGTACAATGAAATAGTTTTGGATATAGACATTTTAGAACTATAATAAGTAGCTACGATTTTTATTACTTGTTTTTAAGCGCCAAGCTAATGTTGATGATTTAGCATTGAGGTTTATTGCACATAAGCATGCTGAGTAGGCCTCTCATTTAGATGCAATTAAGCAACTGAATAAAATTCAGCTGGACACTTTTAATAGTTACAGGGGCAAGTAAGAGTGTCAATTACTGCTGCTGAAGTACCTATAATACTTTATCTTTTGGAGCTTCTGACTGGCACAAATCTATTCTTGCAAGCTGTATGGGATTGGTTTATTTCGATCGTTAGAGGATTTTAAAGCAGCATTTTGGCTTCTTGTTAAGCAAATACCTGACTGCATATATGGCTTGAATCTCTGCAGTGCAGTGTATAGCTCTGAAGGAAAGTGCAGCCCAGAACTGTGCTTTGAAAACTAAACATCTTCCAGATGATGTTCAAAAAGTAATAGCTGTTAATAGTATTTCTCAGTTTTCACTACAGTATTTGTACTTTAAGCCCTGGAGGGGAACAAAAGAGGCAGTGGAATTAAAAATCTCTAATGGTGTTTTACAAAAATGAAAGTCTAAACAAGACTTTTAAAGCTAAGCACCTTTTAACAATTGGATAACTGAAGACCTAGCAGATAAACCAATTTCTTTTTTTTTTTTTCTTTTTCTTTTTTTTTCTTTTTCTTTTTTTTTCTTTTTCTTTTTTTTTCTTTTTCTTTTTTTTTCTTTTTTCAGAGAATGCTTTTCATGCTGCATCACTAATAACAGCAGTTATTTCATAGTAGGTCTCCCGTAGTAAGTTCACCAGAATTGTAAATCTTTCTTCCAAGATTTTCAGAAAACAGGAATTAAGAAAGGAAGAGATAAATAAGTAAATAAAAGCTGAGAGGAAGTCATTGAAATAGAGGTCAGTTTCCATTTAAGGACAGGTTTATTGCTGACATCTCATGGGCACTTCCTGGAGCAGGAGGCGGGGAGTTAATCACTCCTGCACCCCAGACTCCTGTGAATTCTCTTGCTCCATTGAGCTAACAGGGAAGGGACTGGGGAAGAGGGCCTGGAAAACAGCCTTTGCGGAAACTGTTAATACCTCTTACTATCTGAACTTGTGATGACAGAGTATTTCAGCAGACTAGGAGGGAAATAACATCCATAACAATGATTGAGCCACACAGCAGATATACGCTTTCCCCTACAACATAACATTTCATTGTAATAACAATACCCTAATTTTTAAATGTTGTTTTATAATAGCACTCTTACTATTGAGGATGACTTTATGCCATGTTTTAATTAAGCTAGGTTTACAGGTAACACAGTAGATAGTATATCATTTATATAATTGGTGTAGTTCCTCTGGTTGCTTACAAACACATGTAGCAGTGAATGGGGGAGTAGCCTACTTTTTATGTAGCACAAAGCCCAGTGTAATAATCTTCAGAAATCCTATCTGAAACTGAGGCAATTTCTTATGGCCTGTTTTGGAGTTTTTTTCATTTAGGGAGCTAACTATAAAATGACAGACTAGCTCATTTTCTTGGTTTAGACTCTGAGTTACAGGTGTTTTGAGATCTTCCCCTTTTTAAGACAGCTGGTCAGGAGTGGAGGTGACCAAAGTTTTCCTCTTTTATGGACAGGACAGAAAAGGCAAGGCTTTTTAAGCCCTTAGTTTGGTCAGGAGGTAAAGACGAATGATCTGGCACCCTGATACACTAATTAGGAGATTCAGTTCAGATTTTCAGAAGTTGTCTGTGGGATTTGGAAGTTAGATTTCTGCTGTGTTGTAATGGAGCTTTTAAGTGCTGAAAATAAAAAATACCCAAGTGCGATTTAAAAAGCAGTGGAAATTACTAAATGCGTCGTGGCACTCAACACAGAGAAAGAAACTTGCGATGAGTATGGAGTTTTAGTGGGTGATGCACAGGGGTATTAGTCAGGGGCAGGATGGCAGCTTCAGAAATCTGCTGTAGTTGCCCCTGCACTTCATGAATTCCCAGGCGGAGCGTGGGGAAGGAGGTGCTCTCCTCGACCTGCCGCCTGTGGTCCAGCCCAGCTGCTCCAGGCTGTCCCCACTCAGCTTCTGTCAGGTTGGGGTAAATACGGTTAAGGTCTGGTTTTGCCCTCAATGTTCATGACAAAATACTTTAATGTTGCAGTGATAGTTCTCTGCAGCAAGGCCTGGAGAGCTTCAAGGAAGTTATAATATCTTAAGCATTTATGCTGTGCCTACGGGTAATAACTTTACTGTAATTTTCTGAAGATTCATTATCCAAAATCTTAATTCATTATAATAGCCCTTATGAAACATATAGAAACCAACATTTTCTTGTGTTTTCTTATTTGCACAGTGTGAGAGATTCATTGCTCTGTTCTAATTTGTTTCATGGGGTGCGTTTGAGTACATTCCATACAGTGCTGTTATTGAATTTCTGTGACTGTCATTATATAGCCATACAACCTTTAGGAACTCATATTCTGAGCTTCCCAGTTCTGTAATCTGCTTCACATTTAAGAATTGACATAATTAGCTTCTTCAGAGTTATAATGATAATACCAAAACCAGAAGACCTCAAAAGACAAAGCAAAGTTAAGCATATCTAGGGCCAAAGGGTAGAAAAGATGGGGAGATAAAGTTTTAGTGTGATTACTGAATTATGTCCCCATTTTCTTGGACAGCGTTTACATACAAGTGCTTTGCTTTATAAAACACTGCTTCCACAATTTTATTTTCTCGTCCTTTTGAAACGCAGCAGGTACAGTTCAAGTAGTTGGGAAGTATACATTGATGTAATTGGAACCACTGCTAAATCTGCTAGATTGTAAAAAATTCCCTGGCACCCCAGCTTGTGAACCTGCTGTCTTCCTTAAGTGTCCCGATTCCGCTGAGGTGGTTGTAATGGTACAAACAGGGAAAAAAAAGAAGAATTCCTGGGTCTCTTGCCTTTGCGCTTCCTTTAATATGTTTGAAATTGTTACTGATTATTATTGAAGTTGTTTTGCTGATCTCTTCTTTCTCTTCACTGTCATTGCTGTCACCTTTGAATATAGCAATGCCACTTGGGTATTGGTTGCAATGGTGGCGTCAGCCTGAGCTAGCTTTAAGGACCTCAAGTACGTGCTTGTACCTGTGAAGGTCATCAGACATTGTAGCCCAATGTTATCACTTCTGCAGATTTTCCACTTAACAATCATAACTGCTGTAAGAATGAGATGGTGATGTTGGCATGTTTTACTGTTAAGCTTACATTTTTGGTAATATCATGGTGTGATAGCGTAGTGCCGTGTGGTGATGCAGGGTTTGTTTTGGAAGTTATAAATCCTGCAGTTGTAAGGATTTGGGAATGATCATGTAAAGGTTTTCCAGAAGTCTTCAACTGGTGGTTTACTACAGTTAATTATCCTGCTCCTTACTTGGAGTGTCTGGAGGGAAGTAAAAACATAAGCCGTGTTTTTTTTCCTTGCTGGAAGAAGAAGGGGGAGGTCTGAAAGGGAGGAGACCCAGCGGATGTGTGGCTGTGAGGTCCCCCAGGCCCCCCAAGGCCCTGTGCTGCCTTTGCCTTTATGGCTCCGTGATGGGAACCAAGCTGAAGATGAGATCACTTCCACGTGTGGTTCCACATCCTTTTATGACCCCTTTCAACAGTGGTTTTCTCTGCCTTTTGAATATGTAGCACAGTCTTTGTTGTTGAAGTGTGTTTTATTATTATATGTCCAAAATGCTTTATCATTAATTTTTTATAGTGCTTAAAAGTCTAAGGGCGTTTCATTGTTGTGGTTGGGGGTTGTTTGCTTTTCTATTTTTACATGCTAAGAGCGTGTGTTGGTTTTGAAAATGATTTTGAAGAAGGTGTTTAAAATATCACATTTATTTTAGCTTACAATTTGTCACATTAGGGAACGGGTAGTAGTTTTTATTACAAGCACTGTATTCATGCTGACTTGAAATGACCCTGTCACATGTGAAAACAAATCAGATTGTTGCTGTTAATGAGCTTTTCAATTTACTATTCAGTGGATCAGATAAGTGGATTTAAGAGGTAATGATCCTGCTTAGCACTCAAGCTTGGCTGTCAGATCCTAGTAGTTGTGGGAAATCCCCAGGGACAAAAGCGTTGACACAGTTCTTGATGGGATAATGGGAATCAAAGCTAATGGATGATAAAAGGAGTAGTAAGAGTTACAAGGATAATTGTGGATTAAAGCACTGCTCTTTGTCAACACTGACTGCTGTTTTAGTATTTTATTTGTTAAACTCTGATGTGGGGAGAGCCTACTGTGACAACAGAGCACAATGCTACTACAACATGCGCTCCCTCGCTCTCCCTTTCTCCCACTGGTTTCCCATGGCAGAAGGGAAAGCTCTTAACATGCATGTGTGTTTGCTGATACGTTTACATTCCTCTTTATCCCTTTTTCTCTTTTCCTCATATCAAATACAGAAACTCTTAAACATTGCTAAAATTGCAGCTGCTATAGCATCTCAGCAGTGCACTATTTAGAGGTGATTTTTTTTAATTAGAAGGTATTTTTATATTTGAATATATTATCATTGCTATGTTTAATTACTATAAATAACTTCACATTTACAGTGTGAACATAATATTTTGCAACGTTTGAAGGATTGTATTGTATATTACAATTTTTTCATATTTTGATTGTCCTTTCACTACTGATTTTGTCACAAAAAAATTACATTCATACAATTATAAAAGGGTAAGTTAGCTTACAAGTTAAGTTATCCTTGATCTTGGTGCAATTTCTGGTTAGAGCTGCAAGCTTATTTATTCATGCCTTTATTATGCTCAGATTTAAAACTTAAGTCTTTGGGACATGAAAATACAATTTTTATTGTCTTATTTATTACTTGTATTATTATTATTATTGACTTCCTCAGAGGTAGAATACTGCTGGTTTGGTTTTTAAGCAAAGTCATGGGATTACATCAGTAGCAGAAAGGAAGTTGGTACAAGCAAGCTTAGGTACAGTAACAGAAGTACTGAGATAGCTACAGTTCATTGGTATTTGTGTGGAATATGTAATGTCAGCGAACAAAATTGACAGCTAGATGGCACCAGGCTTTCACCACTGGGTAACTGAGGCTGCATGTGCTGTGCTTGGTGCTCCAATTTCAGACCTTAGTGAAACTTGACTTGATCACATCATATGGAAGAATTACATATAACCCGTAATATTTGGGTTACTGTCACAAAAGGCTAAAATGACTGAAATGAAACGTACTGACTGGTAGATCTGTGTTTAGCCCAGTCATAAGCAAAGAGCAGTTACTTGAGCTCAGGGTAAAGTGAGTTGGCAGAGAATTGTAAAAGAAATTTTGCAGTATATGTCTCCCTTCTGTTTCTGAAGTTGATTTAACCTAACTAAATATATTTTCAGAACAAAATGTTAGGCTACTAAAACTACCAGAAAATTTTATGAAGGTTACACAGTAAGGAAAAAAAATATATACTTGATATGTCCTGTGCATTTGTTATTGTGTCATAACAGCAGTTTGATCTGATAGGTAGGGTGCTGGGAAAACTTGTCTGGTAATAGATGTCTTGGGTCTGAATTAAAGGGGAGAAGTACACAACTACAAGTTACTTGGCTGCCAAAGCCTTTGTTCTCCCTTCAAGAACACAAAACTGAATGTCTGAAGAGTACCTAATTTACCAGATTTTATGTCGGGCAGCGCAAGAACTTCCAAATGCAAGCTAAAGGACAGTGTTGAATTGCATCCCACTGATGACAGAGACCAAGAGAAGAATGTTTCTCCATCCCTTTGCAGTTTTTTATAATAAAACAGGTTTTTTTAATAGAGACTGTATTGTTCTGTGAACAACAAAATGAGTTTAATGTGGAAAATTTGCATCCACTTTGTTGGAAGTAATGTATGCAAGGACAAGTAAAAGCCCATCAGTCCCAAATGCACAGAACACTGTTGGAGAGTGTGTAAGCCTTACACTTATATCTTAACAAATGCCTCAGCTAGGTTGGATGGACAGGCATTTGTGCCTGTATTTTTCTCATGCAAAGTCAAAATAGGGAAAGTTTTAGAATAACTGAAAATGTTGGTACTTGTGAATGTCTATAATTTCTACTGTTGAAATGTTTATTTCCAGGTGTATGCCCGAATGTCAGAAGTCTTAGGAATAACAGATGACAACCTTGTTCTGGAAACATTTATGACAAAAATGTGAGTTTGTGCTTGGGTTCTATTCTGTATGTATTTTGTTTACTGTTTACATAAAATCCAAGTTGTATTTTGTTGTTAAGTTTGCTATTTGCTAGAAAAAATGTTTCCTATAAATTTTAAATATTTGAAATAAGGGATAACCATTCAGAAGCCACCCATAGCTTATTTTCTGAAGTTACTGCAGGCCCCTAAATAAACACTTACAGCTAGATATATCCTCCTTAATGCCTGTATCCCTTCTCAAAATGGTTTATGGGAGAATAGATGTGAGATTTCATAGACTTGTTCAGTGACAGCCTGGTGTAAGCAGTCCCCATTCCTCCCCACTTCTCACTCCTGCACTCTCAGATGTCAGTGGAATTGCCGGTAAAGCTTCATGGTAATTTACAGTGGGGAACTGACCAAGTTAAACTAATCTTTCTTTCTTTTGGGGAGGCTCTTTTGGATTGCTTTTTGGCAAGATCTGGCAAAATTCGCTCTCTGAAAAATATAGATTCACAGAGGAGGATTTTAAGGCCTCATACTGAAGGAGACAAGGGTCGTTATTATCAGCTGTCTTCTCGTCTCTGGCATTTGGCAGAATAAGATGGTGTGTTATTCTGGCAGATAAGTGTTGCAATACTTTCTCTTAAGAATAACCCTAGAAAATTACTCTGGAGAAGCTGCCTTTTTCTCATGCCTCTGTTGCAGCTGCTTTCCTTGGGTGCCAGCAAAACTACCAGGATTTTATCTTTTATTACTTATGTCCTTCAAGAGATTTGATAGTTTCTCCTGACTGAAAGAGTTTCATCTAAAATCAGTTTTGCTCTTGAAGCAAAACAAAATGGTCCCTCTGAAAAATTGTGAATATCCACTAAAAAAATCTGGGAGTCCCCATGAGACAGTGAGTTCTGTGTATGCCTGGAGAAAGAGAAACAAGTACCTTACCTCTTTATTCTGCAGTGAGGATGATGCTGCACCCTGTCATTTACTTCATGTCCTCTAAATCTGACTTACAAGACCTTTAAATACTTTCAGCAGACCTTGAGCCACTACAGAAACATCTCTACTGATGTTGCCTGTTCAAACAGCATGAAACATGACTTGTCCTTTGCTACCATGACTACCAACCTTGAGAAACAGTAGCAATTAAGACAAGGTCATTTTCTAATATGACTTAACTTTTCTGTGGAAAACAAGGCATAAATGCTTTGTTTCCTCGAAACCAGAAGCTGAGTATTATATCTTGCCTTAGGACAGCAACAGTACCCATCAAACCTTGAAGTAGAAATATCTGGAGTGTGCTTTGAAGACAGGTAAATGTAGGGTGATGAATGGAAAAATATTGATGGATACTTATTGTACAGTTTCTGGAAGCAGTCCGTGTCATGGTACTAGATGGCTAGACTTCATTTTGTTGTTTCAAACTACAGTGAAACTTGAACAACTGAGGAGAAAGGGGGTAAAAAGGACTGGTTTTTGGAGACCAGATACACCAGTTTGCTTCTCTTTTTTATACTTGTTGCTGCCATTGAGAGGAAATCTCTGTTGCCTTTGCCAGTTGAGGAAATAACATCATTTAACAAGTTGTATGATAAGTACTACAGATGTTTAGATTGGATAGGGCTGTATTTGCACGAGTATTGTAAATTAAGAAAAAAGCGTTGTTAGGGTTTTAATGTTACATGGAAGATTTTAAAAGAAAACTAGGTACATAAAAAGCAAAACTCAGTGCTGCTTTTTAGATTACACACTGTATTTTTATTTTCTCTTTCCTCATGGCTTACTGTATTTTCCTAAAAACATGAATTGTTCCTTGATTAGATTGAAGATCAATTTCATTTTACAGAATGGATGTTACAGCTTGAAATGGACAATTCCATCAGTAGCTTTAAGAGTTAGCTGTGAAACCGCTGTATAAACACATTCATGTTTGTGTCAATTAAAATAAATGAGCTTCTCCCCAGTGATAGCATGCCAGTTGGAAAACCTGGGTGTGAAACCGTAACATGCTGTTACATAATCCAAAACCTATGGCCTGATGGGACAATCCAGTCTGGCAGCATTTCTGGTGCTCTGTTACTGAGAGTAATCTTAGCACATTCGTAACAGCAGTGGGCAGGATATATGACTGTGAGACCATTCACCTTTTTCTGTTGTGGATGTAGTCAGTATTTTTAATCAAACTTATTTTAGGAAGCCACTAGTCTACTGTTCTGTCTTACCCTACAGATCCATTTTTTTCTCTTAAGTAGGTGAAATTTGTAATATGTTATTCCTTAACATCAGGTTAAAAGGAAACACTAGGGAACTTTTAGTGTGCATTTTCTTGTTGATGTGGTGGTATTCTTGTATAATAACTGCACAGCATTTGAGACTGTATAGTTTCTGTTTTGTTAATGCCAACCATTATGTGAAATAGAGGAGTTACACCTGAAAGAATGTTGTTGCCTGGCTAATGGCAACCAGTCTTTCAAATCAGAAAGTTTGGAGAAAGTACCTTGCTGTAATCTGCCATTAGCACTGTGGGATGATCAAAAGACAATGTCAGGTTATTTCCTTCCACTTTGCCATTAAAGAATCCAATGAAGGATGCATGCAGGAAGCATTTTAAACTCGGCATGAGGAGTAAACATAGCAATTGAATTTATGGTAGTCAAACAAATTGTAGCCTACCAGAACATATTAATTATTTTTTTGTTCTGCTGCTAGAGATATAGCCTCTTTTTGTGATAACTTACTGGTTGACACATGGAGTTACTGGTTTCCTGAAGTCCAATATGAGCTCAGTAATGTTTAGGTGGATAAATGGCATTTTGCTTTCATTTCTTGAGATTTTGAACACATTTTCTGTTGAGCTTTCTTTCCCCAGATCTCTCTGTTTTCAGTAGTTCACTTTCATGTATGTAGCTTTAATATGTTCTTTTGAATTCATTAGTAGCAGGTTTGCAGTGGAGGATTGGTGACCAAACTCGGTGAGTTCTTTCATTAACAGAAAACAATCTGAAACACTTGTGTCAGTTTCTAGTAGCTGCAGTAGTCACTGTTCAGTTTATGGACTAAAGGCTGTGTGAAATACTCTTCAACATACAGAAGTATTACGAGATTTGTCAGGGTAATACGTGTCCTTTAGACCTTCTGACTGTTGTTCAGAGTACTACTGTCACATCAGATCCTAGACCTTTTATTACCTTCCCATTGGAAGTTAATGAATGTGCCTTTTACTGAATTCCTGTTAAACCATTTCTGAAGGGACAGAGTTTTATGTAGTCAGAATATTCACTAATGGCTGTATTTTCATCACAGTCTTACCAGAAATTTTACGGGATGGTTCTTTTAGTATCCACTGTCTTTGCTTGCTTTGACCATCCCCTTGTAGGATGTATGTGTGGAAGGGGAAGGGCCAACTGAAAAAATGCCTAATCTCAAACTAAATTTTTCTGTTATGCACGACACCTTACATCTTCTCAGCTGTGTTCAGCATCATAGCAACAGTAGAGTAGGTGCATGGAGCAGTAAGCTGGGAGGAGCTATGTGAGGGTGAAAACAGGCAAGAGGGAGCAATGGGATTTTGAGGGAGCTAGTAGGGTTGCAGTGGATGGCAAGATTCTGGAGAAGGACTGTGACTTAAGGTGCCAGTCTGTCTCCTTAGACTTTCTTCTACTTAGCCTGTTGCCCTGAGATACTGGTTTTCAAAGGCACAGACTAATCCTCTGTCCTATGGAGTTCTCTATTCTTGTTGCTCCTAATTCCTCCCAAAACAGCCACATCACATGTTCTTATGCCTCTGGATCAAGGCCAGGACTCTTAAGGCAAGGAGTGAGACACTACCCAAAACCAGCAGTAGTCCTCTCCTTCCACTGGTCAACCCTTTGAGCAGTAGCTGACTACCTGCCTTGGTCCTTCCCTGTATAGGTAAGAAGCAAGTAAATATTTAGACTGGAGTAGTTTTAGGTCTGTCTGCTCCTTGAGCCTGTCCTGGGCATTTGGTGGAAAGCATTTTATATTTATTTTGGCTGCAAGCACCTTTCCTTTTCTTCACTTACTCTTTGTGAGCCTCTTCTGGTTCCTTTCAATTACTGTCAAATTCGTGTGGATGTGATTTATCATGAGATGGATTTACAAAATATTTGCCCAAATATTTAGTATTTTTGGTCATGATAAAGTAACTGAAACAAGAATAAAAGATGCCTATCCAAATATTACTGTTGGATGGTTTTTGCCTTTTTTTTTAAACTGCTGTAATGATTTCGCTATGATGGATGTACATACACATACATATAAATAGAGAGATTTTCTCTGTGAAAAAGTTTAAGTAATACATAACTATAAAAAGCCTGCATCTCTGAATGTTATTCTGAACACTCATAGTGCTATGACTCCATTAATCATAGCAAACTAAAACTTGGCACTTTTATTCATGACAGAACATGCATTTTTTTAACTATTCACCTTTGTCCAGCACTAATGAAAAGTATATATCCAATCACTGTCATTGAGCCACAGAGAGCTTTCATTGTAAATGATGATAATCTACAAGAAATAATTAAAACTTGACTGTACAGAGCTCTCTTGCCAACAAATTGCTATCTTCATTATTACTAAAACTTAGGTACCACATAAGGAAGAGATTTTCAAAGTCTTTTTAGGGGATTTGGATGCCCACTTTTCTTGCACTGTAATGGGAATTGGATAGCACACACCTTAAGCAACTTTGAAAGTTTTGTTTAAGATGTATGGGGTGGTTTTAACTTTATGATTATTATAATGCAGGTATATTTGTAATATCCTTAACTTGAGACCAAGACTGTTCTTAAATTTGCATGGTTCAGGCTTTCCAATTCATGTCACACTTGCATAAGCTTAAAAGGTTTTTACTCTCTACTTCAGTTATGTAAAAACAAACAAACAAACAAAACCCAAAACCCAAACAACACAAACAACAGCAATTAAAAAAAAACAGAACACACCCAAACTTGCAGCAGTCATCATCTCTTCTGGCTGGTAATAACTTACCTGTTGCAACTGCTTCTTTGTCATATTACCAAACCTCCTTTGCATGCATGGTACAGTAACCTATGTGTGTGCAGGTAGCATAGCATTCCTAGGATTCCTCAGCTTTATTGTGATAATGAACCTGCCCATTACATTTCAGAGAAGGGGTTCAAGGCCTCCTGGAAAGGATGGATGAATTCTTTGGGCACTTACAAATGCCTGTAAGCAATATTTGAGCACCTTGACATTCAATGATAAATGGAGAAGGTACCCACCGTCCGTGTAACCAAATGAATTTTCTCTCTTTGTACAGTCTATACTCACTCTTCAGCACTCCCTTTTCTGTGCTGACTGTGCTTTACTCTTGCTTTTCTACCTTGCATCCCTGATCCTGTCTCCTCCTCTAAAATTCTTTTCTAAATTGCACTTCAAGTTTTTCAGTTCTCTCTTGTAAGCTGGGCATTCCACTTCTATGCTCCAGCGGGATCATTTCCCATCCACTACTGCCATGCAAACTGCTCCGTCTTGTATGGAGGGTTGTCCTCTGCTGTGCAGCACACGGAACTTTTAAGAGCAGTGTGATACAGTCCATGTGTCTGAAGAGGTGTTTCTCCAAATCATCAGCTGAGGACAGGACAGGAAATTAAGGACAGTAGAATAGGTTGGGGGCGAGGGAAGTCATGAAATGGATTGAAGAGGCTGGAAGTTTGTGTCTTTACCTTGATTCTTTCCCTGGCCAAATATCATAATGACTTGGAATGTGCAGAGAATTTTGATTCTTCTGTGGATGATATGGTAACCAGGAGTATATAATCATTATTTATCCTCTCCTTCTAGATTTTAGGTTAAAAATACACAGCCTCTTGAAATACTACTTTTCAGTCACTGTATTAAGGGAAGAGATGTCTGGTGTGCTGATGGAACTGCATTAGTAAGCAGTTGTGGTGACAGACAAAGTCTCATAGCAAGCTGGAGGGTTTGGATGTTGGAAAGCTGGGAAGCTTCTTTGGTGCAGCTTTTAGAGGCTAAAGTTTAATTTTTGTCTTCTTACTAAAGGCAAACTAAAAGCAAATATTTCAAAGCATACTGCATTCACAATGCTGTTTCATTTAAATTTTTCAAATTCTCATAGCTTTTTGGCATGGATCAGTGTTACTGCTGCTCTTTTGGTTTTCTGTGTGTGTCTGTAGTTCAGTATTTTGATACTGGTATTGTTACCAAAATTGGAAATATTCTGCATTTTTTATTTCCACTTTTTTTGTACTTGCCTTTAAAATGTGTTCAGTTCTCATCTACCATAGATGTTTTGGTGAATTTGGCATTGGCGTAGCTTTTGATGAAGCTTTATTTTCTGTGACTCATCTGAAACTTTGTGATTGGTTTTTTGACTCTGTTTCATTTAGTTCATATTTTAAATCAATAAGCCACCTGAGAGAGAAAGAAGCAAGGACACTAGGACTTGGATTTAAGTGCTGTCTTGCCATGATTTCTCCGAGACCTGCAAATTTTTCTTCTCTTTCATTCCTTGGCTTCTGTTCTTTACCTAGTGGAAAACTGCTTTCTGTATTATGAGATTCCCCTCTAGATCCTTAAAAATTTTCTCAGATACTTGTAATGTTTTGTAGATGTTTCTTAAAATACTACATTTTCCATGTCTTTCATCTTGCCTGATACTGGTAAGGCAGAAACAGAAATGGGAATTGCTACGATTATAATTGAAGTTTTTCAGCCTCTGTTCACTGACAAGTACTTTCTAGCTTGTCTGTTATTACTCCATCTTTCAGCATTGAAATACAACCATGAACTGAAAGAATGAATTCAGGGTACAAAAGTACCCTCAATGTTGGATGAAGAGTCTTCCTTATACAGTTTTAATTTTCTCTTCAAGCTGTCACTGTGACTTCTTGTTTTTCTTTAAATGTCTTATTTCTGGCTACTGAAGGACAAAGATTTTGCTCTTTTGCAAAATAGCCTTTTTATGATTTTGATATTGATGTCAAATCTGGGTAGTCCAAATTCATTTTTATTGCTTTGTATGGTATATACTTGTTAAGGATTTAGTGCAACTATAAACATCTCCAGAACTCCCTGTAGTAGGGATAAAGTGTGAATTATGGACTTGCTAGAATGGGCTATTTCTTTAAGGCAATCTGAACCTCTGTAGCTCTTCATAGAGATTTTATAAAGTAAATCAATGTTTGTTTGTAAATCTAAATTGAGGAATACTGCTTTGGTAATTGCATTGTTATTTGCCTTTTCCTGAGCAAATAATACTAAACAGTTAAATGCTTTAAATTGCATTCTTGAGTTTATAACTTCCTGAAAAAGACATTTAGTTTATGTGGCATAGTACTTTCCTTAGCCTGTGAATATGTAAAAGCAATAATCAATGCTGATTTTAAGGCATTTAACATCGCTTCTTCAGGTTCTATATTCCCAACGTTTAAATCCTACTGCAGCCCGGTATAAATAGCTGGTACTGATTATACTTCTTACATCATGGTCTTTCATCAGTAGATCTTACAGCTTAAAGTCAGAATCATTATGCATATTCTACAGGCAAGGAAACTGAGGTATACAAATCCGAAATTACTTATTCTTGGTCACCTGGCAGCTTGAGATACGCCCTGGCAGTTTGATACCATGATCAGAAATCGGTGCCAGGGCTTCTGAGCCAGGAAGTCGTGCTGCCTTTTTATTTGAATGGACTGTGTTTCAAAACTCTGTGATGGCCTGGTTATGTTTCTCCAGATTAATCCAGTATCAGAAACTCTGCTGTGAATCTCTACGCAGCATTATCTCCCTGTCTGGAGGAGGGGGGGCATTCAGCTTTCTTTTGGGGTTTTGAGCAATTGAGGGTGATGGTGGATGTCCTGGAAGAGTAGGGCACAGTACTTGCCTACAAAAAAGGGAACTAAGAGGAAGCAACATGTTATATGACACTCAACCTAACTTGGATTCTCAAAGGAATGCTGGAAAAAAGTTACTAGTAGTCAGTGTATAATTAAGTGGTAAATGCATTTCAGCTACTTGGGGGAGGGTGAGCAGTAATTTCTTCTTGGACTCTGGCTGGTGTTTACAACAGAAACAGAAAGTATCAGACATTCAGACTTCAGTAAGATTCTTGACACTGGCCTACTGACATTCCCCGAAGCAGGCTGGGAGATGACAGACTACAAGATTAGTGAGACTTAACTTACTGTTGTAACCACTCCTCGTTCGAAAAAAAATTACGTTCCTCCACTTTACTGGCTTCAATTTACCCCTTTCATCTGAAGGCTAATGCCACCTCCTCACGTCCTAGCAAGTCGAGTAGGTGAAAACAACAGATTCCATCCCAAGTCACTTAGGTATCTTTGCACTGACCTGCACACAGTACAGAAGGAGCCGCAGAGGGTCCCGGCTCTGTGCTCCATGTCTCACACTTAGCCTGCGGAAGGTAGTAGAGCAAGTGTTAGCTGCGTGATTTCACTGAAAGGCTAACTGTAAGAAGTTGCTGTCAAAAATAGTAGGTTGTTTTATGTGGTGTTCCCCAAGCACTGATAATAGGTCTAGTGTTATAATTTATGCCTTGCTTCATTAATCAGTGTGCCTCCTAAATGCCTATGCCTGAGAGGGGTTCAATTAGGGAAACGCAGTATCCCCTACGCATCTTGACTTTAGTTAAGTGTTTGGTGGAGGGAAGAGGAAAAACAGGGTTTTGTACAAGAACTGCAAGGTAGAGTTTTGCTGGGAATTGGGTATATCAGTAGCTCTGTGAACTGGCCCTTAGTTTTTCTGTGTCCCGTTTCTCCTATGGAAATATTCCTAGGGAATTTATAGCAATTTGTTTTTATCCTGTGAAGGATTGGGCAGATAAATACTACAGAAGTTAAGTGGCCAGACACTGTGTTGAAAGTGAGTAAGATGGATATAAGTAGGGGTAAGCTTCAGATAATTTATTTCATTATGACAGATGATGGATTTTTTTTAAATGAATGTATTTTTTACAATATTACAAAAATGTTTGAATCCCTTGTTCAGGAAAAAGACACGGCACATTTTTATAGCATTTCCTGTCTCATAAATGGAAAATCCTAAGACATATCACAGAAATACATTCATAGTATAATGTGCTACTACTCTGAGCTTTTGCACTGCACTTCTCAAAAAGAGGAAAATGTGTTATAAAATCTCACTCCCTTGTTTTGTTTTTTTTATTCTAGTGTTACAAATCTTAAATACCGGGGAAGATGTGAGCCGGTGATTTCAAGAACTCTTCAGTTTCTAAATGACCTTTCTGTTGGATATCCTTTTTATTGTATATGGCATAACATTATTTGAAAATTATAAGGTAAAAATTAATATGAGACTTTTGATATTTTGTATGCCACATTTTCAAACCAATTAGGATATTAATATTTATTCATCTTGGTTTATCTTTTTCTATGTATAGTTTTTTAAAGGTGTGCTTATTTCCACCTACTTCTTATCAACAAAAGAGAAATCATACAACTAGTTGCGTATGGTCATCTATCTCATTCCTAATCTTCTTGAAGTCAATACCATTGAGGAGTTCAACAACACTGAGAACAGGATTGGTTCTACTTTGAGGATGAGTCAATCAAGATAGGAAGCACAAGTTAGATTTTTAAACACAAGCCTCTTCACATGTTTTGTCGTTGCCTGATTCTAAGCTCCTCACCATGTCAGTGTCATTACTACTGGTAAAACAGCCTGATTTTGCATGTGGATTTTTGTCTGGGTTCAAGTTTTTTTGTGAAATTCTTACCCAAATCAGGGATGCTAACACTGTCTGTTGCAAACCTTTTGTATCTTGTTCTAATATTCGCTTGCTTATCATAAGTTGCAGAAGAATGTTTGCTCTTTAAATTTTCAGTAAATCAAGCAAGAAGAGTTTTTAAAAAAGTAGTAGCTGGTTTTTATGTGACACGGTATTTAGAAGTATATGACAGATAATAAACCACCAGGGCTCATGAAAACATTCAATATTGAAATCCTTCACTATTTTAAAATAAAAACAGCTTTTCAGTAATTGTCTAGAGGAGATTGTTAGACAAGCAGAGGGGAAGGTACCTGGAATATGACAGTTGGTATCGTTTTATTTCTCCGTAGAACTGTAATCATGTAAGAAGAATTTTAATATATTTCCTTGAGTTGAAAGATGAGTGTGGGTTTTCACATTCCATAAGTGAATTTTGTTTAATGAAAAATCATACAATGTGTACTTCTATATGTTTACTTGAAATACCATTAAGCAGCTAACTTGATATTTTAAATATGCATGTGTTTATGTTCTCATGGCATCACAGAAATAGGACTGAAAAGGACTTGAAACTGAAACATTACTAAGGAGTTTCACAAAAACAGAAGGGGAGACTTTTATTTCATTAATAAGATTTATGAAGGGCTAATGAGCTCTCTCCTCTTTTATACTTACTGCTTCAGTAGGGTTCAAAACACTTCCAAAATAACCAAGAAATTTAACGTGGGGCACCTAACTTAAAGTGCTTACCTGTTTATTTATGTATGTATACTTGCTGAAATAATCAGCCTCATATTACTGCTAAAGCCAACAAGCATCTAGCATTTCATATTGTCTTCTGGAGGCTTTCAAAGGCATGTATTCACATGGTAGCTCTCAAAAATGAGTGTCAGTATAAACTATTGGTGCAAATAATACTTTACAAGGCTGAAATATCTGGATAGTTTTAGTTTTCAGATTACCCAAATTATATCTGCAGTAAATGAGTTTCTGCTCATGAAATAGGTATAATAATATCAAGACCTAGAAAGGATGAAAAAGTAGGTATTTAATAACCTAAGTTCTTCTGAAGAGTAGAACTGTGATGAAATTGTGGGGTTTTTTCTTTGCAGAAACTTGCTAACTCTTGCAAGAGCAGTTTCAGACGCCTGTGCATAGTCAGGATGTAAAGCAGCACTGCCTTCATAAATATACATCTTAAACTTCAACGTGAAATGTTTAAAGACTAGTAAAAAGAATGATTAACTAAAAACATAAATACCAAAAATTTATGCAATTACTTTTCAATGGAAATACTTCAAACAAAAATTCTGAGAACAGTAGCTTTTCTGCTTAGATGGGTGGGGTTGTACAAAGACAGCTTTAATGCTGGTTCAGTTCACCGTGATGTTGTATTAGTTAAGTTTAAAATTGTGTTCCCTGGCAAACCATAAAAGATTTCAAAAGTATTAGACACCCACTTTTGTGCTGGAATTTAATATGCAACTTTTTATTGGAAAATAATCGTCCTTGTCTGGCAAAATCCACCATGCAATATTTCTGTTAGTAGGCATAATGCAATAAAGACAGGGAGGGCTATTTATCACTACAAATTTTGAGGATTTCAGGATTCTTTTTATTATTTTAATATATTTCTTTGGTATTAAATCAGAAAAATGATAAATTACACCTGTCGAAGCTGTTTTTCCTTTTTCCCAGAAAATGATGTACAACCCAATTTCACTGGTCATTTTGGCTTTTAAAGATATGTATTTTTTTCCTATTAAAAACTCTACCAATGGGGTTTTTTTAATAATAATACTGAAGTACTTTTTATTTCAAACATATGAAGTAGTTTATAACTACTTCCTGGCATTGCAAACTTTGGCCTTTTCACATTATATTAGGCGTTTTTTAAAAGGCATTAAGTATATATTGCTTTGAAAGAAATAGTGTATTGTTAAGATGCTGGATCCAGTGGATCAATTTTCAGTATTTGATATAGATTAAATTGTGGCTAGCCTGAAAGGTTAAGATAATTTATTTAATTTCCGTACTTTCCTGTATGTCAGTCAGCTTCTACACAGTCTTAGAAATTGGTATTTTTTCTTTTTTTTTATGTGTATAATAGCCTTTTTCTAAAGGATAATCTAGAATTAAAAGCAAACCATAATTCCAGCAACTGTACTATGTTAAAGGAAAAAAAAAAAAAGAAGAAAAAATGTGAGACGGTATTAACAACAAAGGCAACAAATGATTGGAGCTGGTGTCATGGTTTGCGTTACTTTCACAATTATTCCAGGTTTGCATATTTCGAAATATATTAGCCCAATTTGATTTCAAAGCTCAGTTATTTGAATTATAAATCATTATGTCCCTCCTAGCTGATCAGTCATGAAATATCTTTGAATTCATTTACATAATGGAATATGTTAGTCATTCCTTTATGTCTTTGAAGCCATAGTGCTCCCTCATGCATGTTTAGTTCTTTCTAATAATTAACTTTTCCACTGTATATTTTTGTAGAAAAATAACTACAGTGTCATTTTTATTTTCTACAATAACTTGGGATAAAATATTTATAGTCTCTCAAAAATTCTTTATCCATGTGTTTGTTAGCTTTATGTTATGAAAGGCTCTCCCTTGTAATGGGCTGGGGGGGGAACAACTATGTAGCTTTGCAATAGAAAACCATGTAATATATGTCAAATGTTACAGATTGACAGAGGAATATCATCTTAAAACTAGATTAGGAGATTTTCCAATAGCAGCTATAAAACCTATTCTTACACTTTTACCTGTTAAAAAAAATTTAATCCATTTAAAATGAAAAGGGAAATTGTTTATTCCCATAAAAGTAATCGAACTCTTCAGTCAATTATGTGCAGGAATGGCAGAGTGAAGCAAGCACTCAAAGAAAAAAATAAAATAGTAACAATAATAAGTGTTACAGGTATTTGTAAAATCTTCTATGTTTGCACAGGACTGTAGGCCCTACTGTACAGTCTGAAGTTACCCAGTCATACTGATTATTTCTTAAAGAACTTTATTGATGTCAGGGATCAACAGTGTTCAGTAAACTAGTAGTTTTTATGCTCTACATTGTAGAATGTACAAGCCCATAAGTCATTTCTTTCATGTCATGCCTTCAGTGCTTATGAATGTTTCTGGGGTCTTATTTTTTCTATAGCATTCCTGAAAAAGTTTATTAGTATACTTGGATATCATAAAGCCTTTTATATCCCCATTTTACAAATGCAGAACTGAGGCAGTGAAATTTAACTGACTGGCTGAAAGTCATACTGCACTTTTATGTCAAATGAAGGAGAGGAGAAGCAGGAGTCAGAAAATCCAGGCCATTGCTTTGGCCATTCTCTTGCTCCTTTTTACAGACATCCCTTGTGGCTGCGGTTACCTCTGTACAAAAGCTCACAAAGATGTCAGCATGGCTCTTTTTGGAATGCACAGTATTATCTCCTTTGCCCAACCCCAAATGTTTGAATCATCTGAGATGGGGAATTACTGTGTGCTCACGCTATTAAAGATGTTCATAATTCAGAGAGCTAGGAAAGGATTCAAGTTGTGAAACAAGTCTTAACCGTCTGAGCTATAAGGGCTTCTATACTGTAGTTTTTGGGAACGCAACTTTTGATTTTAATATTTCTCATGCTTTTTAAAAGAAACCTTCAGAAAAATATTACATTTCATCAGGTATAACTACCTAGTAAGTCACGCGAGAATCTGTGATCTGTACAATATACGCAGCCCAGGAAGTACGTTGCTTCTGTGTCATGTGGAGCGCATCTCCCTGGGAGCCTTTGTATGCAAGCAGGTGCACACAAACTCAGGCTTATCCTCCTGGACCAGGGCCAGGAGCATCAGCCCGGGAGTCACGTCGCTTTGCTGGTGCCATGCACAGCCCAGACCAGCGGACCTTCCCGAGGGACCTGCACTGAGAGCAGCGCGTGGTGCCTGGGCTGACGCCGTGCTCCTGTAGTGAGTTACCTGCCAGATGGGCTGTCACTGGCCTCGGTTTAGACAGTTTGGGGAGTGGGAGATTTCAGGTCATGCTTAGCAGTCGTCAGTTAGATTTGCTTTGTGTTTATAAAGCTGGAGAAACTGGGATTCCTGTGGGAGTATCCATAGATAACGTCCAAAATTCCCAGCTGTACCGGCTGGTTGCAGACCTTGCTCTGACTCTTGAGATTTTGTATGTTTTTAAGAAATTTCTCTTCAGTTCTTACACACCTGAAAATACTTTGGTTAAGTGTTTAACATAGCTTAGTATGTATGAGATGCATTTTTATCTGTCATAACTGAAACTAATGAAATGTGATATTTGATGGGCCTGGAAGATCACCTCTGTGATTTTGAGGCCATTACTTCAATGCTGCTTAGGGCTGCTGCCAGTCCTGTTGCCAAGTGCCAGTTGTCTTCAATGCAGGCAGTTGCAAAACCATTTTTTTTGTTGTTGTTTTTAACATGCTGATGACATGGGCCTATCTGGGGAAAAAAACACCACCATTTATTATCAGAAACTCTCTGTTTAATTATAAAAGTCATTCAGTTCATTCATCTCTTTTGTGACTAGAATATATGCCATGAAAAGTAATTGCTTTAATTAATAATAGATTATGGTCTTTAATGTTCTAAAGAATATCTCTGTGACATATATTTCTAGATGAAATTCAGATTTTTTTTTTAACATACACTTGTTCTTGTTTCAGTTAGGACTTTTTTCTCACTAATAACTCCTGAAAGTTTGTACAACCTGATAATGTAATCGTAATGCTGTAAGGCTGATTTTTCTTTAACACCTGGTACTTATAGTCTCCTGAAAAAGCTTGTGAAAATAGAGGCTGTGAAATTCATGCTTCAAAATCACACAGTAAGTTTTCTTACTATGTTAAAAAGCGTTGTGTGTAGTAAATTTTGTAGAACACTTAACTTTTCATGCACTTATGTTTCAACAGAGTAAGCACTTCCCTTTCTTGGGCATCAGTGATAATTACAGCCTCAGTGACCTTAGGTGCCGGACAGCGTTCTACACTGCTCTCACTCGTCTTCTCATGGTAGATTTAGGTAAGGTCCACCTCCTATGTCCCTGAGACAGCTAGCTGTCTTGTGTAGTACTGTGAATTTTTAAGGTTCTTAAACCAATCAAACAGCAGCTTAACTGTATAGTAAATATGTTAAAGTTGGTATTTAAATCACTGCCTATCAACTTTTGAGATTTATGGCATTAAGCAATAACACTGTATTTGTTTGTTGTCTTCTGTTGAAGAAATGTGAGGTGAGTTGATTTTTGCAAAGAAGCACTTTTTGTATTAATGATAAGGTTTTACAGCATTAAGTGCCCAAGTGTTTTGCGTTTCCAGGTAACATACCAATTATGCCAGAACCTTCCAGTTTCTAGTAGAAGGTTTTTTAATTTCAATTCTTCATGCAAGTTCCCAACATACAAAGACCCTCTGAGTTTTAATAAACATTGACAAGAGTTCTACAGCTCAACGAGCAATCCTTAAACATGCACTTGATGTTGCCTTTTGAGTTGTCCTTTGGAAATTAGAGAGGTTAGAGCATGTAAAACCCAGTGCAAGCTTTAATAGCTAAATGTGATAAAGGACTTGGTCACTTTGAATCCAGGCACTGCCCTTGGCTGCCGGAGTAAAATGCAGAACTCTGTCTGCATGATTAGCTCTCTGTTGTCTAAGTGGAGAAGGCTGGGCTTGTCAAAATGAACACTGAAATGAATCGTATGGTGAAGAATGCTGCCTCTGATCAGAGGCCCCATTCAGAGTTGTGGGCTTATGTCTGCTGAGGATCTGCCTTACAGACTGCTTTCATGAGGATGGATGCCTGTAGGTGTTCTGACGAGGGCTGCTGATGAGGTTCTTCAAAAAAATAAGGCAGCAAGTCTTTTGTGTACTGATTTCCAGCCCTCATGCAAGGACTTAACTAGGCAACATGCATGCAGAAGAGAGCAACACAGGCAGTCATAAGCCAACAGAAGTTGTTACTCCCCTTGCTGATGACGGGTGCCTGTACTGTCTACTGCTGCGCAGTGCTGAAAACAGTTAACCACGAGGCAAGACCGAACCACATTTATCTGCATTTTCTTAAAGAATGGTAACTGTGAGCTGGATCTGTGTTTATTTGCAGTTAAACTGCTTTCAGTACTGGCGCAGTGTTGTGTAACATAAGCAATAGGTACATTTTCTAATACAAAATGGTTACACATGCAATTTCAGTAACTCTTCCTACAGGGGAAAAAAAAAAAAGACGACTTGGTAAAAACAAGCTCACAGGTTTTAAAAATTACAACTCAAAGTAAAGGTTGTGTAAATACGTGTCGGACAAAATGCAGGCAAGTGACTTATGACTGGCTGCAAGCTGATAGAGGTTGTGATTCCTCTGGATAACAGCTCTACAAGATCTGAAATGATTAGGAGTATCTGGGAAGAGCATACGTCAGTCTTGTGGCTATTGTCCTTTGTGTTCTTAGTGGAATAAACTTGTTTGGGTTTGAACTGATAGAAAAGCACATCTAGAGACACAAAGAGGTATAAGTTGTGTTTTAGGATCCTAATTTAATAAGTGAGGTGTACACAAACTGTCCTTTCTATGTGTTTGTGCAGCATTAAATGGCAGTATTCGTACCTTGTGAATCAAAGGATATTTTCAGACTGTGAAAACTGGCTTTTTTAGACAAAAAAATATTTAACCACATTTCTTCTCTTGGTTTTTTTTCAAATTAAATAAAGAGCTTTATATAAAATCCTTTCATATGAATGATAAACAATTTACATGGAAACAAAATTAAGATTAATTTTTATTCGTGAGAGTTGTTTTAAGTAATTGTTTGATGTAGAAATATTTTTGGAGATGAGTTGAATACAGTAAGTTCAGAATATTTACATTTTAAACAATGTGCTGCTGTTGGAGTAACTGGCAAAGTTTAACTAGTAGGAAAGAACAGTAATGTATTAATTGGTATTTGCTTCAAAATGCACTTTGGTTTCTGTTGAATTACTTTAACCTCATATGAATATAATTAGACTTTGAATTCCCTATGTGCCCCAGGTTGTGTTTTTAATAATTTTTTGGCATTTAGAATTGCATAATTTTGTCCAAGATTTCTGAAGTAAACTGAATATTCTTTTGTGTGAAGTATAACCAAAACTAATAGAAGAACACCAGTAAAAGTAATGTTTAAATAAAATTTTTAACTAGGATTAATAAATTTTAATCACCTTTTTCTTCTGTACTACCAAAAGGAGTACATCTAAGCTGTAGAAAATACCTTCAGGAGCTATTCAGCATGATTTGTCAGTGTCCTGTACTTAGAGGTATATGAAGTCATGCTCAGTGCCAAACCTCTCCAAACACAATTGCTGTAAGCCACACACAGATCTACTATAACTTACAAGTGAGGCACCTCTTTTCTTTCAAAGGACATAATAAGGATGTGTATGCGTAGTCTGAATTATAGAAAATGAACAATTTACCATGGTAGGTTTGAGTAGGATGGTTTCTTCCTTTCCTTAATAATACTGTACTGTTCATGGGTTGTGGATGTGGCTTGTACAGGAATGCAAAAGAAATGTGTAGGTAGTAATTTGTGTTGCTTTTCTAAAACTTAAAAATCATTTTATTAATAGGGCAGTACTTTATAGGATCTTAATTATATATTCTTTCTTCATTGCCTACACTGAAATTTAAAATAGAATAGCACATAAGATTTCCCCTTACCCCATTTCCAGAACTAGCTGGTTTGTCATTAAAGTGTTGGTCCCAATCAGCATTGGCCATTCTGTTAGTTCTTTGGTCTTCTCAACTTTTTAACAAAGTATGCTTGAGATTCTACCTTCACGAAGGGTTCCTCTTGAAGTTGAATGTGTACATAGTATCTTTGTTAAAGTTGTCTTCCAATTATATGTAGCACTCTAGGTGAGATGGAGTATTACTTTTGATATCTTGTGATAATTCAGGTTTTTCCTGAGAACTCTATAAATGGCAATTCAGCCCCAATTCTGCGTCGAGCACTATCCAAATGGCTTTTGTTAGTCTGTACGCTAGCATGGGAGCATGGGACAGTACCAGCACGGGACTCTTTCTAAAAATGATTGGGTTTTGTTTTTTGTTTTTTTTTCTCTGAGGAGAAGCTGATAAGCTTTTAAAAGGAGAAAAGCATCAGGGATATGCAATATATATCTCTCTATATATATATAGATATAAATAGCTTAACTCCTAGGAGGGTAAGAGGAAGCTGATGCTGGTCGAGCAAAGAGGTTGAGAGCACAGGAACTAATACTGTATTGGAACTGCCTGGGGGGAGCTGGAGTTGGTGAAGTAAGGAGATAGAAGCAAAAAGCTGGGGTTACTGTGAGTAATCAGAAGAGGACACAAGAGTCTAGAAATGGCAAATAAAAAGACTGACTTGGGTTGACAGGAGCAGAGAAAAGATGGCAGACAAGGCAGGCAGAGAGGGACAGGACTTGATTTTCCCAAAGTCCACGAGATCCCATGGCTGCTAGCAGTAGCTCTGAAATCTAAGACAAAGCGTCTCATCCCCTTTGGTTTTCTTGCAGTTGCAGGATGCGAGTCACAGATTTAGTCGGTTACTTTGCTAGTTTGAGAAAGTTCTTGAGCGTAAATTGTGATTTGAAGGCTCCATAACTGTGACTGACCAGTGCAGTAGCAGTATATTATTGAAAGTATTTCATTTGCTTTAAAAAAAAAAAAAAGAGGGCACAAAAGCCCTGTATGAAAAGGAAGCACTTCAGGTCACAAAGCCAAGCATTCAGAACTCAGGAAATGCCATAATTGAGATTGCCTCTGCAACTTTCCTTTCCTCTCCATTGTAAATATTTACATTGTTAGGAGGCAATTCTAATTGCAGGATCACAGTTATTTCTCTCAGAGGATATTTGCCTCTTTCAGTTCGGAAGATGTGTCATCCTAGCTTAGAAGTTACTGAGGTTTTTGGGTTTTTCTGTGTGTTAATCGGGATTTATGTGTTAGTCCATGCTTTGCTTTCAGTTGTGACTTTTTTCTTCTGACCTTTTTTTCTTGGCTTTTTCTGTTATTCTTACTGATGTACTGGTGTCAGTGATTTGGTCTTTGCAGTATCCCTAGAGATAAGAGGCTGGAATTAGGCCCATTTTACAGATGGGTATATGAAGTGTAGGAACTACACTGTAAAGCTTGCACTAACTTTGCACAACCAATTTGACACACAAAAGATTCCTCCTAACTTCAGTTGCAGCTTAGTTTGCCAGACTTTGCCAATGAAGAGAGAAGGGAGAGAAGCCCTATAGCAAAAAGCTCTTTAAAGAACATAAATTAAATTCCTACTCTGAATTACTCTCAAGGGGACTCTGCATGCGCAAGATACCCTCATTAAGGGCCTAAAGATAAGGAGCAGGAGTACCAATCCTCATGCAAATTGCTATTTCTAAAAAGTTGTTGTTTATAGTTACTTGTTCAGTCTCATGACAAAACAAAAACAATCCAGACTTCCAGGTTATCTTTTTCAACTGTCTAACCAAAACAATCTCTTTTTTTTTTCCCTACCCACAACATCTTGTTTCATTTACTCTTAAATTCACGCCTTCTGAAACAAATGAGGCAATACTGTCACACAAATAACCCCAAAACAGTCCAGATTTATTTCCACAGCAGTTCCATTCTGTGTATTAAATAGGTATAGGAGGTAGAAAAAATAGCATATGATCATAAAAGGTTGCAATTTAAACATCATACTACAAAGTACACATGTGAAAGGGTCTAATTTATTGTTGCAGTTTTAAATGTAACACTTTCTAACTGTTGAGTTTTGACTTTCTTATGTGAATATTCTTCTAGAGTACTGAACAAATGCTGTCAGATTAACAGAGGAAACAGAAATATGAAAAGGAGAAAGATGTGAAATGCAGTGACATGCCAGTCTCGGATACAAGTTGTTTGCGATCAACAATTTGTCTTCTTTGTTTATAGCTCAGTAAAAATATGTCAAACCTCAGGTTTTTGTTCCTGTAGGTCATATGAAAGTTCCCATGATGTCAGTGAGATTTTTCTGCAAAAGCCTAAGAGACTGACCCTTCTGAACAACAGTGTGAATATGATGTGATAGTTTTGCTGTTTTGTTTTGGCTTCTTTTCCTGTAGGTGAAGATGAGGATGAGTTCGAGAATTTCATGCTCCCCCTCACAGTTTCGTTTGAAAGCGTGACTCAGATATTCAACAGTAGTTTTGAACAAGAAGAAGCAAAGGTAGGTGTATTTCAGTTATAGGGAAAGAAATTATTGATGGAAAAACCTAATAGTGGGGCAAGCATTTAACAACAAGCTTGTCATCTCTTCTGTCTGTCTCTCTTGGCATGTATATATCTGTATACTTCCATGTATATTTATACCTGTATGCATTAATATAATTAGGAATGTAGACAGTAGAGTTACAAAGGCTACAAATTACTATCCTAAATAAACTTTGTAAAAGATTTTGCAAAGGCCTTTGGACTTTTCAGTACTTTGCAGATCAAGTGACCCCATTTGAGCCCCATTTACAATCAAAGGGACAAATTTGTCTTCAGTGATAGCTTAGCTCTTTCACATGTAGTATTCCTCTTTGCCATGCAAGTATCCTGTTTGTGTATATTAACATATTTATTTGGGGGTATGAAGAGACATGTTGTAACACACTTGATAAAACACTGCTGCTTTAAAGTATTTTTTCAAACAAGAATTTATTATATAAATCAAGACTTTATTAAATGGCTGGGCATATATGTATAAATAGGAACTGGTCTTGAAGTATTGCACCCTTAAACTGAACAAAGTGATTAGGATAACTGATAGCTAAATAAGGTTTTTATGTGCCTGTGGGAGCCATATTAGGATTGATTTGACAAGTCAGTTCAGCTGTGGCAACAGTCATAATATCTAACACAACATTATGTTTTATTAGTAAAATCCTTAAGTGTAGCAAGCTGTTTGTGTCAAAACAACAGTATGTTTTAGGGAAGAAAAAGACTTGCTAGATACAAGCTGCATCATCAGGAATGATATAATATATTAGAGCACTGTTGCATTAAAGAGATCCCCTTCTACTCTCACTGAATAAATAGTTAACAATGCACACTGGAGTCTTGCTTTAGCTACACAGGGTAATTTTGAAGAAACCCTAACAGTAATTTTAATTTGCTATTTTAAAATATGGTGGAACCTTAAATACTACTTCATCATATTTATCCACTTCCTTTCATAAGAAAATAAACAGATATGCTAGAAATACTTAGTAAATAATTTGTCTGCAGTACATCTCTGACATTACCAGAAGATGCACAGTTCACAACAATTGCTTGAATTAAGCTGATATTTTTTAAAAAACAGTACTTGAAGTTATTTCAGCAGTTAGTTAAATCTATTTTCCTCATTTGTTCTATTTTCCTCATTTGTTCTAGCTTTATGTATTTAATTTTAATAACTTTTCATTTAATAAATAGATGCAGCTCAGACATAGTTCATCTATCTTGGATTCACCTCTTATATTTTCAATTTTTAAATCCCAAAAATTACAACAAAGAGGTCATTTGATAGCATTACTTTTTCTATAGGAAACTGTATTTATCTCATGTGAGGATTCAGTTTATTAAAATAATTTTGCTGTTGTCCTGTCTTTTTTGCTTGAAACCATCTTAGTAGAGAAATTTTAATGGAGTGCCAGTGATATATTCCTAAACTAGCAAGTTCTTAACGACCCTGGAAAGTGACTGCTTGATTACACTTTAACGGTATTTGCAAATAAAATCACAAGTAATTAAGGGGAAATCTCCAGGCTTTTGAGCAAGTTTGATGCATGATAACTGCCTGATTCAGCTTCATCTAGAGTAATGCTGTGTAGACAAGAGCTACTGAGATCAATAGCAACATAATGATAGTGGCAGAATTAAGTGAGTAACCTGAGAACTGTGTCTTCAAAATGCATGCAGCTGCCACAAGCCAGGGCCACACAGTGCACTCCGTGCTTCCGTCCTAAATGTTCATCAAAAGACGCCCTGCAGGAAAATGGAGTTAGATGCTCTTTATTGCTGATCGTGTCTCTTGCCACATTTATCAGGGAAATTGGATTAGCAGTTGGCAGCTGCAGGTAGACAAGGTTCTGCAGTGATTAAATATGCAGCTTGGCTGCATTTGTTGTGACAGACCTTTAGTAAATTCTACTGTAAGCACCATCTGTCTAATTTGTATAAAGAAAACTTGGTGCTTTAAGCTACTGATAAAGAACTAAATCTGTTGCTTTATCATAAACAAAACTTTTGCTCTAAATGCTCTTAAACATAATTTATTAGGTTAAAGCTATTTTTCTATCATGATGAATAAATAATACATGCAAAAGCGCTTTCAGGTACTTCATTTTGCAAGTACTAAAAACAAAAACAGTTCAGTTCTTCAATAAAATGCTTAGTATTCCAATCCACAGGGAGATGACACTGTTAAAATATCACTGTGAAAATGGTCCAGGACTGCCAAATTCATTTAATTTGTGGTTTTTACTAGGACTTTCTAACGGGCTAGGGTTTTTTTTCAGTTTTTTAATATTTCTGAAATACACCACTGAAAACCAGTCACAACAAGGGAGTTTGCTCTTTTTAAAATACATTTGTAATCATTAAATCTGCATACAAAACATATGTTTAGGTTTCTTTTCTAGGGAGATCAAATTTAATTGAATGTGGCTTAAGTAATTATGTGCTTTGCTTTGCTTTTTCCTTCCTTTTTTTTTTTGTGCTACTTCCTTCTTCACATTTTTATATTAATAGGAAAAATGTCCAGTATTAAAACAGGGGCTAATTTTCTCCTAAGAATTTCAAGGTTTCCCTTGACAATCTCATTAAGTAATATATCGACTGAGTAGCCGGAATCTCAGTAGTACTTTGTTTATAGTTGTGACATCATCAGATTTGCTTGAAACGCATGAAAAAAAGGATCTGAGGAAAAAGCAGTTAAATAGCAACATGCTATCTTTAGCTGGTTTGTAGAAACTCCATGCTGTTAAATTATTTAAAATCCTTGATTTTCAGCTTGCACACATTAAAAGTTTTCACACTAAGTGCCAAATGTTGCAAACAGCACTTTAACAGAATGATTTTGCTTTGATCCCTGTAGCAGTTCCTGAATAATTTATCACAGGTTATTGCCTTAATTCTGGAGAGGGATAGAGCAATAAAGGCAGATGAAAACACTCCAGTTGAAACACCTTGGGGCCTGCTCATTCCTCTGACACGGCTCTTTTGTTGGAACTATTTAGAGGTTATTAAGACGTGTCTCCAGAATTAAGAGTATGCTGTAAGGATGAAGACAGCCATCTTAATTCTAAAGACAAAGCGCAATGACCCTTCACCTTTTTTTTCCTTTGTTGTTATTATATAGTAGAATTATGAGGGTAATATTATAGCTGCACCCAGTAGTGCCACTATAGTTAAGGGTCTGTCAGACTTTCCATTACAAACCCTGTTTTGGGGGTGGGTGGTGTGAGCAGTCTCGTCTGTTTTAAATTGCGTTAGTCAGACACTTGGCACGTGTTGGCAAGTCATAGGGGTTTTTCTGTGAATATTTAAATCTTCAGCTCCTTTCCTTTGAAAAAATCCATTGAAAAGTCTTCAGGACTTTGAAACAAAATACTTGAATTTATTTTTAAAATGGCTTGGGTTTAATTAATCTTAAGTCAACCTATCACTGATACTCAGGGAAGAGTATTTCAAAACTGAAATTTGAACAAAATTGTTTCATTAGCATGAAATGCCGTGTATAAACCCACATACTACTGACAAGCTCCTCTTGCTACATTTCTTGTATTTACTGCTCTTCATTTCTCATTTTACTCATTTTGCAGTTGCTGGTGGTGTTATTAACTGTCTCTTTGCCCCAGAAATGGCTGGTGTGCAGCAGTGAATGAAGCAGTAGCTTTATGTATTCTTCAAATTACTGTGTTAAGTTTGCAAGGCACTTCGAATCCCACAGGATGACAGACAAAAAGTAGATGTATAAGTATATAATGTTGTTTGTCATCAATAAATTTTATGCACATAAGTGCTATTTGAAGACTCATAATGGACTAAAACTAGACTATCTTGGGATTTTAGGGTTGGGGAGGAGGGGTTCATTCTTACTAAATGTCTCTTAAGCAAGCATGGAATCTAGGGTGATTTTTGGTCCTGTTGGAGTTTAAAGGTGTTTTCACCAGTTTCTTAAATGGGTCAGGATGGATCTCAGGATTCTGTAGGCTATTATATAGACTGTTCAGACGTTGCCAACTGTAGGCAGTGTTATTTTATAAAGTTGAGTTCCAATGGATAATATCTAAAACACCAAGTTTGCTGGGATTTTACAGGACAAAGAATTTTGTGATGCCCTGTAGATTGAGGTCATTTATTAAGAATAGTGTGGTTAATGGTATGGGCTTTTTAATAACAATACCTTAATTTAAAGAATAGAAAAATGTGAAGTGTAGTTTATGTAGTAGTTATTCTCCTTTTTTTAGAATTCAAGGTCAAATGGTGTCTGAAATTGCCTGGTGTTTGTGTAGGTTCCCAGAAATCTGATACTATAGTTTAAAGAAAGTTGCACATCTACTTTTATTAATAGTTTTTGAAGTCTCATAGCCAAACTGTTTCTTAAATATATTTGCAAAAAAGTGTTTTCTTACAACTGGTCATCTTTGTAAAGATAGAATAAGCATGTTAGAGGAGTGTGGGTTTGGTTGGTTGTCTTTTTCTATTCCACCTTCTGGAGACCACAGTAAGATGGTGCGCTCTTTCTCACCGAGCGCATCTTCAAACAAAGGCAAGTTCATGTCTTGCCACGGGCTGTAGCTCCCCTTCTTCCCAGTTCCAGCCTCTCCTTTGTGCAGTATTTCTTGTCTCCTTTTTTTTGTGTCTAGAATAGGCAAAGGAACCAAAATCAATCTGGAAGGTTTCCACTTCCTTTTCTGTATTGTTGCATCTCTGTATCCCTTCAGAAAGAAGTATAAAATGTTGCTGCCAAGTTCTTTTAATTCTTTGTTTTGGCCACCATGTCTGCTAAACAGTTATTTTCTGTGTGGACAAAACAGCAAACAAACTATGAAAATACAGATGAATATAAAGATGAAGTAACAGTTTTATATTGCATCTTCTCAGTATTGAACACTTCCTCTCTAGTGATTTGAGAGTCCCATTAAAGTTAATGAGAGTTGAGACCTCTGAGCATCTTGCAAGTTCAGGCCATTTCAGTGCACAACAGAAAGGAAATGCAAATATTAAAATACTCCTAGCAACCTCACCAGTGTTTTGTAGAGAACTCAATTTATCCTTGGATAAATCTATGTGCATGCCATCCAAGTCAGTTGGACTAATGGGTCTGTATATGAAAAATAGAAATTAGCCCTTGTGTAAGATCACATTTAGCAGTTTAACAAGGCATCAGCCATAATTTGCTCTTTATGTGATCAATTAAAATTAATATGTGAATCTTATCTTTTGTATTTCTCAACGCTATAAATATTACAGTGTTAGCACCAAGTGGTACATTATTGAGAACTCTGGTTTTAAAGAGAGAGCTCCTTACAGGTTTTTTTGCCACGCTTCTATGATTGATTTATTTTTTTACCAGACTCCACAGTACTGTGGTCTTTTATTATGAAAAAAAAACCCAAAACCAAAAACACCTGCAACACATGGATAAAATTTATTCAAACTACTTAATTGACAAAAAAGAATATTTGTCTAAGTAAACTGAAAAGTTTGTTTATATTGTTAAAATATTTTTCACTCACTAGTATTTCTTATTGATGTCTATTAATTATCCTGAAAACATCCCTTTAGTAGGGGCTAATTATCTATGCATAAAATGTTGTCTGCCTTTGAGCTGGAAGGATTCTGAAGCCACATTTCAGTCATTAAAGGGAAAAAAGAAATGCATCTCAGAACTAATGTTAATACAGATAGAGATTTGCATGGTCTTCTGTAGACAAAAAAGTTACGTTTTGAAGAAACCTAACTTGGAAAATTACTTTTAAAAAAAATGTTAAAATAACAGTACAATAAGAATCTCTGCAACCTTAATTGTAGCTTATTATGAGTATCAGTTAGTCTTATATCTCATTCAAAATATTACAATCTTAAATTAACATTTTATTGTTATTATTACTTTAAATATATTAATACAGGAAGCACTTTTAAACTTTAATGCACAGTATTCATATATTATGTTTTAATTTGCATTACTCATTAAGATAGCATATTGAATAATCAAAAGCATTTCCTAAGTATTTTGCTAGCGTTATCACTATAAAATTTGTGGAAATCTTGTTTGTTAAAAGAATCTTTGTGGGTTTTTATAAAAAAAAAGATTTGAGCAAGACATTTAAACTAATGAATCAAAATCAGATATGTGGTCATTATTGGCTGATTATTACTCCATCTGCTCGGTGCTAACGTGAAAATCAATTACTGTGTCTCTTTCCCACTGACAGCGTATGTTGATCGGGCTGGCAAGGGATCTTCGAGGGATTGCCTTTGCACTAAACACAAAGACCAGCTACACCATGCTGTTTGACTGGATGTATCCTTATTACACTATGACAATACCAGCTCTGTGCACAGAGGGATACCAGGCCCCTTGCATTAGTTTAATAGTATGGCACAGTGGGGAAGAGGAAACAAAGCTAAATGAACTAATGTGTAATCAGCTAAAATTACAGCACAATGGCAACCATGCAGTTAACTGGGAAGGACCACAGAGAGGTCACTTTTTTGTTGTCACACTACTAATCTAGAAAACATATCCAAGTGCTTTTCTTCCCTTCATAAATCCCTAATGTTTTCATTAAAAAAAGCTGTGTCTTTTAACTCCAAATACAATGTACCTACATTTGGTTTAACATCAGAAGTGCTTAAAAAATACAAGTGCTATCTGGGGAGATTTCTCTCTCTGGTATGAATCATGTCTTTAATTTAGTCAGTTACTTTCTATTTATGTCAACTCTATTAATATCTCAACACCTGCAATCTTCTTGATCCAGAAGAAAATGGACATCTGAAAACAAAATCAAAATCTTTAGATTGTCATTTCCTTCAATACATAATGATAATGGAACTCTATTTGCTTTAAATATCATATGCATTTTTATGCCAACAAAAACAATAATACTCATGGGTGTTTTCTTAATACTATACAGAAATGTTTTGTATTTTTATAAATAGAGCAGCTGTAATGCTCTCTTCAGGCACACAGTCATATTAGTAACAAACTGCTGAAATACATAGTGAAGTAACTATGAATATATTTGGTTTATAATTTAGAGCTCACAAAGCTATGGAAATTAATTATGTATTTGTTTATTTTATGGACAGAAAAAATAACATTCAAGTACAATTACATGCTTTACTAGAAATCAAGCTTTTAAAAATATTTCTGGTTTAAGTAAATAATGAAACCCTGCTGTTCACTAATAATCTTCCTGGTTAAGAAAGAGGAATGCATCAATACAGAATTGCAGCTAGGAAATTAGCCTTTAAGGACTGAAAGGCTGTACAGTAGAGCCTGGTATGATCTGATAGATGCCCTTGTGTGGTAGGTAGTAGGATCCTGATGACCATTCAGATAAGCCCTATTTAAGACCTTCGCAAGCCTGCAGTGATTCTGTCTATGTGCGTGCTCAGCTTGCAGAAAGTAAGTCCAAAACATAAAGCGGTGTAATCTTTATTTCTCTTAAAATCACTGGAAAGCATCCCTTAATTTCAGTTTTAGAGGACTGGAGGAAAAAAAAAAACAAACAAAAAACTACTGAAGCCAGACTGTGAATTAGCATCTCATTTTCTAGTGGGCACCATTGGGTATGTTTAACTTCATTAGTACTGTTTGTGCTTGGTTACCCTAAAACTTAATAATAAAATCGGGAAGATGTGTAAAAGCAGACCAGTGCTGCTTCCGTTTCAAATTCTTTTTACTTTGTTTTTCCTAGTACAGCATGAGTATCGTGCTCTTCTCCTGTACAGAACTGCAAATCTCCAGTTGTAGGAGGAGGGATAACAGAGACTTGCCTCCTCTGCATTTGAAAGAAATGGATTCATCCATGGAGGATTTTTATACAAGGTTCCAGGATGTATAATCCTCAGGACCCTTTCCCAATTTTTTTTTAATTAATTTGTTCCTTCTAGTTTATGAATTGAGTTTATTTCAAATAAATAAAAACAGCCTCCAACTTTTGGATTTCATTATTCTGTATTAACAAGAAATACAGATTGAAATGTAGCTTTGTGTGGAATTCAAAGCTCAAGCATTCTCAGTTTCTTTTCCTTTGCACAGGTTTAAAATTTTTTTCCTCATCACCTTTGGCTGTAAAGGATAAGTGCATGCTTCTGTTCAGTGGATTTCACCTCATTTGGCCAGCTTCATCCTGGTATTGATCCAAAGCATTATAGCAGAATAAGCTGCTATTCTCACAACTCTTATTTACTTATATAAAGACAGAAAGGTAAATGGGAGGAAGAGGAAGAGTCAGATGCCAATTTTATCATATAAAGTTTAAATATTCTTTGATTAACATTTCTTTTTTAGTTTCAAATATATCATCAGAAAATTGTTTTAATAGCAAAGAAAAGCTGGTTTTCAAACATTTTGTTCTGTTATTTTTGAAGCCCTGGTATTTCAATATTGAAAATGCTAAATACAGAATGTTAACCAAAATATATCTAATTTACTTGCATTTATTCAATAAATAAACAATACAAAGAGGCAAGGGACAAAAGGCTAAGCTTTTAATATACCATAAGATGATGTTTATTTGGTTTTGAAGACTATCAGAAATAGTCACTCGTAAATCGTTGTCAGAAGAATGTATTGTTAAACTTTTCAAGTGATTGCAGGAAATATTTTGGGTCTGAGCCCTGACCATAACAAAATAAATTACACTGTAATCTCTCACCTGATTCTTTTCTGATCGCAGTGTTTAGGATTTAAGTTTTGTCCAGTAGATGGCAAAAACGAGCAGAAATAATTTCTTTTAAGTCTTTTTGGTCCAGGGAGGGGAGGCAGGGAGGCACGGGGGACACCGTTGCATCTTGTATTTTACCATTATGATTGAGTTATTAGGATCGTGGTTTAGAGGTGAATCGTCAGGTATGCTGAAGCTGCACTAGATTGCCAAATAGGGCTGTTTTGTAGCAGGCTTGCTTATACTAATTGAGTTTCTCTAGCAAATCAGGCTCCTTGGAAAAAGGCCAAAGGCTTTTCATAATTGTATTGACAAGAAAATGAATATGATAAATGGTGTTCATTCAGCTGAGACAAGATTTATAGTTTTCCTCTGGCAAGGGATGAAGAGAAAATACTTATAATAATAGTAAAATTTGTTTTAAAGTTGTATTAGGTTATCTCTCAAAAGACTTCATTAAAATATTTCCAAATATTTTAGGCAGCTTCAGGTGTTAAGTATAGCATCTTCTCAAAGTATCCGGTAATGAAAGATGAAGAAAAACATCATACAAGCAAACAAACAAAACAAAACAAAAAAAAACCCAAACCCTGGATATGAAAGTCATTTATTCTTCCTGAAATATTGATATGTCAAGCTGTCAATGATGATTCCAGTACCACAGCTTTGGAAAGTTTATTTGCCTTTTGTATTCATAATATGTGGTCTCTGTAATTTGTAGGTCAGTCCTGAACATGCAGGTGTGGCCTGAAAAAACTTGTATACCAATTTGAGTAGAACCAAAACCTGTTTTTCTTAACGGTGATGATTCTTCTTACCTACTGCATTCTGTTACTTAATTCAAGACTGCCTGGATAAAATGTTGAATGTTTGATCTGTTTTCTTCCATGCTAATATCAGACTGTAGTCTGAGGTCCTTGGACTCGCAGTTAGATACATCCATGAGGTTCAGTTGCGAGTTCAGGGTAATATTCACTTTCTTGTTACTTTCATTTAGTGTTTCTTACAGTTAGGTGGTAACCCATAGGCAATTTCTCCTGTGATCCTCCCAGTTGATTCGCTGTATTTAATGACTTCTGTTGTCTGTAAAAGAAAAAGGTTGCAATAAGAAAATGGGTTGCAAGAATTAAATTATTAGGTTGACTCAGAGTTGCAGTCAGCTAGATAGCACATGATGTATATGTGTGAGTGCATGAAATTGCCTATATAAAAATATCTATGGGTATAGATACATAGACGCTAAGTTTATGGAGAAGTGATCTGCCATTGAGATGTTTTATCTAGTGGTCGTTTAAAAGTTCCAGTTGACCTAGATACTCGGATGTCTGATCGTATGCTGCTTCAGATGTGGATCACTAGGACAAGCAAAATAATCTTTTCACCAAACTACCATTGTCAAATGTTTATCCAAATTCGTATCATCTTTCTTAACAAAATAAAGCCACATGCAGCAATAAGATGGCTTGTTCAAAATTATTCTATTTTTTAAGAACTGGATTTTTAAGTTTATGTGTTTTAAGGCTTCAAGATCAGGTACAAACTTCAGGTTAAGTTCATAACTTAGCCAGATTCCTTGAAGATTGTGGTTAAAAACCATTAAACTAATATTCTGTTTAAAACCAATTTATTCCACTTTATTGGATTTATAAAAGAAATAATAAATTGCTGAAGCCTTTCTGTTAACCCTAGCTTTTATAAAATTTGACTATAATTTCCAGTTTTTCCTTGTCAATTAATATGGACTCAATGCTTAAGTTTTTGAATTAAGATAGCTAATCATATTGGATGTATTAGCAGCCTTTGATACCTGCTGATTTACGTTTTGATGGTAGGGTTTAGCTGTCAAGTTACTCTCTTCACCATGAAATCTGAAAAGGCAATTGCTTTCTTTCCCATGTAATTCCAGTGGGTCTTCGCAGCATTGCACCATCTCCCTTTTGTGTACATGGGGCTTCTAGGAAGGCTAAGGAAGAGGCATGACTTAGGAGAATTAATAGCACATCTCAGTTCTGTACCTTACATGACATCTGTTGCATCTTGAGAGTATTGACCATCCTCTGTTGAGAGTGAGCTGGATTGGAAGTCCACCTCAGAAAAAATGGAACTGGCATTAGTGAATTTTTCAAGGCATGAGGTGGCGCAGAACATCTATGGTCTTTGAGGATATTTTAGGTAAGTGAGACTTGAATTTAAATCCCAGTTTATTACTGGATAACTCTCCATGGTATGTTTAACTGTTTGTTTGACTGAACATGTAAAGAACCCCATGAAGGAGCAAGAAGCAAGGTCTAAAAGTATATTTCACATGTCAGCCTCTTCCACTATATATAGTTTATTCCTGCAGTGCCTCAAGCAGCTGGCAGCAAAAATGCACAAGTCTTTAGATGCTTGAGACAGACAGCAGTAGCCAGAATGCCATCCATCTGTCTGCACAGCGCTGTCATTCATCAGTAGTGCCATGTCTGACGGCTTTGGCCTCCACCAGAAGAGCTATATCGAACTGAGACATGACTGTCTATACATCCTAGAAACGCGTAAACCTTTATGTATTTCAGACTTTTATTTTATAATCCCATATTGAGTGCTTGGCCTGTGTTCTGCTTTGCAAGATTCACAATAATTCCCTTTATTGTCTGAATAGGCAATAGCTTTTTCCTAATAGTCACTATTTCTCGTGTGGTTAAATAAAACAGAACTATATGACATGAAACAAAGTTAAAAGTGAAAAATAACATTATTAGTAAACAAAACCATTGACTAGATTAGCTAGATCATGTTTTAATAGCAAATTGTATGGTTAAATTCTCTTGGTTCAGTATAAAAAAACCTGTTTCATTCTTTGCCAGTCAAGCTGTGCTACCTCATTTCCATTTACGAGTCTGCATTCTTTCCAAATAAACTCTTTTTTCAGTATTTGGAGAAAACTAGGGGTCAGCTTTCTATCAAATTGTTGCATGAAATATTCTGATACAGTCAGTAACTCATAAGATTTTTTTTATTTTTAAGTTACATTGCAGAGTCTACTAAACTTATTTTTTTCTGTATTGCATTCTTTGAAATCCTGCTTTAAAGGAACAGATATCTCTTGGGGGCTGATGAGCAAACAGCCTTCCTGAAAGAGTTCTCTAGAAATCTAACTTTGCTGGTCTTCCCTACACAGTTTGGCTGAATTCTCTTCTTGAATGCTCTGGAAACAACTTCATAGAATCAAATTGTTCCCAACCATTTATATAGCAAATACAATATATATTAGGTAGCACTGAAATTTGGGGCCCAGGATTTGCCAATCTGTAAATCTGGGGTTTTTAAATTAAATTCCCATTTGTGACTTATGCCATTCATTAAAAATCCAAGCTGATTTTATATATGTACTTACAGGTTAGCTTTACATGTACAAACTGCTTTCCTTTTCCTTCATTACAGCTCTAGTATATGAAACTATTTCCTACTTAAACGTTAATATTTCCAAAGGATTTAGTCTGCAGAGACTTGAAATTTATAGGTTCTGGCAGTGCCTCTGTCAGAATGAGCTGCCAAGGTCTCTATCTGGCCCACCCACTTACTGGTGTGGTACAGTTTCAGAGGAAGTTGTTTTACAAGATGTTCATTTTATCAGTGTACTCCTTAACTCAGTTTGGTGAAGATACCCTGCATACATTTCTGTTCTGCAAAGAGCTATTGAACTGTGGTACCGTGAACCTGAGTGTACAACCCCTATCTTGAAGCTGATGGCAGAATTCTTGCAAAACAGGTAAGAAGCACGTGAAAATTAGGTAAGTCATGCATACTGCAATGGTATGCATTCTCTGTTCCATCTTTCTATGTTTTGCTTGTTCTCATGATGCCTGACTTTAAGACTGCTACTTTTGTATTATGGAACAAAATTTGCAAGCAGAACTCAGCTTTCAGTGTCATTGTATTGTTTTACCAAAATGGTAGGTGTTACAAAATCAGCTGGTAAGGGTTAATTACAGGAATATATATGAGAAACTACTGTGATTTTATATTCAGTGTTAGTGGAAGCATATACTTTAACCAGGGATAAATACTGACTCTGTAATTAAATATTGGAAAATTGTTTGCTGTCAAGTTTTGCTGCAGGCTGAATTTTTGCCTTAAGCCAAGCAGCATACGTATGTGCCTATAAAACCACAACTCCCTTTACAGTTTCTTTTGCGACTCAACTCTTCCAGCCAAAATAGGAAAGAATGGTATCTAATACAGCAATATTTATAATCAACATGTAGGTAACTTCTCCCATCTAAAATTTTCTCTGTGGGCTAGCCAAAGAGGCCTCAGAATGATTCTGGGAGGCGATTTCAATACTTGACATTGCAGTAGCTAGAATGAAATTCCTGGTTGACCACAAGTAACAGAACAATTTATTTGGGAAAATTATCATTGCACTTGGAAATATTTAGTGTATTGCCCAAAGGAAAAAAAGATTTTTAAATGAAAAATTGATAGTTAAAGTCTCTGTGCTAGGTATCTTCATAACCAAGTAGAGTTTTCAGCAAAGAAGTGTTCTTATCATTTCTCATTTTGCCTTGCAAATCAAACTTACAAGGAAAAAAGTTGAAATTCGAAAAAAAATATTTAGTTTGAACCTAGTGACAGGAAAATGGTGCCTTAAAGTTCCGACCTGGCTCCCAGTCAAACGCTAGTGTGTATGATGTGCATTTAATCCCTGAATGGCTACACAAGCCTTAAGGCAGAGTTCCCTGTTTCTTGTTTGTGGTAACTTGCTTGCTGTGACTCCCTCTTTGGTTTGTGTCAGCTAATTTTTACTTTGATCCTGGTAGTAGTATAATAAGTTGCTGGAAAAGTTTAACCTAATTTTATTCATGACGTAATGCACAAGCAGTGTATGCTAATAGTGCTGAAACTGAAAAAGAAGATTGTTAAAGCATAAACACAGAACTCTAATAATGGTAAACAAAAGCAAAGAGGAACTGGAACAATAGATTCTATGCAAAAGACAGCTCTTCAAGCTACTTTCCATATTCATGTTATTCTTCTACCTATTGCTATTCAGGAAACCTGCCTTGTTCCCTTTAGAAAACATCATCTGGGATGGTGTTTTTTCACGAGTTGTGTACTGCATTAGCTTTTACAGGTTAGAATGCATTATACAATATACTTTGACATGGTTAAAATATGTTACAGAGTCTCAGATTGTGCATTATGCCATTCTGATACTGAGATGATCTGCTGGTTTGGGGTTTTTTTGTCTCTACCAGCCATTATCATTTTGTGCATATGGAGTACACAAATGTTTTACACAAGACACATTTTATCATTTCTAAACACCCAGTTTTACTCCAGAGCTTGCAGCAAAGGACCCTGCAAATGGGGACTTGGACAACAAAAAATTGGACTTGTGGCAAAGAAAGATACCTACTGCTGTTTCTGTGATAGGGGTGATACAAGGACTCCACATTTGATCAAAAGTGTAAGACTACCACGTAGGTCAGCCAGGGGATACTCTGGTTTACATCAGTCAGTGATGACTCCTTTCCCTTTCAGTCCAGAAAAATAGTAAGGGTAAGTTTTGCTGAAGTTAGTTAGAGGCTTAAGACCTGTATTCTAAATTAACTTTTAAGTACTTAATGGTTTTCACTTAGGCTTAAACTAGGACTTAGGCTTCTTTATCACAGATTGGAAAGATGCAACAGGGGCTTTGGCAAAGACTATTGGGTTTCCAGACTGGGAAACAAGTGGTTCTTGTTGGCTTTGATAGTACATGTGCATCAGGGAGAATAACATGGTGCAGTCTTCTTCAGGTCTGAATGTTCATAAAAAGCGTGTGTTACAATTTACACTCAGAGAACTGGCTTGTGATTGCCACAGATTTTATGTAGCAGAATAACCAGTGGGCATTAGTTGATTTTTAAAAGCTATACAGGTGCAGGAGGAGGGTAAAAGGTAGCCTAACTGCTTATGGAACCTTTGTAGCATTCTTCTGAACTAAGTTCAGATGTGTTCATCCATCACTGAAAGCTGTGTGTGTATTGTCTGGTCACGTTTTCTGGTTAAATTGTTTTGTCTTTTGTCATAGGTTTGTTTCTTTGGAGATAACTAGAATGCATATCTTTGGACTGAAAGCTAGAATTAGTTTGTCAAATAATTGTACTTTGTAATCAGCAAATGTTTTTTTTGTTTTAGGAATGAATCCATTGCAGTTTTCTGCTTCGATGACCATCTGAATATTTTTGCTGTTATTTTTTAGATCGCAACGTTTAAATTTTGATGTATCATCTCCAAATGGAGTTCTTCTCTTCAGAGAAGCTAGTAAAATGATTTGTACGTATGGTAGGTATTCATTAATGTGTCCTCTGCAGTGTAATTCTTTGCCTGTCTTGTGATATAAAAATCCTGATTGTTGGTATTGCTGAGCATTGGTGGATTTGTGGCATACGTAGCAGGACTGTAATGTGCTACAGCCAAGTATCATCCCTTTGTCAAGTGCAGAGCTTACATGGCAGACCTTTGGAGCTCATTTCCTTTCATAGATCAGGGTTCATTCATGTAGCACTGTTGCTTGTATCGCTTTTTTAACTTGAATGCCTGTCTTCCAGCAACTGTAAATGTATTTCAGCAAAGATACAAGTACTCATGAGGTGTTTGATGTAGGCTACTGATTGATAGGTGTGGGTTGATTTTATGTATTCAAATTATATTCCAGCAGTTCTGAAACATAATAGGACCATAACAGCTTTACCCTAGAGCACTGTTAAAAGTATTTATAATAAGTTGCTCCATTTTACTACTCCCACTCATGCATGCAATGCAACAGGTCTTTGACACCAGCAGTTTATATTACACTCCAGCTAACTTTGTAGCTTACAGTTTTGCTTTCTAAATATTTTGCAAGAAAATTACCAAGTTTTTGTAGAGCAACCTTGTTTGTAGTTTGTGTAAATAGGAAGGGCCATAAATGTCCTGTTTCTTCTAAAGAAAGAAAATTGGTGCATCAAATCTGCTTTTAGTGCTTTCATGTTGCTTTTGCAGTCTGGAAACTGTGTGTTACACGGCTGCCTGTGTAAAAAAACTTCAACTGTAATTTTGAATTTGGTCTGTAGGGCATGGAAACAGTATATGCAGAATGCATAAAGCATTTATTTATGACAGAAAAAATCACATCCAAGTAACTTGCACTCCTTGAAAGATTATTTTTCTGTTTCTTTTTCAAATATACCATGTAGTAAGCTAGCACATTTTTTAGCTGTTCTTAAGTAAATTTGTTAGAAGGATTAAGCAAAATCAAAATAAGGTTTTCCATGTATGAAAAGATAAAAGGTAAACTTTTAGATTTTTATTACTCAATTTCTGTTAGCCTTTGTACTTAACTGCTATAAGCTTTCTTTTGATGATTTTTTTAAAAAATAATCAGGTGTAGTCATGATGATGCTTCAACCCTACTTGTCTTATGGTATCTAATCCCACTACAGTTACATTTTCCTTTTTAAATGCTTTTTTTTTTCAACTAGCCTTTACCACCTTTTCTGCACTTAGGAAAAATATACCATATTATTGGGCATCCATTTGTCTCAGTTGTTGGCATCAAGTTTCTACACCTTGCTGAGTAAACCACACTAGTTGGTTTCAACCTGCCTCATTCCTAATGCACACCTAAAAAACATTTTGGAAAGAAACCTTTTGCTTTCAGTTGCAGCTTTTATGGTGTGTATGTGAAGTTCATAAAGTTCTCAGCCCTAAAGTATTGGTAGCTCTTGCATATAAGGACCAGACATTTAATTGTGCAGCATAAAAGAAAATTTCAGGACAGCGCAGATTTAAGATTTAAAACTAAGCAGTGGAGCCATAAAGCCTGTTGAAGCCTGTGTCCAAACACCTGTTGGCCTCTTTGTTAAATCATGTGAAAGATACTTGGGGATCTATGGCATCTATCTGGACATGTGTGACATAGAAAGAAGTGAAATGACAGTAAGAGCTTTCTCTCATGCTTCTCTTTTGTGTCTTTCATAATTGTTTTCCTATGGAAGGATGACATTTTACTCAACACAGGTTTAAAAGGAGAACTATTCTTAATGTCCTCCCAAGGAAAAATTTAAAATGACCTATCAACTGAAAGTGGAGGAAAGATGTAGATATGGGAAAGCCTCCACTCAATATATCTATGTGAGGTTTTTTTTCATTTTGCTTTTAAAACACATTGATATTATCATCAGTGTCTGAAAGGGTCCCATCTTTAGTAGTGATATTTCCACTACTTAGGTGTGACATTTAGAGGAATTGTTTAGGTTTTCTTTCCTGTGAGTAATAGGCAGTATTTGTTCTGGGACTGGACTCACTGCAAACTCAACATGAAAGACCTCCCAGTGCAGTCAGCTGAACTGGCCCCTTAGAGCAGAGATTTCAAATAATCCAGCTGGCTCTGCACTGGCACAGATGGGCAGCACCAGCCTGGCCATCACCATGGCTCAGCTGTGGGCGCCTTAATAAACATCCTAGATTAGTGCTATTTCAAACCGCTACAGCTATTTCTGAAGTGGTCACTGGCTTACACTCTGGGAAGGTTTTACTGCCCACTCTAAGTATTTCAAGATACTACAATTAATCAGCTTTGAATAATTGCTGTTAATGTTTTTAGCTTTTATTGCCAATTACTAGTTTGAGATTTCCATTCCAGTGTACAAAGATAAAATTATTTTGGAAATGTGTTCTAAGAATTCATTAGGTATGTATGATCTTTTGAACATACAAATTCCTATACAAATATTGATATTAAGGGATTTTGCATTAATTTCAAATGCCTTCCTGAAAATCTTAATACTTGTGCTTTTAAGGAAAACTTTAATCCATAATACTCTGTGACTTTTTTTAAGTGTATTTGTCTTTTAAGCATATGTAATCTTGGCAGACATCTGGGGAAAAACAAAAATAAACCAAGTGATGATCATAAAATTCACTTTGGTGTTCTTGAGCAATGTTTCCAGCCCCGCATTCTGAAGAATGTGCGATTCAGTTAAAAGAATGAATGTGTACATGCCTTCTAATCCTTGGGTTCAGTTTTCACGTTTTCTGCTCTACCATTACGGCAAGTAACTTAAAATTCTGAAAATAGTTGAGATTCTCACATTCAGCATGATTTTATGGCTGAAGCATTAAGAGAAAAAAATAGAAGACACACAGTAAATGTCAAGAGATGGCAACAGACAGTATATGCTCATTTACCTCACCAAGTCAGCCAAGTCTCTTGTATATGCCTGCAGTTCATAGTGAGCTTCTCAAAGTTTATCAAAAAGACACTTGAAACTCAAGATAGATTTGATTTGAAATCTATGCTATAATAATTGCCTTTTTAAACTGAGAGAAACACAAAGTGATGACATGAGATGGGCGGGGGGGAAATAGAAGCAAACATCTCTTTCTTTCATCACACTGTCCTTGTGGGAAGATCCTTCCTTTCAGTCTCACTTTCAGTTAATCCATTGACCGAGTGGGTTGCCATAAACTCTACCCAGCCCCCTGTCATCCCTGAGAAGTTCTTCCTTCCATCAGCTGGAGACCTCCTTGTCTTTACTCCTCTTGGCAATCCCTGTTTGAACACCAGGGTTCCAACTCTGCTTGTTACCTCTCACCTCTCCTCCTTGCTGTGCCCTTGACAGTAAGAGTTTCCTTCCCATAGCTCAGCAGTTCTCCAGGGAAAGACTTGGTTCCTCTCCTGCAGACAGCATAGCCTAGGCTGGTTGCTTCTCTTTCCTAGAAGAATATACTATACAAACAATAAATGAACATACAGCTTAATTGCATCGTACTTCCATTGGTAAGTGAAATTTAACTTTTTTTTAGAACAGGGTTTTTCCTTCTTCTCTTACATGTAACAATATACAGAAAATGCTAGTAGAAGTATTATTTTCAGAAATTTCACCTGCAACAAATTTAAACACAAAAATTTCCAGTTGTGACTTAGGTCCGCTGGGAGTCTTCTTGCTATAAAAATGTGATCTGATATACTTCCCTGTCCTGTCAACATTTAGACAAGGAATTAGTAACTGAAGGGAGGTGGTGTCAGGTGAATCTTTTCACCAATATCAGAGCACAGTGTGCTGGTGATTGTTGACATAATGTTGACTTCTTTTTCCTATGTCTGGACTACACTGATCAAGGCAGTTTTGGATAGCACACAGACGCTTTGCAAATATGGCCTTCAGGTGATGAAAATCATCTAGAATTTATATGTGGACTTGTTTTGTGTAAACCCTGTACTGTTATTTAGATGGTAATAACTTTGAAACATTTGGTAACCTAGCATGTCGCTTTCTTTCCATCTTCAATTTTGCCAAAGTTTGTGATGTCCATTTATGTCTGAATGGTACCTCCATTTACAATCTAAATGTACTGTAAGATCTGTGCATGGGCTAAAAATAAAAGGGGGAAGAAAAGGGTGGAACTGTGTTTTTGGGGTGTGAACGTATGTGAATGCTTGTGAGTGTGGATGCCAAAATCTCTTTTCTATGCTAAAGCATATACTCTTTTCCTTTCTAGACTGGCGTATAGAGATTTCATAAGTTTTAGTGCAAAGCAGAAAAAATCCAAAATGCCTATTTTTAAGATATGCTAAGCATCTTCAGTTGTCAGTGAATAAAATTTAAAATGACATCTTTGTAATTTTGAAAATAAGTACTTCAAGTGTTTAATTCTGCTTCACAGATCCAGCTTTGCGATTTGGATAGTACTAGTGTGTCCTGTCCTTCTCATTTATCACTGATGCTGATACAGTGCTGAAGACAATTCTAAGATGTCTTTACAAATGCTATATATTCAAAAGATGTAAAGCCTGGCATAGGATGCAAAAAGCACTTAGATAGTCAATTATCCTTGTTAGGACTCCACAGCAGCTTGGCAAGGGGTGTTGTGTCTTGTCCATTATGGCTAGAGCCAGTCTGAGTGATAGAGTGATTTAAAATAAACAGCTGAGAGGAGAAAATTGAAACGAGTTGGAATAGTATAGTCCACCATTCTTCATCCCCAATATATTTCACTTTTAATTCTGTATGTACAAGTCTCCTTACTATGTGTTTTTGAACTCCCAGTTGTATAGGAATGATGTTTCAATGCATCTTGGGACCATCTATTTTAGTTTTGTAGTTTCTTTACATTTTAGTAAACCTCTTCCCTTTCGTTAGAGGAGACTGACATAAAAATAATATTTTCAATATGCTGTTTTTATTTATCTACATTCTGTCATGATATACTTTGATGTAAGTTTTTAATTTTGCTTCAGCTTTCAGCAGTTGTAGCAGTTACTGCTCAAGGTCAGCAATGAGGTTAGCCGCAGTAGCACAAAACAATTTCCTGTTCTCACAGCCCAGGTAGCATTTGGATGTGGATTAAATTTTACCACATTTTCCAGTAGCCAGACACAATTATTTCTAATGAGATTTAAATTGCTTCCAGAACATGTATTTCAAAACTTAGTGTGGTGATCCATTCAGTGCCAGCAACTTCATAAGATAACAGTTCTTCTTCAAAATTTTGGTTAAACTGAGTCTTGCTGTATAACAGGTATTTCTAATCAGCAGCTTAGCTTTGAAGTGGAGTGCTCACTGGACTCGGTTGCCATTGGTCTGCTCTCCTTTCTTTTGCGATAGCTGTTCCAGAATATCCTGGTCTTCATTACTGATTCAGATTTCATAATTAGTTTCTTTTGGCAAATTTATCTTGGCACTATGCATGCTTGTTGTGCTGATTTGAGAGGTTTTATGCATGTTTTGTTGTTGTGTAAGCTCTAAAAAATGAGTTTTTGAAGCTCACTCTCATCTTTGATTCATGGTTTCCTTTTCATTTTGTATATATGGCCACTTCTTTATGCTGCCCTAGTATTCTGAATGCCTGGAAAGCATACATTCAAAACCATCTTTATGGGGCAGTGGTGAATAATAAAAATAGGAAAGGGGAAAAGGCAAAAAACACTTTTTCTCTATAAATGTGATAAATTTTTGCAACCTTTGTTTAATCTCACCAGAGACTTTTTTTTATCTTCATCTAATTCACACATGTTAAAACATGATTTAGTTGTATTATTATACATAACACTTATTGGACTGAAATCTAGAACAAGCCCTGCTTAAATGAAACTCAGCCATAAGGAAATCATTTTTGTATTATAGCTTCTACTGTAAAAGCAATTAAGGGGGAGAGCTGAAAGGGAAGCTGCCTGTCCTGACATGCTCCCGCATCTAGGAGGGAGTGAGGGAATGAGCTGTGCAAAGAGCTCTGGTGCATATTGCCTGTGGGATTCTGAGGCATGGTGATGTTATCTTTGGTCAGAGCATCCCAGTTAGTTTTTTTGCTGGCTTTGTATTCCCCCTCTGCATACACACGCTTTTTTCTTCCAGCTCCTTTGTTTGTGTACTAAGGAGTCTTTCAGTAATGAAATGCTTCATTTGTCAGCCAAATGCAGGCCCTTATTTCCTATCTAGCAGTTTCACCCAATATCTTTAAAAATCCTTTTCTTATTGCTGTCAGAATTTTGTATCACCTCTGAGGCTCTGAGTGTTTATAATTTTTGTAAGTGACACTGCTGTCAAATGCAGGGCAAAAAGTTGTATCAAAGGAAGTTATTGAAAATTTTGAAAGTCAGTATAATTTAAGATTGTGTCATACAATTTCTCCCACATTAAGAAGTTGGTGCAAGTTGGATTTTTTAATTTGATTTTTAACTCAGTAGTAACACTGAAACTTCACTGATTAGTCTTTACAGAGTTTTCATTTTGACAGGAGCTATGAATTTCAAACACAATTTTTAAATTGAGCATGTCAAAGGTCACTTTTCTGTTGATTTCATTTATTTAAAGTGTTTCTTTTAACAATAGGAGTTTATAAAATTGTATTTTGGTCCTCCACCACAGGGATTATAAATGTAAGTATATCCTCAGTAGCTGGAGAGTTGTTCTTGACCTGATTCCAAGTATACCTCAGTAAATTAGTTTATGTTCAGTAGTATCCATACTGTGTAAAAATATTCCCCTGAAGCTCCTGCTAAATGTTACAAGTAGATCATTCTTTTTTTATGTAGTCAGGCATAGCACCGTACTTCATATTTTTTGCAATAACTAATGCTAAAACACTAGCCTTTGTTCTAGTACTGCATCCCTTGAATCATAGGCTGATGGCTTGGGGCGTTGGTAACAGGCACCGTGTGGTCTTTCACCTCTGCTGCTAATTTGAAATCAGCTGTTCCCACTCTTAGGTCCTTTTAAAATGAGTCCATGAACACAGAACAGTTCTCTGTGGACTCTGTCCACTTGCAAAAAGCAGCTTTTAATCTTGCACGAGACCCAAATTCTTCTGTGTTTTTGTGAGAAGGGATAGGCAGCAAATTCCTCTTCTGCCATGCCTGCCCCAGGGTGAGGCAGTGCGAGGGAGCAGGGGTTGTGCCTTCCTATATTGAATGCTTTATGTTGATCAGTAGATTTAAAGTTTTAATTATAGGGTGATTTTTTTTGTGAAGTAATAAAAATGATAGAAGATCAGCACTAGTGGATACCTCCTAGAATTCATGTTCTCAGGCAAAGGGATTCCTAGGGTTTTTCCAACTTCTTTCCTCATCATCCAGTTTTTCCATCGACTTCCAATTAATTTCCATATTAAGTACATAATTGCCTTGTTGACAACTAGTAAGCTCTTTCCATCTGTTGTTGCACATTACCCTGAGTACTTCAAGGACCTAGGATTGCACAATGTTGTGCTTGGACAGCTCAGCTATAAACTGAAGGCTGTTACTTTCTTGGATCCAAAACTTTGTCTTTGCTTATTTCTGAAGCCATATATATATTTGTGTTATTAAAGTAGAGATTTTCAGCAGAGAATTTAATAGTGGAGAAGATCAGATAAGGTTAGTTCACAGCACACTTAACATTCTGTCTTGGTTTTGCCCTAAAAATTGTACACTGTTTACATAGTGCTTTTCAAAAACAGTGTGCACCTTCCCACTTTACCTCACAGACAGAATTTCGTATTTTATTCACAGAATTTGAAATTCACTGATCTTCTCAGTAACTAGACTAGGTCTTGTCAAAAAGATTAATGCTAATTAAAATGACCTGGCTGGGATATCTTAAATGAGGCACCATAGGAAGCTAAATGGAGTTTATCTTTAATTTTATGTAAATGCAATTTCTCTGTAATGTAAAGTATTACAGTAAATGAATATCCCAGTATGCTAGAAGACATTTTTCTTTTTCTGCTATGTTTTATTTTTCAAAGAGAATCTTTTGGATAATGGTCATTTTTAGTGTAACAGAAATTTAACACCATTTGGAATTAATTTCTATGCAGTAGCAGTCACTGGAATTGTACCCTCTTCTCCAGTTATGCTGTGTTCATGACTACAGCATTCAGGCTAGTAGAGGTGCTCATGACCATTTACAGTATCAAAACCATTCTGTATTTTCATTCATTTTTTTTTTTTAATTGAGGGCTTGATTTTGATTGTAAGTGACCATCTTTCCCAGATAAATATTTGATTCTTCTCCTCCCTTCCATAATTCTAGTGACACCATTCCAGCTTCTTACAGATGCCAGTTACTTCTAAGTAATCCCTAATTGTACTCCCAGTCTTTTTTTGTAAATCTACTTTTCTTTTACAACCTAATGGATAACTTGTCTTGTCTTGAACTGGTGAACAACATAATGTTTTAAACTGTAACTTACACTTTTTCTTCTCTGAGTCAAATGATACCAAGTGGGTGATACTTCGATGTGTTGGGTGCTTAGAAACAAGGTTTGCCCCCTCATTTTTCTAATTATATGATGTACCTTCCTCACTGTCAGTAATCAATAGCATTAAGAGAAAGAATTTAAACAAGGCAGGTTATCTGATTTGCAGGTGGAAATTTGTGTGGGTGAAAGGAGACCTGTGTACAGACAGACCCAGTTTAATATTAGGCCTTAACATGTATTATACAGTATTAGGCAGTTTGTGAGATCTCTGTCATTTCAGGCAAATTTTTAGGGCCATTTTTTAATTGCCTAGTATATAAGCAAGACAGAGTTTCATAACTCTCTCAACTGGCAGTGTTTGGAATTGTGAATAGTTAATGTCCACTTTGCTCAATGCTCCTTGATCCAAGTTGTCATCATACCATGACAGCTAGGTTAGACACTGAAAGCAGACAAGCCAAGCATCTGATCTGTAGACTATTGTGCTTTTATTTGTAGGAATACTTTTTAAAACGTACAGTTCTGTGTTATTTTCCTGTAGTTAAAATTACCGAGAATGATGAGTAATAACAAAGTGAAGACCTGGCACTTGGGGTTTGTGCAGGCCAAGCTTGTCAAGGTCAACATTAGATGGCGTCAACCTAGTAAGGCTACTTCATGGTAGAACTGAAGTACTTAGTCTTTGCTGTGTTCATTCTACTGTTTCAGCTCGCCTTCATTAATTACTTCAGGTTAAAAAAAATTTGCCATGAAAACAAACTTAACTACGGGGTGCTGTGAAGATGAGCATTAATTAGAAAACTTGGTAATGAGGCCTTGTGAATAATTAGATTTGTACAGAGGATTGCAGCAGGATCTACTGCACTGCTACACAGTGGATCCAAAAGTCACCATTGCCTGTTAATAGCAACAGCAAATATTTACTGTTAGCTGTTATTTTTACATTATAAACATGGATTTTAATTAAAAAGTCATTCCCATCTGTTACTGGTAAAATAGAGGCTTTTGTAATGGACATATTTGTTTTCTGAGGGATATGTTTAGTGTGTGTATACATCAGCAGCCATCCCCAGAGACCATCATGGTAATGGATCAAAACCAGGCTTTGCTGCAGCATGAGAAACTACAAAACCATGTGTTGCAACTCTGTTCAGATTAAGGAGTTCATGCTGATAGACCCAGTCATGGTCTACCTGTACATCAGTGATGGGAATTCTATAGCTTGTATTTTAAATTTTGCATACTAATTCCATAGTGGCTTTTAAGATCTAGTCATGCTTACTTAACAGATCTTTTTTGTCAAATGCAGAAAGAATTCTTCTTCCAAATAGTAACAAAAATAAAGAAAAAAAATTTAGATAGTGCCATCAAAATATTTTAGATTTGCAGCTGCTTATATAAGTTTCTTTCTTTCTCTCTTTTTATGATAACAGGTAATCAGATCCTCTCTCTTGGGACTTTGTCAAAAGATCAGGTTTATCCGTTGAAACTCAAGGGCATTTCCATCTGTTACTCTGCACTCAAATCTGCCTTATGTGGAAATTATGTCAGCTTTGGCGTCTTCAAGTTGTACGGGGACAACCACTTTGACAATGTACTTCAGGCCTTTGTCAAAATGCTGCTTTCAGTATCCCACAGTGACTTGCTAGTAAGCAATTACTCATCTTGGGAGTCTTTTATGTGAAATATGAAATAACACCACCACAGGCTTTGTATTGTTATAATGAGACAGAGGGATCTAGAACAGCTCAAATGCAGTTTTCAGTTCAATTGCTTGAATTTATTTATATAGTGACATCTAAAATACAGGTATGACTGAACTGCCATGTGAAATGGGAGCTTTTCCAGAATTTTCACTAGGCTTGTCATAAAAGAGAGAAATGCAAAATTTTTTTCCTTTCTATACTTGCAAACCCATTTAGGTTGCCTGCACACACTGTAAAACTTAGTCACATATTCAGCCACTCTGCAGTTAGTTTTAATCCGTAAATTGTCACTGTGTATTCCCCATAATATTTAAAACTTTGATTTTAAAGTATACCATGTTCCCACTTCTCCATGGGAAAGCAACAGATCTTGCACAATATCAGCCTAAATTCAAACTGTGACATTTTCTTCATGACACTTCAGAACTATCATCTTGCAGGAAAGGACAAATTCAGGATAGTTAAGTATAGTTAATACCCAAATTTATGCTTGCCACATAAAGAAAGTCCTTGGAACTGAAAAGTTGCTCTCAATTAAAATTGGTGTATTGGTTGTATAGTAAAGTGTGCATATTTGGCTAATTCCTAGCCATCCAACAATAAATGCCCTAAATAAGAGTCCTTAAGAGTAAGATGCTGATTGGGCCAATGGGTTCAAGCAAGTGCCTTTGCCTGTGCAGAGCCTGTTACAGGACATCATCTAAGCACAAGTAAAAAGTCCATCTCTGAGATGATTGGGGGAAATCTGTACTAAATCTTAGTCAGATTTCCTGCAGAAGGTAAGACACGGGCATAATCCTGTGAAACTGACACCCTGGACAGAATGGTATACTACTTTTACTAGGCCCATAGCTGTGTAGAATGTCAAAGCATTGATAGCGTTATTGTATTATCCTGAGCTTATTTTAAACTAATACCGAGTTTATATCCTATGGTAAAGTTGAAAAGTTGAAATCTACTGAAGATGAGAAAATATTTTGCCTCTATAAATACTCTGATTTAATGACTAAATTAGAAAATGTAAGATCATTCTTCTATCATCTGTTAATGTTAATATTAGTCAATGGTAATATCTGTACTTTCTATGAATATGTACTCTTTTTTTCAGCAATATCGAAAACTAAGCCAGTCTTACTACCCACTTTTGGAGTGTCTGACCCAAGATCACATGAGTTTCATTACCAGTCTAGAACCTCACGTCCTAATCTATATTCTTACCTCAATATCTGACGGACTTACTGCAGTAGGTAAGAATTACTTATACTTGGCTAAAGAAAGAATTCAAGTATTAGCCATCTAGGATTTTCAAAGAAGCACATTCATTTGTATCTTAAAAATTAATATCAAGAGACAGTGGAAGATGCTGGCTTTTGAATGTTTTAAGAATGTGACAATTTCAGTTAATGGAGCTAAGTTCTTTTAAACATCTAACCTGCAGGTTTTTAGAGACAATATTTTTAAATTGTCTTTTCTTACAAGCCAGAATTGTTAAAATTATTAATGTGCCTCTACTAGGATTGTACTGAAAATTCAAGCATTTGTTACTCAGAACAAAAATGTATTAGTATGTGTACAGGAATCTGTGGGGTTTTGTTTTTATTTGATCAACATAGCTGTTGTATAAATAATGCTTGTTCTGCATGGCTGTGATATGATTTGAGAAATGTAAAGGTATCTTTATCCATGGAAGAAAGAAAGTAGTTATTCAGTACTTCCTGAAGACAGGAGAATCAGTGCAAGAGAAGCATACTTGGAGTAACAGTGAAAATACAGCAGTCTGACTGCAGTTCATTTCATTCTCTTCCATGGTTTAATTTATGCTTTTTAACCAGATGACTGTCCAAACATTTGGGGTTTGGGCAGGGGGGAGGCATGGAGGGTTGGTAGCCTAAAGTGATTTGGATTATGGAGAAGGAGACTGAGCATTTGGGGGAAGAAAAAATAAATCATGGAGTTACACTCTGATCACCTAGGAATACCATCCATTTATATAGTTTTTGACTGAGAAGCTGTTCAAAACCTTCGTCATATTTATTGATTAGGGTGGTTATTAAGGAACAAAAAATAGGAATGTATAATGTTAGTGTGTCTAGATGTTACTCTATAATAGCTGGTGTTTCTCATTACCGCCAAGTGTCAGTCAAGCCCCATAGGAATGCATGAATGCACCGAGACTCACAAAGCATTTGCTATGTTAAACACATTCAGCAGTTTTTGCTGCAAGAGGGGAACGACTCTTAGAGAGAAAATGGGTAGTGAATAGCTAAGCAACAGTAGTAAAGAAGTATTCAGGTCATTTTATTATATAGTGCTGAAATCCATCTTCTGCTGGATATTTTGAGTGCTTTGTCACCTGTAATGATGGTACAGCAATTTCTGCCTATAGGCTGGTTCTGCTGGGAGTCTGCCTGTTGATCGTTAGCAAATGGATGTATCGTACTGAATGGTAGCTTGACTGACAGCTACCAGTTTAGCAAGCCCTGTTCTCTGTTACCACTCCACATTACATGTCTTCCATTTGAAATATTGGTTATATTCATTTTGATAATTCACTAGCATACCAAGTTTACTTTAACCATCTCTTTGAAACTCAATTTGAATTCATGTAAAAGAGAGAGAAGAAAATGTAAAAGCTATATAAGCTTCAGCTTTCATGTGTTATGTTTATTTTCCCCTCTCAAAAAGTGTTGATCTCTCACTCCAGGCAGTGAAGAGGAAGGAGTAAGAAAAGTATGTATTTCCAATTTTAGCTTTATACTTTTGTGGTTTGACTTATCTGGGAGTTTAATCATGAAGAATTAGTAATGTTTTAGGAGCATAATGTTTTCTTAGGGAACTTTTATTTGGTGGAATTCCTGATATTCTGCTGAGAAAAGTATCAACAAAAATTTTAACAGCTCACCTTTTTTCATATTTCATAAACCATAGATTTACTTAGCCAATGCTCTGCTTCAGTTCTTAATGTCCTTAAAGTATCTAAAATAAATACAAACATGCAAGACTAAAACAAAGTGTGTAGGAATTTTTAACTTCTCCTGACTTCACTGAAGGCTTGATGCAGTCCATCAAAAGCTATTATGCTCACTTTCATGTTCAGTTTTTTTCTTTGTTTACTCTGATTCCTCCAAACTCAAGTAGTTTTTCAGTCTTTGGGACTTGCCAAATCTGTCTGTCAGTAACACTTGGCTGTTTCCGTATTGCCCAGAGAGGATGTGGAATCTCCATCCTTGAGATATTCCCAGGTACTGCACAAGGTCCTGAGGAATCTGTCTGACCCTGTTTGGGGCAGGAGGTTGGAATGGAGGATCCCGTTTTGTTTCTGCCACCACCTTTAGGATCCTACTGGTATTTTCCCTACATTTTCCACTTGTATTCTCTAGCCCCTAATCTTTGTGAACGTCTCTTGCACATTACTTTCCATGATTAGTCAGCTGAAAAATGCTTCTTTTTTACTTTTCATGTTGAAGTGATAAAGTGATTATTTTTCTTTAATATCATGTTTCTTAATACTGCATGTATCATGAATTGATATTGATGTCAGCCATTAAATTCCTCATTTGTGTAGTGAACTGAATAATTTTCAATATTCTTATAATGACATGTCCAGATGAACTACTCTTTGGTCAGTTTATAGCTCTTACTGTTAATTTATTTCTTTTTAATCATCTCAAGAGTTAGTTACCTGTCAGTGCGTTTTCTTAACAGAGTCATCCTTTAAAATGTTTTATCCCTTTTAAAATTTTGGGATTGGGGACATTACCAGTTTTCAGACAGTGAAATACAAATTTATTTCTTACGTGTTACTTGATCACATACATCCTTGTGCCCTTGGAAAATGGGTAAGTAGATCCAAGCGTTGCCTTTTTCATTGAATTATATCAGTGCCACAAGAACATCTTAGAATAGTAGGGCTCAGGGCTATAAGCCATCTGAGGGGGAATTGTGTTTTAAACTGATTAGAACATACAAGTCATTTTCAGAAATGTTTATAAAAATGAAATAGCTGTCTTTTTATTTTAAAAATTAAATACCAGGAGATCACTTCTCTTTCACAGAAAAAAAGTATCTGACTTTTTTCTCTATTCCCTTTATGTGTGTGAAACCTTTGAGACTCTCATTGTTGTCAGCTGTAGGATAAACATTCCCCAAATCCTTATTTCTGAGGAGTGTTCATTCTGTTGCTGAGTAAATACCTTGCTTGATTCCACACTTTATAAACACTGTGAAAGAATATGTATTCCTTCTGAAGCACCTAGCTGTAAATCAGCTATAATGGAAGCCCTCATCTAAGCTTTTATTGCGAGGATAAACACTCCAATAGTTCTCTTCTAAAGTGTTTACCTGGCTTTTTCACAGCTGACTCAGTGGATCAGAGCCTTTTAATGTAGTCTGCCTGGCATGTTGTCACTAATCTCTGCAAAGCTTTTCTAATTCTCATGTGATTAATAGTATAGTATGCTATTCATTGAGGAAAAAGTAAAACATTTTTTCTGTCTTGCTGCCTAATTTAGATGTTAAATTGCTAAATCCATTTACTTTCCAGGTTTAGTCTCAAAGGCAAATAATGCCAGTATTGAACTGTAAGCAATTGATGGACAGGGAAAATACCACTTAACTCCCTCTCCTTGCCTTTATGTGAGAAACAAAACAGAATCTTTTGATATGCAGAGATTCAGCAATGTCATTAAACTGTCGAAAAATAATTCCCCTTCAGCATGCTGTTGCCATATTGATGAGACCAATGGCATCCTCAAGTTGTTTGGGGGTTTTGTTGGCTTTTTTAAAATAATATAACCCATTCTAGCGTACAGGCTCAAATTCCAGTTACTTGAGCTAATGGCTGATTGGAATTGCCTGCATAAGGCAAAACCACACAGATAATAAAAAAGTGCATGTAAAATTACCCCCCACAACAGGAAATGAAAGCATACTAGCAAAGAAGAAACTAGAAGAGCTAGTTGAATGTGATGGTGACTGGTGCCAGAGTTGTCATCCTTGTACCCTGCCCACCACCAGCACCTACCTTGTCATCAAGTCCAGAGAGCTCAGTTTTGTTTGACAAAACTGCTGAACTGTTCCTGGATCCATGCTGACACACGTGGAGCTGGTTTTGGCATTTTCTGTAACCACGGCCTGCTTGCTTTGTGATCCAAATGATTAGTTCACAGGTGATAGGGCTGAGTTGACCAGAAGTGAGAAACATGGTTTGACTGCATTTTTCCTGATTATCCCAAGCTTAGATCTAAATTTCTTTTATAATTCTATCTTTATTCTGTCTTCTTCACCCATTTCTTCTGTCCATCGCCCAGAATTGGTAGCTCCTTGTTGCTCTTGTTTGTTCTATTTATTTGGTTGGCTGGCTTGTCTCGCTAAGATTTAGTGAGAACACTATTCTGCTCCAGCACAAGGTTCCACATGCCCAGAAGAGTCATTCAAGGGAGTTTTCTTGATGCTCCCTGTCTCTTATATCCTTGCAATCAAAAGGAAAAATGAGCATAGGGAAGCATATTTGATATATAGTTATGGGCAAATTTAAGTAGCTCTTAACACTCATATCAGATTCTCATGAGCAAATGATAGCATAGACCTGTCTGCTGTCCTGCTAAAATCACTTACTGTCGAATGTAAAATATCTACTTGTACAGTATCAGCATGTTTAGAACTACTGCTGTTTCGTAAACTGATGATACTGATTTACTTTGTATTATCCAATTTAAAAAGAAATAGAGTTAAGCACTGGTTTAGAAATACAGCAGAGCCCTCCTATGAAATATGTATTTTCAAATCTCTCACTTGTTGTTATTGATGGTGATTCAATTCCATCATGAATTGCATTTCTAGTTTATATGCAGGACTCTTTTGGTTGAGAACACGATGAGTGCCAGGTTCTACAGTCTTTACTTTGGCAAGACTCATAACTTTGAACTCAGCTTTGTTCTGGCAATGTGTCTTAACATCCAACCCTGTTGAATTCAGTCCTAGGAAGCCCACTGGTCCAGTGGGGACAGAGTGGAGATGCTCCAGCTCATTTATGTGAGCTGTTAGATCGCTTTCAACTCCTGCTGCTAAGTCAGCTGGTTGCCTTGGAAGATCAAGTCTTAGGAGACCATTTGTATCTTCTTTGCCTGTAAATGTTTCTTCAGTGTTTACTTCAAAACACGCTTAGCAAAATACGATTAGGTTTTAGATGGCAAAGGGTTAATAGTGTCAGCACAGAGCTTAAGGAGTTAAACAGACACAGATCAAAATACTTCAGTGTCTAGAGGGATGTGTTTAAATGAACACTGCAAGGTTGGCAGGCCTCCAAATTAGCATAGTTTAAAGAATTCAAGGTACATTTAATTGGATCCTTCTAATCCCTTTTCCCTCAGAATGAGCATTTTAACAGTTTAATTCCTTTTGCAACCCCCACACATCCCTTACTCCAGTGGCCCATCTAGAATAAATACTGTGAACTATAAAAGGCCTAGACAAGTTCTACCTGAAGTCAGTGGCAACCAGATGGAGTCCTGAATGCTCCACTCATTTGGATCCAACTCTGGAAATTGCAGAGAGTATCAGTTAGGGCTAAACCTTGCACCCAGCAGGTTAGACCACTGCCTGTATAGAGGGAGCTTCCGCTGGTGTTGGTATGGCGAGGAACTGGTCGTTGTTACAGTGTGCGGCTCTGGCCAGGATTACAGGAGCGGAGCTGGAAGACAGCACAGTTGCAGATGTCTAAGTCACAGCAGCGGGTGTTGGGGCCAAGGAGTATCTCGGGTGTTGGGCCAGAATGAGACAGCAGCTGGGCAGGGGGAAGGGTGCACCACTCTTCCCGAGAGGAAGGCGAGAGGAGCATGCATGAGAACCAAGGACCAGTACGGTGTTATCATCATGCTGATGCATGGAAGTGAGCAGAATTGTCTTTCACAGCAGTGGCACAGCAGGCAACACCTAGCAACAAAATAACTTACATAAATCAGACAGACATATTTACTCTCCAAATAGGTTTAAGCTTTTAATCTCCCTTACTTATAGAAACAGTAAGTAAAGATATGAAGTGGCTTTTGCTTCTGCTTTTCAACAGTATCCTCCTTTGCTGTCATGACTTTCAGTTCTGGGGACATTTATGAAGTATTTGGTAGTGACTGCTATTGTGTTGTTGCCAGCCATATTTACTTTAACGTACTTGAATTATTAGTTGTTAAGGAAAATGACTAACTGGATGTTCTGCAATCAACCTTTTACTGCATTTAATGGCCCTTGTCAGTTGTTTGCTGCCTGACATTGATTGTAAGCTATTTGGGGCAGAGAAACATTGTGAAATACTACTTGAGAAAAACCTGGGCAACAGCTCTACTTGATTTAACCTTGCCTTTTTGGTAAGCAGATCAAAACAGAATTTTAGTTTCCACGAATCTGGAGCCTTATGAATGTGAACTGAATACCAGTAAAATGTCAACCCTGATCCTGCACCACCTTCCAGGACACAGAGGGGCAGCTGCATTCATACAGTTGTGAATGAAGTTCACTGAAGTTCACAGTATCTTTAGTACATGGAGCTATGCAGCTACTCAAAAGCAAAGGTTTGATACCACTGTGTATTAATAAAAGCAGTCTTTAAAGCTAGTGAACTCATGTATCAAAAATAGACTTGTCAATGTATCGATTAGCCTAATGTCAAAGAGATTATTAAAGTTGAGCTCTCCAAGTACTATAAAATGTCATTATTAATTATTCTTTTATGGAAACAGTTTCAAAACTGTCATTTTTTACACAGATACAATCGTCTCCTCCAGCTGTTGCGCTAGTTTAGACTACATTGTCACCTACCTCTTCAAGCACCTCGCTAAAGAAGGCAAGAAGACTCTAAGATGTAGAGAGATTTCACAGGACGGACAGAGATTGCTTCATTTCATGCAACAGAACCCAGAAATTCTACAGCAGGTGAATTAGCAGTCTTTTCTATGGTATATTACTACATTTCTGAATTGTCCTGATTTTTTGTGGTACTGAACGCCAGGGTAGCACTGGCTATTTGGTAACAGAACAAACCTCCCTACACTGGTATACAACCCTGAGTAGCTTCAGCTGTGTTCTCATGACAACCGAAGATTGAAGATAAATTTTCTCATGTTGAAAAGCACAGATACTATACTCGGCTGTACAGTATCTTAAAACTTGGTGTTCCTTTTTTGCTCATAAAAAGAGGTGTGTGAGATCAGCAATACATTTCTATATGGGACAAATGGGAAGGAAAGCTCTCTAAAGTATTTTAGGAGGAAGAAGAAGAAATTCTGGCATTGAACCACACATTTTGGTAATGAAATGTGTAAATTGAATGGCTATATGCTGTCGAGTTTGAATATTTTATTTTGCAGTAGGTGACTCAGTAGGATTTTTTTCCTGTTAAAGGTAAATACAATAGAAATTAAAACTCATGCTTCTGAAAAGGAAGTGGCTGCAGCACTGCTTAGATTTCCCCTGCCCAGCCCCATCAGGTTTATCACAGCCCAAGTACCTTACAGGGAGATCAGGATGTTCATAGCTACACATCTCTACATTTGCTCAGTGCCACATTCCCTTAAAATCTCATTAAACTATTTGAAAATGCATGTTTACAAGAATCTCTGGATTCCTAATGCAGTTGCAAAGATGCCATTGCAGAAGACGTGTTTCACAGGTCTGGAAGCTTTTAACGAAAACGGAAGTTATTAACAAAATGCAAATGACTGGTGTGGTAGTCTTTGTGTTTCCCTAATAGGTATGTGGTCATTTGGAAAAAGCCTGGCATACAGTCACCACAGTTACTGTTGTCATTTGTTTACTGTTCTAATTGAAGGTGAAAAGTAACTAATGGTAGCTAATATATTCCTGGCAGTATATAGCATATTGTGAGAATATTAATGATGTCTATTATTGACATCATTATCAGAATATGATGATTCTCTTGTCATATTACAGGTTCTTACGTTTTACTTGTCTAATAGGGGTTTCATGGAAACTAGCAATCAAGTCAGCATTTGGGTACACCAAATTGCTCAGTATTGTACCGTGTGTGCAATGTATTGGAACATAAAGGGCAGAACAGCAACCTGGGCTCTGGACTTCCCTGCATTTGTGGCAATGTTGATGTAATACTTTGTCTGTTAATATGCAGTAATCTTTCACTTCACAGCATACGACTGGGTGGTGATCTGTCTTTATTAACTTCAGATTCTGCGGAATAAGTTATATTTATTTTGAATGCAGGCTTTCATATACTGTTTTAAATATTAATGGATGGTCTCCAGTAGTCAGCATAAATATGATTTGCATTAGCACTAGTCATATCATATTGAGTGCCTCTGATGTCAACTACTCAGTGTACTAATATCTGACATCATCTCCCGAGGTCACTGACAACTTTGACCTTTATTCTCATGCACAGTTTCTGTAGTCTCAGAAGCTCTTTTGAATTGATTTGAAATTTTGACTCTTCCCTTTATGAGGCAGTAAAATTGATAATTATTCAGATGGGAACTGAGCACTGAGTGAAAAATCAATTCCACCCGCTCTCTGCTGCGTATAAAATTACTTCTGAGTCTGCTGGACTGAACGGATGGCCAAGGTAAAAGCAGCAGGCAGAAATAGTAGAGAGGATTAGCTGGACGAAACTAATAGCCTAAAGGGATGGCTTTTGAGATGAGGGAGTGGGCCGGTTGGGGGTTATTATCAGCAATGATGGGACTCATTGATCATATGTTTACATCAGGTTTCCATTGGGTTATAAATCAGCCCTGAATAGAAACGGAACCCAAGGCCTCCCGTTCTACCAGGGGGATGGTGTATTAGATTATTCTCACTTTCACACTCAGATGAAAAGTGAGACATTGATTATTCATCGGCTGGCCATTAAACACTGGTTTTATAGATGATTTGACTATCATGGAAGCTAATGAACAAGGTTGCTGCTTCATAACCAGCGGTTTCAGTTTTCAAGACATCTGTGTCGGTTAAGTAATGCATAACCCTATTAAAAGGAATGGGTTACAAATTGCTTAACAGTGCTGAAAAACTAGACCCTAATGACTAATTGTGCTTTGAGTTTAGAGAGGTTTGTCAGCTCTTTAAACTAAACTGATGCAATGATAACGGCAATTATTTACTAGTTAGAACACTTCTTCCAAGTTGGATCTCCGGAAGGAGTCCGGGAGTTGACGCCTCCAGCTGCACTTGAGGAACAGCCCGCCTCAAACCAGGCCCTTCGGTCGCCGCGCAGCTACGCGACGGCTCGGCCGGCCGCCGCCTCCTTCCTCTCACGACACGAAGCCTCCCCGCGCTCTCCTGCCAGCCGGCCGGTGCGGGCTCTGCTCCGGACGCTTCGCGGCCCGCCGCGACGGGCAGCGGCCTCGGGCGAGCGGGAGCCGCCGCCGGCGCTTCCCGCCCTCCCGGGCCTGAG
>JANZLQ010000044.1:3111330-3141454 GCA_026212715.1 Elanus axillaris | reverse complement strand
GGGGGGAGGTCTCCGGGGGCCGGCGGGGTCAGCCCTCCCGCCTCCCGCGCCCTCCCCCCGGTGACCGGCGGTGCGGCAGGAGCGCTTCGCCGGCTCCCTCCCGCCGAGGCTGCCCGCAGCCCCGCCCGCTGCAGAGCTGCTGCCTTCGGTCCGTCCGTCCGACCGGGGCAGTCCGGGGGGCTGCCCCGCGCAGGGCACCTCCTTATTTCTCAGCAGTATCCGAAGCGGCGACGGAGTGGTTTCATTGCTCTTCTGCTCGGAGGCTTACAGCTAGTACGCGAGGCGATTCAGCAGCTGTTTGAACTGTTTTCGCAGTTCAGCAAATAGGTGGATGTCGCTTGAGTGAGGCTTTCATCTGCTTTAGCCTCTAGAGCAGCAGAGTTGCACAGTTAAACCCGGTTAATTCTTACTTTGTTTGCTTACGTAGGCCCTACAAGCAGCTCTGGTTTTTCGGTAGGTTGACGTGACTGTACGAGGCAGGAGCAATAGAAAACAGAAGTGAAACAACTTTAGGAGCAAGTTACTGCAGCCCTTTGAAGTGTAACAGTGGCAGTTGGCTTTGGCCCTGCTTTTTGCTGTGCCACCAGCTTTGTACCCTGTGGGCGAGCTGCTCGGTCTGAGCTTAATCTGCAAGCAACGGCTTCGTGATGGTGTCTTACAACTAAACTGAATTAACGTGTAAAGTAATTTGAGGTCTATGGATAGAAAGCGGTATTACGTTCCACTATTGCTGTTACACTATGTTGTGTTACAAGCACTTTAATAAATAACTTTAAAAGGCTCTTAGTTTTCTATGCTGTTACTCCAGGATTGACGGGTGAAGCTGGTGTTACCTCCGCTTTGGACATGAAAGTGTCATTTTTGGTTTTAAGATGCTACCTTTATCTTCCGTAAATGCTTATCTTGCTGAATTGTGCACATTAGGCTGTTAGTTCAATTTTGGTATGGTAAAGTACTATTCATGTTAGTTCTTTCCAAAAATCAATCAGTTTTGTAGCGTCTTTCACCCATAGTTCTGACAAATGTTCCTAAGAGCCACGCACAGGAGGTAGAGAACTCTGTTTGCGAAGCCATCATTGAAATAATTCTGTGCTGGATGTAGAAGGGAGATAAATGGTTGGTTGGTTGAATAGAAACAGGATTTCAGTGACATTTTGGTGTTTACTTCCTTTCCTGGCCATTTCTTGGAGAGGTGCCTTAGGTATAGGGGTAATGACTGTGGGGAGGGTGTTTACACCTGGTGTAAATGGTGATTACATTCTGTGCATCATTTTCAGCAGGATCGCGTGGGTAAGAATAAGGAGGGGGGGTTGTGAGTTTGAACGTGGTACCAGTGTTTGGATTAGGTCTGCGCAGTGCATGTGCCGAGGCACAGCGTGCAGCCAAAGCAGTCGGCTCGCTGGTGTCAGAGCGGCAGCGAGTGCTGTTTGGCCTGCCCAGAAGTGGAGCGGTACTGCGTGCCTCTGCTGCACAGCCAGCTGGGACCCAGAAGGCTGGCTGCTAGCAGGTATGCTCCGCTTCTTCATCCCAGCGATGATCCCCGCAGCAGGGGACAGTTCTGGTGGACAGTTAGTTTAGGGCTGGGTGGCTGCAGAATGAGGCTGTGCCGGCGCCGAGCCCCTCTGAGGGTTCAGCGTTCCTGGGGGCGCTGGGTGCGGAGTGCGGCGGTAGGGGATGATCAGCAGGGACGTGGGGAGAGCTGGCATTTGTTGCCATAGCGGAATGTGGTGGATGGAGTATGTGGGCTGGAGAGGGGTCTCTAGGAAAGGAGTGTTGCAGTAGGTGGATGGGAAGGTGTGCGGGTGAACAAAGAACTTTGAGGGCGTGGGTGATGATGAGAGTGGTAGTGCTGAGGAAGGGAGCAAGGATGGGGTGGGCAGTACTGTGATAATAGGAGGATGTGCGGCTTCACGGTGGTAGGTAAAACCTCACCAGGCTGCTCATGGGAGCTGAGCACTTGTGACTTAGAACTTAAGTGACAAAGATGCACTAAATGAAGCAGCACAGCAGCACTGCGTAGCAAATGTAAAACAGAAAGTAAAGATGCCAGCTGCGATGAATAATCAAGTGGCATTGCTAAAATAAAAACATATTATAAATTGCTACTTACCTTTTTTCCCTTTTATGTAGTAAAATCAGTGATCTTTTTGTTTTTCAGATAAACCTCACTGCCATATACAGCTAGTGTGGAGTTATGTACAGTAGTGGAAATAAAAACTTGAAGAGGAGATGTGTTTATAATGCATGCTTCATGGCCCATGCAGAAGCCCTTGCGTATAAGCACATCACAAAAAGAAATCTGAATTGTACTGACAGAGGGCAGTTGTGCCAGATGTTGAGTACCTGAGCACCTTGAGCCATGTGTGTGAACATATGCTTAATTTTAAGAGCAGATCAAACCCACAGGTGCCATTGTTCCTATGCTCAAAATTAAACGTGTGTAAAGGCTCAGCTGAATCAGGAGCAGAGTGCTCAGCTTTTGCTGGCTTGAGCCTTGAAAGGTTTGATACAGCAGTGAGAGGGATTTTCATTGGGACATCTGTTTGCAGCCTCTTAGCACAATTTAAAAATGTTATCCAATACTATCATAACTTTCTTTATTAATTGAAAGGGATGGAGATATACCAGCTGTAGCCCAAGCCAGCAGAGACTTGGGTGGCTAAGCAACAGAAAAGGCACCATATTGAGTGAGCCAAAATTCAGTCTCAAAGTCATTTATTTTAACCAGTGACAATACGTTTAGACTCTAGTGTTTCAATTTGATTGATGGTTTAATATCATATATAATTTTTTTAATGAAGGGAACCCATTTAAATATGTTAACATTTGCACTAGTAGTCTCCCATGTACATAACTGCATTTAATCATTACTCTGATTGTTTTTGTGGTTGTGTAATTTGTATCAACAAAATAACTATGTCAAAGGTATCTTATCTTAATGAAAAATATGGTTACTTCTCTTTTATATGCACTTCTTGCCGCACATGTGTAAAGGCAGCAGCAGCCTCAGTCTCAAGTATATTGCTAAATGTATAGCTATCACTACATGAGCGCTGTCAATTAAGAAATAAAAAAAAAATTAATGAGCTTAGTGTCTTTTCTAATTCTGCTTTGTTTAAAGCCTTGTTGTGATTTGTTGTCATGTGAATCGAGTAATTTAATTTTAAGACTTTTAATGTTAAAATACATCATCATTAGTGATGTATCTGAAGATTTCACGCTCTTAATAATGGTGCTAAATCAAATTGGGAATCTCCTCTTAATCATCCAAGCTGTGCTATAGTTTACACAAACAGTTTTGGGGATAGAGAGAAGTTTAGTTCCGAGAAGTAACAAGTATTGTACAGAATTCACGTATGGAAACAAAAAGCGGCGATTCGGCTTGCAGCACAAACTGCTAGAGGTGTCAGTGTTGGATGTGCACCCTCAGGCTAGGCAGCTGGTGTATGTATGCTTTTGTTTATCAGTTACTGGTTTATGTAGCCTTTAGGCCAGCACATGAAACAATCGTTCCTACAGGGTCAGCTGCTGGTCAGAAGCAAAGTAAGAAAAGCCTTTGCCTTAAAACGCGTCAGCCATAATTTTAGTGCAGCTGGCACCTGCTACTGGTGCACAGCGGGAGGGTTAGAGGTCAAAGAGGCAGTTGTTCTAAACTCAGTGATGGCTTAAAGGGACTTGTAGATTAATCTGCTTTATTAACTTCTGTATATTAGATAACTATTGCAGTGAATGACAGTCCGTCTTTCTGAATAAGTCCCTTCACCTCTTTCTCTTTTAAATTGGCTTTTGAGTAATGAATATTAAATAGAATACGTTTCAGGGTAATTAAATGAAAACATTAGGATGATGTTGTTTTACAATCATATCTATAAGTTTCTGTTATATTTATCTTGCGTTATTACTGTTCGTTGCTTTTTGCTACCAGAACAAAAAGCGTAAATGTTTCAATTAAAGAAGAGGAACCGGCTGTATTTCTCAATAACCCTATGTCTTCTGTGCTGCATAAATATTTTCAAAAAGCAAATAAGTTTAAGGAGAAGTACAAAAATGTTGTAGCCCTTGTTTACTCAGTGCAATGTAATACTTTATATTACTTGGAAATGTTCGATTTCTGCTGGCTTTGGTTGTTTTATATAAAACACTAAGAGGTGCTGGTTTGGGAAAGGGCAAAAAATATTGCCATTCTGTAGAATCTAACTAGCGATATGAATAGCACCAATAATTTTGTAAAGTTCACATTATAATTCAAAATCCAGTTAGAAGTGATGCTTGCAGTCTGGAAAGAAAGCAATATCTTTACAAAATGGATAGGGAAAGGTAACAATCCATTCCATGATCTGCTACTGACAGATTTGTTGTGTGAGTAATGAAACTCACTCTCAGTGAACACCCTCCCCTTCCCCCATTAAAAAAAAAAATCAAATTTAAAATTCTAGAATAGCAACAGCTTACAAGGATGTTTAATTGCTGTTGGATATGATAGCAGTGGCCTGTCGAAGCTTATAGCAGATGAGATGGTGCTTGTATAGAGATCCAGTGTTTGATGAGGCAATTGCTGCGGCGTTCTGACCTAGTCAGTGCTCATTTTGAGCAAACGGAAAGGTGTGCGTCAGGTGAAAAGGGCTGGTTTGCTGCAGAAAACCTTCTAATGACTAGCATACACTAAATGCATGTCCCACTTAATCTTGGCAGATTTCCGATTTGCAGGACTCTGGAGTTAAACCTGAATATCCACTTTTTTCCTAGGCTAATAAATTGCTGTCATTTTTGTTTGTTTGTGATCTTGAGAGATATTTGTGTGCACAAGGTGTTTTCTGAAATCATGAGATCCAGAAACTTAGTTTGTAGGGTTTTTTTCCCTGGTGTTTACTTGTTTGGGGTCTTTTTACTGAAAATTGAGATTCTTCTGTATGTACGTCTCCCTAGGAACCTGTACAGTTTAAAAACAGAATAAAATACATTTTTAAAAAATCCCAGTATCACAACAGATTGATGAGTTTGGGATCAGAGTTAGTTAATCTCAGCTTAGTTTAGCATAGTTTAGGTTAGCTTAGTTTAACTTGAGCAAATCCTCCCAATGCTTTGCTGGGCACATCAGAGACAAGACAGTTTAGCTATTGAAAGAGCACTGCACACAAAGGACTACTACACAACATGGGATTTGACCTTTCAGTATAACCGTGTTTCTGAATTCATGATTCGTTTCCCTTTAAAAAAAAAAAAGGGAAATAAAAAAAATTAAAAATGAAGTGTGTGCAACCATTCTTTAAAATCTTTTTACCGTGACAAGTGAAGTAATCTTCCATTGATACTTAAAAGTCCATCTGCAGAAATTCAGGCAGAATGTTAGAGAGTTGCAATATCTATTGAAATGTTGAGTGTCAAACTGCCAGGGTAATGTATTTAGTATGAAATATAATATTCAGTGCATTTTGTTTTGATGACTGCATGAAATAGCCTTGTGCTCTTATCCTTTGTTGTTGTTGTGAAAGATGATATTCACTAAGAAGTGTTGGTGACTATTCAGGACACAGTAGCAATATGCTTATTACCATCTTTATCATCTGTCTTTTATGTTTATTTGCAATAGCTTTGGTTACAGTTCAGTTCATCAGGATAACAAAAATACTTTTAATTGTTCCACAGAAGAAATTAGAATCAATTTATGAACAGTTTGAAAACATAAGAGGCTTGAAATCTGTAAGGCAATCAGTAATTAATACTTGGATTAGGCTTTTTAAGTTCTAGGCTAGTATACCACTCTGCTCCAGTGGAGCAGAGTAGGCCACTTTGCTTTATGGATGATCCTTGAACAGTGGCTAAAGCCAAGATCCTGGGTTTCTTATACTCTGATTTCCTTCAACGTGTGGTTTAAAAGCCCATCCTGCTCCCCTGTCCCTGCTGATGATTTCCGTATCAGTGCTAAACCAAGGTAAATATGGGTAAAATAATGACCCTGGTTCTAATTTTCTCTGTGCTACTGGTTACTGTTGCTGTGTGGGGGATGCCTCTGGGTCTGCTGCTGGCAGACATCCATACAGTTAGAGCCTACGCTCAAGCTGCCTACAAATCCCAGCTGCCTTGTGGCAAGCAACATCAGGGCTCTTTTGTAAAAGAGATCGATGGATCTCTTCGTGTTGCCGCACAGCCAGGTGGATTATGTGATAGATGCTAGGCTGGACTTGACTTGAAGGTGAGTGCAAGCTTAAGCCCAGTTTAAGGACTGCTGCTTGACGTGTGGGGTTTGCATCCCTGAGGGCTGCAGTGAGCACACTTCCACTCACTGCCAGTGTGAGTCTAGTTCAGCTTCAGGGATAAGCACACGCTCAGTGTGAGATGCCTTGAAGTTCCTTGGATGAAGGATTTAGAGCTGATCTCATGCTCAGACTTTCCCTCTGTATGCATCTTTTTACATTTCTGGAACATTTCTGTAGACTAAGTTTGAGATTAGCCTCAAATTGGTTTTAGACTACATTATTTTATTTTTCCAGTAATAGCATTTTCTGACCCTACTTGACTGGAATTTTGGAAGGCCTTCCTGTAATAGAGATTTCAGAGAACTAATGATCCAGCAGGCAAAGATCCCAATTCCTATCCTGAAATCCCAGTGCAACACTGAAAATCTCCCGGTGCTTTTGTGTATCAACTCCTAGCACTTGGTGCAAGGGAAGGCGCTGGTGAATTTCTCAGGAGCAGAAGAGAAAGAAGGGTGATGGCTCACATTTGAGGAATTTAAAGATGCATGCTGTAAGTCCTGGTGTCAGTTAAGGGGAAGACTGAAAGATTTAGGCATAGGATCATTTACATTCCTGAAGACAGACTCTTGCTGGAAGGCTTTGGTGTAGGTGAAACGGCTGTTCTTTCCTCCCAAGAGGATTAAATAATCTGTAACTAGTCATTTGGTCAGAGATGCTGGTAGTAGACACCGACTTCATCCTGTGTCACCTCTCAGATAAGAGTGCTGGCTGTGCAAGAAAGGGAGAGGCTCTCACCATGTGGGCTGGAAAAAATGCTTCAGGATCTTCTTCTGAGATAAGACCAACTGGCTTTACAAAGACCTGACCCTAGCTGCTTCTTCATACACTACTAAAAGCAGAGGGAAATGTGTATAAAATTAATACACATATAATTTATAAGGTTTTTAAAGCGCTCAGCCTTCTCCTACACCAAACCAACCTGAAGTTTGTTTTACAAATTATGGCAGGTTGTGCTTATCAGAAGTCCCAGTTAATCGCAGTTCTGTCATCTTTAAAAACAGCTGTAACACTGTATAGTTACAGCCACTTGTTTAGAAATGGCTGAATCTTAAATAAACAGCTTAGGTTAATTTAAAATAACACTCTAGTATCTGTAACTGAAAATCTCTGAATGCTACCAGCTAAAAAATGCAGATTAAGGGTTGATGTCACAATCTTAAATTATTCCAGCCTGAGGTGGAATAATTTGCTGTCTATCAGGGAGCACAGATGGATAGGCAAAAAGAAGCTGTGCAGATACACGAGTTTGTAAACATCTGTCAGCTACACCAGATATCCAAATACAAAATCTAGCACTTCAGGCAGCATATGAGTATGTGACATTCAACAGAGGGTTTACATGAAATTCAGCACAGACAGAAGCAAGTCAACACACCCTGGAAGGTAATAATTAATGAAATGTATCCCCTCCTCCCTGCAGAAAGGAGGTGTTTCATTCATCTGGCATTTTCAAGTGTTGCTGCAGTTAACTGTTTCGCTTCCAGTATTTAATGTTGCCAGCCCTTAGACTAGGCAAAACTGCTCCATCCTGTGAGACTTACTGCTTCACTATAGGCGAGTCTATAGCAGCCAGCTGGCATCTCTTCTCCATCCCTGATGGATGCCAGCTCACCCAGGAGCATGGTCTCCCTTAGGATAGATGGACTCTGTTCTGACAGGCAAGACTGGACCCAAGTATTACAGTCCTTCACATAAAAGATTCGGATACAATGGTATTTTGAAAAGAACATGTTCTGTCATGCTACAATATGCCCTCAGATTAGAGGAAAGATACTAAAATACTGGTTGAAAACATGCTAGTGTAGTGCAGAATTTTTCACTGTGAACAGCTCGTGTGCAGGACGTAGCTGCTGCCCGTGTTCCAGCCCTGTTGTGGTTACTCCCTAGTGTAGCACAAACATCTGCTTTGTGATCCTCTTGGCTGCTTGAAAGGCAGTTCACTACTGGCTAAAGGTAGGAAATGATGAAAGTAAGCTTTAGCTTTGAAAAGTCCACTTTGCGCCACTGGTCTATGTTATTGTGCTATTAACATATGACAATTTATTTTAACAGTGAAAAAACAGAAAACTGCAGTGGATCTGGTCTAGTAAATTTAATGGGGACATTGCAGGTGCTTGTCGTTAGCATTAAGCTATCATCCTAAATGTATCCTTCAGAGTGTGTGTTCCTGTTTCTCTTTCAGATACAAAGTCAGGTTTGACGTAAGTTAATACAGTCTTATTTTATGATTATTCCTGCTGGCTCATGATTTGGACCTACTTAAAGTGAATCTCCCATACTCAGTCCTTTGGCCAGTTTTAAAGACATATCCAGGGAAATGCTAAGCTCCATGCTCCCTGTAACTGTTCCTTTTTCACATCTGTAGCCACCCCTGCTCCATCCCTTCTGAATGCTGGGAGAAAACTTTCACAGCAGGACATAACATATGACTGATAGGAATACCCTATGAAAGATACACTTACATCATATTTCAGGCCATCAGCTGCAGGCATATACTAGTTCATGGTAAGCAGTGTGTCACCCAGACACCAGGATTGGATTTTTTTCAGCCATTTATACCTTAATTTTTCATAAAAGGAAAAAAAAAGGCCAGACCCAATTGAACTATTCCAAATGGAGATACAAGATCGGGGCCCTCACAATTCTAAGCTTCAGCAGTTGAATTGTGACATTTTAGTTATTAGTGTTTATTTAAATATACATAGTGGAAGTACGTATAAATAGGGTGAAATTCTGTATTCTGTGAACAGAAATCTGGAGGAATCTAGCCTATGTAGGCTGAAAGAAAAGCTTGGTCTGAGGGCAGCTTAGAAGGCTCAGAGCAGAAAGGCTGTTGAAAAGAGCTCTGGTTACGGTAGCCCCGTTTCATGGCCTGCCTGTGTTCTCTGTCTGATGCCCTCTTCTCTCTCTGCCACCCTCCCTCCTTCCACAACTCCTCCCCTCTTCCTATACACATAATGAAAATTAGCAACAGGACAGAGAGAGCTGAGAGGGTGTCCAGAAGGAAAGCTGCTGTCATGTAACTCAGCCCATTATCTGGTGCTGGGCGTCAAAGCTACCCACGGCAGGCGCAGCACCAGCCTTCCACGCTTTTCCTGCTCCCGAACAACTTCTTTAAAGCTCTTTATTCGTCTAACGTAATTTCATAATGCAGGGGAACAAGATGTGTGATTCTTAAACTCTTTATATATTGCAAATGTCAACTGATTTGCTGTTTCTGACAGATATTTTTAGTTTAGGAATGATGGGCTGGTTCTCACTTTCATAATAAATAAAGGCTTTAGTTTTCTTATTTCATCTGGAAATTTTAGCTTTGAACATGGAAAATATCAATGTGAAAGTTAGGCTTTCTAGTAAAATAAATATTTTAAAAAAACACATTAAAATTTAAGGTATTTAATAATATTGGAGCATTTAAATCTTCCTAGTATTATTAGTAAATGATGATCCATTTATTGATATAGGAAGAATTGATGATGAAAGAACTGAGAACTCCAAAGGACATTTAAATTAGTAATCACAGCTCCTAAATTAAGAGCGGACTGTCTGAAGCTAGAGCTATAAAAACTACCAAATTTCGTATGCTAAACAATGAAAAAATCTGAACCTTTTCAGATCGGAATGGAAAAAAGGACTGTTATCACCAGCCAGGTGTTTGGTTAAAAGCTGTGCAAGTTCTTGACCATTCTAAATCCTTCATAAAGGCATACATACTGCTGTCTCCAGTGTTAATACAATGTTCTTTATGTTAAAATGTGATTAGTGGCAGCAGAAGAAAATATACATCCCAACGTATGGGAGAAAGAAATGAGTTACGGGACCTGCTGTGATGCCAGTGCTCTCTATTGATAAAGTGGAGCAGCAGAAAAAAAAAAAAAAAAGCCTTTTTAATGGAAAGGCAGCTTCTTTTCCAGCTTCTTTTAGAAGAAGTTTTCAGAATGAGGGTTATCTTGATGGACATTTTTTTCCTCTACCCAAGAAAGAAAGAGGCTCTGAAGGAAGAGAAGCTCTGAAGAATTAATTTATTGGAAGAAGAGTTCTTTATTCTTGCCTGTTCTGTCAATAGTTCCTTTTGTGAAGAACAAAAGTGTCAGGAGAAACATTATTGAACCAGATAAAGTGATGCCCTGTGTTTAAGATAACAGAACAGAGGCAAGGTTGCTGTTTTGAACTAAGTAGAAAATAGATTAGCTGTTCGCCTGCCCCCTTCCTTTTTAATGTCTCTTTCCCCACCTTGAGACCTTGTTTTCTGCCTGAGTCAGCATGGGGACTTCAGTCTGCCCCACGCCGCAGGCAGCTGCCCCGGCTGCTGGAGTGCCGCTGCATTGCAGTGGGTCTGTGGCAGGACAGACCCCGAGAAGGGTGTTGACTGAGAAGATGACTGAGAAGTCATCTTCCTGAAGCAAAATGTTTCAGTTTCTACTGGTAGAGTATTTTCCACCTAGAAAACAAAAAAAAAAATCTGTATGGTTTTGATCAGTTCTGCTTCTCGGCTGAATGCTTTATTTTGCTATTGAGTTGCTTTGTGATCTCCGATCAGATGGTGAGACTTGTGGCAAAGGTGGAGTGAGGAGGGTGTACCATCGCGTGGGTTTCCCTCTGACACCGGCATGCTAAATACAGGCAAGTCCACCTGAACCCCTCCAGCTGCATCTGCTGCCCGGTAAGAGGGACAGCAGGTCTCTACCAACAGCATGACCAAGGTTGGGTGCTGGCTGGAAGGAGCTGAGCAAGTTGAGGGGGTGCCCCAGTCTCAGCCTGTACCACTGTGGCTTTGCATACAGACTTTGCTCCTCAATCAGCCCCTCTGTAAAATGTGATGGTAATGCTGATGTAGTTCAGTGGCACACTTTGAAGCTAACTAGCATCTAGGAAATGCTCTGCAGTTCTCAAAAGAAGTGAAATAAAAATGCAGCCAGTTCTGTTGCTGTTGGCTGCTGAACGCTTGCTCATGTACCTGGGTCCAGCTGATGGCATGGGAGCGAGCAGGGTCGCTCCGGGGCAGTGGTGCTGGCTATGTAACTGCCTTCATCTCCCCATTTGTAGATGTTATGGGGCAAGATCTCATCTTCAGAAAATGGCGGTTATCGTTTCTGTACGTGTTGCCATCATAAATACAAATTACATGCAAATGTGTGTCAGCAAATGAAATATGAAGAAGGCGGCACATTATTTCAGAGCCTCTTTCAGAAGATTTTAGAGTTTCCGTTCCCTCATGACCTGAACAACTCGGGGGAGCAACAAAAATGGGCACATACATGGAGCTGTGTGTCAAGTATCTAGAAATTCTTTCCTGCATGGGTCAACCTGTTCCTCCTGATTACGACAGAGTCACATCACTGATCACGTGAGGTCTGACGGAGGAAGCGGTGTATATCACTTGTGAATGTAGGAAGAAGCTGTTCTATATCATGTGAAAATAGTAGAGAGGTGGGAGAGGGAGAATTAAGTGAAAATAAATGAAAGCCTGATACCTCTGTCCAAGAAAGAGTTAAAAAGCCTGGTACATCACCAGTGAACAGTGCTGTTTGCTGTCGTTGGAAAGTAGCATGAGCCTTGTCTAGAGGAGCTCTGTTGCCTTGCAGATGAGCCTGTGCAGGCTGCCTCCCTTGGACACGCGTCCTTTGCAGCAGGGTGGTCTCCTAGCGCTCATTTGCGGGTGCAGTCCCTCTTGGAGTGTGTCAGCAGCACTGTAAAACAAAGAAGGATCTGGGATGCAAACAGCTTGCTGTAGGCTCATGCAGAAGTAGCACAGAAAACCAAAGCTGCGGAGGATAACAAGGCAGCAGCAACAGTTGTGAGAGAGAAACGTGGAAAACGGGAAAAGGAAGTTTAAGGCTGTTACCATGGTTTTTGGTGCCCTTCATCTTTGTGGAATTAGGTTCAGTAATTGCTGATTGTCTTCTGCCTGTGCTGTAATGCACTCCTAACAACCTTCAACAGGGGTCTTGATATGATAGATAGGTTTGCCCCTATTTTATGCATGCCATTCTTAATGCCAAGCCGTACACCTTGATTGCTTGGGTTTTTTTAATCTTTGCAAGAAATGAGATGTCTAAGACATCTCCAAAGACAACACAATAAGATTCCAAATTGTCCACCTCTGCAAGTAATAAACTTACATAACTTCATGAGATGCATTAATCAGTGTTCTGGAGAGCTCACAGGCAGATGTTACAACCTTGTTCATATTAGTGCAGTGGTACCACTAGTCCCAGCAGCTCCTTTAAACAAAGGCAAATTTGTGTGAAAGCATTAACACTTGGCAGTGTTGTAAGTGTCTAGTTTAACTGAGGGGAATGGGTTGACCCATGAAGAAAACAGACATACCTATGTCCAGATACGAGACCTAGCTAGCTCTTGAATGCAGTGTTGTTGTCTGCATGGCTAATGATTTCTAAAAGGGTACTCGTTCATTAATCCTTAGAGTCAGAAGTGAAAATAAAAATGTTTGACAGTAGGATCTTGTCAGAGGAAAAAGCTCAGAAGTGGGAAGGAGGATTTTGCTGTTTCCTGTCCTGGTTGGCCAATATCAAACCACACAATTAATAATTACTGTTATGTAGATTGCTTCACATTGGCTTTGTTTTTATGAATTATTTTAGACTGAGCATCAGATTGAAAGTCTCTCTACATGCATAGCACTTTTTCAAAGAAGTACAGGTATATCAGTCATGGTGCTCTGGCTAAATCACAGCTTGAGTGAGTTTGTTTAATTACTTTAAAAAATGCTTCTGTCCTAACACCTGGTTTTGTTACAAGCTACGGAGATGAAAACCTGTCAATGAATGAATTATAAGAAATTGTAATTATTCTTCATGTTTGGAAAACAAGCCCCTATTAGTGCTTGTGGAGAGGTTTTGAATTGTTTGCATTGGTTCCAAAGCAGTATAGAACTGGTTTTGTCCTGGAATGGAAAATAGTTTGCCCAATACATAAATTGTGAAGTCAGGTGAAGAACTGGCCTTTCCCACGCCAGACCGTATGTTCCTAATCTGAAAGCTCAAAGGATTCGTGGATATCTCTGTTCCAGGTGATTTGTAGTGCTAGGATTCATCTTTTTCGTTTAGTGGAACATGCTGTTTGACTTTGCCTTGGTCAGTTATTACAGGCTAGTTTGCAGTGTGGCAGCTCTCTGGAGACCCTGCTCATAGCTACTCATTGGCCTAGAAGAAAGGATTTAATGGTTTTCTACTACTTCTATGTTTGGTTTTAGGGTGTAGATATTTTATAAATGTGAGTCAAACTATTTACTGGTGACATTTTACAAATTTTCACTCTGTTTAATCTCTGAGTAATGTTTTTAGGTTCATATGTGTTGTGGCCTTTGGCATTTTGGACTAAAGTATCTCAAGGATATCTTAGAGCATTTTATCTTTAAATGGATTCTATAGTTATTTTGTAATTTCTTTTTACAAAAATTGTGCCAATCCCTAAAATAAGTCCTACCCTTCCTAGCTACACACACCAGAGGTATATAGAAGCACAGCAAGACCAGAAGAGGCCTCAGAGGGAGAATACTCCACGTGGCATTAGCCGAAGGCTCTGGTTACGTGCCAGCCAATGAGCAAAGTGAATTATGTAGCTTCTGTTTGGGTGCCAGTAGAACTTAATTGTATGAGCTGATAGAACTCAGTGCTTTATAACGTTGATGAAGTGGCTTTATCCCTGCTGTAGAGCTCCGTAAAGTCACAGAAGTAAAGTAAAATGTCTAAAATCAGAGGCTAGATTTGTAACTACGATGGAAATGGTATAGATTTATAGACTTCTTGCTGTAATCATGATTGCCTTCATCAAAATAGGAAGTGTTCCCCTCAAGTGCCTTGCTGTGTCATACACAAAGAAAGGTGGATGTGAGAAAGCCAGAATCTTGAAGAGCAGCTAGGGATTAATCTGAAACTAATATAGATTACTGGTCGCACATGTATTGCTCTCCTAGAAGTAGTGTGACAACGGGGCAAATCCCTGTGGTAAAGTCAAAGCCTGTACCTTAAATTAACACAGCTCTAAATCTCAATTTATATTTGTTTTAACTTCAACTTTTTCTTTACAGCTGAGCTTTGACAATCATTTTCTTTAACTTTCTTCACCTGGCAGTTTTGGTTATGGAAATATATGTTTGGAAGAATGACTTTTGTAATACCATGCTCATACATGAAATCTCAGTGATTTCAGCATGGTTAGTAAAGGTTTCATTAATTTTTCCTTCTCACCACATCACACAGTATAACAACCATATCTATATTCATGTAAACTGTCTGAATTTTCTTTCAGATGATGTCAATCCTAATGAACACCATCATTTTTGAAGACTGCAGAAACCAGTGGTCTGTGTCAAGACCACTGCTTGGACTTATACTTCTCAATGAGAAAGTGAGTATTTAAGAAATTCCACCAGATTCACTCTTCACATGCCCAAAGAGTTGAAATAATTATTTGACATAGAAGAAAGCTGCCTGTGGCCCTTCAAATCCCCCATCTCTTTCCTTGGGACCTTGCTCCATTGTGCTCACTTTGAGAGGAGAGTAGGGTTCAGCTCATGTACTGTGTAAGTATTTTACAGATTAGTTCACAGAGGCTGAGTGGCTTCATTTTGATGAAAAATCCTCTCAAACGTTTACCCCAACTTTTACACCCAACCTTAGATCATGCAGGTATATAATTAACCTTTTTCTAATAAATTTTTATGTCTTCACGTTTCCAGAATTAAGCAGGAATAGAAGTTATGCAAGCTTATATGGCTTTTAGATAGAAATATGAAACAAGAACACAGTGGAAATCACATCAGAAAAAATTGCTTCCTAGAAAAATAGTTAACCAATTTCTTCTTCTGAAAGGTTTCACAGGAACAACTAGCTTTGGGGGGGGTATTATCTGAGTGCTTACATTTAAGTACTCGCATTGATTGCAATTTGGATTGTGTGCATCTGTTGCAGATTCTGTAAACCAGGAAATACTCTGCAATTTGCCCTTTCAATACAACCTGAAACTATGAATTTGGATATACCCATCATGTTTCCCTGGTGACTTAATAGAGACAATATTGTCTGAAATGGAAACCCATCTGAGTAAATGAATGCAAGTTGATCTAAATGTGTGCATTTTTTGTATGGCAAGGCATTGTTTCTGAAGATATTGACCTGTTGTATTCACCATACTTCAGAGCCAGCTCTAACTTTATTCTGAATTGCTTTATTTCTTGGGCAGTCACAAGCCTCAGTGTATTACTGCTTTGGAGAATGAATTGTCTATACAATAAGAGGGTGCTGGAAAAAAATAAGACACTAAGATTAGCAGCAACCGCATACATTAAAATTCAAACTGAAATCCCAGCTATGGAAGGAAACTAATAGAAGGAGAAAATATATCAAGAAGAGAAGCGCTGTCTCATCATTCACCTGTGCTGAAGGATCCAATTTTAGCCATATCCAATAGCACTGTCATTCATCTTCTTGGTGTGTTATTGTGATTTAAATCCAAGCTCTATAAGAGAGAGCAGTTCTTTTAAAATGATTGAGAGGGAATAAGGGCAAATTCAGTGTTTAGGAAAACTTTATGACATCACAATATTATACTTTACAGATGGAAGCAATATTTCCTACTTTGGAAGGAAAACTAATCATTTTCTATCTGCTGTGAGTCACTGCATCATTATAAAAGTGGGAAATAAGTAGTTTTGTGCATTCCCAATCTTGTTCAAGACGACACTTTTGTTTATATAATGCTTCTGATTTATAGTGTTTAAGTATTAGCCTGACTACATATTAATTATCTGGTTTTGATGCTTCAGTATAAGAAGAAATTAAATATTTCACTTGAAGATAAAACCATGGAGCTGTAAATCATAAGGAATAAATTTGTGACTGGCAGAATATTCTTTTTACTGAAATTAGACTAGTTCTAATGATTATGTGTTTTGCTTAGCAGACATGGGTATGTACAAGCACCTTTACTTATGAACAAGTCTTTTATTTCTTCCGGAAGGGTGGAGAACAGAAAATAGAATTTACAATATTTGTATTGCCCCTTTTGCATCAAGGTTATTTATTTTGTGTTCGGAAAAAGTAGGACACGTGCTTATATATGGCTGTAAAAGTCATCTTTTCTTGGCTCATTTCAGTGCACTGCTGGTTTATTTATTGGAAATGGGTTCCTTTATTTCAGGTAGGGTCTCTGTCTCTACAGTTCCTGAGATAGCAAGCACATGTTTACCATGTTTTACTGCTTGTTCTCTTCTTCTTTTGTTTTAATGAGATCTTCATTGCCTATAATTCATCTCAAAGAGAAGGCATCAGGCTTACTTGAGGACTCAGAAAAATTGGGATTTATACATGTCTGCATCAATAGGGGTAATTATGCCAAAATGGGAATCATACTCAGAGGCCACCCTAAAAAAAACACTGAATCTTTTGAGACGGCATCAGCTTAGTACGGAATGGGATGATTACCCATGGCTTCTCTGACATCATTTCCATACTGAAGTGCAGCAGTAAGTTCAATTTAAATCCTAGGGACAAGAGGTTGGGAGAAAAAGCCCTCTGTATCCTCATAATGTGGCAAACATGTCTCCCTCTTGCTTGCTGTTGTCCTTCAACTAGTGAACACAGGTATTTGAGTGTACAGGCAGAAGTGATGTTATTACAGAGAAGCCCTAGAAAGCCAGGGCTCAGAACAGCTCCATAGTGTTGAACCATGGATCGATGCTGTGCTCGTTAATGGTAGGCCGAGACATTATTCCTTGCTGTTACTTGAGGATACTGTTAATACTTCCCATTATGAGGTTGACTGAAGTTGTTCTTGGAAATGCCTCTTTTCTAAAAACAACTTGTGGATGCTGGATAAGATCTCAGGGTTGTGGCCTTCTCTACATTGAACTCTGCATTTATCACCTTGAGACAGGGCTTCTGGGCATGTGTCTGTTGCAGGCAGGTGTTTCATCTTTTACACCAGCTCCCAGGTGATTTTCAGTTTTGAGTTCCTACGTAGTTTGGGACCCGGCATTTTGATCAGCTGCTGCCTTTGCTTCCAGGACTGCTGCAGTGGTCAGCAAAGATGCGTAATACAGGATGTTTCTGGTTTGAGAGGAACTGGATTGAGGGCAAGTAATTTGCCAAGCAGACATTAAAGCAAACACTTTCTATATTCCTGCTGAGTTGTCAGGGCTTAGCGTCAGTGTTTCGGTTTTACTACGTTTTCTTTTGTTATCCCATATTTTCCCGTGTGTACAGAAGAGCTGTAGTTTTGATGGAGCAGATGTGTGTTTGAGATTTGTTTAAGGTTTAAATGGGTTTAAACCTCTTACAGGTTTTAAAAAATCTGGCAAACAAATCCCAGACTTCTGTGCTTTCTGATACTCTGTATGACACCCTGCAAGTTACATTAACTTCAAAAGTGTACTAAATTTTGCATACTAAAAACTGATTTTCAGCATACCTTTAGCAAGTTATCTTGTTACACACCTGAAATTTGGGGAATGCCAGCAATATTCCTCGACTGCAGTATCAGACTGCTCGGAAACTTTACCAAGTACTTGGGCACAGGTTCATCAGAATGGTTCATTCTCCTCTGAATAATTGTCTGTATCAGTGCTTATACCGTGGATGTGCTTACGCCCAAGGCCATAAGGCTTTGACTGACATGGCCAATATAATAAAGACTAAACAGGATTATATGACTTGCTTGGCTGTAGTAGTAGTAGGCTAGTGGATAACACTAGAGGTCCCCTCCTGTTCCATATTTCTAGACTAAGCCAGAATTTTCCTAAGGTGATAAAAAGTTCTATTTTAACTAGTCTATAGGTCTGCCAGAGTATAATGGGATTAGTAATATAGAAAATCATATTGATTACTTAGCTTCGAAAGAAACAGGTGAGTCTGTCTCATCACGTCACCGAAGTGATCAGAGCCCACAGCAAAGTGCAAAAATTTGCACCGTTCTGAAAAGACTTGAAAAGTAGTCAAGGATGTTTCTGCCACCTCTCGTAGGTGGCTTTCTGTATTGGAGCTGGTTCGGTGGCCAACACCCGCTGGTAAAGTGGCACCTCACCCATTACTGCTAAACTTCAGTCCTGATGTACAATTGATCTACTGCTGGTGCAGTTTAGGAAGGCAGCATCTGAAACCCAATTCAGATAGACCTCAAGAGCCCTCCAGGTGTAGTTGGGTAACTCTGGCTTTAAATTTCCAAACCTCATCTTTAATATTTTCTGCTTTGCTATCATAGTACTTCAGCGAACTAAGGGCAACCTTGATAACCAGCCAGCCTGACAACAAACGTGAAGTCCTTGACCACTGCTTCAGGAATCTTATGGAAGGAGTCGAGCAAAACCTTTTGGTAAAGAACAGAGACAGGTAAGTTCATAACACATAAGTAAGCTGAAAAAATGAAAGACAGATGGAAACTTCAACTGGAAAAAATGCTAACATAGGAAGTATTCCAGGTAGCCTTAAACTGCAGTTCCTTTTGAAAGGAAGATAATAAATACCCTATCAAAGAATTCATCCCTAGGTTTAACAGTTACAGCCTGAGCTTTTGATCATTATGTATTTTCTTGGTCAGAAATGTATTTCCTAACTGAATCCCAAAGTCAAGGTTTGCCAGGCTGCAGCTGCAGCTTTTTCACTTGGGAAGAACTGCCTCATTTCAGCAGGTGAGCCTTGGAGCTTCCTTTTACCAACCTTAAACCCCTCTGATGAAACACTCACTTTGGCCTCCAGCAGTGCTGTTGCTCTGACAGAGCTTTTTCTTGCTGGTGTTGGGGTCAGGCAACTGCTTGTGAAATGGCAGAATGAGAAGGGATCCAGTGAGGCCACTTACGCATTATAGATAAATGAGGCGAGGATTATTTTTTTTCTTTTAACATGAATCACAAATTCACCCAGTCTTGCCCTCATTTGAAAATTAGAATAGAAGCCTTCACAAAAGAAATAGTGAGTTTGTCTGCATTTAAAGTTCACACTAGTGTTTTGTTACTAGCTAGCTGCATTTTCTCTTCCATGTGTGTTATTCAACCAAAGCAAACCATCAAAAATAGAGAGACACAAGCTAAGTCCAGACTGGAACTTCCTGGGAAGCTCGAAACAAACTGGAATATTTCATTCTTAAACAGTTTTGCATTTGTTATGGTCTCCACAATTTTATTTCATTTTCCTATTAAATTCTGGTACTAAAGGTGTACGTTCCTTATGGCCTGACTGTGGATGGTAGCCAGAGACAAGGGAATTTGGAAGCAAACCCAGAGAAGCACAGAGATCACATCCATGGCACTAATAAATCAGACAGACTTTCTGCGTAACTTGTATTATGGATCAGCAGAAAACCTGGCGAAAAGGCAGAGAGCCACTGGGAAGGAGGAGAATGCCTCCTAAAACAAAGAAAAACTGAGCTGACAGTGGCAGACAGGCTGTTAGGACATAGTCTGACCTTAGAGCTATAAATGCCAAGGGGTTTCATTTGACTCAACAGTCCTTCAGGATTTGGGAAAAAAAAAATTAAAAACTGAGTAAAACTCGTTCTTATAACTAGGTCATTTCTTAGTCCCATATCTCTTTCTGTTTGTTGAAGGCAAGAAGTCCTTAAGACAAGATTGTTTTCTGAGAAAAACATACTTTGATGTGCATTTTCTCTGAGCTGCCTTACTCTGAGAACTACAGACCTGAAGGACAGAAAGGGGATCCTTAGATGATCCAGCCTAGGCTCAGGGAAGCTGGATGGGCAGGTGGACGAGCTGCCTTGTCACCTCCAGGCAGGAGGGAGAGTAGCTGGGCAGCGTGCAGAATCCAGCTCTCTGCTGTCTGCGCGCTCCCTGTCCAGGGCATGGACGGAGGCTTCCATCACTTGGGCTGCCAGCAAATACTAGGTTTGGCAAATGCTAGATTCAAATATCCGTGGATTTAAAGAAGATTTTCATCTCAAAGCACTGTGGAGTGCTCTCAGATGGGCAGTGGTGCGGAAGGTCTCGGAGAGCTTTTGTGGAAGTGCAGGCAGGGAGAGATGGGTGCAGGTGTGAGGGGGATAGAGATATTTCGGTCGAACGAGCAGCTCGTCTGTCTCAGTAGCATCCGCCTGTCTAACTTGGGAAGACTTTTAAGCCATCACTTCCCCAACAAGCAGCATGAGTTAATATGATGGCTTTTCTGTTTTCAGCTCTTGATTTCTAATCCTTCGCAGATTTATTCTCTGGAACAGGAGGCTTCTTTTAACTGTGATTGTTTAAAATTGAGCAGAAATCAATTTCCATTAGTAAGGAAATAAGCACAAACGTAAAAAATTATGAATAGAATAAAGAATAAACTCATAATTGCATCCTGTATTTCCACACACAGCAAGCTCCAGTTTACCACGCTGCTGCTAGACATACCCATAAAGTACAGTACAGTGGAGGCAGGCAGGAAGGATTATTACCCCTGGTCCTGCAAAAGAGACCTTTGCTGAGATCCCATCAGTTTTGCAAGCACCTGTCCTCACAGTCCGTTGGAGGAAGAAGCCCTAAGGAGCCGTTCTTCGGGAAACTTTATTAGCTTCGCTATAGTGAGCCAGCAAAGTCTGCCACAATCAAAGCAAAGAGCATTGAGGCAACAAACAAAAAAACATTTGAAAAAAACCTAAATGTAGGGTGCAATATGTCTGGCATTTCAAATCTTTTTTTGTGTGGTTTTTGGGTTGGTTTTGGTTTGGGGTTTTTTTTATCCATACATGAGATGTGATACGTGGCAATTAAACTCTTCATTTCAGGTAAGGATAGACCAAGGGAGTAGATCAGATCTGGGCTGTCACACAAGCTGAGTCAGAGTTGCCACAGAAGCTGAGTCAGAGTTGTCATTCGGTCTCAGGTGTGATGCCACCAGACAGATTTCACGTCCTACACCTGCCAGTAGCAAACTGTTGGGGAATATTTTTGTGAGTTCATTCTGTGCCAGATGGGTGATGGTACTGTGTTTCACTGAGAGACAGGTTGAACTCTGACACCACTCATGAGAGAGGAAGGTAGGTCTGGGAGAGTCTGGCCATGACGGCCATCTGGACATGTCTCAAAGAGCTCTTTGCTGGAGGTTTGGGAGAAGGGACATGTTCCGAGTCACACGAGATGGGAAGGTTTCTCATTGCATTCATTTCCCAGCTGACTTTTAAAATTTTTCGCACTGTTGGTAGGCTGAGTTTATAATGCTGCCCATACGTGTTTATGTGCTCGCAGTTATTTTATAGGACTGTTTTTTGAGGGCACCTAGTGATTTCGGTTGTGAGTTTTCCTCTGGTTTTATTTCAATTTAAAATTTACATTACAGTTATTCTTTGTACTGATTCTTGAAATGCATCTCTGGGTATCAGGTCTCCTTTAACCAAACATTTGGGTTTTCTTTTTTGCAGGTTCACTCAGAATATGTCAGTCTTTCGAAGAGACATGGCTGAAGCTCTGCGCAGCGAAGGGGCCTCAGATCCCAGCAGTTTAGATATGATGAGTTGACAATAACTTTGGAAACAGAGCACTGACTAATAAACCAACTCTGAAAGTTTTCGGACCCTGTTATATTGTTAGATAGATATTTTGACCCTTGTGAAAACTATTTTTTTAAGATATCTTCTGCCTTTTTATATCTCTGGCCTAAATGCAAGGATTTATAATAGTGAAAACAATAAAAAATCAGCCTTAGTTTGAAGAAAGTTTTCAGCCTTTCTTATCAAAATTTATTTTCCTGTTATTTTATCTTTATGAAACAGTGTAGAAACAGTACTTAACCAAAGAACAAAATAAATACACATTCCTTCTAAACTTGTATTAGTTAATGATTCTCAGTTCTACACATAATAGTAAATAATATCTCATCAGTTAAAAACTCAGAGCTTATTCTGAGGTCATATTTGTTTGAAAATTAGATGAAAGCCGGTACAAATTTTATATGACATCTTTTTGAAATAATAAAATTACTATTTTTCTACAAAATGTTACAAATTTCTTTTCAGCACTGGTGGTTAATGACAATGTGGACAGCAAAGTAGAAGACTAAAAATGACTGGTTTAGGCTATGAGTAATAGCAAGAAAATATAGAACATTGCACGTAATAAAGAGATGATGGAGCAAGCCTTAATGAAGTACTGATGATGCTTTAATTTCACAAGTACGTATTTTCCCGGTCTTTGGAAACTGAAAAAAACCACAAGGAAATAAAGTTGTTAAAATACTGTTTGAAAAGAATAAAATCTATCCACCACTACAAAAAAGGAAAGCAGATAGTTACTGAGACTTACAGCCCATATTTAAATGGCGTGTGGCACAATGAAGATGAACGCATGCGTCTGAAACAGCAAATTCAGCAGATTTGTCTTCATCTCCCAGAGATCGTAAAAGAGTTCGGTGTGTACCAGAACAAAATCCTGCCTCCAGTCCAAAGCTCGCGCTTGCACTTGCCACCCAGGTTTTTGGGGAACAATTAGTATCGCTCTGTGGTGGGCAGGAGGGTCCTGCATGGGCTTAGGAAATACATAATTGAACTGAAGCAAGATCTAACAAAAACTAGAACTATTAAAGCAATAAGCCAGTTAATCATGTAGAAAAGCTATTATGTACAGTTACGAGCTACTGGTATTGGTTTTGAATTGTGTTTTTCTTCTTTTTTTTTTCTTATGTAAATAATCGATTACATGTGTTTTTCATGCTTGCTTACATTTGCATACTTAGTAATATTTCACCACTGTTTAGATAAGAATGGGAATGTTTAGTTGTGGCCAACAGGGAGGAAAAGTTCATGCCTGTATTTCTTACAGCTTTTTCCCAGTTTTTTTTCTTTGCAACTGTTAGTTTTCTGCACGTTTTTAAATTGCAGGAACTAAATCTGAACGGAAGTAATTTTCTTAAGCAGTTTTCTGTTTACGTTTAAGCTCAGCTGGAGAAGGTATTTAATCTGCATCCAAAGGGTCTGATTTCCAGGAGTGCTGAGCACTTGAGAAAATAATCAGTTGAGGTTACTAAAGAGCTGCAGATTTGGGGTGGTTTTATATGCAGCCTGATGCTGTGTGCCAAAGTTTGAAAACTTTGTGGAAAATATATGATCACTATCAACACGTCAAACACACAGGAATTAGCACGGTTGTTAACTTTCCATTTTGGTCCTTAAAGGAAGCTGGAATCTGTGCTGTTAAGTTGGATTTTAAAAGCTGCAATACTGAACTCCTGAACACATGTGCAGGACTCCCCATATGAGCTGGGGCTTGCGGAAAGGTTTCCCCACATCACCTTGCCATCGGGTGCAGAGCTCAGTGCCCAGCTCTGCCCCCTCCTTGCTGACTGTTCTGCCCGACAAACCCTCCGTTGCCTTGCAGCTCCGTACATTGGCATTAAAGGCTCAGGTGAAAGCTAATGGGTTCTGTGACTCCGTTTTCTTTTGTCATACAGTGGAAATAAATAGTGGTTGCATACCATCAGCGTGTGCTCACAAACCAGCCCATTTACTGGTTAAATTAGCTGCTCTGCTGAGAGCTGAAGCTTGGCATATTGAAAAGGAGAGGGCATGTGCCCCCGTAACTCGGCACTCAGGCTTTAGGGCTTGCTTTAATATACGGCTGCTGACTCCCCAGAGCGCTCCAGTACGTTTCTGAAATTTCCCTTCTAACACGTCCCTTGTTATAACTTACTAGTGAGATTCTAAAGAGCGTCTCATAAACTGGGCAAACTCGAGGCACGTGTTTGAACAGCGTTTCAGCCTTGGTTAACAATTGACAACAGGAACTTTTATTTAGAGTCACTGGTCATATAAATAAGCTTGCTTTTAGGGTAGGAAATGGATAGCATAGCAAATAGTGTGTTTTATGACTCCAGATTCTTTGTCGAGAGTCTTTACTGTCAGCTTTTTAAAAGGTACTGTCAAAGTGGGTACAGCCCAGAATTTCCTTGTGTGTTTACAAAGCACATGTAATGCCTTACACGTTTTCTAAAAAGACATAATTGCCTTAAGGGGTTTGGAATTTTTTTTCTCTTTTAAAAAAAAGTGGAAGCAATGGAATGGGAAACGTCAGAAAGGAGATGCCACTCAGACCTGAGTGATTTCATTGTGAGAAACCAATGCAGGCCTGTCTGATGACGTGAACAACTTGGGACTGTAAAATAGCTCTGATTCTCCCCCAAATGCATTCTATATCGCCATGGTAAAAAGCACCAGCTGCTGAATCTCAGGTAAGTGTCTGCCCCTCTGCGAGGGAGAGCAAACCACCCCTTAGACCAGCCTTATACGAGTCAGGCTCTGCTTGCTAGAGCAGGCAAAGGCAACTTTCTGGGGAAAATACAAAGTTTTAATGCCTTGCCCTCCTTGCGTAAGGAGGCTTTAAAGAAACAGCCACCAGCATATGCACACCTTACCAAATAATTCCTTAGACTTGTTAATGTTTTATTGTAGTACGAGTTTATGATGACAGCAAACCTTTCAAACTGTGGAGGGATAACATGCTTCCTTGCCATATTAAAAAATAATGTTAGTGTAGATTTTATGTACCATAGTTTAGACTGCTGTTAAGAGGTGCTTCTTTGACAAGGTTCTTTCTGAGGTTTACAGAAAGCATAATAAAATATGTAAGTTACATTTCTACAAACAAAAGCCATAACATAAGTTATTTATAAGCATGAGATCCAAACAGTATCACAATAAATAAACCTTAATGGATACCTGTGGCATCCATCCTAATGTAATTTGCCCAACAAAAGTCATATTTAGTAGAAAAACCTGGCAGCAGCTGCGTGTTGGTATATAAAATAAGAATGAAAGAGAGAAGGAAGCCACGCTGAAACACCGGCTGCTTTCCCGGGTTTACGCACAGACCTGCAGTACCTCCCAGCCTTCTCCTTCGACCCGGGGCTGGCGCTGCTGCTCAGGGAGACCAGATGTCTTTGCATCTTTCAGGGTTTGTCCACAGTACCGGGATGTTCCCAGTCGGCTTTGCTGCAGCCTGATTTTATCAGAGATGGCAGAAAGAAATTGAGCCCCATCTGCCTGTCATCCTCTGTGCTCTCTTCCCTTTCAGCAGTGGTTCCTTCCCCAGCGCTTCCCTCGTACCCTCCCCAGCTCATCTAGTCTCAAGCATTCGTGGACCGATGCATAAATTTTGAACTAAAAGTTTCAGCTTTTTTAATAGAACAGTTAAGGTTACCAACCCTGTGAAGATGCGCTTTGAAATGTGAATTGAAACCGCTAAGGCACATTAATCTGTCAAAGGCTGCGAGCCACCTGTAACTGTTTGCTCTGTGCATAGGCTTTAACTGTTTCCACCCACCAGGACGTGAAGGACGAGGAGGTTTATCGCATCCGTGTTCGGCCGGTCAGCCTCTGCTCGCAGAGCTGGTGCCTCCAGCTCCTGTGTGGAGGGGTACGGGGAATATACCTTGGCTGATGGGGAAAGGGCTGCTGAGGGCAGACCTCGGGTCCCCCAGCCCTCCCCTTCTGCCTGTGTGGGGTGAAGCTCTCCCCACCTGGAGCCAGGAGGGGTGCAGCCCTCCCAAGCTTTAAGGAGGGGGCAGAGGGGAATGACCTTTAGACTCCACAGCACCAGAGCCCTTGCCTCAGAAAAAGAGCAGCTGATTTAACCCTCGTGGCCTGACAAAACTGTGGATCCGCTCTGCTGAGCACAAGGAGCCGAGTGCCTGACCCTGGTGCTGGTCCCCAGGGAGGAACTGCCTGCCCGGGAGAACACGGCCACAGCCGTGACCGCCCCCCCCGGGGTCCCTCTCCATCACCGGGACGTGGCAGCGAGGCCAGCGCTTTGTCCTGGGCCCTGTTGGCTGCGGTGGCCCGCACCCAGGGGTGCTTAGCCCTGACGAGGAGGACCCATGGTGTCCCACGGGGCCCTGCAGGAGAACATACAAGGGTCAGGACCGCATCGCCCTCCTGTGTGCGGACCTCAACCCCTGCCTGCCCAACATGTCCCCCCGGGTGGGCGCAGCTGGGTACAGGCAGAGAGCTCCGGCAGCAGCTTGTTGCATGTAAGCTGCTTGTGACTGTCCCCTCCTCCTTCTCCTTCCCATGCCAGGACGCAGAGTACCCGTGTCCCTCTCCAGCCTGAACACCAGCATCACCCTGCCGGCCCCTTCCAGGGCTAGGGCTGAAGAACAACTTTGTGTCCTCTGTTGTACTGACTTCCACATGAATTGTATGTAATCGGCGATGTGCTAGACGCTCAAAAACCTGTTGGGTTTATGCAGCAATATCCGCCTAGAAAAGGCTGTGGAGAACAGGACTGGCCTTGCCCGCTCCAAGATCCACTGCCAAAGCCAGGAGCTACAGCGGAAACATCTTGGCATCTGCTGCTACTTTCTCCAGCAGCAAGGTATCGCCATTCCCTGTCACCCTATGGGAAGAGACAAAACCTGAAGCAACGGGCGATGCCTTCAGGGGGTGGCACATCCCCACAGCCACCGGTGCCCTGCAGCCCTGTGCTGGGCTCTGGCAGCGGGGGCTGCTCGCAGCAGGCTTGGGCTCGCATGGCTTCCCAGCTGCTGGGGTTAGAGACCAGCTCCCAACCTGTGCATTCCTGCATGTTAAAGGAGGGTCTGAGGACAAGGGAGGAGTTTGATATGCGAGAGCTGATATGGCCTTTAGCATCCTTTAAAGAAAGAGGATTTATTTGTGGCAGTGCGACAGCCAGCCAGGCAGCATAAAGATGCTGCTGAAGACCCAAGCTGTAGGTCAGATGCTGGTCAAAGCCTTCTTCCTCTACGCACTGGCTTCCAGCTGTTAGGCAGTACCTTGGGTGAGGGTCACTGCGACCGTTGCTGGTCCCAGGCCCCAAAGGAAGGAGCCTTTGGAGGAACTGGAGCTTTCCGACCCCAGACAGGTGGTAGGTACCCAGCAGGACAGCGTGCTGGGGGACACGGACCAGGACCTGCACAACCAGAGTGTTGGGGAAGGGGCAATGCGAGAGGAGGTGGCAATGCAGAAATGCAGCTGAAGGGATGTGCCAGGCCAGCCACTGCTCTGAGCAGCTCCTTGAGGCAGTACAAGGGCCAGCACTCGGCTGGCCTAAAGCCCCAGTGCAGCAGTTAGCAGCGGTTGAAGCACGTACTCAGCAGTTTTGGGTGTGATCCAACCCCTTAACCACCTGGGCTCCCTGAAGACCCTGAGCCTGTATTCCCACAGCATTGTCACAGGTGAATTTGCCGCTGCCGCCTCCTGGGATGAGCTCTGTGGGCACTGCTGGGCACCACAGCCCCAGGGATGGTAGGGACACTTACCGGGCACCATCAGGTGTGCCCACAGCACTTCCACTCTACCCCTACAGCTGCATCGTATACATATCGTTTGCAGGCCGTATGGCTGTTTAAAGCATGTGCGATGGAAGGGCTCCCCAGCCAGGCACCGCATCGCAGCCCATTTGTGAGCAGCCGTGGCAGGCGCAGGGAGGTTATCAGCAACCCGCTGGCCTCTGTGCAGCCTCGGAGCATCTGCTGGAGCCCGACTGGCAGCGCCTCGTGCGTCCGAACGGGCCTCCCTGCCCCTGCGTTCCCTGCAAGAGCATCAATCACGCTGTGGCCCCCTGCTCTCGGGCGGCTGCACTCAGCAGCTCGGTAGGAACTGCGCAGTAATGCACCATCAATTAACGGCCCATTATTATAAAAAGCTGCCTACTGGTTTGAAAAGGCTGGAGAAGCTCCGCAACGGTTTCTCTTGGTCTCATTCCCAGAGACCTGTCCCTCTCACCTTTGAAACAAAATGCCTCATTTTAAAAATAATTAATGGTAAACAGTAGAAAAAAAGAAGTGTAATGGATCATTTGGCCCACACTACATTTGGACAGTAAATATTTAACTGAGGCTACTTTCCAGCAGAGTGGCTGAGCTGCATGGAAGGATGCTGCGCATGCCCGTTGGGGCTGCACATCCTCCTCAGCCTGTGGGGCTGAGCCCATCCCTTGGGGGGGCTCTGTGCTGTGCCCTGCCTGGCACAGGTGGCATGGGACGCTCTCAGGGTACAGCCAGATTTAAATCTGTGGGCTGCTCTGGGTTCCTGTTGTGCCATCCATCGTTGGCCCCAAGGTGGTGGGAGGATGACAGGGTGGGAGGGATGCCTGAGGCCGCTACAGGGAATGGACCTTCTCCATTCGGTCTCCAGCTGCTCAGTGCTGGGGTTGGATCCTAACGGGGACTACTTGTCCCTGCTCTCGAGTAGTGTGCTTGTCCTTGGGGAACCCCCAGGGCCCCTTGGTGGGGAGAAGCTGAAGTCCCTCTGCATGCCATTACCCACCAGCCCAGTCCACCTCCCTGTCTTCACCACTCCCAGGCACTAAATAACGTCCTGGCTCGGCCAACCACCTCTGGATGGAGATTTCATTTTCCATGGTGCTGGGACCTGCCCAGGAGAGACACCATCCTGTCACTCCTCTGCTTTCCAGGAATGGCTGTGGCTACTGGAGCTGCAGGGCTGTTTCTTCCCCTTTGTGGCACAGCCCAAGGGCCTGGACATGGATGTGGCACATGTTGGTGCCTGTGGCACGCAGGAGCACCTGCCGGCAACACAGCTGGGGTCGCCACCGGCAAACTTGCTCCAAATGTGGATACAGAAGTGTCCAGTACTGTGGTGGAGCTGCCTTGCTCTTCAAAGGCAGAAGCATTTGGGGTTGGGTCACTGCATATTTCATCAGGTGTTTTTATTATCTCATCCTACAGGAAGCACTTTAAAAGCTGAACAGCGGCATTAACTGTTGCCGGGCAGGTGGGGGGTCCTGCGAAGATGCCCTCCTGCCTCAGCCTTCTGTGTTTCAAGCCCAAAGACATTCCCGGGGCTGAGGAGGGCACGTGCACACCATAACCAAACCCAGCAACTGTGATGGGCTGTGGCACGTCCCCCTCCATGTCCCCGTCCCCCCCCATGGCAGCCAGGCCTGGGAGCAGCTCCGGGTTTCAGTGATGGATGACGCAGATGCTGCGTCTCTGCCCCCAGTGAAAATCTGGGCAGGGGTCCCTTCTGCCCAGTGGTGCCGGAGAGATGGTGGCTCCTCTTACATAGGGTTACTTACTTTTTGTCACCTCTTAAATACGTCCCCCCTGGTGTTTGCAGGTGGCCGGGTGCAGCGCTCTCCAGACCCAGGCCGCCTCGCCAGCCCCGAGCAGCCCGACAGAGCTGGCCCAGCCACGCTCCATGCCACGGCCACGCTCCATGCCACGGCCAAAGGAGCCGTGCCGTGGCGCGGCCACACCGTGCTGCCGGCACCGTGCGCTCGGTACTACATCTCGGTATAATACTCGTACAACGTGCCGTCTCGGTTTTACAGCGAACGACATGTTGCACCTCTTAGCTCCGCAACAGCTTCCCTGCACCCGCCCCCCCCCCCTTCCCCGCCAAGGGCTCTGCCTTCCCGGCCTCCCCGTGCCCGCGTGGCTCCGGTGGCTGCCCCACTGGTGCTGTGGGCCTGCCCGGCTGCCGGGGGTGCACCCGGGCCCAGCCAGGCACTGTGCCGCTAGCGCTGCGCCCGCTCCACCCCCCTGTGCCTGCATCAGAGACACCCCTGCAGCTGGCTGCTTACAGCCGGCACTCGCAAGCTGGCCTCGGGCCGGGCCGCGCCATGCAAAGGCCCGTGCCGTGCCACGCCTGGGGCCTGGCTGGAGCCCAGCCGGGTGCGGGGCTCTTCACACCCAGCTGCACCCCTGTGATCGGGAACTGCCTCGGCACAGGGCGCTGGGAACACCCCGCGGGTGCCCCGTGCCTGCCCGGGGGTCCCGCTGCCCAGCCGCCCCGCCCCGGCCCGGTGGGGCCGGCCCCGAGGTGGGTCCGGCTCCCCGACGGCACAGAGCAGCCCGGGTTCGGGTGGGCACGTTCACGGCCGCACCGCGCTCACCCCCGCAGGCACACCCACCCCCACACACACCCCTCCCCCCGCCCCGGGCACTGCT
>JANZLQ010000044.1:3084825-3104584 GCA_026212715.1 Elanus axillaris | reverse complement strand
GGGGGGGGGTGGGGGGGTATGCGGCCGGTAACCGCCGCCCCCCCCCCCCGGTTGGGGAGAAGGCCGGAACCGCCGCCCCGGAGCGGGCGAGCGGCCGGGAGGGACGGCGCAGGGCCCGCCGCTTTCCCGGGAGCGGCGGCATCGCCGGGGTCAGGCCCCGCCGGTCCCCGGTAATTTCTCCCCCCCAGCCCCGCTGTACCGAAGCGCCTCCCGGCAGGAACCCAGCTGTTTTCGTTTTCCTGCCTTTGCTGCCTGTGCCCGTGGCCCGCCAGCTGCGGAGCGCGTTTAACAACCTGACGGGGGGGCGGGGGGGTGTGGGTTATGTGTGTGTATTTTTAAGAACGAACTCCCGTAGTTCTGCGGGTCCAGGTGACGGGTCCTCCAGCAAGGGCGGAGGGAAGCTGCGAAAACGACGTTTTTCAGAAACCACCCATGGGCAGGACCCCGGGCACCCTCCGACCGCCGAGGCCGTGTCCCGCGGGGGGGTGGGCCAGCGCAGCCCAGCCCCCGGTTACCGTAAGCCTGCAGAAGTTTAGAGCCGGTCCCGGCCCCGGGCTCGCTTGTCCTCCGGCCCGGCCACGGCAAAGGGGATTTTAGGGGGAGGAAGAAAATCTTTCCCTTTCGCTAATCCTTTTCTCAGCGGTACCAGGGCAAAGGCTCCGGTCGGAGCCGGGATTTGGTTTGTCGGGGGAAGGTCGCGGAGGTCCAAGTCCGGGCACGCCGTGGGTGACGGTGCTGGGACCGTGCAGCTGCTCTCGACCGGCGCCGTTCGCCAGCCGGGAACGTGCAGCCTGCGCTAGAAAACGCCGATCGAGGGGAGGTGTCTGGCAAGGAAGAAGAAGAAAAAAAAAAAAAAAACCAACAACAAAAAAACCCCCACCAAAACAAAACAAACAAAAAAACAAACAACGGGGAAATCTATACCTGGCCACAGGGTGTGGGGAAACGCCGCGCTCCTGCGGTGCGTGGCCCTGTCACCGTCCCCAGGCAGAGCCCTGCTGCTGCTCTGCACCAGCCACAGCCTTTCCCCGCTCGTCTCCTTCGTTCCGCTCCGCGGCGATGCGCTGCCGGTGAGCGGCGGGGCCAGCCCCGCTGCACCGGGGCAGAGAGCGCAGCCCGGCCGGGGGTCCTGCCCGGCGGATCGGCGCTGGGTTTGGCACCCGCGGGTCGCTGCTCCTTGGGCACAGCGGCAGGGACGCGGCTGCGGTGCTCTCGGCATCGGCGCCCGGTGCGGGGCAGAGAGGAGAAAGCGGAGCGCCGTTCGCAGAACCGGCAGGAGGAATCCGCTGTTAGCTAAAATGTGGAAGAGTAAAGCTCTGAATAATGCAAGGGGGGGTGGAATACACGGGTACCCATATTCACACCTGTATTTGATATTGGGTTTTATCTCTACCACCTAACATCTACGAACTGCGTTGTTTTCAAGACAGACCTGGTCTTTAACTGTTCAAGCGTCCCATGACCATAAACTTCGGTATTCCCGATTTCCCCGCAGTTTCTCCCAAACTGCTGTAAGCCAGAGGCTGTGCATTTGCAGAGAGCATAATGATGCTGCGTATTGCCGGAATCGGCTTTGTGGCAGGCGAGGACCGAGCGCTCTCGGCCCCGTTAGGGAAAGCAGCGCCCAGCGGGTCCGAACCCGGCGTGGCAGCCCGGGCAGCGCTCGGCCTCTCCTCGCCGCTGCTGCCGCCCGTGGGGTGTGCCACGGGCAGCGGGGTCAAGCCTCGGGGCGCGCCAACTTTCCAAAGGACTTCAGGAACCGGTGGCTTCCATTTCAGCCATCCGAATAGTTACCCAGCAGTGGAGCTTATGTACTGGGAGCTGCGCGCTTGGGCTTGCTGGGGTTATGGCTGGTGCCTTTTGTTTCGGAGGAGCTGGTCTCGAGGTTGCGAGATGTGCTGAGTACGAGGGAGACAGGCTGCCTCGTACATCCACGTCATGTAAGACAAGACTGCGTGGGCGGTACGGGGGTGCTGATGTGAGCGGTCATGCTGAAGGGGACAGAAGTGGGGGTTACCTCCAATTACTCTGTCCAGTAAACTCCAGTGTTTGTAGGAGCCTCAGGAAACACCGGTGGGAACAAATACACAATTATTTCCCTCTGTGGATGAGAGCAGGGTGTTCCTGCCAGCCTGATTCAGGTGTGACAAGGTCGTGTGATGGTCCCTGCTGTGTATCTCTGAAGGTCCATCAACAAAGCCACCCATGGGGGCTTGTACAGACTTTAGACCTTTCCAGCCTGAACCTCTCCGTCCCAAGGAGTGCAATCCTGGGGGATATGGGTGCCCCGTGGAGGAGAGGGCACCTTTTGGGGGTGGGCTGGCTGTTGTCCTGATCCTGTTGGTTGTCCCGGCCACGTACTGCACTTGGGCTGTGTGGTGGACCCCTCGAGTCGGGCTGTCGCGTTCGGGCAGCTGTTGGACTTCCCCATTTCTGAAACTGCCTTCTTGCAGTGTGGGCTCTGGCTAGTTGCGGGGGAAGGTGGATTATCCCCCCCCCCCCGTTACTAAACGCTCCTTCACCTCCATGGGAGACTTCTTAAAACACTCCACTTAGAGGATAAAGACCAGTGGTGTGCAGGCAGTCTGAGGGCAGCAGCTCCTGCAACTGTATTGCAGCATGGCTAATTCAGAGGGAGTCATTTGAGCATAAGCAGTGTAAGTCTTGTGATGGAGATGTGGTCTGAGAGTGCTGAAGACGCTCTACATCCCATCAAGCTGAGTTTTAATACGTTGATGGTCGATGCTGCTATAAAATTGATAATTCTTAGCATTTGGATGATCTTTCTGAAGCAGTCTTAAATCTGCAAGTGAAACATCGTCTCTGTGCGTGTGTGCTCCGGAAAGCCCATGCTGTGTACTCACATTCCCCCCTATTCGGAAGTTTTAAGCCAAGAAAAACTCATGTTTGCTGAACAGGGATGGAAAAAGGCAATGGGAGTTAAGGATTATCGAACTACCAGTGGGACTTAACTTTGGGCGGATTGCTTTCTGAACTTTCCTTAATTACGTGCGCAAGTGGTTTCCCGTGTAGGGTCAAGCAGCCGAGTGGGTGGATGCACAAGGCAGAGCTCAGCGTAACTACAGCTGTGTGGAGGAACATCGAGCATTTCCTCAGAGTCTCTCCTGACTTTGCTTTAAGCCCAAACCCAAAGCAGCCCCCATACCATGCTCGCATGCGCAGGCACAACCCCTCTCAGGATAAAAATGGCTTCGTAATTTGCATCTCTCAGCATTATTTTGTGCCCAGGGTATTAGATGTTACGAAGTAATGCATGGTGATCAGATCTGTATAGGCAATTCTTTTCCTAAATGGGCCTTAAAATCAATGGGTTATTAGCTCTCCTTCTCCACTCCGTGATGAAAGCTCGGTCCTGTTAAACATGCAAACTACACTATATTCAAAGCCTTGGTTTACAAAAGTGTTTTGCTCAGCTAGGTCATAATTTAGCTCATTTATAGCTAACATAAATAATACTGAGATTTACACCTCACACCTATGAATTTTCCTTGAAGCATGTATTTCTGCACTGCAATCATCCCCACTGCTGATGAGGAGTAATTTAAGGGCTGTGACTCACCCAGGTGAGTGCTTGCTCATATAGCTGCTCCTCCTCAGTTGGTAGAATCCCTTCTCATGTGTTGCCTCAGCAAGTTGGACCAGGTGGATGAAAATATTTGCCTTCTGTGCAGGTGGGCATTTTTGGGAGACAGGGTATATATACCATTTGCTTTAGGCTATTTGAGGCATTTCCCTTCAATGCTGTGTGTTTCCCTTGCCCACCCTCTTGAGTCCATTGAGCTCTTAACTTTTTCCTGACTCATAGCAGAAGAGTAGATATTTCTACTTGGTGCCCACTTGCTTTTGAGGATCTGAGTTTGCCTCCTGGAGGCACCCAGTTAGCTTGGAAGGGCAGGGCTATAGTACAGTTGGTGGCAGTTTGGGACCTATATGCTCTTCCCCCTTTTGGGGGGGATCTCTCTGCATTTCTAAGCATTTCACATCTCTTAAAAATATGCTGTTAAGGTTAGAGCAATAATGGTATTTAGATATTTTATTCCAATTAATTTAATTTAAGGGTAAGAGATAAAATATACTTTCCAGGTCATGGTGGAAAATAGGAGCTAGCTGCCTAAAGGCATCCCTGCGTTGTGCATTCAGAAATGTCTACACATCCTTTGCAGGATGTGCCCAGAGCTGGGAATACTGGGGAGTGAAGAGCAGAGACATTTGACATGGGTCTCACACTCTTTAGGCAGCACAGATAAGTGTTTTGGTACTTCTGTGGGAACAATCTGTTGCTGCTCTCTGCACTGGGTGGTCTGAGCTCGGTGAACTGCTGTGATGTTGGATGACCACGCACTGCTCCACCGAACAGTGGCCTGAGCTTGCTGGGGTGCTGAGTGGAGCATGCTCCAAACACCCTCACAAATCCAGACCTCAGGCCATTCTTCAAAATTAAAAAAAAAAAAAAAAAAAAAAGTGAAATCTACCTCTGCATAGTGAACTCCCACAGCAGATCTTCCGATAATGTCTGGTATACAGACATCAAGGGTACCGTGCTGATCCTTGGTGAACTTTCCAACCTGAGCCTGCAAGTATTTAATGTACCTCCTGGGAGTTCCACTGCTGCTGTGGCTGCTTCGCTGTGGAGCATCACGCACTTTCACATGTAAGAGTCAGTGGGAGCAGGACCTTTGTTACTACCAGCATGTGGTGTTTGCTGGGTCCTTCGCTGCTGCTCTGCCCCATGGCAGGACCACGGGGATTAGACCCAGCTGCTTCTGTGCCAACCAGGCCTGCAAAACTGTACCAGTGCTCAGCATACCTGTGCCTTGTCCTAGTCTGGACCTGTTTGCCAGAGTTTGAGAGCAGTGTGCTGTAGCGCATGGGGAGGGAATGGGGATGTGGGAGAAAATTGCTCTGTCTCCAGCTCTGTCACTCATCCAAGCTGCTTGAACAAATCTCTGCACCTCATCAGGTAATTCTGTATGTTACATGTTGGCAGTGAGATGCATTTCCCTCTGTGCTATGACCAGCTTTCTTTAGGAACTAATCCAGGTGGGAAGTGGACACTGTGGAAAATCAGTGTGAGCCCTGTGGCCCAGTGAAGGTCCTCGGGCTTCAGGGGCAGGAAGGTTGGACTGCACAGGCACAGCTGGCAGCGTCTGGTCCGTTGTCTGTGTGCCTGAACCTCCAGCTCTCTGTTCAGGTGAATCCTTATCTTTATATACTTTTTATTAGGGACACCAGGCACAGTCTCATTGCCTTGGTTTTATTGTCTTTCAGCTCTGGACTAAATAGCAGCTGGATGGAGGGGATAAAATTCATTGTCATGTTTTGCCTACAGTATTACTGGGCTTCTTCAGTCTTTTGAAAATGGAAGGTCATCAACCCCTGCCAGGCTCCTTAAATGACTTAAGCTCAGTGCCACAAGTGTTCCAGAATGCTCAAATGATCCCATTAATTTGGCATCCAGTATATGCTGCATTATACATACCGACTTCCATTGGCACATGCCACATCCAATCCATTAGTTGTGCGCAAATGCACTTAAGTTTTTTATTGCTCTTAGTTTTGTGTCATCAGCAAAGAAAGGTAAAGTTGATCTTCATCTAAATCACTGACATGGATTATTGCAATTGATTACAACGAAGAAAGAGCTTTTCAAGTTTCAAAGTTATGTTGTCTTTTATTTCCCCAAGTAGTAATCTGTACTGTTTAAGTTATTGCACAAGAACTGTCTCTGTAAGAGCTGTCCGTATTACATTCCTCGTTGAGAACATTTGTGTTAGTAGGCTGTCATGATTCCCCCCAGTTCTGTACAGCACACTGCTTTTATTCCTTCTGGTGGCAGAAATGCACTAAAGGTTCTTTATTCAATCCAGCTACAGAAGGAAGAAAAGGAGCAAGCTGCGTGCCTGCTGAAGCTAATGTACACTGGTTTGGGATGTTGTGTTTTAATGTGAAAGTAAATTATCTATGATTAGAAAAAGAATATTTTATTTATCGTTTAATCCAGCATTCTTCTTAAGCTTAGCTCCTTTACTGGGCTAGTGTGTTTAAGACACCTGAGCATCCAGAGAGAGCAGCACACAAGGGAAGGATGTGGCTGAGCATCACACCATTTTTCTGCCCAGCTATCAGTTATGAACAACAGCAAAAAAAATTAGGGAAGCCATTAGTACATCCTTCCAGATCACCCTGCTTGCCCTGTGCCAGGAATGCTCTCTGTGTATTCAGGTCCTTTACAACTCAGTAATCCCCAGCGTTTATACTGTGCCCTTCTCAGGCAGACACTTGCAGCCAGGCTTATCTTTGCACAGCTCAGGAGTCTTGTTAAAATCCAGGGGGCTGGTTAAAATCAACTCTATGTTTGCAAGAGAAAAGCTTCAGCTTGAATTCAAGGTGCTTAACTCCCAGGTACTTTCACGGGGCAGTAGGTGCCAACGTGTCTGTGAGAAGACCCTCTGCATCTTCAGGGGCTGAACCACCCCCCCCTCCCCGCCCCGAGCAGCCTGGCCATGTCTCTTCTCTGCGTGGCTCCCACCACTTCAAGTCTCTTCAAAATTCCTCACCTGCCCTAAGGGCAGCAGTTCTTAAAACATGATCATGTAACTTAACTTGAAAAACTAATTATTAGTTAATAAAGCTTGTGGTTTATGGACTGGAGTGCTAGAAAAGCCTGGCTAGAGTACGAAGCTGTTAAACACAAAGACTGCTGGAACAGTTCAGCTTTATAATATGAGCGAGAGAGGGCCAGCTCTTCATTTGGTGTAAATCAGCAGAGATCCATTAAGTTCAGTGGATCTCATCTACTTTACATCAGCTGAGGACATGACCCCCAAGTACTTGATTGGTGGTATAATATAAAGACATTAGACTCTCTTCTCTTGTTCATCAGCACACGTCGTTCCCATTAATGGTAATGGGAGCAGCCTGTAAGGGAATACGCAGCCACGGGTGGGTACGGCTGGTGCCGGTCCGGTGGCCGGGCTCATCGGGGCTGGCGCTCTGTAAAGCTGCTTGCCAGCCTCCAAAGAGTCGGTGCTCTCAAGTGGAGAGGGAAAGCAAAGCAAAACGGTTAATAATTAAAGAAGCCTTCAAATCTTTCGCTTGGACCGAGGGGAAGGAGCGAGAGCTCTGAGGGCGCCGGTGTTGGGGCTTGGTGCGTGCCACAGTCCTCGCCGTGCCGGCAGCCTGCCAGGACGAGATGGGGCTGGGGCTGGGTCGGGGAGCAGCATCGCTTACGCCATTGTGTCAGCTATGGCACCAGCCATGGCATGAGCTGTCTTTTCCTTGGAAATCTGGAAAATAGGGAGTTTTGCCACAGCTGAAAATGTTTCTAGGTCCAGACAAAGGGCATCCCAGGAGCAGCCTGGGATGGACCCTCCTGTCTGCAGCCCACGGGCAGAGGGTCTAGGCTGTGCTGTTCCTCCACGCCAGCTCTTCTCCTGTCCCCTCCAAATGTGTGCCCAGCACTGACTGTGGGAGCAGCGGTGAAGCAGAGAGGACAGGGGTGCTTCAGAGCTGCAGATCTGAGAGAAGGCAAAGGTGCTCCATCAGGCTTTTTTGTCAAATCTCTTTTCTTACGCCTTTTACACCCTTGAGGTTTGCACACAGGCAGGCAGGTGGGTGCACTGCGGAATGTGGCTATCTGCAGGGTTGATGTGTAGGAGATGGCTCCTTCATAGGCAGTGGAGACCTGTTGGTAATTCATCTCATTTTGGTTCTGGCATTTAAAAAGAGGTTTGGGGAGCTGCAGTCCTGCACCCTACTTCATGGATTCTCCTAATCTTCGCTCCTTAATGGAGCTTCAAAGCAGTACTTGGCCATGCTTCTCCTGGAGCTTCTTAAAATATTGTTTCTCCTCCTCATGGCATCTGCATCTTCTGCAGGTGCTCTGCTCCTGGCTGTGACACGCATTGCCCTCTCTCAGGTCACAGCTTGGGTCCTTCTGGTCTTGTGCAGCTCCTCAGCCTTTATTTTTGGTCAGTCCTTTGGTAGCTGCTAAGCACCCTGCTCCCAGTTTTCCTCTCTGCGTAGTGCACGTTTGCTCTCCGCCTGGAGCCAAGAGTCCCCTTAGCATTTTACTGCTAAAATGGCATCCTAATGTTGCTCTGTCTTCTTTTTGTAGGGTTGCAGAAAAACCCCAAACAAGTGGGATGTTGCATCTTGCCCAGAAGAGGCTGAGATGGGTAATTGATTCTGAAAGCAGTTTGCACAGTCGGGGACTCGCTTGCTGAAGCTGTTGCATTGCACTGGGGAGCTTTGCCGTTTCGGTGCTCCAGCGGAGCAGCTGTTGTGCCCGGCATCGCTTCCAGCTTGTTATGAGCTGTGGAGGTTCCCGTGTCCTCAGACTGTTCATCAGGAATGCTTTCAACTTGAATTTGACCCCTTTATTCAGCAGGAGGCCAACGGCAAGCATGGGGCTGGTGGGTAAGAAGGCTTTTCTGTGCCTGATTTGGCACGTCAGGGTTAGTGGTTTCACTTTGAAACACCATTTTAGAGTCCTCAAGCTCAGTGCGTAGACACCTTGTGCTGCATCTCCATGCGGCAAGAGGAAATTGTCTCTGAGAGCCCAAGTAGGAAAAAAGCCTTTTCTACCCCTCCCAGGCTGAAATATTTTGGAGTACCTGGAATAAATGAAGTTTTCAGGAAAAAACACTTGCAGGACCTTTTTGGAGATCTGAAACGTGATCCTCCTCTAAACTCATCAAGGGTAGAAATCGTAGGGGTTTAGGTTTTTTTTCTGCCTTGTCATGCTTGTGGCTTTCCTACATTGATCTTTATGAAGTTGACCTTCTCCATTTCAATCTCTGCCAAGTGCTCAGAGGGGAAAGGATATAGTTCTGCTCTATGGGGGGGGGGGGGGGCTGGAGTAAAATCACTACACTCTTTTCACTGCCGTACTGAGTAAGGCAGGGAAAATAAAGCAGCCTGTGTCCCTTCCTCACGTCAGGACTCTCTTTCAGACTGCAGACAGTTGTCTAAAAACCTTCTTAGATGGAGCTTCCAACTTCCTCTGCGTGATGGACCCTCAAACTGCTCCTAGGGAGAGGAAACTCCCATCTTGACACAAACGTCCCATTCCCCAGTTTGAGCTTTTATCTTCCTGTGCTGTTCAGAATTCATATGGACAACTCATTTTCCCTGTTCATTCTGCCAGGTACTCTGACAGATCTGCAAAGGCAGTTGTCTTCTTTTCTGTACCCTGCACGCAGCAGAGTCTTTCAGTCCTTTGTCTAGGTCTAGGCTGTGGTCCTACAGCTCAGGTGGGACTTCATGAGTGGGAGGTAAACCAGAGGACACCGAGTCGAAGGGTGCAACACAAATCACTGTTCACTGTTTCAGATGGAAACAAAAGAGAACCTGCCTCAGTCTTGTCCATCTCAGTTTACTTCTGCCTCCTTGCTTGCTCTTGATTGCCAGTCTGCAGCTTTCCAGCTGCAAACTGAATGCTTCCCCATAGCTGTTGGCTCGTCTTCACAAGGGTGTTTGTTTTGTTGCTTTGCTCTGTCTTCTCTGGCCAAGACTCTTCCTTCTTACCACTTAAGGTTAACTGTGGGGCAGAAGCAGAAATGCATGTGAGGCATGATTCGCACTCTGGCCATGTTGGTTTTGGCACAGTGAGTGAGGTGGGAGAGCTCTGAGGGTGGATGGAGCAAGAGCTGGAGGGGAGGGAGCGGTGGAAGTGTGGAGAGTGGGAGAGGTGCAGGGGAAGATCAGCAAGAGGAGACATCCCTGACCTCTGTCCATGCCTGGAAGCCCGAGAAGGAGGGAGGAAGCCAGGAATGGAATCAAAAAGCAAAGCTGGAGGTGGGAGTGATGGGAATGGCTGGGAGAGAGCAGGGGAAGGGCTGTGTGGAGCCACAGTGGTGGGGAAGGGACAGAGCTGCCCGGAGCAGTGGGAAGCTCTGCCAGGGGACTCTGCTGGACTTTCAGGTGGAAAAGAAATCTTTTTGTGTTTACGACCACAGTGCAGTGGGGCTGTAGGTGAGCAGGTGGTCAGGTATTGCCTTAGAAATGGAAACAGTTTGGTGTGAGTTCATACTGAGGGGCAGGGAGGGAGTAATTTCTGTCCATAGTGTTTTGGGGTCCCATTGAATGGCGAGCGCTGGGACATCTCTGTGGTGAAACCACTAGATCACTGAGCAAGCCAGAAGCCAGCAAAAATGCTAAAACGTGGCAAGAATGACTTAAAAATCCTGCAGAGTGGTGAAAGCAGTGGTTACACGAACAGCTGAAGAAGGTGGGTGGAAAGAAGGGAAATTGTGTGTGCGGAAACCCAGGCGAACGCCCCTCCAAACAACAGGATGCTCCTAAAAATGGCTCTGCCAGCGGCTCGCAGCTAGTGGCTGGAGCACACCCGGGCGAAGTGGGGCGCGGGCGATGGCTGCCCAGCCGACATCTGTGTTTGGTGACAATAGCACGGCCTGACAAGTTCATTGTAGCTCGGCACAGGGCAGCAGGTGGGAGAGGCAGCGTGTGCAGCCACCTGCTCGGCCGCCTGTGCCCCCATCCCCCGGGGCCGCTGCCACGGATGCTCCGCTGCATCCTGGCCCAGGGGAGGGGTGGTCAGTGTGCTGCCCCTAGGTAGGATGAGGGGTGGACACCCACCCACGGGGTTTATGTCAGAGGGGGGGTCTTGAAATAGCTGTGGAAGGGTTGTGCTTTTACCTTTTAGAGATTTCACTTGGTTAGAGAGCAGTACTTTTTTTTTCGTGACAAAAAAAGAAATCTGTTTTAAGATAATTTTTGTGTCTGGAATTTAGCAATGTGTCATGGAAGGCTCAAAGATGTATGAAAACAGATGAGGAAAAAAACAAAGCAGCCCAGCCAAATCCTACACCTGTAACTCTTCCTGAACCCACCAGGCAGTGAGAGAGCTCAGCTGCTCTCAGCACTTGGCTTGTGCTATCTGAATGTCATTATTGTACAATAGGGTTTGATCTGAATTGGCATCGTTCTTGCCAGGGAGTGAATGGACTGAGAGCGACTGAAAGCAGCCAAGGAGCCAGCCTCCCACGCCTGTGCTAAGTGAGTACTCGTGCAACAGTCAGCTCTGGTTTAGAGGCCAAAGTCAATTCAGAATAACACCAATAAACTGGGGCCGTTCACTTCTGATCAGCCCTGCTGTAACTCAGGGAGAACCGATAGGGAATTTTTTCTCCTCTCTCTCTGCAAGTGCCAGCTAGGAACAACAGGGTCTGTCTGATTCAGGGTGGCACGAGGAATTCGCTACGTCCTGATGTTTGGTGTACAAGTCTGTTTTCTGAGCTCTTCACTAATCACTCGTATGCTGGGACAGAGCATTCATAGAGCTGTTCTGATTTACTGAAAATCTGGCTCACGGGTACCATTTAACAATCCTGTTGGTTGCCAAATGCTTCAGCGCACGTTTCTGGTTTGAGTTTTCATCTTCATAACCGCATGCATTTAGTTTTCCTGATTGCGTGTACAAATGCTTGTCTAGACTGACAGCCATATGTGGGGAGCTGGGAAAGGCAGCAGAACTGCAGATCTAGCTAAGAGGTTGGACTGAGCTGTACATTTTTGTCTGGCTAGGCTTGCACCTAACCCCCCAGTGTGGGCTTTGTGTGCCACTCCAGTGCAGTGCTGAAGATGATCCCTTCGGTCTGTACCGCTTACAGATGCAGTGAGTAAACACAGATCTGAATGCAAAGATACGGGTTCTATAGTTGCATTAAAATAGCAGGCTTGCTTCTGATGTGAAAAGCCAAAATAACCACTAATGCAGAATAATAAAAAAAAAAAAAGAGTAGCTGGAAATGCTTCTGTCTTCATGCAAAAGCCAAGCTCCACGTTGTTTATTTTGGTGCCAGATACGGTATGGCAGAGCTGGTTTCATAGGAGTAGCTGCTGCTGGTGGGAGCTGAAGGTGGTGCAGCACCTTTCCTGGGGGGCACGGCATCTCTGGGAAGCCTGTCTGTCCGTCCTCCTGTCCCCCTGACTCTCCAGGCTTAAATTGGTCTTAAAAAGGGCTGCAAGACTCACCCCTTTAGCTGAGCTTCCTCAGCTCACGGAGCGCAGCGCTTGAGTTCTTTAATTAAAAATGTGTTGCCAGGTTTCAGGGAATCTCAGGGTTAGAAGTTTTTTGGTACCTACCTCTGGTGTTTTCAGAGGTCCACTTAGAACAACAGGAAGATTTAAATGGATGCTTAAAAAAATCAGCTTAAGGTATTTAGAGATTTGCTTTTAATTATGAAGAGTAAATTAAAAGGTAGAGTTGTTCCATGGCAAGGTCATCTTAATTCAGTGTCTAATAATACAGGTATTACGTTTCTCCTGAATAAAGCCTTATTTGAGCTAAGATAATTTGTTTAAAAAGTAATCCAGTCTTGAATGAAACATTCCTAATGATGAAGAATCGATTCGAAATTTAAGTGCCTAAATAGAGTCGCAGTAAAAAATTATCTCTTGCTCCTGTTTTTTTTGCCTGAATTTGTATAATTTTAGCTTCTAGCCGTTGGACTGGTGGTACACTTTTTTGCTCAAAGCTGCCATTTCTGAGTCCTGCGTAGGAGACTCATGTTTACTTCACCTCCAGGTTTCCCTTTGTTCAACTTCACAAACAGAACTGCTCCCATCCTCTCTCTTTACTTCCAGAGGGGTCTCTCCCATTGGAAATGTGATTTGCTGGAGGCCAAGACAAAGTCCTGGAGCAGAGGATGCTCTCATGAATCAGTGTGATGCTTCCCCGCTTCTTACGTATTCTGTTGTACAGCTTCAGTTTTCATGCTGAGGCTTTTCTTTTAGTGGTTGAATTAATCTTCCCAACATCAACATAAAATTAGCAACAGTCTGTCACCAGCATGGCTTGAATTTGTTTCCCCAGGAAATAATACAAGTGGCCTTACTCTTATTTTATCTTAGGAATGGTGTGTAACCACATCACATCCCAGAAACTACTGGGGGACAAACTGGAGACCTGAGTCTCCCAGCAGCCCTGAGAGCATGGAGGAGTCAGTTTGGCAATGTGGGATAAGGACTGTAGTTATATCTTGATTATGCTAAAGTGGCCAGGAGTGAAATAATTAAAATATAGATATTTGCTTTCTCCTGAGTTTCAGAGTTAACAACCCATTCTGCCAAGCAGGGCTACTTCATATGTCAAGGATCTCAGGTTCTTCAGACACAGAAAGTCTCGAGAATATTAATCTCTCTTATCCGCGAGTCACAGGATTAGTCTGAAAACAATTAAAGTAAATTTTAATTCTTGAGCTCAGTTTGCTTGCCAGTTCTGTGAGTGTGCACACATGGCACCGTCAGGGTAAAGCCTGTGTTTGCATCTATTCTGCTCGCTGCCCACCAGCACGGCACGGCACGGCATGGGGGGAAGTGGGTGTCAGAAGAAGATATTGCAGCAAGATACCTGGGGTGGGGGGGCCGGGTCGCTGCTCCCCAGAGCCAGGCTTGGATGCGGCATCCCCCCCAGCACAGCAGCCGGGAGCTCCCCCCTGCCCCATAACGCGTGTGCTGCTGCTCCGTCAAAGGGGCTCTTGTCCTGCCTGGCCAAAATTTATTGGTGTGAGGGCTGATAATTGATAGCTCTGAAAGATGCATTGTAGGCTGTTCTGTCGCTGGGAAAGGAGGCGTGTTAATGGGGTATTGTATGGACCGCTGTGATCCTCGGACGCTTTGTCAGTCGTGAAAAGTTAGCAAGGAGAAGCCTTGTTCCTCCGGCGCTGCCTCCCTCTGATTTACTGCTGCTCCCCTTCGCCTCGGAAGTGCTGCGACATTCCCCAGTAAATAGGGATGTATGAACAATTTTCTCTCCCTTCTTTTCCTCCTCTTATCCGCTCTTCCCAAATATGTAAACTCTGAGAAAGCTTTATTCTTCTTCAATGATCATTCAATTGTCTCCAGACTGTATCTTTTGGTAAATTTATTGCCGGCTATTTAAAAAAAAAAAAAAACCTCAAATGCCTTTTGCATATTAACACGTAACTCTTGTTCCTGTCTGCTCAGTTTGGAAATGGTTGGATTGCTTTTATAAAGAAAAAAATGGCTAATAAAATTGGCCTCAGCACCGTTGCTTTGCAATTCTTATGAACAGTAAAGTGCCACTTACAGTCATTGATGTTAAAAGCTATTTCTAAATTATGGTGCCATTTATTATCTCTAGTGTCCAAAGTAAGTTTAAATGATGCTTATAATTCATGTTTTACCAAATTTCCTTTTCCCCCCGAGGATACCTCTGATTAACTTATGCACATTTAAGCGCTTTTTAAATTCTTCTTTTATTGCCATTATGCTCTGAAAATCTCAGCGATTCTCAAAAATGGGTAATAAACTTGAGATAAAATGCTGCAGTTTTAGATCAATTCTGACATATCACTGTGGTGATTTCTTCAGAGCTAAAGTGATAATGCTTCATATTTACAGAATATATACTACGTTATTACTACAGTATTACCATTTTGTTCTAAGATGAAATGAGTAATTTACCAATTTATTAAACAGTTACATTTAAGTATTGCTTAGGACATTACCACACCAATCTGTTTACTTAGCTTGAAGAGTTACCATTAAGAAACCCTGTTTATTTAGGTAAAATTTGTAATGATCGTGCCCTCCATTAAGAAACTGATTTTTCTGCAAGCCTAATTGCCTGGAAATGAGTTTCTCCTTATTTACTATGGTGCATTCTGCTAAGCCAGCTAAAAACGTCACCCTTGCAAGAAGTGCCGGAGAAATTAATAATACATATATGGAACAGTTTTAATTAGTATAATACCAAATGTTAATAAAAGATTTATGATCCAGTTAAAAGTTCTAACGATCACAACAGGAAAAGGTCTGAAATGTGGCAGCGGCAATCCGTTAAAAATAAACAAATGCTGCCAAACTCTCCAAACCGAGGATAGAGATTTTTTTTTTCCTGCTCCTGTCCTTATGTGAGTCCTGGCTCAGTGATCTGTAAGGTCAGGCTCTGACCCCACGGAAACCAGAGTAAATCCAGAATGGCAAGAGGATAGCCGTGGGGGGTTATCCTGGTGTGATGGGAGGGGATGGAGAAGCCTGTTGCAGTGGAAGAGGCTGTGTTTAATTCAGTTGGGGCCACTGGGGTGTGAGCAGGCAGCTCCTGCCTGGGAGACGCAAACCACAGCTGGCCCAAGGCAGATCTACCAGGAGCTTCAGCATCGCTGGCACAACATTTTAGCCCAGCTCTAGGGAAAAAATCCATGTTTTGAGTAGTTCAGAAGGCCAACAGTGGAGGATGGAGACAGAACCAGCTTGGCTCCAGCCAAAGGTAGAAGCAATAAGCACTAGCTGAATTTCCAGGGGTTGATTCCTCTAGAGGAGCACATCAAATAGTATCTCAAGTCAGAAATATCTCAGGTTTACCTTGCAGCTTGGCCTCATGTAGCACAGGGGTGGTTGCTGCCGAAGGCTGAGCCTGCAGCCAACCCAGAAGCGAAGATACACGAGTCCTTGTGGAGTTGGGCTGGTTGCTGCTGGTCGGGCAACTGTTGGTGACGGAGGGCGCTGAATTGTCCGTCTCAGATAGAAGTCTTCTAATGTTAGAATGAGGTTTTTAAGTGAGCAACCCTCTGTAGCCTCATGGGCGGTGTGGCAGGGGAAGGAGGTGTGCTGGGTGACATCGAGGGACACCAGTCACTGCCGAGACCCGCTCTGAGTGTCCTTAGTCAGATGAGTTAAGATCCTGCCTTAAAATCCCTGGAATGTACCTGGCTAGGAGTTTCACTGGGGTCTTCAAGATGAAGCCCTTAAGTGTGGTGTTGGAAACATGAACTTTGAGTTGGAGCTTGAGCTATTTTCAGTGCCATTAGAGATGGCTGAACAGTAAGTTGCTTCCCAGTGCTGTTTCTTTTGACCAGTATCACTCTGTGTTCATCTCATTAGGTCCCAGAGGGTAGATCATGAGTAAGACAAAGCACTCAGTACCCTGCTCCACCCAGAAGTGCCATCATTCTTGGAAGTCCTAGCAGAAATGCATATTGCTAGCTTGGGTTGGGGGGATTTGTGGCAGGAACAAGCACTGTGATCTTTATTTTTTTCCCAGATGCTGCCTGGATTGGCTCCCAGCAGTACTGATGGGAGCAAGCTTCTCTCTTCTGGCACAGTTTGGAGATACTCAAAGCAAGTATCAGAAGCCAGCCTGCATCCCATCAAGGTGCTCAAACTCAGATTGCACGGGCTGGCTCTTACTCCCTGCGTTGGTCCATCAGGAGCAAGGTGACAGGGCATTGCACTGTGGAAAGATAACTGGTTATCTAGGGTATGTACCCAAGGAGGAGCCAGGAGCATGACTGGCTCGGGGGCAAGTGCAAAGAGGATCTGGGATGGGCTTTCCCAGCAGGTTTGCTCCAGCCAAAGGCCTGCCACTGTAGGATGAATATGTAGGATGTGTAGGATGAACATCTTGCTTGTGGGGCTGGGCTTCTTTTGCTGCACTGGGTGAGGCCAGTACCCCAGAACAAATAATTGGTGGAAAAGTTTCTGGCCATAATAAAAATGGATGTCCATGACTGTCACAACCTATACCATTTGCAGCAGTGAATGGGTCGAGCTATAGTAAATCAGGAGCACTTTGTCATTCCCTTTTGCTAGGGTGCTGGGCTACACGCAGCTCAGGAAGGTGCTGGTTGCAGAAGCATGAGAGTAATGCGAGCTGTGAACTCCTCTTGTTCTTCAGGGGTGAAACCCTTCCTTGCTCAGGGTGCAGAGCCCTTCCCCTTGAGATTCAGGGTACTGAACTGGATGTACAGTCTGTGCTGGGGCCTGTTTCCTTTTTTTAAATTCCTCTTAGGAAGCTATCTGTGAAAAATCTGAACGAGAGTCCCAAGCTGATTCTCCGGGTGCCACCTGCCCAGCACCACCTGCCCAGCACCCTGCCCAGGGAGGTACTTGCTCTGTTCTGGAGAACAAATGAATGTCAGAGATTTACTGAATTGTCTGGGAAATGCAGAGATTTTACTCATTCCTAAACTTCATAATGTGACTTTCCTTATTTGTTCTTTCCAAGGCCAGAAAAGGAAACACCATATTTATTCTTGCTAATGTAGCAATATTGATTAAGTCATAAAGCACATATAAATACATATTGACTCATATTACATTAAAGTATCTATCACTTACTACTTGTTCCTCAATAATACTATAGTTATGTAAAAAAATGCATTAAAATTGGCATTACCTCAAGGAAAGTAGGATACGCCATCATTATTAATATTAGGTTTTGGCAAATAAAAGCTTTAAAAAGGATGCAAGTGTTAAAAATGGAAAACTACCTCCCTTATCCCCCAACAGTGACCAGATATTTCTGGCTGTCCCAGTCATTCAGGCACAGGTCCTGACCTCTGCTTATTGGGTCAGTACTTTAGTTTTGTTGGAAAACTTTGTTGTGGGTGAAGTCCTGACACGGGGCACAAGAGGATGGGTTTTTCTTCAGCATCAGCACATCCCCTGCAGGGCAGGTGGGTTGTCTTTGCCTGTGGCTGGAGGGGGGAGCACAGCTCTGTGCTTAGCTGGGTTTTGGAGCAAGGTGGGAAGCTGCTTGCCTACAGCTGCATCTGCACCTTGTCGGCTCCTGCCAAACTGATGTTTTAAGCCTAAATTCAAAATAGAGTTCCTCACAACTCCCACTTGGTTCTGGAAGTGCCTCGCACTGGTGGGCACCCAGCTTTCTGCCTCCAACGTCTCTCAAGCACCAAGATTTTTGCAGGTTTCAAATGTTGTCACAGGTAACTGCACTCTGGTTGTGCACTGCCCCAGCAGCTGGCATTCAGCCGCATTCATGATGGCATTCATGGGTGGTAGGGTGGCCCCTAGTTTGGGATCCACTGGGTGCTCAGCAGAAATGCTGACCTGGATCTTGCAGGTCTGCAGGTCGAGTGGGAGGAGAGCAAGGACTTCCCATATTCAATGGATGAAGGTACTGGCTCTATAAGGCAACGAATGTTTAGGGCATCCTTCAGAAAACAGGGTCAAATCTCTCTTGTAATTTGAGCAGAAGAGGGACTTCACTCTGGCTCTTTGGCATCCTAAGGACAGCAGCACTTCTCTGTGTTTTGAGTGAGAAAAGACTCATGTGGTTTACAAACCTGGGAGCAGGGAGAACAGCCACAGCCATCACACCTGGTAGGAGCAGACTCTTCTCTCCAGCAAGGAGCTTTGGTGCTTTCTGCTACAGTCTTTTCCTCTTGGGCAGCTTCTGGCTTGGTATATTGGATTTTGTCTTCTGGCCTTAGAAGTTGAGATTTTTCTCCAAATATAACCTGGGAGTGAAATGCATAAGGTGGCAGGACAGCTGGCCTGTAAACCGTGCCTTATGGGGCTCAAGGACGGTGTGGTTGCTGCAGAATGATGCTCAGTTAGTGCACTGGAAGCCGCTGAGTGCAGTGGAAAGGGCGACACGCAGGCAGAAACCGTCCAGCTGGTGCGTAGCAGTGGGAGGGTGAATAGGGTAGAAATTGCAGGGAGGGTGCTTAGCTTCTTGCGATGGAAATTAAAGCATCTTTGAACTTCAGGGCTGGGCAAGATGACTCTGGTGAACACACCAAAATTGGCAAGAAATTGAGCATACCCAGTCTCCAGAAATGCTCCAGAGCTTCTGTGGCTGTGCAGGAGGGAAGTGTGCGGGACGGGCTGTGCTGCCTTGCTCCTTCTGTTATAGAAAGACTGCAAGACCCGGAATTGTGTTGCAGGTTGATTGTGCAGAGATTTAAGGATTTCTGTTAGGTTTAAGAAACTTGGTCCTTATCAGGATTTGGCCACTGCTTCACACAAGCTGGGAGACTGCATGCATGTGTGCTGCCTTCTTACATACAGTATTAAATTAATAAAACCAGAAGAGGAATTTTTTTAATACTCAGGTTTCTCTTTTGCAGAATGTGCTTAGCCTTTTCCGTGCAAAGAAAAAATCCAGCAAAATACTGTCCACATGGCTATTTTATGCTTCTGCTTGTCTTTTCTTCTCTTTATAATTAGCCTAATGTGATATCTGATCCCTGTTCTTTTTAGTGTTTGTGTGCCAGTCTGACAGCACTAGCACTGTTATTTCTTAGATAAGCTAATCACTTCTTAATGACTGGACAAGGTATCTTTATTTAACTGCATAAAGAGATTTAACTTTTCCCGTTAAGATGTGACCGCTGGTTTATGTTTTGTTAATGACATGTAACATTGGTGTAAGACTCAGGTGGTACACACGTGTCAAAGCAGGCTTGGGCGGCTGGTTTTGCTGTGAAAGGGGTAGGGAGAGGAGGAACTTGTTCTCTATTAATCAGAATTTATTAAGAAAGCCCTCCTGTGAGCCCAGCTAGCTGCTGCTGCTGCACAGCCTGGTGTGTGGCCACGGGGCTGGTGCTGTAGAATCAGAGGTGGGTTTACGTCCCTTCACCTCCCTTGTGCTTATGGTTGAGCACATACACAAGTGCTTATTTGTAAGATTATTTGAAGTGCTTATTTGTGAGGTTATTTTAAGTGCTTTCTGTAAGATTATTGTAAGGGATTATTTGTAAGATAAACACATCCCTAAAATGTGCATGCAGCAGGAGCAGTGCTCAGTTAGATCCATATGTAAGCAGCGCACATATAGGTCCGTATTTCCTCGTCAACCTGCTGTTTCCCCCCTTTACGCTCAGAAGATGAAGCAGTAGCTAGACAAGATGTGCAGAGCTCTGCCCTGCAGCATGCAGCCTCCTGTGCTCACAGCAGAACCCTCTCCGACCTGGAGCACCCTGCTGGGGGGGGGGGGGGGCACAAGAAA
>JANZLQ010000044.1:3068942-3084725 GCA_026212715.1 Elanus axillaris | reverse complement strand
GGGGGCACAAGAAAGTCCAAATGACACCAAACTTCACTGTGCAATGGGGGTGACGTTGTCCACACCAGCACAGTGCTCGCGAGGAGTGGGTCCGTCCATGCCAAGCTGGTCTAAGCTGGAGCCTCAGTGTGTGCTGCTGGTAGCAGGGTTGGGCACAAGATGGCTGAATTTAAAAGCTCGACCCTCTGTGCCCTGAGATAAAGGACCCAGACACAGAATGCGCTGTTCACCCTGTCATGCAAAAACGTGCTTTGTGGGCAAGGTATTCTCTGTGTAAAAATGAAAGAGGAGAATGAGGCCAGTGACACTAAATCAGTGCATTTATCTGAGCTCTGGGAAGTTACTGGAGGTTTGGGCAAGAGCAAAACTTCCAGCACCTCTGAGCTCAGAGTTTGTGATACCTCCTGTTCTAACTCCATGAGCCTGCAGACAGCAAGAGGAACTGGCACCTGAATTGGATTTATCTATCAACACCCTGCACACATGCGCTTCCAAGTTCTGGATGCAACCACAAGCTTACTGTGGTGCTTTGAGGCTTGCTTTCCCCAGTATAATTTAGTCCAAGGTTTTTTGGAAGGAAGCAGAAAGACGAGATGCTTCCAGCCCCGAGCCCACAGCTCCTGGCACCTTCCTGGGCTGGGTCCTTTTCTGGGGCAGGAGGGCAAGCGCTCAGATGGAAAGCCAGGCCCTTTAAAGCATCTGAAACTGTTCTGCCAAAACAGAAGGCAGCAAAGATCCTTCTCTTTCTTTTTTTGAAAGTTTTGTCCCTAACATTTATGAGTATCTTAAAGTGTTAGTTTGGCAGAGAATCTGTATTCTTGCCTGACAAGAAAAGGGCCAGTCCAGTCCTTGGGGTTTTAATTTTACTGGCTGACTGTAATGTCAGTCTTATCAATGATATCTTTTCTTTCCCAGTAGCATGTTCTAATAAGAAACTAAATCACGAAGACAAAAAGCTTCTGGCATCTCCATTTTGTTGGCTCCTACCTCCATCTATGGCATGTTTACAAGAAAACATTTATCGCTGGAGCACTTGCCTGCAATAAGGAAAGAGCTGATAGCAACATCTTTTAAGCGGGGTTCTCCCAGCTTGGCAGCATGGGTGTAGCGGGCTGGAGTGCCCTCTGCTGCGCTGCACAGTCCTGTCTCCTCAGGACCAAATCCGGACCAGCACTAAAAATCATCCCCCTGGAGGGGTGTGCCTCCACACCGGGCTTTTGGCAAGGAGAAGCAGCTCGGTGAATGGCTTTGGAGGAGGGAGGGGTTGGCTGGCTGTAAATTTGTAAGTGGGTTGTGTGAGTATAGAGTACAAATGGGTTTTCTTGGTAGGATTTGTAAGGGTTTTGCACCTGGAGTGGTGCGGATGGTGGAGTTGTCCGAGCATGAGCAATGGAAAATCCAGTGCATTTCAGAAATGCAAACATAGATTGTGGCTGATCCCTACTGAGGGCAAAGAGATGTAGCAGCAAAGGGGAAAAAAAAAATCTGATAGTGTTGTGTGCCTTAAAGAGCTCTCCAAACCCTACATAATGGGGTATCTTAGGGTGTTTTTACACTGCACTGTTGCAGCCCCCCAGCGAAGCTGTGAGCAGGGCTGGGGCAGCCCCGCCAGCCCTTGTCAAACCTATCCCAGTCCCCTTGACTGTCTGGATGTCAGAAGTGTTAATACCCTCTTTTGCAGATGGGAGAATGGGGGTAGCAAGAGGTCAAGTGGCTTCATTAGGCCCCAGAGGATTTCGCGGTTGGAGCTGAAAGCTGGAGCGTGGCGTAGCAGAGAGCGCTTTGTCCGGCGCTCAGGACTTCAAAGACCTGTCCCTTGTAAATCCTCACATGCTTTGATCTCACACTTAAACTTGCAGTTAACTTTGTCCCTTGCAATTTTCGCTGCTGGTGCGGCAGGCGCTGACGTTTTCTGAAAGGGGTCAGCAGGCTCACGGGGTGGCTTCGACCTCCCTCGTTGTGGGGGGTCTCTGCCAAGGGAAAGGCTGCCAGTCGTGGTAGGATTCAGTGCCCTCCCAAATCCCACAGGGAAGGGAGCAGCAAGAGGCATCTCTGGGCAATACTGGCATCAACTGCAATAGTAATAACAATTAGCAATTATGCAGAGTTATATGCCTTTGGTGCCTATTACAGGCATCAACGAGGAGTTCTGTTTCTGTTTTCTACTTGTAGCTTGGCCTGATGCTTGCATTTTAATAGCAGATGCTCTGAGATAATTAGAGCCACTGCAGATAATACCAGGGGTGATTTGCTGCCGCGTGCAGTGTGGCGTGGCCAGTCAACCTTCTCAGCCCCCCAGTATGTGCCAAGGCCTTTGATGGTTGAAAGCCATGTGCCATGTAGCATGTATTTTGGAGAAGGAGGGGAAAGAATGGGAGAGTTTCCCCTGCCCACAGCAGAGCTGTCCTGGGATCCATCTCTGGGGGATGGGGTGGAGATAGGGTGGTGGGTACCCCTCCAGCGCTGTGGGGCCCACAGGGATCATCGCTGCTTTCTCCTTACCTGGTGTGCTCTCTGGAGTTTGAGCTGCTAGAAACAAACTTGGAAATGACGGCTGGGAGGCTGTAAAGGCTCCCACCAGGCTCCGCAGATCTGCAGCACTCCCTCCTCGCCGGCGCCGGGGAGCAAACGCGCTTTTACCGAGGAGATGAAATGCAGATCTGCGCTTCAGCTTCTCCTCCGTTTCTCCAATTCCCCTAGAAAAAAAAAATGGTTAATGTAATATTACATCAGATTGGACTCTGAGGAGCAGAAAGCCAATTTTGGGGGAATATGAGCCAACCTACATTTAACTGGGATGCTGATATTTACTGTTGCAGTGATGCAGGCCTGTAGCATGGGTGAAGTCGCTGGCTGGGGATTCAAAGTCCAATTAGGCAGTGTTAATAGAGGAGGCAGCGATGCTTCATTGAGAGAAATTACTAAAATTGTACTTTTAGGACAGTCAATTAGCTGTGTTTTGACAAAGCAACAAAAAGATGAAACTGAAGCCCTTGAAAAAAGAATGAGAGAATTCAGAGGGAACATGTCTGTTTGGGGAATCCTAATATTTTTTGTTGAAATCATTAAGTGAAATTAAATACTATTTTAAACCAAAGGGATAGAATATCTAATTAAGATAGAAAAAAGGTTTAGGGAAGGGTATTGTTGAGGGGATTAGAGAAATGGTTTACAATTCATGTTGACTGAGGCGGGGCCCCCTGAATATATTAGGTATATTAGTAACGGGGATGGGAAAAATCTCTCGACAAGCTGATCTGAAGTTTAGGGAGGGTTTCTTTAGGGTGACTCCAAGGCTCCCAGACTCCAGAGTGAAGTGTGGGAATGAAGCCAGGGAAATCAGGGGGACTGAGGATGAGGTGTGTTTTCAGAGCCGCGCTGGGGCTCTCACGCTGCGGCGTGGTCCTGGTGCGGGAGCCGCTCCAACGGCAAAGGATGCTCCAGGCCTCGTACAGCCCTGGGATGGTGGAGCAGTGAGGGGGAGGAGTATCTGGGGAGTCCAGGGTAACCTGGGTGGTGGGAGCCGGGGAAGTCGGTGGGAGAGTGCAAACAGTGGACCCCATGGGGTCCACCCTGTGCCCTGGTAGCTGCGGGATGCTGCAGGAGCCCATCCCTGAGCCCTGGCCGAGCTGCTGGCAGAGTCCCCCTGGACGACGTGTGGCAGGATGCTTGGGTGCCTTCATTTGCTCACTGTTGATCTGGTTGTATTTCTTCTAAGTCCTACGTCTCTGCTTTGCCATTATGTTTCCAGGAGTTGTTCTTAGACCGGTGTGCTCCTCCAGAACAGAGGACAGGGTGATGGGCTGGGGGCCCCTCCCAGCCATACCTGTGATGGTTTGCGAGACCCTTGCTCTCATCAACCCCTCGAGCAAAGCCACAGCACATGGAAAGGGCTGGCCCTGCCCTCAGGAGGGCACCGACTGGCTGGGAAGGGCAGGAGGTTTCTGTGGCAATTTCTCTGTAACTTGGGATGATTTTCCCTTGTTTTGTATCCAGTGCTCCAGAGGCTCCCACTCTTAACACACAGCTCCAGTAAGACTTCCGCCTAAAGACCTCTCCTAAAGAACTCCGGTTTTGACCGATATCATCATATTGTTTAATTCATTTGATATACAGAGACAGTTAGTGAAATATGCATGCTATATTATATTAAATAGAAATGTAACCTTCAATTGGTATCTGATGTGCACTTTGCAATAACTGCTATTAGTTGTCTATAAAACTCCTAGACATCATTTGATTTTATTACCATTATATTATTTTAGTTGGGAACATATAGAAGGAGTGGTGATTGCAGGTCTTCAAGTGCTTACTGGGAAATATTTAACACAGAATGTTTTATTTATTAGCATAAAGAGACACAATGGATTGTTGGTGATTAAAGTGATGATACTGCTGCCATACTTGTCAAAAATATAGACCTAATTCAATAGAAAGGCGACAGTCAGTCTCCATGTTGATCTATGCTGAAGCAAACTGCCTCTGAAAGCAGTACAAAGCCTGAATTGGCCTCTTAATTTTATGCTCTAGGGCATAGTATAAAAAAAGGGAATTCTTTCTAAGTGCCTGTAATTGCATGTTACCAGAACCTAAAATATAAGCCAAATTTTTTGAAATTATAAGTGTTAAGCTTTCCATTTCAATTCCTTCCTCTCCTCCAAAAAAAAAATCATCAAAACAAAAGAGAGCTTTAAAATGCCTCGCTATCCCACATCATTAATAAAATATACAGCATACTTAGCCTTTAATTGCAAATGTACATTTTGAAAGAAAATACTTTTTAAAAAAATAAATCATTTTCCTTCTCTCCCACCTGACCAGCACAGGTGCCGGGGACCTGCTTGCCCCAGCTGGACATGCCACCCTCCATTTTGAAGTGGTGTGTTTCAAACAACAGCAGTCTCCTGCATGTTTTAGGTCTGCTTGTATGGGCTGGAATATTGTTTCCCTCACTTAGACGGGTAAGGCTTTGAACTAGGTAAGTGGTGCAGGTCAGATGGGCCTTGCTAAGCCCCATATATCAACAGGAGGGAGGAAGCCCAGTAGCCCCCCAGCTGGGTTTGGGGTCTGGCAGAGCAATGCAGGGGTAGGCTCTGCCCAGGCTGGCAATGCTGATGCTCCTGCCAGCTCCTAGAGGTTGGGCCAGTGCAGTGACGGCAGCGAGGTTTGTCAGCAAGTCCGAACCATGGAGCTGCTCAGGTGAAGCAGCTTTGCAGTGGGAGCCTGAATTGGGAAGGGCTTTTGTCCTTCCTTTGCCCTGTGCTAAAATGGGATCTGCTTTGCATAGACACACTGCAGCATCTGCCTTGAAAAAAGTCAAATATCCCCCCACCACCACCCCCCTTGCATGGGTCTGTGTTTACAACTTCACTCCTCCGAGCAGACAGCGGGAAAAAAATATAAGATTAACCATTTTGTACACTTGATGGCTTCATTGGACAGGCAATAAATCAATACAATTGAATTGGAGAAGATAGTGTTCAAATGCTATTATCTGTCTCTCTGTTATTGAGCTGGGATCCTTGGACTGACTTACAGACATCCCTTCACCTCCAGGATTCCCTTCCCCAGGAAACCTGTGGGATTCAACCTGCTCCAGGGCTCACCCAAAACCAACAGGCAGTCCTGCAGATTTCATCCTTTTGGGGTTTGTTACCCCAAACCCATCCTTTCTGGAATTGCTGTTACATGGTTAGGTTGTTGGAGCGCAAGCAGGAAACATCTTAAATGCTAATGCTGGTGAAAGATACTGTGGCCGTAATGACAGAGAACAAATCTGTTGGTAGAGCTGAGGGTGGCAATGCTGTGTGCCCCAGGGGAGTGTTTCCAAGGCTGGAAGCAGGGGCTTTAGAGAGCTAATCTGGTCCTCTGTATCTGCTTTTGCCTTCTAGCAGTGAGATCACCAGTGGAGGTCTGGCTGCCACAGTCCCTGCAATCATAGGCATTTATTTATTCAGGATTGCTTGGAGACCATAGGGATTTTACCCAAAGGAATCTCCTGGTGCTCCCTGCCCAATTTAGGTGCCCATATTTCCGTAGCTTTCCAAGAAAGATGATGGCACTATGAAGTTTGTTTTTTGCAGAAAAGAAGAGTTGTTTGGAACAGCTTAAGATACCTAAGAGGCCAGATTTAATGTTGATTAAATGGGCCTGACTCCAGCAAAGTTGCTGCTAAGTTATACCTTCATAAATGAAAGATACATCAAGCCAACCACTGCATGGACTGATGCAGATTTCAAGACTTCAAAATGTTTTGTTAGCAAAATACTGTTTCTCTAATACAGGTTTCAATATTTTAAAATCACCCTTACCTGGTGGCATAAGGATTAAAAATCTTTGTTTACAGGTGAAATCCCCACTCCTCCTGCTATCCTAGATCTTTTCTCAGCCCCAATAATTTGATAAATTTTCCTTTGACATATGTAATTTCAGAGTGCCCTCTGGTGTACAGATATCTCCAGTGCATCGCCCTCGCTCATGCCTCTTCTCTCTGACAAATCCACTTGCTTGGAACTCTGCATTTATTTATCCCTCCCTGTTGCTTCACGTTTCCTATGAGGGGGCATCAGGCCCAAATGCGAGTCCTCATCCTGTAAAGGCACTGACATGAACTTAGCTTGAGTGCCCCTGGAGCTCCTAGAGTTTGCATTAGTTAATGAAGGGTTCTGCCTATCTGATGGCAAAATCAGAGCCCAAAACTCTGATGAAAACAGGTTCATGTTGCCCCTGATGAGAAAAATGCCTGGAGTGTGGGGCCTTAGATGAGTTTGAGACAAGCAGCTTGTCTCAGTGGTGACAGTCCTCTCGGTGTGCTGCCACCGAAGACAATGAGCCTCGCTGCACGGATGTGGCTGCAGAGCTGATCCGTGTTTTCCAATGTATTAACAAGAAAAAAGTGAGCCAAAATAATCTTTGCTGTATCTCCAGTGGATTTAACATACCTGGAGGATGATGTTCTTACACTGACTAATGACATTTATATCAGCTGAGAATCTGGTCCCTTTTTTCATTACATGGAATGACTTTTTTTTTAAGATCTATTAGTTTTGGAAACATAAGTCTACAACAATGCTATGTCTGGTAAAACAAGCCCAGTGGAGCCTCTGTGAACCAGAGGCTATGCATCCTTCAGCACTATAGGGAGGAGCTGGCATGTTATGGCATGGTGCTAGGAGGACCAGTGGAGGTACCATGGCTCTGCAGGCACCTCGGATGCTGGCAGCAGGTGACAATAAGGCATGCCAGGTCTAACAAGTGGGTGTCTGAGACCCCCTCAGTTGACCTTTGCTCCCCTATGGCAAACATACACATTGTGGGTTTGCACCTGATTGCAGCTGCTTTTGTTCAGATTGGGGCTGATGCAAACTGTTGGTGGACACCATGACAGAGCATGGAGGGATGCCATCGTGGAGCTTGTGGACCTTGTGGAGCTGATCCACTTGGTCTCCTGCTCAGCTCCAGCATAGCTATCTGCTGCTTGCTCTGAGGGATACCCGGGCACATGGGAGGTGTCCCTGCCACGTGCCAGGCATGTTTGCTAGACAGGAACACACAAGAGCGATGAACCAGCCTGCAAGCAAGTGTGACACAGTGATAGCACCTGGGCGATGCTAACTTTGGGACTGCCAAGTGCTAATTGATCTGTCAACAGCTAGTTATTAGAAGCATTCCTGGGACAGGCCTTCCCACCCCAAAACCCGGCTGGTGAAGAAGCTGGAGGGATTCTGGGCTCTTGCTGAGGTGACAGAACTGGCAGATGATAACTAAAGTGACTGACAAGTGCTGCTTTGTAATTAAATGTTAAAAGGCACCACAATGAAGGTAAATGAAATTGATGGGCCCAACCTGGCAGCAGCAGGAAGGTGCTGAGATGTGTGCAGTATGTCTGGTTGAGTCAGACCAGTTAACGTTTTTACTTAACAAAACGAAGTAAAGATATTGTCAGAGAACTCCGTGGCAACTTGTTAGAGATTTGCAAATAGAGAGCAACGCCTGAGAAGTGTAGTACAAGACAGATGGGAACTCTTATTTTGAGGTTGCTGTCAGCACTTACACAGGCTTCCGAATTTTAGATGAAATTGAGGAAGTATTGAAAAATCATTTCTTGAGGAAACTGGAAATCCTCTTTCTTGTAAAGAAAGTTCTACAATCTTTTGAGAACTAACATCCCATAGGACCCCAACTGTTGTCCCACAAACTGGGTTCATTTACCCAGTGTACAAGCCAATAACACACAGAGTTAAGGTATTTTCAAATTAATTTCATTGATGTGTATGAAGGGGTGCCTGTCTCAAGACAGCACACTCTTGTCTCAGAAATGCTCACATTTATACACTTAAGTAATACATATTGTTATTTGCCTTAATGATTGGTTCTTTCTTCTTTGTCCCTCATGTAACTCAGAGTGCAGACTCTGTCTTCTTCCTTCATTGTCTTCTTTTGAGTAGGTGGTCAGCGAGTTGGTGGCCGTGATCTCCCTCTGTAGGAATTACCTTTTACCTACTTCTTCCCTAATCTTGGCAGTTCCAAGCGGTTCTTCAAGGTTTATTGACCAGACCACAGTCCATTACCTTTTCTGACATAAAGTCTCATTGTCTAGTAGTTAGTTCCTAAACCCTAAATCACATCTAGTTATTGTTTCCCTATTTAAAATATTAATGATGGAGGCTGTACACAGGATTTTAGCAGCTCCCTGGTTATTTCAATCATATTATACATATTAATTGATAACACAACCACTGGTAAACCCATCACCTGCCTTTTAAAAGTCTGGATCACAAACATGTGCCGTTCGTGACTAGAGTTCCCAACTGGCATGGGAAACGTAGAGAATTAACAGGAGGTTCACATGTTTTTCCTTTGTGTCATCCAGGAATCAAGGGACTTAGGCAATTTTGCCATTGTATGTAACTGCTCTGAGGATTAGTTTTCCCCACTGTAGGATGAAGCTGTGAGATGATCATGTGAATATTTTGTCACCTTTCCATCTTGACCTGCTGCAAATTACAACCAGCAGTTAAACATAGAGACTTCATTTGAAGTAGGTTTCAAACATAGGTGCAAGCATACAAGTGTGTAGGAGCCCTTGCCATAACTTAACAGTCTTCCACTGTGGGATTGTCAGAGATGGCTATGCCTGGATGAAAATGGCCAGCCAAAATATCCTAAACCTCTGCTGCTAGACCTGAAACCCCACTGCAGTGTGTGATCAGCCTCAAAACTGAACTCGATTATGGATCTGGGTCTTGTAACCAGCACTGCAATGTATTTTGGGCTGGAGTAAAGCCTGGGTTGAAGGGCTCTTGAGGTGCAGGTCTGCTTGGAAGATCTGGCATTGAGCCTGGATTGAGGAGCCCCTTGCCTTCTCCCTGTTTAGATCAGATTAAATGCCCAGTGTCTGGGTGCCAACAGTGACTGGAAGAAATATATGAGAGCAGCTTAAGATTACAGTGATATTTTACCCCAAATATCTTCCAAAGCAGTTCAAGGACTTCTTGAGCCAGAGAACAGTGTCTTTTGTCTACTCTCCCTTGACTGATTTTTCTTTTCCCATGAGTGTGTCCAACACACATAACGTTCTGGTGTCCCCAGCATCCTGTGGCAGTGACTTCCACAGTTCTGCTATGTGTTGGGCAAGGATCTGTCTTCTCTTTTTTTATTTAATCTGCCACCTACAAGTTTCATTTTATGCTCTCTATTTCTTGTATTAGAAGAGGCAGCAAACAGTTGTTTCTCATTCTCCATGCTTCTTGTTATTGAATAGCCCTTTATTTTGTCTTTTTTTTTTTTTTTTTTTTTTTTAAAACAGAACTACTGCTACCTATAGAGTCAAGATGTGGTTGTACCCTGCACTCATACACTGACCTAATGATATTTTCTGTTACTCTCACAGTGATTCCTAACATTAAATTTGATTTTCTGACCTTTGCAGTGCTTGAGACAGATCATAGAGGTATGTATTACATCTCTATAGTCACATTTGTGATCAGAGATCAGACCAGAACCCATTGTTTCATCCGTAAAATTTTCACAACTGTAGTTTGAAAATGTGATAAACGTTCATTTGTTCAGTAAATATCTTTGTCCAAAAGCCTCCAGAAGCCTACAAACATATAAGCAGCTATATATATATATGTATATATATGTGAGCATATAGGGTGAACTGAGGATGTTTTGTGTGCAGGAGCCAGTAAACCACCCTGGAATGCTGCTGCAATGCTCAAAACCCCATCCTGCTGCCCCAATTGGACAGATATAACCCAGAATGCAGAATAATTTAATACTATTCTTTACATTAGATAAACTCAGTAAAGCCCAGGAAAGAAATTGATTTATGAGGATAGCTTTAAACATCCATCTTGTTCTTTTTCATGATTCTGAAGCAGTTTCTTTTGAAAGACCTTTCCCAGGCTTGTCTCTGCAAACTTGAGAGCTGCGATCCAGATCCTTGTGTATAAACACATGCCTCCAGATTCCTGGTCTCCAAGAGTGCCCTCTAGCACAAGCTGGGAATATGGACCTGTTTTAGCCTAAAGAGCAAATAGAAATATAAGAGCTTGCCACATGTATCTCACATAGTATGATTTTCCTGGCCATGACCTTGATGCTGGAGATGCTTGATGTGTCAAAATTCCTTACCATGAGCAGTCAAAAACTTGGGGTCCTTTCATTTCCTTCCCTGCAGCATCCTCAGCCTGCAAGGTGCCCTGTTGAAGAGTCAAGGAACTGAGAGAATGCAATAGTGAAGCAGAGTGGGTTGAAATTTGCAAATTGTCCTGGCAGGGGAAAAAAAAGAGGTGCAAAATGATACTGCCATCAACCCGATGTCCTTCTGTCTTTATATCCAGCATGGGGGCCCTGGAGACTGTTGTGGAGAGGGTGAGATGCAGCAGTGCAGGAACTGGGATGATAACAAAACATCGTCCCCTTCAGGTTTGTGTGAGGATCCTGCAGATTTTTATTTTTGTGGGTTTTCTTTGCAGGAAGGTGTGATGAGGAGAGGAACAGAAGGGCTTGTTGCATGCTAGAGGTGTGGAGCTGCCTGTCTACCTGTCGCAGAGACCAGAAATAACGTTGGCCATGCTTTTGACTCTCTTGGCCATGCTTTTGACTCTCTTGGCCATGTATGCCAGTGGGATCTTGGGGACAAAACATGACATTTGACTGGCATGCTTGAGGTCCTTACATAACATGTGAGCGAGATCAAACACAGTAAAGAACCAAGGGAAGATTATTTTCTTTCCCTGAGCAGATTTCTTTTGAATATGGAAGCTGCGAGATGTGCCCAGGAAGGCAGAAAAGATTCTCACTGAGCCAAATGGGGTCTGGCACACAGCTCAGTGATATTTCTTGGCCTGCGAGTTAATCTGGATTATCACAGCTCAGAGGTCTGTGACTGTAGCTGAGTGCCCTCAGCCTCCGCCATGCAAAACCTAGTAAGCAACACTCTAGCAGGAAAGGTGTAGATAGGTGCAAACAGACAACCCTCACCTGGGAGACCTGGAGGAACGTATGATATGTGGGAGATAAGGCACGTAGGAAGCTGATTTGGGGTCACTAGATGGTGCTGTTGATCTTGAAATGAGAACAGACAGCTCTGAGCAGAGAGAAGCTCTCTCCTGAACTTGTACCCAGAGCATCTGCCTAAAATTATGATTGACTGACAGCATCTTACATCCTTCCCAAACATCAAATGGACCTGCATTTCAGGCTCTGACGGTGAAGCTATAGAGACAGAAAAATCAGGAGCTGGACAAGTGTATGCTCTGGCCCCACCCCATGGCCTTAGCTCTGCCCTTCCCAGAGCCTGTGGGAACCATGGGGCACCGGGGAGACTGTTTTAAAGCGTGTACTGCAGAAGAAGTAGATGTGAAAAGTGACCACCAGAACAGGCTATTTTTTTGTGGAGTACCATGTATTCTCTCCTATCTCTATGACCTTGGTCACCTGTAGGTGGTCAGCAGAGCTCATGCACTTTGGCAGTGATACAGAACATCATTTGGGGATCAAGTTCATTGGGTTTAACAAGCAGAGAAGTACCGAGGGCTGGCAGCAGGTGTAATAGTAGTGCACAGCAGGATATTATATTCCGGGGGAGGCATTGTAGACAAGCTCATGGGGCAAAGGCATCTGGCATCATTGCAGCATAGTAGCTGAAATGGTTATGTGTAGTCTGCCTTGCCAGCTTTGCAGCAAGCAGCTGGAATTGTTGATAGGATCCTTGATCTAAAATGTTGCTGCAAAGCAGTGTATGTGCACAATATACAGAAGTTGGTAGAATTCAGTTTATCTGCTGATTACATCCTGTTTAAGGACCAGAGACCCTCATTTGGTAAGGACTGTCCTAAATATTGGCAAGGGCTGGTGAAAATGTTCAGGATACTATTTCTCCTTGAGTTGTATCTGATACACAGTTTTCCCCACTTTTCTTTTCTTTAAAGGTATGACTTTAACGCATGTGCAGTGTGAAGGCCCGCAAGCAGAGACAGCTCATCCCTGCAACAGGTCATATAACTCAATGGAAGAAGCATCATTCTTACACCCCGTCTTCTTTCCTCTCTCCCTCCCTCCCCAAAGTGTGGCCATGCTAACCCAGGTACTCCAATATCTAGCCCCCATGATGCTCAGAGCCCTGACCCTATTATGTCCTGGTCCACGGCCTGCTGATATGGTCCAAGTCACCACAAAAATCCAACTTTTACTGTTTACCATTGCAAACACTTAGCTGAGATCCAGGCTAGTACCATCCATTTGGGCATCAGTAGAGCCATATCTGAACCTCAGCTGCATGCAAAAAAACCAAGAGTATAATTTTGCTGTCTTTTTTTAAGGGACCTATATTCACATAATGTTGTATTATTTCTAAATTAGAACTAATTATCCCATACTCAAGGCTTGATCATTCATACCAAATGTTCAGCTCCTGTGTCTGTTGGTATGGCTTTTAGAGTATATAAATAAAAAAAAGAGAAATTTCAGGCTATCTCAAGTTTTACTCTTGTGATGCTAATGCCTGGTATAATCTGTCTGTGTAACTTTGTTTCTTATTATCCCTGTGATACCTGAGTGCCATCCTCGTGGACTTCCTGGCATATCTGTCATTCCTCCCTTTTAGGGATGAATGTCTGAAATCGGGCCCTAACATGAGAAGGATTCCTTGAAACCTATATGCAAGAATATAGAAGAGATGGAGCAGCACCAGCACATGTTGTCATAACCACATAGGCCAGGTCATCAGCCTCCCTTGGCTCCCCTTCCCATATGTAGCTTCTTCAGTGCTGAAGGATCTTCTGATGCAGACTTTCATGCCACTCTGCATCAATAATGTGGTACAGGCAAAGTGGGGGGATGGAACAGACAGTACATTAGAGAAGGATGATGAAGAAAACTTCTAGTGTCCACCCATGGCAGGATCAGCAGTAAAAAGCAGACTGCAGGTAAGAAAGAAGACAACCAGGTAAGCATGGTCTTCCATTACATCTCCCTGTCCTGAGCTGGCTGCAGACCCACCTGGAAGTGGAGGGAAATCATAATCCCAAGGACAAGTCTTCTCAAAGCTACCCCGCAGGGCAGTGCAGCTCTCGCCTGTGATGCACCTCCGTGTTTAGGGCACAGGCTGGCCTAACACCCTGCAGAATAGCTCTGTCTTTGCTGCCACTGCAATGCTGGAACAGTGTCCTGCTCCTGCTGCCTGGTCCTGCTAACGGTACACTAGCTAGCACCTCCCTTGGCTGGCCCATCCGATGACTGCAATCTGTGGTTATTTCAAGTGAAACCGAAATATGTGGATTTTCAGGTTTGTAAGTGGTTTTTCTGATATCAAGGAAGGATAAGCTTTCTGATGCCTTTTAAAATTTTGGCCCTGAGTTCATTGGGGCAGAAATTATTGACTGGTGAAAGGAGGAGGAGCCCAGCGAAGAGGTTATGTGAGAGCGGTGATGGGGCAACACAGCTGAAGATTATGTCATTATGTCAGCATGTGAATTAAGATCACATAGGGAATCTTTATTGTTTCTGTAGCTTCTGATTGCTTGACTGCAACTGTGCTGTGGCTTTAACCATGTTTAAAATGCAATTTCCTAAGTTTTGTAAAAACTTACTAAAAAGAGAATTCCATTAAAGGAAACCATGTTGACTCTGATTTGTTCCTCAATTCTCCCTGTACAGCTATTTGTAAATCACTTGTAAGCTTCTTCAGCTACGCTGAGTATTACGTACCGTGGAGCTGAGCAGAGTAAAATGATCGATATTGTAATGGACTTCTCATCCTAGTACATGACAGAAATAATAAATGTCATGATGTATGACAGCCCTTCTAAAGCCCTATGGAGCCAAATGAGATGCAGTAAGCATATATCTCCTACTTTCTACCCGTTTTGCTTCTCTGTGCCTGTCCTTTGTTTCCTCCCACATTTATTTCCTCAGTAATGGAAGACGGTAATTGAATTAAAAGCGACTCTGTACGCATGAGAGCATGCTGTGGCTGCATCACTCCCCTTTGACAGATCTGGGTGGACTTCTGTAACTGTAGTCTGCTTTGTGAGCTGCTCAGTGCCACATGGAGTGGGTTTTTGGGTGGTTTTGACCAGTAGCCATGTAATCCTGTTGGCATTACACCAGGTAAATGTACATGCAAACAGTTGCAGCCTTTTTCACTATTGCCATGTAGTATTCACCTTCCCGATCCAGTCTGTTTGTCATTCGGGTCATGCCAAGACTTCATTTTAAATTTCCATACCAGTTCCCATTTTCAAGCCAAATCAAACAAATGTCTTATCTGTATCTGTACAGCTCCTCTTGGCTGACATGTCTGATCAATTAATGATGCCTTTCTTCTGCCAGTGACACCAGCCACCACACTCAGTGGGTTTTCCTGCCTCTGCTGCTTCACGAATCCCGGTGCATATCTTCACTATCTATGCTGCCTTGCCAAACTGCCACTCTTCATACATTAATGGCCACCCTTAGAAGTAATGGCTTCTTAAAGACAGTAAGAAATGAACCAAAGAGAAGGTCAGAAAATGAAATAAACAGTGGATTAAATGGAAAGGGTAGTTCATGATGTTTAAGTGATCGCCCCGCTCTCCTCTTTTTCGACTTTGCCATGCATCAGGGTGTTATTTCTATACATACAAGTGATGCACAGGTTGCGAATTAACAGTATCTCTACTATAGGCTGCAAAGGAAGGGGGAAAAAAAGATTGTTAGTTTTTCTGGTTTTCCTTAAATACTTTTGTCACATGCTACAAGTGTGTCACCTTATATTTAAGTAAAGAGAAGAGCTGGTAGGAAGGTGAGTGTCGTGGTTAACCCCAGCCAGCAACTAAACACCATGCAGCTGCTAACTCACTCCTCCCCCCACCCAGTGGGATGGGGGAGAAAATCAGGAAAAAGAAGTAAACTCGTGGGTTGAGATAAGAATGGTTTAATAGAACAGAAAAGAAGAAACTAATAATGATAATGATGACACTACTAAAATGACAACAGTAATAGTAAAGGGATTGGAATGTACAAATGGTGCACAGAATAATTGCTCACCACTGGCCGACTGACCCAGCTAGTCCCCGAGCGGGGATCCCCACCTCCATGCCACCCAGTTATTTCCTGAATGTGACATCCCATGGTATGGAATACCTCGTTGGCCAGTTTGGGTCAGCTGGTCTGGCTGTGTCCCGTCCCAGCTTCTTGTGCCCCTGTAGCCTTCTCACTGGCTGGGCATGAGAAGCTGAAAAATCCTTGACTTAGTATAAACACTACTTAGCAGCAACTGAAAACATCAGAGTG
>JANZLQ010000044.1:3045091-3066583 GCA_026212715.1 Elanus axillaris | reverse complement strand
GGAGAGGGGGGAGCGGGGAAGGGCAGCGCGTGCGCAGAGGCGGCGCGGCGGGCTGAGGGGGCGTGGCCGGGGCGCGGCTCTCGCGAGAGCGCGCGGACTATATCTGGGAGTGGGCGGGGACAGGGCTTCCTTTAGTGCGCGTCCGCCTGCAGCACTGCATCCTGCCTGGCTTTCACCGCGCGAGCAGGCCGAGAAGATGGAGGACAGCGCCATGGATATGGAAAGCATGGGCCCCCTGCGCCCCCAGACCTTTCTCTTCGGTAACGGCCCGCCGCCCGCCCAGCCCCGCGCTCATGGGCCATGCTAGCTCCTCCTCTCCGCTCCCTCAGGCCTCGGGGCCGAGCGGGAGGCGGCCCGAGGCGGCGGGGCCCGCGGCCTGGTGCCGGCCTCGCGCCGCGCCTCAGCGGGGCAGGAGGCACAGGGCCTTGACGGGGGAGGGGGCGCGCCGCGGCCGTTACTGCCGCGCGTGTCGGTTCCCCCCTACCCCCCCCCCCCCGCAGCGCGCGCCCCACGTGGCGCGCTGCTCGCACGTGGCGCCGGCCCGACCCGGCCCCGCGCGCTTTTGTTTCCCCGCGCCGCCCGGCCGCCTCCCCGCCCGTTCCTAAGGACGCGGACGCGCCCGGAGCGCCTAGCCAGCGGGCGGCCGCGGAGCACGTGGAGGGTGGCGGGGCCACGGCACGAGTTGCTTGCCCTCTTGTCCCGGGAGAGGCCCGGCCGCCGACACGGGGCGTTCCGGGAGGTGGCGTAAGCCCCGGGCAGGGCGGAGGACGCGGGACGTGCATGGTCTTATGGCGGATGGGCCGGAAAGGACCGCGCGGGGAGCTGCGTGGTCGGCAGCAGGCCGCGGACTCGCCTGGGATTTTCCCCGCCCCACGTGTTTCTCTTCTCGTGTGCCTGGAGCGCTGTTGGTTTTCCGTTCGAGAGCAGGGCCTTGAAGCAGGTTTTAAAATAATAAGGGGTTGGCAAATACCTGTATCGAAGTAAAACAGTATGCTTATAATGAAATGCTTTTTTCACAGGCTGCGAGCTTAAAGCAGATAAGGAGTATCAGTTCAAAGTAGATGATGAAGAAAACGAGCATCAGTTGTCTTTGAGAACGGCAAGTATCGTTTGTTTTTTTTAAGCTGCAGGTTTTAAGTTTTTGTTTTGAAGTAGTTGTGTGCGATGTTGAGAATTGAGTTTTTTAGCATGTGCATTAATTTCCTTAATCTTGCTTCCTTTAGTGGTAAGTGCTTTTAAGTGAATCTGTTAAAGAATAAGCTCTTACTATTGGGAGTGGAGTACACCATGTCGGTTGAAATATTTGCTCTACTGAAAAAACAACGTAGAGTATCCACTGATGTTTTGTTGCTTTACAGCAAGCAGTGCAAGGGTGGAAAAGTTGAAAAATAAATTCCCAGTCAGTTAATAAGTGTATATTAAACGGGATTAAAAGCCAGAATATACACTGACATCTCTAATGCAATAGTTCAGATGCTACTATAAGAATCCTACATGGGCACATTTTAGTAGCCTTTGAGAACTGTTGTTTTAAAAAGCTTTTGCATATATTCCCCAAACATAATTCCAGTACTTTTTTCTCTAAGCAGCTAATAATTAAATCTAAATGGGAGGGAGGTTTATGTTTTGATTTATTGTCCTTGTTGTTGCCCTCTCTAAGGGTATAACTGGGAAACACTGTCTTTCGTGCAGATTATTAACCTAACAGACTCTTCACTGAGCAGGATACTCCTGGAAATCAGGATCTGTATACACTGGGTTCTTAGATGTGACCTTCAGTCTTTCTGCTGCCACACAAGCAAGACACTATGTTTACAGTTTTACAGGCCTTTGTTTTGGGCTGAGCATGTTAACTTTTTTTGGTTAGCAGGAAGATAATATGCCCCAACTTTACATGCAAGGAATTGAAGAGTTGTAACATCTCTGTACTCTGGGTTGTTACTGTGTTTAAATACAGAGAGATACCTTGATAATACCTGGGAACGAAAGTGTCATACAATTTTGGATGGCTTTCTACAGCAGAATTGTTTCCTACAGGAAACTAGTGTGATAATGCTCTCCAAACTTACTCAGAGTGATACAACACTTTAATACAGGCAGTGCAGTTTTGTGAATGATCATGTGTCTCCAGTCCTTGCATTTTATGAAAGTTGTGGCCTGGACTTGACAATTACTAATTAGTTCTTAATTAAAATTTCTTCTGAGGGAAGACTATAACAGTAAGGACAAGTTAATGCTGATAGTTTTCATATCTGGATGCTTGTCATGCAGATGAAATGAGTCACTGAGAGATACTTGAGTTGTATTGCTTTATCCAAAGATCCTTTTTTTTATTTAAATTACCTATAGTATCTCTTTTGGTGCTGTGCCCTCTTTGAGGGGGATGAAGCAGATTGGATGCATACCAGTACTTAGTTTTTAGGATTGTGGGGGAAAAAGTCTAATTCAATAACTTGGCCTTTCAAAGACAAAAATTGATATACAGGAGAAACGGGGCTTGAAATAACAAATGGCAAACTGGAAAAGCCTTAAGAGGCTTGGAAGATCTTAAACATAGCTACGAACAGAAAAAGCCTTGGCAAGCAGAGGAAGGAGTTGATGGAAGACAAAGTGTGAAGGTAGCAAATACCTGGTGACTGATCTGTGCACCTGATAAGAAGTCTAGATGTGTAAAGATTGACTGACATATGTCAGTTAAGATACAAATGTGGTGATGGATGGGTATGAGGTGCATAATGAAGTGGGGAGAAAAAGGATAAAAGTGAAAGGGGAGGAGTGATGCATACAGAGGTAGAAAGTGGCCTGAGGGTTTCTGTAGATGTCTTACTAGAGGGATGATCTATCACTGCTTCATTATCTATTTATCTCCAGCGTGCATTCCTTCAGTGTAGAAATCAAAGCACATGAATGGATACTTGCCAGATACTCAGTAAATAAATTAATAGTAAGTGCTGTAGTATGGCTTGAACTGGTGTAAATGACAGGAGTAACTGGAGATGGAGAGCATGCTCTTAAATTTTTGTCCTGGTGGATAGTCCCACCAGCTGAATGATTTAGTGTTGCTGCTAACCTGTTTGAGAGGTGAGATGAGAGCAGCAGTTTGACTACTTGAAATTGACAGTAACAAAACTTGCCAGGAGTAGTGAATCCTAGATCCTGTTTCTCAGCCTTCAGTCTGATACATCTAGTCTGGATCATTATAGCCTGCCTAAAACTGAACTCTTGGAGAATGGAATGGAAACCTCAGTTGTATGCTTCTGCCTGAAGTGTTTACACCCATGTCTTACGTGGAGGGTGGAAAGCTTTCTTTTCATGGGTACTGGCAAAGGAAACAAGACAGCCTTGTTCACTGGTCTCGGGAACAAGAGACCAAGGGAACAATCCCTTCAAGGGATTCTTGGTTTTCACATCTTTTGCATGTAATCCTGACTCAGGTGCCAGAGGTTCAGAGAACTGGAATTTCAGGCCTGTCCTATGTCTGTCACTCATTTGCCTGCCTGCAGCTACAATTTTTGAATCTTCAGAAAGTGTCAGACTTGTACTCAGTGTAAGGAATCGAGGCACTTGAGTTTTGAAATGCTCTGGGGCAGCAGCTCTTGGTCCTTGGTGAATTAACGCAGAAGGCATATGCATGAAAGACAGTACTGAACTGAGCAGTTGTTAAGACTTAACTCATTGAATGTCAAGTAAGCAAAAAAAATGCATAGGGTGATGAAGTGAAGCAGTTGTCAGATAAAACATGGTGAGAAGAGGAAGGATTAAGGCTGTGATTCTGTAGTAGTGATAGCAGTTCTTTCCTCTAGGCCTGGGTTTGTACTTCTTCCTTTGGACCAGCTTCACTGCTGACTGGACTCATCACTGACCCATTTCAATGTAGTTGTCCAGTAGCAAAATGTCTATACTTCTCACTCTCACCAAAACTCATGCCTTTAGTTGCATCTTGCAAGTGCCAGTGTTATGGGGAAAGAGAATGTTGGCTTGTGAGGGAATGCGGCTGAATCATTAGCAATCGGAAATGCAAACTTCAGTCTTAAATGATGCAGAACAGTGAGTGGGAATATTTGGGAAGATTCTCAGAATGTGCACTGTTCTTTACTTCACAGGTTACTTTAGGGGCTGGGGCCAAAGATGAATTGCATGTTGTAGAAGCAGAAGCATTGGACTATGAAGGCAACCCTATTAAAGTAGTACTGGCATCTCTGAAAATGTCAGTGCAGCCTACGGTAAGTACAGGAGCTTGGAAAAATCTACTGTAAATTGGGTGTCAGGTGAGAAAGACAAGTTAGAAAAGGTTTTGGTTGAATTTTGGTGAAACTGCGGTAACCAGTGGGTACTGTCAAGTGTCAGTTTTGGCATGTGTAGTAAATATGAGCTAAATATGAATATTTTTTTTTGCGCCTAGTAGACTAACTAGTCATCTGGAGATGATAGACTTTTGTTCAAATTGTGTCTTTTTTTAAAGAAATGGTAGTAATGATGCATGTCATCTCTATGTATACAAATGTACGCATTTGCAAGCAGATGCATCTATAGCCTGTGTTGCTTTCTTTGGGCCTGGGATAAGAAAAATCTAGTTTTTCTGCCAGTCTCAAGCTTTCTTGAAGAGATTCTGAAGGTGACTGCTACCCTTTCTTGATTTAAAGGCACCCTACTTGTCATTCCTGCCATCTGGAATGTAATTCGAATTGGTGTTGTTGATGTTGTACAAGTGGAACTGCACAATACTGGGGACAGGTGTGATGGATAGTTTTCAAATTGGCATTGCTGCCAAGATAAGTAGAAACAAATGTGGACTGGTCTGGCTTTGAAAAGTGTGCTTTAATTATGGCAAGTGATGAGAATGTAGTAAACCCAGTTGTGGCTTATTGACCCTGATTTGACTCTAAACATTTCTGGAATATTCTGTCAGATGGGAACTTGGAGTTACTGTATTAGCCTTGGAGTCTACAGATGTTGGTGCTGTTGGTTTCATTTCAATGGATTGTTTGTTAAGCACACTTCACCTTGAATATTTGAATAAATAACAGTGCTTTTTTCCTTAGGTTTCATTAGGTGGCTTTGAGATCACACCACCGGTGGTGTTGAGGTTGAAGTGTGGTTCAGGGCCTGTTTATGTCAGTGGTCAACATCTTGTAGGTATGTATTTATTGCTCTGGTTAATAATCTGTGATCTTGCTACCTGTCAGCACCAACAGAACTTGCGTGATATATCTGGTATCTCAAGTGGTACTTTGTCTAATACTGACCCTCTGAATCTTTAATTCACAGTCCTCATAGGTATGAGGTAACTGTAGGACAAAGGAGTTCAGAGAAACACTTGCATACCTTTTCTTGCCTCATTTTGTATGGGTAAGGGCAGTTTGTCAGCCTTGCAATTTGAATTTTAATTTCTCTCCTTAAAAATGGGTGTTAGGTTCCCAGTGTTAGTGGCTCACAGCAGAAAAGGTGATGAGCTTTCTGCTTATCAGTTGAGACTGATAAGACTGCCCATTAAATAGTTCTGAGTTTGCACTGAAAGCTAAGCTGGGACTAGTCTTCTCCTTTGTAGAATTGTCTCTGAAACTGATCTTTCTCTCTTTAACTGTGTCTCCTCAGAAATGGAGAAAATTTTATTCTTAACTTTCTATGGCTTTTCTGTGAGGAATGTTACAGGCATTGTATGGATGGTTATTCACCCATGTTGGATTTCAGTGTAGTAGTGTCTGCATACAGTCAACTGGAGAAGTTTCTGATCTCAGTGGTTAGAGAGCTAGCGGGACGCTTCCTGCTATCAATTCAGCATGTCAGGACGACCTTGGCTATTTAGTTGTGGGTGATACTTTTCTGTTTGTTTCTTACTAGCAATCTTGCTTTGACTATTGTTAAATGAGGTGGGGTTTTTTTTTTTTACACATTGCCATCATTTTATCAGCATTAGAGGAAGAACCAGAATCAGATGATGAGGAAGATGATACAAAAATTGTGAACACTTCGACAAAGAGACCAGCAAGTGGAGGAGGGGCTAAAACACCACAGGTATATATAGACTTTCAGTCAGCTTTTATGCAGAATTTTTTCTGGTTTGGTATTACTGCTGCCTCTAGGAGTAAGCAGTTAGATGCCTTGCTATGATTTACTTAAATGTGAGTTTTTGATACCTGTGTTTTGGGTCTTGACAAGTACTAAATTATGGAAGTGTAGTTAAGTACAGATAGTTTCCAAAGCTTTGCTGGAGGGGCTAATGTGAAGACTGCTTTTATATGGAAGCTTTGTCCACTACAGTAATGGAGTGTGTGCAGATTCTAGCACAAACATCAGTGTACTGCAAGAGTTTAAATGCTGATTGAAGCTCGGGAGTGCAGAAGGAAAGGTTCATATGCTTGGAGCATGCTGTAAATTTATCAATAGCTTTTGACTTGGCAGCTCTAGCTTCATGGTTTTTAGGCAAATTGATGGAGGATAGTCTTGTAATTATGCTACAAACTGTTTTGGATCAAGGTTGCTGTTTATTAAGACAAAATGCTATTGACACTTCCCATACTTAATCTTTTTACAGAAAAAAGCAAAATTATCAGAAGATGATGAGGATGATGATGAAGATGACGATGATGAGGATGAGTATGTATTCTTGTTTTGATAATGTGTTTTGAAATGCAGTATTAACTGTTTCAGAATATGAATTGTGTGACATAACTGGATGTTAAGTGAGCAAGCTGCTTGTTTATCTTGGCTACAAAAAAACCTCATTACCTCAAGTTTACATCCACAATGCAGTTTAAATTAGTGTTGTTCAAATATGTCACACTAGGTTATAAAACTTAGTTTCATGTAATTCATTAACTTCTAATACAGAAATTCTAAATTTATTAATTTAAATTAGTAGTAGTAGTGGAAGTCCTAAGATACATGGCTTCAATATTAAAGCAGAAGGGAGTGCATTTAACTGCTTTAATGGTAGTAAGTATTTAGTCTGACACCTTCCTATGTGTTAAAACAAGGTATAAAGTAGACTTGGGAAGATGACTTGCTTTCTTCATGAACAAAACATTTAATTGGGAGATGGGGGGGACTAATTCCTAATGCAGCTAAAGCTGTGAGTATAAATCTTGAGTTATGGTGAGTAACCACCTTTCTAATTTTAGTGATGAGGATGACTTAGAGGATGATGAGGAAGAAATGAAAACACCAATGAAGAAAGTAAGTGATGCATATATATACACACACACATTGTGACCCTCTTCACCCATGAAAGATTAAACAACCTGTTTAATGAACTTGAAAGGAAGTGAGTGGTAATGCCAGATTGACTTAGTATCTGCAGCTAAGTTTATTCAGATGGCAAGTGCTAACACAACTTACTAATAGGTGTTAATTAACTCTCCTGATTGAGTCATCTTTGAGGATTCATGTGAAGACCCCTAAAGCAGAAGCAGGAGGAGGGGAAGCTGTGTTTGTGTAAGTAGGATAGCTGTTTAGGTTTGAAGTCTGTATTGTAACGCAGAAGCGAATTGAGGTGTCCTCTTTGTGCAGTGTTCTGTTTTATAATGGACTAGATATCAATAAAAGGGATGACGGTAATTGGGCAGATAGTCCCTTAAAATCAGTGAGTTCAAGCACAGCTGTTTGGCATGTGTGAATGGGATGCTTTTGATTTAGCTTAGTCTGTATAAAGAAATTGTGATGGGACATTACAACACTTCAGTGTGAATGGGCATCCAGTCCATGTTTTATTTACTTTGTTGCAGGGGGGTTCTTAACAGCATGCATATATATGCACACCTGCAGTTGTCAAGACTGCTGTATTTGTGTATGGCTATTGGGCAGTAGACAAAATCCTGCTCCAAAATGTGTGTTGTGCTTTGTCATTTCAGTTAGTCCTGCATGCTGTGAAAAAGGTCTTTATAGCAACCTAACTTTCAATAAAGGATCTAAATGTGAGCCCATTTGAAAAGGTTCACTTCAGGCAGCTGAGTGCTTGAATGTGAAATTCCATCAGCCCTTGAGTGCCATCTGGTGGTAAAATAAAATTTAAGACAACTTGGCAACTGCAGGGGTAGAAGGTAGTAATTTTTTGGAACTTGTGTACTTCGGCTTGACTTTATATGTTCATATCTGCTGTTTAGAAACAAACATTCAATGGTTTACTTCACTATGTGCTGTTCTGTCCTAATGAAATTCTATAGGTGATAGTGCACAATAGTTTAAGGCCTGGTAAAGACAATCTGAACTGCAGATTTACTGCCATCTAATCAAATCTAATGTGGCTGAATGAAATGGTCCCTTGAGTTATATAAAAATATGAGTATCCTGTTCTTAAAATATATATGTGACAGCTCACATCTCATATGATGGTTCTGTATGAAATGCCAAACAGGTAATTGTTGTGTTACAAAAAACAAGTAGCACTGAGTTGGATCTTGGAATTGCAGTGCTGTCTAGAATTAGTCTTATGAAACATCTGCCCCCAAAATTTGGCATGGTAATGTATGAGGAAAGATACATGGTGGTAAATGTAGTGGAGGTCCCACAAAGTTGTATGGCTTCATAAAAAAATTTGATCTTGGTTGTTATGTATTGTACTGCACCAACAGTTTTTATTTGAGTTCCTGTAGCATACATGATTTTTGTTTAAATAATGGACACTGATTGTGTTGCATGGGCAATGAGAATGCTTTTTTTGTTTGAGGTTAAATGGTATGGATTTGTCACTAAGTCTTGAGTACTATGTTAACGATGTTAGCATTTACTAGCAGTTTTTCATGGCAAATGAACTTAAGTGCTTGCTTTTCAGCCTGTCCGTGAGGCTTCAGGAAAAAACATGCAGAAAGCAAAGCAAAATGGAAAGGACTCTAAGCCGTCCACACCAGCATCTAAATCAAAAGTGAGTGAAGACAAATTAGTAAAACAAATGTTTATTCTAGTGTGGAAGTTGGTTTTCTTGCCTAGGGGTAACTTTAAATAATGTACTTAACCATTAAGTTAGGTTTTTGAATCTTAATATGAAGCATGCTGGGGATACTGTTCATTGTTTCATGTTCCCCTGTGAAACCCTTCAGTGACCAATATGTAACTACATACAACAAGATTTGAAATCAGACCTGCTGTCCCTTGTGAGTATTGGTGATCTCACAGTTTAACAAGTCTGTATTTTTCTGCATAGTTGCTTGTACAAGAAGGTTGAGTGCCAACTGTGTTGCCACTGCAGTACGACAGCAGGCTGCTACTGATAAGGGAGTCTCACTTAACTGATCCATTTGAGAATTAACAGTTTTCTTGTTCAGTTTCTTTGTAGTTGTTAACCTTCCTTATGCAGCTTTTCCTTGCTCCCTCTACTTGAAATGCATGCCAGGAAGGTTGATACAGAAATTAGTGTGGGATGGATGGCAGGGTAGCATTTGGAAAGCAATGTAGATGTGTGCCTTATAAAACATGACCTAATCTGACTGCAGTTGTGGATTAAACTCTAAATCACTGAATGTTTGGGATATTTTCAGTTTCATTTCTGTTGGGAGAAAGCTGTGTAGGCACTTGCCCAGAAGCGTAAGATGCTAGCTATGCTAACTGTCGTACCTCCAAACTTACATTTTGTTCTTTTCCTTGTCTTTCTCCAAGGAATGTGTTGGAAGCACAAATTTAATGGCTGTGATTTTTTGAAAATGATGTGAAGTATATGTGACAGTTCTTTTATTCTGTATAAATTCTGCAGTAGGTTTTAACATTCTTGTTTATAGAAAACTTGATCTTGTATACTAAGTAGCTTTCTGTATGTGCAAGTTCCTAACAATGAATAATTTTCAGACTCCAGATTCCAAGAAGGATAAATCTCTAACTCCAAAAACACCAAAAGTCCCTCTGTCATTAGAGGAGATTAAAGCAAAAATGCAAGCATCTGTAGATAAGGTGAGTTTTCAGAAACTTCAGGTTTCTCAGCCTTATTTTTACATATCATAGATCAGAAGAATGGGATGTTTTCAAGAAACTGTTGTATGTCACTGATTGCTGTGCTGTTATCAGTATGTTGATGTTGAAGCTCAGAAAATAATTTGGGAAAAAGACTTCTACTCATGAGAAACAAAACCGCTTTGGTTTTTGTATTCTTCCAGTAGTGGTGATTAGTAATTAGATATTTCTTAGTAACTCAGTTAAAATAAATAAAAAAAACCCAAAACACAAAGCGACAAAGCTTGGGTGATACTTATGCTAAAGGTGTCTTAACTAGTGTACATGTTTTATTTTAGTCATCTAGAGTAAAGCAGAGTTCTTCACATGCTTGGAATAGCTTGGTCTTTTAAAGCAGTATGCAACTTCTATCCAGATGCTTGTAAGGCTTTATAACTTCCAGAAGGGGGAGACAGGTGCTTGTGGTATGCATTAATCAAGGAAGACCTGAAAGCATTTGCTTTCTGAACTGGAGATCTGGGGTTAATTGAGTCTCCCTTCAATGAATGCTGCTTCTTTTGAAGGTCACAGGGCAGTCACTTGGCTTCTGGCTGTTATCAGCTTGACTAGCACTTTGTGGTTTTGCATATGAATGTTCTTCCTAGCTGCTATTTAAATATAAAAAAGAAAATTGCATTTTAATTATAGGCCGCATGTATGAAAGTGTAGCAGGTAATACCAATTTTTACCCCTTAGCCAGGTTTGGAAATGTATGTGCAAGCTAGGGGTACAGCTACGTACACACCAGCAGAATAGGTGGTAGTGGGGACCTCACATCTAGAGTATGAGTTCTGATTTTATTTCACTAGCCCAGGAGTGTGCTTATAGATCATATGCTCATTTGTGACTGAACCAGATTCTTTACTGGAGACTTAATTTTTGGCTGATGTTGGTGCTATGAAGAATTCTGTTTTGTGGTTTGGTGTTTTTGTTTGTTTGGTCTGAGATGATAAACTTTCTCCCCCTTACAGTGGCAGTCAAGTCATATCCTAAAGAATTAGGATTATCTTCTGCTTAGATTCTAAATGTTTTGAGGCATTTTTGTCTCAGGAATGCTAAATAGGACAAAGTGTTCCGATACAGAGTGGATGCAGAGTGAGCAATGACAGATTGTGATTAGGATCAAAATACATATCCCTAAATTGTGAACCTGACAGTGATGGATGGTATCATTCTGCAAGGTCAAACTAACCTCTTGGATCTAGTGGATACTAGGGTGTTTTTTTGCATGACTCAGAGGAGCAATGATTAGTGTTTCTGCAGTGTAAGCAGAAGTGGCCGAGCTGCTCACAGTAGACACATGTCCCTATGGAGAAAAGCATGCAGACCAGATAACTGGCAAGTAGCTTCAGAATATACTTTCTGTTGCTGAAGAGTGTTTTTACTGGGAAATGCTGTGTAAGCACAAATCTGTAGAAGCAATAATAGCAGGCAGCTTAATTTAATGTTTTCCAAGATGGTGCTGGAGCGTACCTTAGTCTAAAGGCAAAAGATTTGTGTGTTGCCATACATAATGGCAATTCTAGATGACAGCCAGCAAGTGAGCAGCTTTTTAAAAAAAAAATCACTTTATGAAATTATTAGAATGGAACTTCTGTATTATGTAGTAAGTAGCAGTCCACAAGCTAATAGAAAAGCATTAGTACTTGACAGAATCCAGAGGTAGGACATTTGTCCAAATCCAAGCTTTTTGGTTGCAGTATTGCAGTTTCAGATATTCCTAATGTAGATTTGCTTCCTTTGAACATACAATTGCTGTCTTCTGCAATGTGCCAAGCAGCAGCTAAGTGAACTGTTATAATTGGCTAGGTGTATTTCAACTGATGTACTTGAAAAATGGGAAAAATACTGCTCATGAGTATGTTGAAAGTACATCAATGTCTCTTAAAATAGTGTGCTGTATTATTTTGACTGGAGATAGGAAAAAAACCTTGATCTATGAATTACTACTGAATCTGCTTTGTACATTTGAGTATGTGCAAAGACTATTTCAGAGATACAAGCAAATGTCTGTAGAACAGTTCTTTAAGTTCATAGAACTGATGTATTGGAGTGAGTCTTAAAGGGTCGGTGAGAGATCAGTTAATTTTTTGCTTTAGAGACCTGAAGTCGAAAACCTACCTGTGAAGGATAGTAATGTCTCGAGTTGCATGCTGTAGTAAGAATCCATAAATATGCAATTAGTTCTAGTTTATCTGAATAGCATATGAAGGTTGACTACAATAAGGTTATTTTAAGTGCTGAATGCTTGCTGTTATGTTTTTGAGCATGAGCAAAGATGTTTGTACAGCCATGTTATGTGTAGACACTCCTGTGAGAAATACCTGGGTTCTGTAGAGAAGCAAACTTTAAGATGGTTTAAAAGCAGATTGGTTGGGGACGTTGCAAGGTAAGTTCAGTAAAATTGCAAAGGGTTTAAGCTTCGTAAGTTACTTACTGGAGTCATTAAATGACCTGCATACACTAAAGCTTGCTTTTTTCAAAATAGGGTTCTTCCCTTCCGAAGCTGGAACCCAAATTTGCCAACTATGTTAAGAATTGCTTCAGGACGGAGGACCAGAAGGTAACTGAATTTATTGCAACTTAATAAAATCCAAGAAACTTTTATAACCTGACTTAGGGATTCTTTTCCACTTCTTAATCTTTACAAGCTTTGGACTGTTTCAAAGGGTTACAAACCACAAACAATACTTCAAATTAAGTAAATGGGAACGGTTTTAAGGGTTTAGTTGGCTAAGATGGGAAAGCTAATATTTTATTACATTTTTCCAGCTTTTATATGGTTGGTAAATTATCTCTTGCTTACTAAACCCACAGAATTTTCCTTTTGGCACCATATTGGCTAAGGAAATGAGCTGTGGTTTTCCTTGCTGCTGAATTTGGCCACCTAGGCCAGTCTGCTGTTCAGCCTTTTGTTGGGGAGGGTGTCTGGGAGGGGGAACTGTTTTGCGACTGAGATTATGGCTTTCTTGCTACATTTTCTCCCAAAGTCAACTGAACTCTTGTAAAAGGGCAAGCCAAAAGGTGGTATCAGGAAGCAGGTTTCTGAATTAGTTATTACTCAACATATACTAGGCTAAAATGTGTCTTAGATTTCCCTATCAAAATTCCTGTAAGTTAAAACCCTTCCAGTGACAGAATTCCTTATACTTCCCTGCTTCCCTTGGTGGTTAAGAGTAAACTTGTCTGATAGACAAATTGATAGGTTCTTGAAAGAATGTTTAAAAGCAGTTAGCCTCAGCTACTGGAGTTGGTCTGACATTAGCCAGGGTAGGCAGAGTTCAGCCAATATTTGCCTAACTGGTCCACACCCATCCTCTCACCTTCACTGAATTCTTACTATTGTGACTTACAGTGAGTAACAGTCTTCTAGCAAAAGGACCTAATGTCTTGATTTTCTCTGAAAGGAATGCGTTTTTTGTTGAAATTTCATGCCAATATTTTGTGGAGTAAGTGGAGATAGTAAACTTAAAATAATTAGAAAAATGGATTTCAGTTGCTAACTTTTTGTGTATACTTCCAGGTCATTCAAGCTCTCTGGCAGTGGAGACAGACTCTGTAAGGAAAGAAAACAGTTTAAACAGTTCATTAAAATCTGCAGTCTTATTTCTGTAACCATTATTTGGCTGTCCTTTTTACAAATGCTGAAAGAGCTTTCCCTACTGTGTCTGATAAATGTCATCCAGATTACCTTGCCAAGAATGTGTTGTCCAAAATGCCTGTTTAGTTTTTAAAGATGGGACTCCACCCTCAGCTTCAATTTAAGTATGTATGGAATGTTTTGATAAGGCATGGTGGTGGTGGTGGTCAGACAAATGGAAATGGTGGGGAGACTTAAATGTACGTGGAAAAAAATAAAATTTAGTATTTTAATAAAGTACTATTGTTTCTTTTTTTTTATGGGTTGGGGGTAGTCTGCATACTGAACCCAGAAGATAACAGGGCTTTAGAGTTCTCATAGGAACTACTGCTAAGTATTTTAGCTGCTTCTCTTTACCAAGTACACATCAGTCTCATTTATGTTGTCAACTTTAAAAAGAACTTAACTTCAATACCATGAGCTTTACAGTTACTGAGCAGATGATTGGTGAGAAGACTTAAGTGGTAAGTGGGACTTTATTCTTGTCTGGAGGTGACCACTAATTATATAATTGCTTCAAACAACCTTTCCTGCATCTTGATTTCTGACCTGCTTCATTGCTCTTTGGTTTATGGTTTTGCTTTAACAGCTGAGTTTGTAGGGCTTGTGGCTCCACTTGTAAAATGTAATACTTTTGATTTGGGTAGTGCTGGCTGTGCTGTTCCTCTAAGGGGCTGCAGTCTCTGAGGCCGTCTCATGTAATGACCCTGTGAGGGTTTTGTGGAGAAGAGAATTGGCTTGAATGCTGTAGGGTGTGCCTAGAGAGCTCACCAAGGGAGATCAGTGCCAGTGGATAAATTCCTGCAAATGATGAGGAGCTAATCTTTAGCAAATCCCAAAAGCTCAGATGGGCAGGTAGTCCTGTCTCGGTTCCTTCTATCTCTTGATTATTGCCTACCAGTGACACTAAGAGGCAGAGTTAAATTTTTGGAGCACTCTTGGTTGTCATATAAAGTAGAAATGCTGAGGTGTAAGGGCTCTTTCAGGTGCAGGGGAAGGAAAGCATGGATGTCATACCTGGCACCAAACTCTGCCTCGGGGTTCTTGTCTGAATGCTGTATCACTTCAAATGCTTGAATGCTATGTCTGGGTGTAGTAACTGCAGTAATGGTATGGACATGGAAAGAATACTTAAGAACATTTAAGCAGTTGCAACTAATTAAACTTTGATTTAATCCTTGCTATGTGTGAGAATTAATGCAACTGACTTCTGTTTTTCACAGCAGAAAAATCTTAACATGAGAACAGAAGGGCGTTAAAGCAGGCTTTAGCGGGTTGAATTTTTTTTTCCACTTGGAAGGACTTGCACAGTTGGGGTCCTACAGCGGTTGCCTTTGCAAGAAAGACATGGTAAAAACTTGTTGGATTGTGCTAACTGGGCATGGGGGTCTTTTTTTTTTTTTTTAACTGGCTATTCTTTTTTCCAAGTGGTTCTAGAAGCAAAATGTATAATTTGGTTTGTAGAATTGTCACTGGAAATATTTTTTAAGGTTTGCTATTATAAAAACCTTAGTTTCTATAGTTGAGTTTCTGGGCATGGTGGAAACCAATGCGAGTTCCCAGAAGCAACTATGTCTTTTTGGAAAAACAAAGCCAAGCAAAGTGCATGGTAGAGAAGTGGAACACAGTGCAAGTCTAGTGTCAAAGATTCATTTAAGCGTGAGTATAATTGCAGCATGTGAAAAGGCAGAGTATAAGGGTTTGAAATGCCTGTTTCCGTGGGGTTATGTCAATAGATGATGTCATATGCACAAGTGAGAGCAAATTTCCCTGGTGAAATGGAGCTAATGGCACAGACAGGCTTATTTAAGCAAAATTGCCCTCAATTTTGGCTGAAACAAGTGAAAATTGTACAGTAATTTCAGTAAGAGGCTTTCCAGCCAATAAAATATTCTGAGTATTAAACATTTAAGGAAAGCCAGGGTGTTGTCTGTCTAGGACATTGACCAAAGCAGGTCTGTGAGGTGCAGCCCCACTCGGCACAAGGATTGCAGGGGAGGATGGAGCCCATATGAGCACTTCTGAAGGAAAACATTCCTGTGCTGTAGCCAAGGTATAAGGTAAGTCAAATCTTTGTTAGGATGCCATTAAGCATCATGAGGCATCTTTGAGGCATCTGCATCATGGCATAAAAATTATTACTTGGCCCGGATTAGCTTGCTCACTGTTTTCTGCCAGTTGATGTTCTTGCTGCTTTGGCTGTGAAAAGTGGTCGGTGTGGCTGTCCGCTACCCTGCTCCTGGCTGCATGGCGGTCTGCCCCATCCCTCCCAGGAGCAGACCTCGCCCATTCCTGCCAGTCACATCTCCAAACACTTTGCTCCTGTTGGGACTGGCCATCTGATGACTGTGGGACTGCTGGGCTGCACAGCCATATCCTCTAGGATATTCACATGCAGCTGCCAGTTTTTCCACTTCTTTGAACAGAGCCTAAAATGTTGAATTCGAAAAACCTTAGTTTAAGCTCAGATGTCAGAAAATACCTATTGAAGAGAAGATGCCAAATACCAGATGTGGGTTATTGAAGTACAGTTCTTGACTTTCTCCAGAGCTGAAACATGTTTTTACCATGGTAATAATGGCAGGATGGCAACAAAGCTGTAATCTCCCGGTAGCGATGTTGAGGGTTTTAAGCCTGTGTGATCCTGGTCCTTGAGGATGGCTTACTTGTGAGAATGGAGGTACATGGTCAAGTGTATGGATGCCAGTACAGGCTTTCTTGCTCTGCCATGGGAGAACAACTTCCCTTTACAGGATGGTAAAATGCCTCTCCAGGGGCTGTCCCTTGACCTCTCTTGTCTCCACAAATTTCTCCCCCTGCTGCCTTCCCCTTTGCAGTAGTACCCTTCTTGCTTTTTTTCCAAGCTTTGTTTTCTCCCAAAGTTTCGTTCCTTACAAAGAACAGGTAGCTGGTGGTGTTCCCCTGCGCAGGACAAGGGGAGGTCCACACACACAGCTGAGCAGGTGTGAAGGACCACGAGGGGTTGTGCAGCAGCACTGTCCTCTGCTGCATGGTGTTGGCTGTACAGCTGCTCCATACAGATCTATTTTGTCTCCAAGTCTGGTGTTTCTGGGCATCTGGTTTCAGAAGAGGTGATAATAGAATGATACTGTCCTGCAGTAAAAAAACCAACCATTTCCAGCTTCAGGAGGTTTTGGTCTGTGTCTTATTCCTTACTTAGGGTGTTCAAGAAAAGTGCTTGTGGCCACCTTAGGGCTGTCTCAGGCTTCTGTTTGCTCCTGTGAATCAAACCAGCTTCCTAAAATGGTGTCTGAGACCCCCAAGCACCATGATGAGTACAGGGCTCTTATTTTGCCTGTGCTCAGCAATTGTTGCAGCCTTTGGAGAGGAGCAACTCCAGCATGGCTGGCGGGATGGTGGAAGGGAGTGTGTGTGGGCTGAGGTAATGGAAAATGGGGCCAGGATGGGTGGTGGTTCTGGGCTTCTTGCCACCCAGACAGTCCCTCAGGGGCTAAGTTCGTGCTGGAACATGCTCTCTGTCCTTTCCTTCTCTAGAAATCTTACCCAGATACACCAAGCTATGTCCTGTCTCCTTCCAATGTGCCATTACTGACTGGCAGCCAAACTCTCCCAACTTTTCCTTACCTCTTTCCCTGTGGAACAAGCACATAGATCCATACTCCTCTTGCCATTTTCCCAAAGGGGAATTAAAGACAAGATCCTACTTAGGAAATGTCATAGAAAAAGCTGTAAATGAATTGGGTGGTTTGGAGCTAAATGTTAGGTGGAGGGCCTTTATTCCTTGGCCCTGTAATGGGCAGTAGGTCCTGGCAAGCAGCAGCAAATGCAATTGGTTGTGTTGAGTGAGGTTTGGAGGTTTTGTGATCTGGTATTTATTAAGGATTGCTTCGTCTGAGTCCTGGCTCTTGTAATCTGAATGAGGAGAGCAGAGTTTACGTGACTGGGCACAGGAGAAGTGGTACAGGACTTTGAGGCCGTCTGAATGGGCCTGACTTGTCCTTCCTTTTGCAGACAGCAGAGGGAATCACCAGCTCTCTACTCGCTGGTTGTTTTTTATCTACAGTTACACTTTTGGGAACAAGTCTGTGTGTTGCGTCGGATCAGCTCTTCAGTGGCTGTCTGTCTGTTGGGTTGTCTCTTAGGTGAGTGGATTTTAAGCCATACCTTACTTGGACCACAAGTTAAATGTAATTAAGATGGTATAAGTGTGCCATAGAGACCACTGGACTCTTTTAATTGCCTGCTTGCATGGCCTGTGGTCATTTGTATGGGAATGACTTTTGCTCTGTTCCTCACTTTCTTCAGAAACTCTTCACCCATTCCACCACTTCTACTGGCTCACCCTAACTAAGCCAGAGGAGCCTTTATAGGAACAGGATCTGAGGAGAAAACAAAGAATGAGAAAGGGCAATGAATTAAAAAAAAAAAAAGGATGTTGAGGGTCAAAAGTGAGAAAAGGAAAATGGAGACCCTCAGTGGGATGCTCAGCAGGGGACCTTTAACCGTGCCTGCCACTTTCAGAGGTGTCTGCATGGGCAGGGATGTGCTGCCCAGAGACTTGTCCAGCTGAGGGAATAGAAATTGGCATACCTGAACAGCAAAAGCAGGGAATGTAATTAGGCCACTGAAACCAGAACTGATGTGCCTGGTTCATCTTAGACCTAGTGCTTGGTTTGCGGTGGTACTAGGAACAGTCTTTTTTTTAAACTGAAGGCAATTTTGTTAGAAGGGTCCTACAGTCCTACTGAAGATCCCTTGAACTAATTGGGGCCATAAGCCTACTGAGCCAAATCCAATTCTGTTGACTTACTTGGTATTTAAGAGAAAATTAGCTCTTCTTGAATGAAGATACACGTTTTCAAAGCTGTTTTCAAATTAAGCCTGAGGTTTTTTTAAATTTTTTTTCATAAAAAGAACTGCAGGGAGAGTTGAAGGCAGATTGTAGCTTGTTGGAGTACTTGGCATCTCACTGCTGTAGCCACCTTTATCCATGCTCAGTTCTTGTAACTTCTTTCCCATTATTCTTTACACTTGTCCCAAAGCTTGTAATTGTGATGTTCTCCCAAGAATGTCCATGCTGAAAGACTCCTAGTAACACAAAGCACGCTATATTGAGGCAGTGAAAGTGTATATCATCCCAGTGTTGCTTCCCATAGTACCTGCTGCTTTAGCTGTTCCTTGTATTTAAGTGTGTATGGACACTGAGGCAGTGGACAACTACAGCTAATGGATAAAGCTTTCCATTTAGTAATAAATGGAAACCCCTGGCCTTTAGGAGGCTTTCCTGCCCCCGCCTCCCACTTTTAAGCATTTCTGTCAAATTTTCCAGATGGAAATCACTTTTAACTAAATGCCCCCCCACCCCTTCTAGCTAAGGGCAATAACATGTCCTGGGAGCACCATAATGAAGAAGGGGACCCAGCCCTTGTGATCTCCAGAGACCACAGAAGGACAGGGAGATTGGGGGATCTTGCCTTCATTTTACTTCTGCTTGTTTTCTCTAGCTTTATGGTTCTGGATGGTCCCTTCCAACTCATTCCCAGTTCTAGATCTTGCCACAGCCTTCTCCTTGCTTACTTGGTCCATCACTGCTCCTCAGGTTTCTCCTCTTTGTCTTACTTCTGATATCAGTTCCTCCTCCAGGCTTTTCTACACATTGCTGTTGTGAGCAGCACCAACTTTCCCTGGTCAGTCTTGTGCTCTCAGTCTCTAGAAGAAGCTTGAACACCATTGCAGATGTGGTGCTCCTGCATGAATCTCTTTCCTGTTCTGTGTTGCTTGGTAAAGTGTCCCTGAGAGCACAGCAGAGGCTGGTGCCCTTATTTCAGTCATGGTGAAGAATGGTGATGATAAAAGCCCAGTCCTGCTGCTGCACCTCCAAGCAGACAGAACTTTCAGCTTTACCTGTTTGTAGGGCTGCAAGATGCTTGTGCATGCCCCAGGAGAATGGGACCTCCAGAGATGTCTCTTGCCTGACCTGTGACACTGATTTTCCAGAAAAAAAAGCCATGTTTGGGTATATCATTGTGGAAACAGCAAAGATGACCCACCCATGTGTTCTATTTTCTGAGTTCTTGTTCTGAAGCCAGGTGTGTCCTATGGCTCCTCTTCAGAAGGATCGGTAAAAACATATATTTTCCAGTGTTCTTTTTAGAAAGAGCTGTCCTGTGTCTGCCCTGAGGCCCACCTTGAGTTGCTCCAAGTTGCTCATTCAGTTGTGCCATGACTGAGGGTGGTGATGTGGGGCATTGAGAGGTCCAGGACATCACTGGTTGATCAGTGCCTGCAGCTGTTTGGCCATCAACTGTGAATGGCCCCAGGGGTAGCATATGCCAGCTGTGGGGATGTGTGGTCATGCAGCCTCCATGTGAGGTCCTGCCTGTGAGATAGTTCCTACAGCAGCACAGGGACAGTGGGCAGGAGCCTGTGATGGGGGTGTGGGGAGGGATTGACTGTCCCACAGAGAAGGAAGCTCTGCAGATGGGGGTTGAGATGGTAGCTTGCTGGAGATAGCTTAATTCAGGAGACTTCAGTCAAAGAAGCTTATGTTTAAGAGCTGTTGAGCTGAAAAGCTCTGAGTTAAGAAAATATTAAGTTTTGAAGCTTAACAGCTTATGGTGTGTTGTTTTTGGTTTTTTGGATTTTTTTTTTTAGGGAAAAATGAAACCATGGAAGAATATAAATCCAAGAAGCCAAACCCTAGGATTTAATGCAGTGCAAAGGCTGGAAAGTAGAATTTCCCACTGGTTTGCGTAGGGTTGTCTGCAAAGGTTTGTCTCTTCTTGCCTCCCTACTGGAGCATTCAAGCAGCTGCTGTATGGTTTCAGAGAGGAGCTGTGATGCTCCTAGATGGTGGGACCAAGGAAAGCCCATGAGCATCCTCCCTGTGCAGGACTGGCAGGACACCAGAGCAGAGGTGGCCAAGCTGGGGGACATGGGGTGTGGGGCGTGCACTGGCTGAGGGGCCTGGGCACTGAAGGTGGGCTGCCTGCAGGATGGCACTAGTCCATCTGTTTCTCCTTTAGCTTGAGATGTCCATCACTTGTAGTGCTTAATTTTCCTCATTCTCTTCTGATAAAGCACTGAGATTTATTTAATGAGTGTGCTGGAGCTTTCAGAGGAATCTGAAGTTTCAGTTCCCAAATCCCATTGAAATTCAGGAGGTGTTCCAGTGGAGAAAAAACCTTGCAAACCCTGAAACCCTGGCTGCTGAATAAGAAGCTTGCTTTGTGGGTTTTTTTTTTTTCTTATGAAGTAATGATATACATCAGAGTAAAAGTGGTAGCGTGCTGGGTTCTCCCTTTGCATGAGGTTGTGAGACATGCATATGGTCTAGAGCTGGAAGAGAAGCTGCCCTTGCCTCCATTCCCAGGCAGTCCAGGAAGGGCCATTGGCTGGCAGAAGCTCTTGGGAGCGTCCCTGCTCTCTGGAGCTGGCATGGCCTGTCTGCAGTGCTGGGCTGGCCAGTGGCAGCTTTGGGGATTTCCTGGCTACCTCTGTCCTCCCAGGGTTTGGTGCTTGCCCTGCCCTGGCTCCCTCCCCTTCCAGTCTGCAGAAGGCTGTCCCAGTTTGTTGTTGTATTGGGTTTGCGTGGCAAGGTTTTGATAGTGGGGGTTACAGGGGTGGCTTTTGTGAGAAGCTGCTGGAAGCTTCCCTTGTGTCCGACAGAGCCAATACCAGCTGGCTCTAAGATGGACCTGCCACCAGCCAAAGCTGAGCCCATCGGCGATAGTGGTAACACCTCTGTGATAAGAGATTTAAGAAGGGAAAAAAGCTGCAGGAGACACAGAAACGGCAGCTGGAGAGAGGAGTGAGAACATGTAAGAGAAACAACTCTGCAGACCCCCAGGTCAGTGAAGAGGGAGGGGGAGGACGTGCTCCAGGTGCCAGAGCAGAGATTCCCCTGCAGCCTGTGGGGAAGACCATGGTGAGGCAGGTTGTCCCCCTGCAGT
>JANZLQ010000044.1:2987505-3037908 GCA_026212715.1 Elanus axillaris | reverse complement strand
GGGGGGCGGCGGGGGGGCACTTGCTGATGATCGGAAGTTACTGACAATAAGCACCTTCATCCCCCCCAAAGGCGGAGAGAGAGAGAGAGAGGGAGAGGAGGAGGAGGAGGAGAGACAGGGGGAGAGGAGAGCTGATGCCTAAGCGAGTCACTCGGAGGAGGCAAAGCGGGCGGTACCACAACTTCTCGGCGGCGCGGAGCGGCGCGGAACGGCGCGGAGCGGCGCGGAGCGGAGCTCGCCGGCCGGATCGCTCCCATGTCAGGGCGGCGGTGGGGGACTGCACTCCGCTAGCGTGAAGCCACTGACCTCCCCCCTCTCCTCGCCCAGCGATGTATTCACTGCTCTCAGCCTGCACTTGCCTGTAAGGATTATGGCATATTTTAAAATATTTTTGTAATTGGTTTGAAATCCTTTTTACTGTTTTTATTTTTTTTTTAAACTTTCCTTTTGGAGGCTCCGGTTACATTTTCCTTGCAATCAGGTGGTAATCGGGACCCGAGCCTTTTTATAAGCAGAGCATCGCTCTGCACCCTTTACAAAATTGCAAACAAAAACAAAGCAAAAAAAAAAAAATCAACCTTAACTATTTTACCGCATCATTTGATCTTGTGTTGCTTTTTTTTTTTTCTCCTCTCCAGATGTTTACATTTCCTGCTGCTGTGCTTTCAGGTACAGGTACGTGTCCTTTCTGTCCTCTTTCGCTTTTGGTTGTAAAATAGAAACAAAGGCGGCGTGCTGACCTCAGAGTGCCAGGCAGTTTTGGCTAGGGCTTTCACTTTTTTTCCCCTCTAGTTTTTATAGCCGTATTAAACTGATCCCTGCGCCAGATGCTGGAGTGTCACTTGCCCTGCAATGGGGCTGCCCCTCTCGCTAAGCTCCTTTTCAATGACCGCTTGTGCCGAGGCCCCACCGGCACAGCCACTGCGGGTGCTTGGCCGCCCGGTGCGGGTTGGGGCGCAGGCGGGTGCGCGGTAGCCTGCCGTAGCGGGATCCTCTGGAGTGCATTAGCCTGGCTAATGATGTGAGAGGGAGTGCTGGACTCTCCTCCTTGCACAATGTTGATTGATGCACTTGCCTTGGAAGAGCAGGCACTCTCCTGCTCGCCCTCTTTTTTTTTTTTTGTTCCCCCCCCTTTTTTTTTTTTCCCTTCCTAGGGAACTTACTCCCAAAAACTGATACTTTGAAAAACACGTTTCCCTAGCCAGGAGAAGGAGGCTGCGTGCTCCCTCCCCATTATTCAGTAGAAAGCCGTCCAAGTCAGATCCTGCCTTTGATCCTGCCTCAGCAGGAATGAAGCCGTTGGAGGAACACCCTGAGCGGCGAGGCTCTGCAGCCCAGGCGCCCGCAGGACGGGGACGGCGGCTGGGGGTGCCGGGGTGGCCACTGCCCCCCAACAGCCCCGGGACTATGCATCTTCCTGGGATGGGGATTTTTAGCTGGGCATCCTGGAGCGGACCCGCCTGCGGGGTCATGCAGAGCAGGTGCTGCTGCCCCAGTGGCTCTGGCCCACTGTCCCGCTGGGGCTGGGGGCCGCTCGAGCCACCCCCTCGGCCCCACGCCGTGCCTTGGCCGGGACTGCACCTGCTCAACCTCTCGCATATACCCGACGGCGGCAAGGGATGGTCCTGGATGAGCACAGTTTACAGACTTGGAGGGGGCTCCATCCTTCTGGCCAAGCTAAAACCCCAAACCAGCCCCATCCCCTGCTCCCCCATCCCTCAAAAAAATCCCCGGTCACATTTTTTTTCTCATCCCCTCTGAAAACTGCAGCTTGAACCTAACACCAGCAGAGCCTCCCCTCGGCGGAGCAGCCTCCTCATCAGGAGAGGATCCACAGCTGTAAATTACCCTGCGGTTGGAAGGCGTTTGCTGTATTTCTCCGGTGCGTTTTTTTGGTTTTTTTTTTTTTTCCAAGCCCGAGGAATAACAGGCTGCGCAGGGCTCGCAGCGACGGCACCGTTTGCAGCGGGGAGACATTTTTTTGCGCTTGTGCGGTAACTGAAGTTAATCAGTCCTCCAGCCCCCTCCCTCTCCCCCTCCCTTTGGTGCTTTTAGTGAATCAGAAAAAGTTTGGCTGGCTGCCTGGAAAGCACTTGCTAAAATCTGATCTCTTACTTCAGCAGCCTTAAAACTTGGGAAGTTATTGGCATTTATACAGTTGGAGCTTGCAGGCTTCCAAGGCAATAAAATAATAAAAATAAAAAAAGGCAAAATAAAAGCTCTGTGCTCTGGTGCTATTAGAACCATACTTGCTCCATTTCGTACTGATTTTGCAGCATTTTGTGGGATTTGAGGCAGGGATTTGCTGCGGATGGGTGCTGCAGAGATGTCCTGGGCTGCGGCCGTGAGGGGCGGCGGATCTCGCTGGGTGTTACACCGAGAGGCGAGCTCTTTCGGCGATTAGCGTTGGGAGCCAAAACATTAGATTAGTCATACTCAAGGGCCTTCGAGTGAGTGTTTACAGTATTAATGGTAGATGAAAAGATGTGAATGCTGTAAGTTTTTATTGCCCATTTTGTTACAATTTCTTTCTGGATTTATTCACGGGATTACATGTTTTGAGCCTGAATGGGAGCGAGGGATTATAGGATTTCTTTTATAATGATCAGTTTGGGTAGGAGTTAGCCTTTGGTGAACCTGAGTAAATTAATGCATCACTTAGGTTTAATATTTATTTAGGCTAAAGGAAGTTGTTTAGTTTTCCTTAAAGGGCTCTGTGTTGTATTGGGGAGATTTAAGAGTGCCTGAAATGGATTATATTCTAAGACTGCCTTTCGCCCTCCCCCGCAAACCATGATCAGCGGGTTGTCCCACGTGTTAGTCTTAGAATTGCGCTCCTCTGCTGCTGACTGTTACCCTGCTGGCTCTGCACGCGAAGGTAAAAATCCCTCCAACACATGTTGGCGCTGGAGGTCTTGTGGGCCAAAATACTATGGCTGGGGTGTTTTGTATCTTTTATTAGTTACTTGTGTTCAAAGACTGCAGTGTGTTGACATGCAAGCTGCCTGCAGTTCGGTGGTATGGTAGCTCAGCTGCTGGCTAAAAGCTTTCTTGTAGACCCCACGCCCGCCTCTGCAGCCGCCCATAGGTGACCTGGTCAGGTGTAGCATCACCCATTGGCAGGTTGTGGCAGCACCAGAGAGGTGTTCCCCAGCCTGAACTGTGGGGAGGTCAGAGGGACCAGAGTTTTTGAGAGCAGGATTTAGACTCCCGGAGAAGTTGGACTCCTCCAGGGCTTTGCTGTCAGGTGACATTTCCACCAAGGAAGCACCAGGAAATAGCACTTGGTGGGTCAGAGGGGAGCACTGCTGGGGTGTGGGCAATGGGTGCTGGTGGCTGTGTGCCGGCACGGCCAAGAGAGCAGCCCTGTACCTTGCAGGGCTGCGAGGAGGACTGCTCGTTCTCTGGTCCCTTCCCCTGTGGCAGCAGTGTCCCTGTCTTGTTTTCTTCTCTTGCATTTTGGCAAGTTCCTCTGCTGCCTGGGGTTACTGCAGTCCCAAAGGCAGCAGGGACACAGGATATCCTTGGGGACACTGGAGAGATTAGTTTGTTTATGCAGGTTGTTCTTAGGGATGCCCTTTCACTGCTAGTTACTAAACTTTCCCCTCTGTTGTGCTTATCTTTAGCATCCTTCAGTTTAATTCTCCCGCTGCCTTTTCACACTTCCAGAGGCAGTTTGTCCTCCACATGCTTTTTCCCCTCTGTACGTCCTGGAGCAGTGATGGGTTTGGCTTTGGAGTCAGTCCCTGCTCTTCAAGGAGGCAAGAAACCCCAGGAGCACCTTGGAGGGCATCTCCCATACTGTGCTGGCTCTGGCAACGACAGTGGCCCTTAGGACATCGGGGTTGGGGTTGTGGGACCTCAGGAGCTCAGAGATCCCCCTTCACCAGGGCATGTGGGGGCTTGAGGCAGCTTCGGTGTAGGCTGAGCAGTAGGATGCAAGGTTTTGGGTGCTGCCCTGGTTTGCAAGAGTTTCTAGCTCTTCTGCCCCAGGGCCATCTCCAGTGCATCGTCAGCCAGAGCATGGGGTGATGGTTGCATGGGCTGCCCTGGCCGTGCTGTAGAGCAGAGGCTGATGCTGCCTCAGCCTCTTTCCTGCCCTGATAAACCTCGGCGTGTTCTTCTACATGAAGTGCATCTGTCTTAGATTACGAAGAGGTCCCTGATAGGGCCAAATCCTTTGCTTTTATGGCTCTTGTAGGTTAAGATCCAGCTTTGGAATCTGATCCAGAAGCAAACAGGAGGTCAGAGGAGTGCACAAGGCAGCACCGGGCTATTTTCACATCTGCTGGTGTTGTGTAAGAGGAAGGCTGCTGTGCGCCATGCCAATAGCAACTTATGTTTCTCCTAAGCTCCTGTGCAGTGACAGACAGTTATTGTTTGGGGCTTTGTAAAGTGAGACACAGAGAAGTGTTGCTTCCACACGTTCAGTGAGCCAGATCCTGCGGTCTGGCGAAGCTGCGCACAGCACATGTCGGAGGCGTGAGCCTGCTGAGCAGCTCCCTCCCTTCTCCCTGTCATCCGCTCCTCTGCAGCCGTCCTCCCTGGGGGCAGTTGGACGTGGGTGCCACTGGACGGCACTGGGGACACCAGTATGGTCCTTATCACAGCCTGCCTGCCTTGCCTTGCCATGGGGTTCCTGGCCGCTCCTTCTGCGGGTGTGAAGCGGTGCTGGAGCCAAGGGTGCCTTCTCACCCTGCCGTTGCCTGCCTGGCGGCAGCGCTGGTGGCTGGCACCAAAGGCAGGGTGCTGGACCGCATGGCCCCAGCAGGGTTATTCGCACATCTACCCTCCCTGCGGATAGGCATCCACCTGCCCTCGCCCTCCTTGGGTGGCACGAGCATCTGTCTTGAGATGGCAGCCACGGCTGCGTGTGCTGCCAGGGCCTGAGGCTCTGGGACTCGGCTACCGCTGCATTGCTCTTCAAGCCCACGCTGTGGGATAGCGCAGGTGCTACTTTGCTGCGGCGTACTGCTCCACTCTTTGCGGCAAAGCCTTGGGTGCAGAGACTCGGCGGGGGCCCGGCGCCCTGCAGCAACCAGGCTGGGAGATCCCATGTTTGCCCTCTCTGCTCAGCCTGGACTGAGACCACAGAGTCATCGGCACAGTGTCCCTGTGCCGGCACCTGCCTCCTGTTCTGTGAGGGTGTCTGAACCCCCTTGGATGAAGGTGGCACCAGTCTGTGGAAATGTGTGAAGTGAGTTCTGCTTTCCAGTCTTGTCTCACTGCGGTTCCTGCCGGGCTGCAATACCTGCCTGAGCTGGCCCACCCCGTGCTCGTGCGGGGCTGCTAACACACAGGTTGTACAAGTGATGCTCTGAAGGACAAAATGTGGCAAAGGTGGTCTGGGAAAGGCTGGGAAGTTTTCTGTTGATTTTTCTGATCGCAGCAGATTCTTAATTTTTAAGCAGTGAGAAGACAAGAGAAACTGCATAAGCAAAGCCTGATTTAATTAGAGGAGGAGCAGCTCAGAGATGTTGATGAAATGCATCGACCCCATCACAGGCTGGAGTCGATGAGGTGGTCCACGACTCTGGGTCTCTGCTGTTGCTGGACTCATGGCAGCGGATGCAGTGCCTGCTCGGGTGGCTCCCCTAGTCCGTGACCTGCAGAGGCAGGGTTTGGTTGCATATTAAATTGTTCCTGTTTAAAACCCTCTTGCTCTCCAGGAAATGACCATGCTGCTTGCCACAAGGGATTTTTATTCCCCCCTACTGACTCATTGCACCAGTTCTATGAAGTGTTGTGTCCTGAAGCTGCCCCTCATGCCCTGCTTCTGCCTCCCAGCCTTTGGAGAGCTCAGGCTCGTGGGGGAAGAGGAGACATGTTGGAGCAGTTCTGTGGGCTGGAGGGGGAAGCCCGGCAGCGGCCCGGTGCTTGTGCTGATGATGCACATTCTGGTTCTCCCATGGGAAAAGTGAGACTGAGATAAACATGGGGTGAATGCAGACGTGGGTCTTGCTTCTACACAGATGGGGGTATGCAGCCCCTGCTCCTCCACCCTGTGGGTTGTCGGCTGCCTGCTCTGGGCACATGCTGCCTTTGCTTCCCATTGTCCCCAGCCCTTCGATATGCTGAGGAAGGTCCTCTGCTAGAAGACCCTTCAAACACATGTTTAGCAGAAAGATTTGCAAGGACAAAGCTGGCTTCCAGATTGCTGTCCCAGTGAGGCAGAAACAAATGTGAACTCCTTCAGCATTTGGGGGCTTGGCATTTTCTGGGTGTGTTGTGGCAATGGGCAGCAAAGCAGAGCTGCTGCTGGGATGGTTCGATCCACACACCTGCATGTATTGCAGTTTGCCTTTTCAAAGCTCAAGAAATGTGCAACGTGCTTCAGAGAAACAGAGAAGGACTCAGGAGTTGAGGAGAGCGTGTAGAAGGGTGTAGTAGGTGCAGGGTTCAGATTTCCCCTGTTCGAGATAGCTGAATGCATTGTGGTTGTTATTTAATTTTTATTTTGCTTTCCTTATTGCACCTGGCATGTCCAAGACTGGACGGAGGTGAGCGATGCTGGGTTTAGAGCGGTGCTGGGTTTTGCAGGAGGGATGCCTGCTCAAACCCTGCTTGTTTTCTGCTTGTAGAGTAGCCTGGCCATAGCAAAGCGAGGCAGGAAAGAAAAGAGCAGAACGGGGAAAGGGTGATGCTTCCTAAGCCCTTCGGGTGCATCTGGGATGTGGTGATGCAGCTGGTGGTGTGTCCTTTGGTGAGGGGCAGGTAGGGGTGACTGTTGAGGGCTTCTGGGGGCTCAGGTAGTACAAACAGCTTTCAGGAGACTCGGGTGGCCACTCAGAATATTTGATTTTGCTGTAAGCTGATAGTGCCAAGCTGGTCAGCTGGGCAAGTGGATATCTGCCTCTGCTGTGGGAGTCTGAGCTCAAGAGAAAGACTCCCCTGGCGCTGAAAATAATTTTTTTGGATCTATAAAGCTACTTCCTGGATCCTTGGGAGTAGTTTTATGGGTCTCTTCCTTTCCTTGGGAGCTGGGAAAACCCCTGTCACACTGTCTACTCTCTTTCTTCCACCCTCGCTGCGCAATACCTGCTTTTGCTTTGATTTTCCCCAGCTATGGACACTTTTAGATATCAGGTATGATAAGAGCAGGTGAAAAATGTGTTCAGGGAACAGTGTGATTTTAAAAAGGAAAAAAAAAAGGAGTGGTGGCTGTTGGTGCCTGGGCAGGGATGTGTGAGGATGCATACCTGCTGCCGGGGCCTTTGCCAAGGGTCTCTGCAAACTGCTCTGGTCCTGGGAAGGCTGGGGTAGGTCACGCATGTGTGCACGGAAGCCTTGGGCGCAGGGAAGCACCGAAATACCCTCCTGCCTGTGAGCCCAGCACACGGCCCTGATGGGGCTGGCAGGCAGGAGCCCCCAGGATGCTTCTGAGAGAGATGCTCTGCTGCAAAGCGTGACCTTCCAGTGCTGTGCTGCTGAGACCAGGGGGACTTTCACTGGGAATCTCTGGCCCTGACAGGTCCGAACCTTACTTCTTTTTTTCTTTCCTTCCCTGGGTTTTTGTGTTTTGGTCACCTGCTGTGCCATAACACCAGGTAGAACCAGAAATTATGCAGAGCTGTGCATTATGCTGCCTACCTGGTATGTCGCTTCTGTGTCCTGGTACCTCTCCAGATGTCCATGGAGGATTAGGCATCCAGCGAAGCAGCTGGAGGGAAAGTAAGAAAAAAAAAAAAAGCCCAAAATAGAAAAGACTGTCTGGCTCTGCCAAAGTATTTTCCTATTGGCATTCAGCAGCATCGCCATAGCATAAAGAGAAAGAAAGGGGAACAGAGAGAGGAAGGAGGAGGCTTAGCCTGTCATGGTCTGCGTGTTTCCCTTTGTGTGAGCTCCTTCCCATGCCGGGGGCTGCGGTGGGTGGGAGCCGATGTGCCAATCTTCCCCGCTTGGTCAGGGGCAGGCCGTGGGGTTCATGCCCCCAGCGCTGGGCTCACCAGCCCGCTTTGACACAGGGCTGGGCTCCCCGGGCAGCGTTTTGACACCTCCCTGCCTGTTTTGCCCGCACAAACAGCTGGGTTTCAAGCTAAATCACAGGGCAGCGATTTCCATGTAGTGACAGCACATCCTCCCCCCGCACAGCACCGTGCCCTCCACCAAACTCCACTTACACCCTGCTCCCTGCATGCTTTGCTTTTTCATGCGGTTATCTGCTTTATTCTGCTGCCGCCAGCAGAAAAGGGGTTGTGCTGCTGGGAAGTCCACGACGCCTTTAACGTACTGACCTTAGAGTGCAATAACAGCCTCTAACAGCATCCTCCTGCCTATAGCTCCAGTCTCAGTGCAGTGCTGCTCCTGCTTCATGGCTGAGCGTGTGCCCCTCCAGCCCGCTGGCGATGCCGGCTGAGGTGAACTTTGCTTTGGAGGCAAAGCTGGGAGGAAAGGGGGAAGATCCGAGGCTGCGGTGTTGGGTACTCGCAGCCCCTGCCTCAGGGTGTGGTTGAAACGGGATAAAAAGCAGGTGGTGGGGAACAGCCCGGCAGGTCCTGCTCAGTGCCGTATTGCTGGTCATGACTGGAGATGAGGCAGAGCCTGGCCCTCCGGCTGGAGATGAGGTGGAAGGTGAGGCAGTGCTTCTCCTGGGTTTGTTGGGGCAGGCTGGAGGTGCCGGGGCTTGCCCCAGGCAGAGGGTGGCCAGGCTGAGGGGCCAGATCCTGCAAACACCAGGGGGGATGGCACTGAGGGGCAGCAGAGTGGCGAGGGGCTGGGTGTGCCCTGCGATTCTTCGGTTAATGTTTATAATCCAAATCGCATTGAGATTGATGAATGCTAAACCTTGGTGAAGGTCCCAGGGAGCTGCATATTGCATGGATACAGATACCAGAATGCAGCAATTAACTAATTAACGGATTGCTCTTCCTACAAGGCATTTCCAGCACTCCTTATTCCTCCCAGTTCCTTTTTCTCCTGCTGCATTTTTCAAATCCCTTTCTTTCCTGCTAAAATACTATCTTTGGCATCATTTTTAAGGACAGCTTGTTAGAAAGCTGTTGTATCTTTTGGAATACCCCGAGTTCCTCTTCTGCAGAAATCCAGAATTAACAGAAAAATGCAGGGAGCAGTGGTGAGCCTGGTAAATAACTGGGCTCACAGCATGTCTGCTGGGTGACCCTGGGCATGGCTGGCAGGTTGGGAGGCCCTGGGAATATAAATTAGAAAATGGGATGGTGATATTGATAGAAGGACATTCTGCTGCTTCTCTGTTGCTCTTAATCCATTTGAAGAGAGGGGTGGTCTGGAAAGCTGGCACTGCAGTGCTGCGACCGCATGGGTTCCCTCACCTGCAGCTGGGACTGGGGTCACCTCCTTCCCTGTAAACCCTGGGCAAGCTGCTAACCATGCTGCTCCTTGGCCACCTTCTGTCAAATTGTCGGGTATGAACCTCAACAGATACTAATGTGTATTTTTCCCAAGTTGGATTAAAACCATAGGCAGAATTTGACTCAGTTGTACAAATGTAGAAGCTAACAGCGAGCAGAGTGTGTACTCCCAGCCATGATTTCCAACTGTAAAACGAAAGCTGATTTTGACCCCCTTAAGCTGCCAGGCCTTGAGGTTACAATCCTGTATGAGTAGCATCAGTCCCTCAATGTGAGGCTGTACTGTAAGATTGCCTGGTTCAGTGTGGTATTGATTATCTGTAAAATAAATTATGATGTATGTAGTGCAGGTTTCTGACCCCATGGTCGCGACCTTGTGGTGATTGGGGAGACTTCCGACCAGCTGAGATCAGAATAGCAAACAGCCCCCCAGCAATCAATAGAAGAACCAGCAGGTCTGATCGTTGGGGCCTTTTACGGGAATAATGTTTGATGCCGCGTACACATGGCATTTTTATCCCGGGGAACAGGCGGTTCTTCTACAAACTTTGCCTGAAATTAGATGTGGAACTTCGTGTTGGGTGTTCTGCTGTGCAACAAGCCAGCCTAACCACAGGGCAATCTGGGATGGAAAACTTTGCAGTGCAAAAGGGCACGTGCGGGGTTTTCAATGATCGGCAAAGCTGGTACATCTCGGGTTGGAGGGGAGCCAGCTGTGGTCTGTGGGGCAGGCATGGAGGGTCCCCCCGGTTATATTGTGTATTTATTTTGTGAGTTTGACATAGTGTTATCTCAGCCCCTACAACAGAGCTCTTCTGACCTGCAAGCCAAACTGACCGATTTGTGGTAAAATTGATAGCTAGATTGCAGGGCTGAATTTTTAAGAGATGTGCAGATGCCTGCAGATGTGGATGCGGTGAATGAGGTGCCTGCTCCAGTGCTTTGCTGGGGTTGCCCCCTAAACTGCGCAGGAGCAGCTGAGCCACCAAAGCACTGGCAAGGTGGGGGACAGGACTGGGCTGCCCCTGAGGCACCCTGAGAGCATCAGCCTTGCTCCTGACCCCCCTAACATGAGCATCCTGCTCCTGGGTCAGCCAGGCTGTGTTTGCTCATTTGGAGAGGGAGTAAATAAATGGGAATAGCCTGCTAGAGAGGCAGAGGGCTTGCTTTTGTGCTATTTCTGTTGAAAGAGTAGGTAGTAGGAATTTGATTGCCATTTGAATTTAGCAGAAAAGAAATTGAATTTATTTGTGCAGTTTTAATTTCTTTCTAGGAGCCTGACTTCCCCTGCGTGCACTATTGCTGTGCATGCCGAGAAGCTGAACGACGCTAGGTTAAGTTGTAGGGTTTCACTTCCAAAGAAAATCTGTGCTAGCTCTGACACAGGGCCAGCAAAGCTGAGCTTGCAAAGCTGGTCTCTTAGCTGGGTGGTGGGCCTGGGGAGCTCCAGGCATTCCCAGACCGAACAGGGAATTGTTCGTCCTATTTCATTGTCACAGTTAGTGTGCCAGGTGCCCGTGGGGCTCTGACCTGCTCCTGCAGGTGCCCTTGCAGAAGGATGTGTGGGGAGCAGGGGCCTGGGGACGTCTGGACTGAGGCATGGTGCTTTACAGCATCCTGGTGCTGTAGGTGTGAATGCCGGTGGTTCAAAGAAAAGGCTGCTGGGGAGTCTCCAGCTTCAGGTCATAAGCTCTCCTGTCTGTGTTTGCCTCCAGCTGGCCTGAATTTCCCCCAGGCAGCATTTTTTCCCCACTGCTGGTGACTGGTGATGGATGCAGCAAAGCGTGTTGGGCTTTCCCTGGTACCTGTAAGCTGCAGCAGCCCAAACAATGAAAGGTGCCTTAGTGAGTGTAATGCCTTTTTTCTCTCCTATTTAAAATGTTTCAAAAAAGGATTTATTTTCCAAAACTGTTGAGAGTTGTTCCCTGAAAATGGGAAACCTGCAATCTAAATTAATTAAACCCAAATGAAACTTTTCCCTAACTCAGCAAAGCAGAAAGATAAGAAATCCTATTTGTCTGGCATTTGCAGTGTGAAGATTTCCATGCAGGAGTGCAGCTAATAGGCATCAGTACAAATCTTCTATTAGAAAACAAACCGTGCTTTTCATTTCTGGCCCTAGGCTCACATGTTTTTTATATCTGATCCTGAAGGCAGATTGACAGTTTGGTTTGGATTAAATTCAACACATGGTTTATGCCATACTTTTGATAAGGCTCAATATTAATCTGATTTTTTTGTGCGGTCTTTAGTACATGAGCAGCAGAATTGTCCGTTCCTAGGAATATTTTTGCAGTAAAACCACTAAGGAATTTATTTCTGGAGGGAAGATGAAATTACTGATTTTAAAAACTTTCAAGACCCCAAGTAAAGTTGAAAGCCATTAAATGCAGGTAATAAGCTTGACATGACCTGGGCAGGTTTTGAGCTATTTCGTTAACTGATATAAAGAGTATTTTCTCCAAATACCTTTGGAAAGGCTGCAGAGGAGGAGACTGGCTCATGCAGAGGGACCAGAGCAGGTTCCTGTACATTTACCCCTAGCATCAGCTTACAGTTCTGGTTAGCTGGGAATGAAGATCATCACTGTTTGCACCTGCATGTGCTTGTGAACTCAGATTTCTTCACAGGAATAATGGGCGCGGCCACTGTCTGCTGGTTCCCTGAACAACCTCCTACAGTACATCCCAAAGATGGGCTTTTAGGTACCTTGGCCCATTAGGTATGAGTAGTTATCTATTTGTATAGTATGTATTTATTCTGTTTATAAAGGGTCTTTGCTCCCTGAAGCTGGTGTCTTTTGCCTTTGCTCTTTTCCCTAGAAAGAAAGTGAGGAAAAAAAGGTAGAAGAATTGGGAATGGGGAGGACTGAAGGAGGAGAGTGAAGAGGCAAAGGAGGAATTGCTTGCTGCTTTTGAACTCTGTGGCTCAGCAGTTGTGTGCCTGGAAACCTGGCTGCAAAGCTTTGTGTCCATCCTCGCTGTAGGATGCAGCGATCTGTTGTGGCTAATTTTGGGACCACCTCCACCTCCGATGTAAGCGTGGCAACTTGCAAACATGGTTATTTTATCAGAGGTGAAGTTGCTCCCAAAGCTTGTCTTTGGCCTTTGAAGATAACCAGTGCTGGTAGGACCTGTTGGTTGGTTGTATGGTGCTGGAGCCAGACACTGGAAAAGCTCTGACTTGGTGGTGATGCTGAAAGCAACCAAGATCCTTACCCCAACTATGTATTAACTTCATAAAAAATGCAGTTAATGAGCTGGAGATGAGCATTGCCTGGGTCTGAGTTCATTTGAAGTTGCCTCTGGCAGCAAGTCGCATCCAGTGAGGTGCTTTAAGTGAGCTCTCCTCTGAGTGATGGAGCTCCTGGGGCATGTGTCTTGGGGTGAAGTCCTTGTTTCTCAGAAAGATGGTGTGAGTTTCCTACATCCATCCGTGTTGGGTGAGGTGGAGATCTCCAGCCTCAAACGGAAAATGTCTGTTTGCACAATTAGCGTGGCCCCTTCCTTCTCTGGGAGCAGAATGGTTTATTGATTTCCTTGGCCCGCTCGCCCCCAGCTATTCAGCAATAATGACCCTTCCACCCCAACTCTAAATCATCCCAGCCTGCCTCGTCCGTAAGCCTTCTAATCTTTTTGGGTTGTTGTTGGTATTTATGCTCGTGGAGGTTTATGATCTGTTGGCGCTGGCTGCTGAAATGCTTTATTTATCCATATGCTGGGCCACACAGGGAGCGTCCTTATTCTGGTATCATGTTCAGGATGCTGTAGTTAAGGTTTGTGTCAGCACTTCCATGCACAAACCTTGTTATTCAGGGGTTTTGCAACTCTGTGGAAAAAAAAAACCAGTGACCTGGCACAGTGAGGGGAGGCTCAGAGGCACACATGAAAGTCCAACAACCCACTGCCCATTTAGGGATTATTAGATGGGCAACCTCTTTCCTTGAGGAAAATAGCCAAAACCATCCTCCTCCTTTGGTTTGATTTTGTAAAAAGAAAACCCTCTTTTGTGTGCTTGTATCGGTGTCAGATGGGGAAAACACAGTGAGGTAGGACGCAGGCTGGAATCTCTCTGGGTACTTAAAAAATAAACATCTGGCTGATGCAGAACAAAACTGCCTTCTCCTTTGAACAAATTGTGTGCTGTGGAGGGTTTGGGGAAGGCAGTGGCTGTTGCCCCATGGCTGACCGACCGGCCAGCAGGCTCAGCACTGCAGCCCTCCAAACAGTAGGCGACGGGGTATATAAATGTGATTTATTGCCCTGTTAGCACAGGAGCTTGTGGGCTTATAAATTACTTGGAGATTTCTCGATAATGTGGTATAAACAGGAGAGATAATAGGGCTTGAGAATGTATTTCAAAGAACTGTTAGGGAAGGAGAAGTTTCGTGGCTGTTTGGCAGGTATAGGGTGATGGCTGGCTGTGGTGGAGGGAGAGCCTTTACAGACTATAACCCAGCCAGGATATTTATTTATTGCTCCCTCTTAATGGCTGATGGATTTTGTGGGTGCTCCATGGAGCAGCCTGGAGCAGAGTTGGTAAGTCAGAGTGAAAATGCTCATGGAGCCCATTAGCCCAAGATAGCAGGCTGGGGTTTGCATTGGGGTAACTTGTTTAAGCAGAATTGATCAGACGCGTGTCTGCAAGCAGGAGCAGGCAGTGATGAAGTACCCCCTGGCTTCCCCAGAAAGGGAACACTGTGGCAGCAGGGTTTTTAGAAGGGGAATCTGGGAGTGCCAAATAGATGCTCAACTCTCTCTTTTTTCTTTTTTTTTTTTTTTTAGCAGATACCAAGCTGGTGTGACTGGCAGCACTAAGTTACTGCTCCAAGGCCATTTTTCTCATCTCTGGGATGGTGCCTGCCGGTCTTGCAGCATGTCACTGTGTGTAGCCGAGGGGACTGCCACCATGCATGGCAGAATGCAGCAGGCTGAAAGCAGAGGTGATGGTACAGGACCACTGATTTAGGAAGGGCATTAGTGAGTTGGGAGGTGCAGGAATATACCTTCTCAAACATGCCTTCGGGCAGGGTCCTGGGGATGCCCAGCTTCAGCACTTACCTCCCTCTCAGTCCTCGTTTTGCTGACCAACTTTGCGTTGGCAGCTTCTCCGTGGGCTTGCGAGAGCACCGGGCTTGATGAGGAGCATCTTGGGTGCTGACACTGAGAAAGAGGTGGTTCCTGTCTCTTGTGTTTTCCCTTGAAGCTTTTGGAGCTGGCCGTGCGTTTTGTTCACTGAACATGAACTTCTAAGTCATTTTTTAACACCTTGGTCTTGAGTTGAGGATGTCTGTGATGTGAAATTGTGCTTTGCTGATTGCTCCTGGAAGCTCTGCAGCATGTTACTGTGTAGCATCTCAGATCGTGGTTGCAGGTAGGGCCATCCTGGAGAAATGATGGGAAATGGAAAAGGTTGTTATTAATGATGATTTTAATTGAGTTTTGCTGAATAAAAGTGGGTCTGCCCAGGTAAGTTGAAGAGATTTATTTCAAATAGCACATTTTCAGATGGAAATTGGTTTTGTCCACCTCCTATGTCAGCAGGGCTCCCATGGTGGTGTATCTGGGGTTCAGAGGACATCCAGAGAGCTCCATCCTGCCTTACAGTTCATGAAATAGGTTTTGCAAGGCAAGCAAAGCATAAAGCAAGATCAAAAGAAAATATCTTCCTTGCAGAGATGAAGGAAATTTTGCATCTTAAGTTTCAAATAAGTGAATTACTGATCAAAATCATGTCTGGAAAGCCCCGTTCCAGAAGTAGCTTGCAAGACTTTTTTGTAAATAAAGATGTTTCTCATGTACATGGGAAGAGGACTATGCAGGAACAACTCTACTAGTGCAGGTGCTTGGTCATGGTAGCTTGGGGAGAGGAAAAGGAAACTTGTCAGCAATGTGTTGGCAAAGTGTGCAACTGAAATGGGCAAAAGCTGTTTGAAGGACAAGGTGGTCCTCATCTCCATGGCTGGGATTTCACAAATGACTGTTTACTTTTAGGTAATTTGCTGGCCTACTCCACTTCTCACCCTGACTGTTCTTCCTCAAGACTGTTACTCCAGGACCTTGCCTTTAAAAAGTCCCAGTGGGTTCAGAGGGCTCCAGTGGCTTGTTCCTGGGAGCTGGCCTCCTGCTGGATTGTGCTGTGCTGTTGTCCCAGTTCCCTGCTCTTTCCTGTTCAGGAGCCTCCAATGACATTTCCAAACCTCAGCCTTCCTGTGGTACAGCAGCGCTGGGCATCTCTAGCCCCTGCATGAATAGGGCACATGAATCTTACGTCCCCTCTGTCCCCTTTCTGTCAATTTTTGTTTTTGATATAGCTGTGTACTTTGCTTTTTAAAGAGCTAGGGTTGTGCCCCTGGCTCTTCCAATGGTATCCCAAATCAGGGCTCATCTGATTGACTATTTGGATATGGTGGGTAAAGTCCAAGGATGGAGAATATGTCATTACATATTGCTAGCATCACTGACAAGTGGGAAGTGGAAGGAGAAAAGGAAATGCCCAGTGGTGGTTGGTATTTTATTGGGATTTTAGGACTGAGAAGTCACTGTCTCTGTGAATCATAGCTTAAAGTTTGCAGAGATCTTCCTCACATATAACTCCTTTTCCTGTTTTGACACTAAAAGCTTCGGCTCAGCCTGGTGTTTGGGGAAGGGCAGGTTCACAGTGACCCCTTGTAATGCTGCCATGCGTCAGCCATGTTCAGCAACACCAGCCCTGCTGTCACTGGCTTTATTTCACTGCGCCAGGGTGAAGAGCCCAGAGAGCCTGTCCCCCAAGCTGGGCATCCCTGTTGGGTGTTGCAATCAGGCTCTGAAAGAGAGATCAGCCCAGAGAGACAGGACTTTCCCCCCCTCAATAACTGATATTAGCAGGCTGGTATTCAGGAGACATGTAACCATTGAGGCTGTTGTGTATTTACCAATTTCCAGTGATGTTCTGGTAGTTTCCTTAACATGGATTTGATACTTGCCCTGAACCTGCACATGTCTCCCTTCAGAGCGGTGCTGTTGGAGGTGGTGGGAGGAAAGAAGATGCTCAGTTGAATGATGGAGAAGGCAAACTTTAAATGTAGGAGGGGAAGGTGCAAGCTGTTGGAGGGATTTGGGAACTCAAAAAGCTAATGTCAGCCAGTCCTAAAAGCAGGCATGAAAAAACTGGAGGCAGGCTAGTGGGAATGAACGCGAGGCAGAAGTGAGGTATCAGCGGCACAAACATTCCCAGCAGAATGACTCCTGCAATTTCATTAAATCCCTCGATTGGCCTGCAGTTATTGTTAGATGGATTAACCTCCCTGTCCTTGGTTACAACCATTTTCTTATATCCCAACACTGTGTAGAGGCTGCCAAATCATGGGATGCGTGAGTGGTGACACCTGAGGAAGTCCCTTTCCTCTTGGCACCATTCCCATGTAGGGTCACTAGGTGTTATCTTGCTAGAATAAGCAGGAGCGGGACCGGTTGGAGCTTAGTAAAAGGTTTCAAGAGATGAAACTTGACAGGAGAAAGGTGGCAAGGTATAATTTGATAGGGTCTCCAGGCACTTCTGCTGAATCAGCTGTGTGCTTTTGGAGAAGCCACCTTTCATGTGAGATCAGTGCTTGGGAGCTACTGTCCAGGGAGATAGTTGTTAGCCATATCTCTGTTTTCTTTGCAAATGCAATGGAAAAAGATGTTTTGGAAGTCCTGCCCTAAACTCATGTACACTGCTTGGTAGTTGCCATGTTTTACCCTAGAGGGAGTTGCTTTTCTGCAGTGGGAGCAGGGATCTGTGTGTTCCTTGGACACTGTCAGGGGACTGGGATGAAAGGAGCTACTGGGGTAAATATTGGCTCGCTACTGCAGTGCTGCCACTGCAAATGTTTTTCTTTTATGGGGAGATTGGTCACTGGTGACCTTCTATCTCCTTCTGGTGGTGGTGTTTTCCTGAGAATTGCTTGGGTTTCCCATGTCTTGTGCTTTTGCTCCTGTTTTTGTGGAGGTCCCAGCTGGGCTGGTGTCGAGCAGAAGAGCCAGAGATGTCACCTTAGGTCTGAAGGGCCCATGCTTTAAACTGGCTTTATAAGTCCTAGGGGTGAAAGACTCTGCCTTTTTCCAGGTATTTGGAAAACCCCTGACGGGTTTCAGGGGAGTGGGCTTGGGAATTCCACTCTGCCCTTCTGCCGTGGCCAAACGGGTTTGCAGCTGGAGCATCTGCCCTGCGAGGAAGTTGCTGCTGATGGAGGGAAGGAGAGAAAAGGCCTAGAGTGCTTTGAACCTGGCAGGTTTTTCAGTAATTGGGCTCATGTCTCATTTGAAGAGCCGAACAAATTGCTAGTAAGTATTTTTAGTGGGGTGCCTGCAGCTTTTGTCCCAGGAGCACCCCACTGGGAGGGCTGCCCCAGTCTCTGCTGCAGCCCAGCTGCTGTGGCCAAGCTGGGCTCCTCCATCGCTGCATGTGAAATGGGGCGAGCAGCAGTGGGCGATGGGGACAAACCGTGTGCTCAGCTGGCAGCAACCCGGGGGCAAGCGGGGATAGGGGAGAGACAGCCCCCTCACCCTTATTTCTCACCTTTGCAGAGCTCCCTGTGCTTTGCACAAAGGCTTTTAAGTTGTTTGGGAGCAAGTTGGCTGCTGCTGCTGGGTCTGCTTCAAACGAGACTCCTCTGCAGCTTGCTGTGCGGGTGATATGTGCTCAGGCACGGGTTACTGTGCTGCTGCCTCGTCGGCGACTGGGTTTTGCACTCTGTGTGTTTTGAGCTGGAGAGACTTTACGGTTTCCTCTTGAGGTTTTCTTTCTTGAATGCCTGTTTCAACTGCTCAAAAACACCAATAGACAACTACTTGCAACAGTGAATTGCTGAAGCGTTTTGATTCCTGCATATCAGGGCAGTTTATTTCAGCAGGAGTATTTTCTCCATAAAGAAACTTTTTTTTTTCTTTTGTTAAGGTAGCAAAGGCAGTTGTAGCATGCCAAGCTCCCCAAAACCAACTGCTGGGTTTGTGGATCCATGATCTCGCAGGGGTTGGTTGGGGGCTGTTCTGCAAAGCCTCGTAGCAGTTTTCTTTGCAGTGATACCCATGCCATGAGGAGGGACACAGCATGAAACTACTTCTGAAAGATATTTACATCCTGGTGCTAGCAGCGAGGAGTGGTGGCAGTAGCACAGAGCCATGCAGGGGATCTGGGTCATACGTGGCCTGTGCAAAGCCTGAAGGATGTTGCCACATGTCAGCAGAGCGTGTGGGGAATTAATGAATGTTGAAACTTCCCCCTGTGCAGAGAGTGCACCCCTTGGGAGGCATGGTGGGAAGGAGGTGAATTGTTTTGGGTTTTGATTTGCCTCATTGAACTTGACATTGTCAGAAATTAACTGTGGTGAAGTGGTGATGATGGGAGCTTAGCTCTTCCCCAGCAAAATGATCTGGGGAGAAACCACAGTAGGAGATTTTGACCGTAAAGGGGAATATTCTGGAAAACTTAGGCTTGTGGAAGCAGTGGTTTTTGCAGATCAAGACTGTTGTGAAGGCTATTGTAGTGTAACATGTCCTCCGGAGTCGATCCTGTCTTCTCTCCATGGGTTGTGTGTCTCGGGGTGGGTTTGGTCTGCACGGTAGGACGTGTCCAGAGCAATGTATGTGCAGCGAGGTCTCTGTCCTGGGGAGGTGTGAGAGTTTCTGCTGGCACCAAGGCTTGGGTTGCCATGATCAGACACTGTCCAGGTCCAAGCCGTGTAGTTACAAGGCAGTGCCGTTCTGGCAATATTTGGCATCAAAGGGGACGAGACCTGAGTGGGTGGCTGGAGTGTGAGATGGCAGGTGGGGCCATGCCTGAGGGGATGTGGGGCCTTCACCCTGTCCCTGGATGGCTCCGCCAAGGTCTGCGGTGAGTGGCAGAGCTAAATAAGCAGTTGGGTGATACTAGTCCAGCTTATTCCTATGTTTCTTCCAGTAATAAAAATAACAATAATTAGTGCAGTAGCAAATGAGATTGTTGTACGTTTTGGAAAACCGGGTGCTGAACATGGGAAGAAATCTGGAGCCCTGAAATCCACCCTATCCAACTTCTGCCTGGCGAGTTTGCCATAGCTATGGCATTAACCCTTGCAACTTCCTGCAGCCCAGGCTGCACAGACATGCCCCATGGAAGCCTGAGGTGACCTCATGAAACCACCATGGAAATCTGATGTATTTTGGTAAGCAAGGGAGGAATCTGTTTGATCTGTTTGTTTGGGTTTATTTTAATATTCTCTATTTTTTCCCCTACTTATCTTTCTGAAACTCCCCTTCTTACTCTTCTGGAATCATCACACTGTTTTGTAAAAAATAGTTTCACTAAGATCTGGTTGGATTTTTTAAAATGGACAAGCAGTGGATCTTGTGGGACAGAGTTGTAGTACTCGAGCAAAGCTAAGCTGCTTCGCACCTGCGTGGGCCATTAAGTCTTCCTACATTCAGTATCTCTTCCTGAGACAAAATTACATGGATAAATGACAACTTTGTGTCAGGATTGCTGAGATCGCTTAAACTGGTATCACAGATGTCCTATGAGACCACAGGGCTAGACATGTTAAAGCTCTGTCCTGATCTTGTGTCCCAGTTTGGGAACCCCAGAAAGGACAACCAGAGTTACTTGTCAAATGTTCATTGCAGTGGGTCAATCTGCTACACAGAGTATCTCAGTTTTCCCCTTGAGACCTCCGTCGACTGATGGTTAGCCAATGGTTGGAGCTGCAGAACTGAGTACCTGCAGATCCCTTTGGGTATGTGGGGAGCTGCAGTGACCCTTCAAAATCATTCTGGGGGAGATGAGGTGCCAAAGCTGGAGTGGTCACATCTGTGTGGCGTTGGGTGGCTTCAGGTCGGACCTTCTTTCCAGCACCGACCTCTCTTACAAGCCCTGGGCAGCAGCTTTGGAAGGCAACGTTTTGCCAGTCACAGTGGACCACCCAGTTCTGATAAGGGCAATTTAGAAAGGAAGGGGAAGATTGTGAAAAGAGGGGCAAAGGGGCACAAAGGGAAGGAAAAAAAACCCCACCGCTGAACAAAAATGAAGATCAAGACCGCTGTTAAACACACTGCCTGCGAGGGAGGTCTCCACCGTGCCTTTTCTAATCTAGAGCCAGCAAGGATTGTATTAACAGCTTCAACGCAATGGAACAAATTAATCCCTGATGTAATTGAAATCGGTGAGGTCTCACAATAGGTGAGTTTGACCCAGTGGGATAGAAATAGAACAAGTATTGGAATGAAGGAGTGAAATGAAGTCACACTGTTCAGCCATTGGTATTTCATTCCTAGAAACAAAGGCCAGACAAATACAGAGAATACATGGCTCTGCTGGGCATGGTTGAAAGCTGCTCAATAATATCAAGCTTTGAAGGGATATTTCTGTGTGGAGAGGAAGTATATAGCAGAGATATAACAAGCATTAAAAAGAATGAAAGACAAAGAAAGAAAGGAAGAAAGAAAAGGCCCTGCTTGCTCGTTGCCTGATTGATAGCTGTAGTAAAGTAATACCATCCCTGAATTTAAAAGAAAGATATACACAACTGTAGAAAAATAAGAAAAAGAATTAAGGTCTGAATTATATTTCTGGAGAATCAAAACTGTCAAGAGCTCGTGGCGAGAGGCAGCGTCCTGCAGATACCCCTGCAGCCAAGATGCACGGAGCTGATTTGCTTTGGTTAGCACAGGTAACGGGAGCTTGTCCCACTGGGAAAGACGTGCCTTTTGGTGCTGGGAGGTGGCTTTGTCTCGGTCCCTTTGGTGCTGCTGCACCATGGCACAATGCAGGCTCCTGCAGTGGGGGGGGGGAAGGTGGATGCAGGAGGGGTGGGTTCCCTCTTGCAGACTGCTGAGCTGCTGTTGCTGATGGTAATTAAATTAATAATGTGACTTGGGGGCTGCAGCCAGTGACCTGGTTCTGAATGGGTGAGGATGGGCAGATGCAGGTGGAGATGTGGGGGACGGGGGGTTGGAGCACGTTCAAGACAGCTGCATTGCAGCGCTTCAGCAACACTCTTGTGCTGGGCTTTGCATGGGCAGGCAGTGCTGACTGGAGGTACCTTCTCCTCTGGTTGCACGTGAGTATGGCTGGGGTTTTAAAAGTCATTAATCAAGGCTGAAATCCTGCTCTTCCCCAGACTGAACTACTTCCCAGGGTAGAACAAGTTTAAAATGTCACCATCTCACAAATGCTGCGTTTTCACAGTTCTGGCTAAGGATCACTCCATCAAAAGGAGAAATTTGGTTTTCTCAAAGGCGGCATCATCTTTCTCTAGAAAATGGCCAAATACTGACTGATGGGCCATAAAACATTTGTTTCCTCAAACTCTCTCAGGTTCTGGCTTTTTGGCACTCCTGCCTTCCTCATGGTTTCATACCAGGCTCAGTAACACTGTTGTTTGCCATCTGACGGTCGATGGACACATGGCTTTAGGGGAGCTGGATAGCAGGGGTACACAGCTTGGAAAACTGGCGGCATTTTGGGGAGATGCTTGGGAGTTTGGCTGAGCAATAGCCCTGTTTCTCAGGGGCTGTGTGTTTCAGAGAGAAAGAAGGTCTGACGCTGCCTGAGGAGATTTAATGTATGGCTTCTCTGAATGCAGCAGGCAGCTCTCTGGAGAAAAGGAGGCTCCACTTGCAGAGCAGTGTTTGGATCCAAGTATGTGTCACCTCGCTGAGCTGTATGTCCCCTCTTCCAAGCCCTGGAAACGTCTTCTCCTTGGGTCTTGTTTAACATTTCTGAAATCCAAAGGGATGGGCAGGCTTGACCCCCTCATCACCCCATTTCCTTCTCCTTTCCAGCTCCATCCCTCTATGCTCTTCACTTAGTGCATTAAACAAAGAGCAAACATCCTTGAATTTCACGTACTGCAGCAACTTGAAAGCGCTCAAGTCAAAGAAATGAGGGGCTCGATTTCAGAGCATATCTGTGCAGGAGAGGTGAGAGCTCTGGGTTTCTCCCGATGATGGGCTGATGTCTTCTGCATGGCCCCATGCTGAGGGAGAGCGTGGCACCCATCCTTGGTGCGGGCAGGAGATCCTCTGTGATGAGGGCAGGTACGGAAGGGGTGGTGGAGGTGGTCTGGTGCTTGGCTTTCTTCCTTTCCCAGCATGGTGAAATGGAGGCTGGGGGGAGAGGGGAGAAAGGGAATAGCCTGAACACATTGCAAGGATAAGCACAAAGGGGAAAAGTATTATTCAAGCCAAAGGATGCTGTTGGTACAAGAATAATTAAGGCAGAGATTATTAGGGAATTGTTTCTGAAACAGCCTTCTAAGGAAGCAAAGGTAAAAGATGGTTGACTCTTGCTCTACAAGATCTTTTGGCATCTGGGTTTTAAATAGGACATTCGTGCTGTCCAATGAAATATTTTTTTCCCAACAAAAAAAAATCAAAAAGCATTTGAAGTGAAATACTTTGTAAATGCCATTGGTGGAGTCTTTTGTGGAGTCTCATGTCTGCATCATTTTGAACAACCACTTCCATGGTGCACTGCATTGCCTTTTCTCACAGTGTGTCCTGCAGGGTACAGAGTCATCATCCAAGGTGACATCTCCCAAGACTGAGAGTGCAACTTAGCTTTTTGGATATTTATTTTTCAAGGAAAAAATATTTTTCTGTGGAGAGCAGGAAAAAACAAACACCACAACAAAGGTATAAGTTCTGTTATTTTGAAAGTCTTAATTACATTTGTGCAATTCTGGCACTGTCATGCCATAGCCTCTCTCGTGTTGGAGGCATAGAGATTCACTCCAAAGTGCCCTCTCCCTTCACTCTGCATTCCTGCTGCGCATCTGAATGTAGAGCCGCTTTGTGCTAGATGAATTTCCAAATGTGCTTCTAAGCCCAAAGAAGTGAATGCGTCAAAGCAGTGCACATCCATTTCTGTCTGGCTTTGAACTAGGCTCTGTAACCTGAAGGTAACAATATCCTGGCAATGGATTGACTTTGCAGTTAAGAGGAGGAAAAAGCAGCAAACGAGTGCATTGTGTTTCACTGTATGTTGAGGATGGCTGTCATGGTGAGCTTGCAAATCCTGCTGTAATTGGCATAGAGGAATTTTTCCAAAGTCATGGAAGCAAAGTGGTTTGTTACTTGCCTTTGTGGACTTCAGAGAGATCTGTCTTGGATATCCTCTTGTTGACCTTATCGAGTTAACTTTCATGTGTTTAGAAGGTCATGGAGAAAATCATTAATATTCAGTTGATTTGATGGCTGAAAGGTAATAAGTATTTCGTGCTTATCAGATGGGGTTTGAAAGGACTTTGAATAGCTTGATTTGTTTATCTTTTGCAATCGGTACGGTCCTTAAGGAGAAGGATTTTGTATTCCTAGTTCAGTTTTGGGAATGACATGATTTGCTCTCTAATGAGGCTTGGAGGCTCTGTAGGATGAAAAGCAGAAAATCAGGAAACTCTGAAGTCCAGCTCCCAGCTAACTTGGCCATGCTGTGGGCCTTGGACATCTCATGCTGTAACGCTTTATGACACGAACAATAACAGATTAACATGCCCTTTTACTGGAAAGCTCAAAATAGAAAATTCGAAGTGTGTAGAGGTTGGTTGGATGGAAAACCAAATCCCGTAAACATGGCTTGGCACTGTGAGGGTTTCATTGACCTTGGCAGGGCTGTGATTGCTTTCCGTTGACAGCCAGGCATCACTGTTCACAGAGATGTGGCACAAGCTTGTGTAGGACTAACATTGCAGTGCTGCTGTCAGAGGCTTTTGCCACTGTCAGAGGCTTTTGCCATTATTGAGCATTTCTTGGATTACTTAATGGTGAAACCTAGGCTGCATCAGCAAAATGGTCTTTCCCTTGCCCTCCATCTGGGATTTAAAAAATAGAAGAGTAATTCTTTAAGCTGAAGGATCATTGTAAAGCCATTTAAAATGAAATCTATTAATTGTTTGAGAATCATTTGGCAAAAAAAGCACTTGAAAAATCTCCCAGTGTGGGGTCTCTGAAGACAGACATAATTTCTGGTTTCTGTGGCTCTTCAGAAAGGAGGTAAGACTAAATGCTGCACCTACCTTGAATGACTGGGCAAGTACCACAGAAAGGAGGGAGAACTTCTTTTCAGGCGTCAAGCATTTCTGATGCATTCAGTGAGGCATTTCTGGTGCATCAGTTGCTTGAGGTGATGGCTGTTTTTAACAGCAAGGATGGTTATTACCTTGCATAAGCTCTGTGTTGCCAACTGTATTTTTAGGATGTTAGGATGTTTTTGTCACTGTATAATATTGTTGAAAGATGTAGTGATTAATAAATAATAAATGGATGAGGAACTGATAGAAAAGAAAAAGAGAAGAATAAAAATTAAACCAAATTTCATGCTCTGTTTTAATGACTGGGATTTTGCAGACTATAAACGATTGGCAAAGAATGAGAAATGTGAAACCCACTACCCTGAGTTGCCGAAGTTGTCCTGTGTAGACAGCAGCCCATACTGTTTGGATAGGTTTGCAAAAGAGACCACAATACAACCCCAAATCTCACGAAAATGCTGGAAGAGATAAAGTAATGCAGGAAATCCTTTTCCTGTCCCTAGAGAGTGTCCCACAGGGCACATTGCTGGTTGGGACCTAGAAGGTGCAACCAGCCATTCATTTCAAGGACCCGTTGTGCTGAACTCTGGATCCAGAGTCTGTAGGTTTTACTACCTACAGCACGGATGCGTGGATGATCAGATTGAAAGGAAAAAAAAAAAGGTGGTCATTTTGTGTATGATATTTTTATATGCAGTAATAACATATTCATAGTAAAAAAAAAAAAATCCTTTTGCTTTGGTGAACAGAAATCAAGCCCTTAAGGTTTCAAGTGGGGCTGGAACTTAAAGATGTTTCTGCATTCACTTTTGTCTGATTGTGATTGTTACAGAAATGTATTTGGGGGTGGATGGACTTGGTCTTAGGTGACCTTCCTGACTGATCAGTTACCGAAGGAGGCACATGTTACTAATTTTTTTGAGATTTATGAAAGAGAGTCTCTCTTATGGTATATATAAATGGACTTTCTTATCTCAGTAAAGTTAGCTGCTTGAAGGAGTATACTCTTTAGGGCAGGGATATTGTGAGAATGTATTTTAGCAATGATCAAATAGGTTTTATCTTGTGAAATCGACACTGCATGAAATTTTATTTTGGAGTATTGATACTGTCTGCTGCGGGCCAGATGCAGCCCAGGCTGGCACAGCTAATTCACCTTGGCTACACTCCAGCAGAGCATCCTGTTTCAACAGAGTGGTTAAGCGTGTGCTTATCTTTAAGCAGGCAGCTAAATCCTGGTGGTTTCATTGCTGCTCTGGACTATGGCTTCTTTATGGGGGGACAGGTCAGCTGCAAGCAGAACCTGGAACACGTTCCTCCTCCAGGATTTCTTTCCCTGGGTTAGACCAGGGCCTGTTACTGCAGAAGCGATGGAGTGATACATGTTTGGGCTGATTTTATTTCAGGAGTTGGTGTCCCCTGCCGATCCCCGCGCCAGGCTGCTGCTGGGCTTGGAGAAGGTGTTGGGCTTGTGGGTGATGCCAGCCAGGCCCTCGGCTGGGGGAGGAAGAGATGTCGTCCCTCTGGGCTGCAATGTGCCCTTCTTGTGATGGGAAGAGATGCTGTGTTAGCTGATCTTGGGCAGGAGAACTGTGACAAACATGCACAGAAGAGTTTGTGGCATATTCGGAGCTGACCACGGTGCAGGATGGCACCGTGGGTGCTCCAGAGTCCACGCAGGCACTGTGGCTATAGGCTGGGGCTGCTGCAGTGTGAGTGCTCAAGAGACAATTAAAAGAGAGAATTAAAACATGTTTTGGAAAACAGATTGCCTTTTCTGTTTGAAGTTTCCAAGAAGGCAAAGCAACCTGCCCTTCCCCCTGCTTCAGATCCCACCTGTTTTGTTTTTTTTTCCTAGAAAAATGTGAAGTTCATTAACGTGTGGTGAAAGCAATGTAATGACGTCATCTTGATTTAAAATCTGGTTTAAATCTTAAAATGGAGTTGGAATCTTAACTGCAAATACCCTTGCTTTTGTGGGTACGAGGCAGACTGTCAACATTACTTGAACATCTCTGTTATTAGTAGTTTAGCATCCTTTGCAATTGTATCACTTTAAAAGAAAGCAAGAAGAGATGTAGGAAGAAAAAAAAATTAATATTATTCATGCCAAAAGCCAAGTCCTGCTGCTGTTCTCAGACATAGCTGCGGTGCCTGGGGAGAGGAGAGCAAGCAGAGCCTGGCTCAGTGACAGCTATGAGTTCCGTCAGCATCCTGTGGTACCCTCCTGGCAGGTGCCGTGGCTGCTTCTCCTCTCGCGTCCTCAGCTTTGGGTCACGGCTTCTTGCTGCACTGTTTTCTGAGAGTGGGAAATATTGCTACGATTAATTGTGTAATTCTTGTCTGTCACCCCGTCATCACTCTGAATGTCTGTTTAGACCCAGCATTGCCCTGAATCTCCTTTTGCTCAGCCTGTGTGTTTAGCTCCTGCAGTCTCCTCCTGACTTCTGACAGTAAAATAAGAGACTTAAGTTGCTTTCTCTCCTAGGACTTGGGATTCAAAGAGCATAATCCCAGCATTTAATAAGGGCAGCAAAGGTGATCCCACAACAACCCTGTGAACCTCATTGCTGTTGCCACTGTGATGAATATAATGTTTTTGTTTGGGTTGCTTAGTGAAGGTCTGGTGCTAAGTAGCACTGCCGGCCCGAAGTTTTCCTCCTGCTGCTGATCTGTGTGTCTACTTGATAATTGGAAATGCTAAAAAGTACTTTTGAGGTTTTGACTTTCATGGAGTATTTGGCTTCAAAACATTTGCTGGTATGAGATGACATAGGCAGGAGGCTGAAGTGGGGCTGTTTTGTGTGTTGTGGCCACTTGCTCTTATGTGTCTTAGCCTGGAATTGACCTGAATGAGGATTTATTGATCCTTTTTCATTTGCATTCCCAGCTCCATCCCTACATCAATATATCAGAACACTGTTGCTTGCAGGCTAGGGGGAAAAGCATGCTGTAGCGGGAATGTGTTAGAAGTAGTAATCCTGCTAGGAGTAGATGTTCCTCTGCCAGTCCCAAACCTAGGCATCATTGAATTCCCATGTGATTCTTATTTTGTCTCTTACATGCAAGTGGTACACAGCATTAGAGCTCACCAACAATGAGTAGACTTTGAATGGTCTTTGTCTTGGTCAAATTAAAAATTGCCAATTGTGCAGTGGTTTTCTGTGTGTGCCACTCAATAATCTTTTGGTTTCCAAATGATTTATTGTCCTGTGAAAGGAGGAGCCTGCCACCAGAATATTGTCCATCTGTCAGTTTGGAGAGGGTAGCATGGATGTTGTGGTGCAAATGCTCTTGGGGACAGATCATGGAGCGATTTCTGGCCTTTTGTGGTGTTTGGGTGTGAAGTACTTTTGGGTGCGTGCTGCCCAGGCTCCCCTTTGGGAGAGCATCTTGAAAACGCCTGGGTTGTGTGGTCCTCTGGCCTTGGGCAAGGCATGGACAACTCTAGAAGCAAAAGCAGGAATCCTGTTTTAGTGTTTCTTGGGAACAGTTAAGATAGGAAACAAGATCTGCCGAGAAGGGCAGATGTATTCAAGAAAGTTTCTGGTAATATTTTAAGGCTATAGTGAACTATGGTTAGTTTAATCTGTTGGCCAGAAAAAAACAGATGAAGTGGCTCAAGCCATCAGACCCCTGCTGATAATGGCCTCGCAGCTGGATGTGCTGGTTTGGCTCTTGCTGGTCCTTGCAATCTCTCCCAAGCCATGGCCCTGTTGACGCAGACAGAGATGCATCCGTAGATGGCCACCAATGAACTGGCATCATTGAAAAGCAGAGCTGGCAAAAAAAGTTAGGCTGAAGAGTGCCTGCGTACAAATGACACTTTTATTGTAGTAGATTTTATGGCTGTGCAAAGTTAGAGTCTGGTCTACTAATGTCAGCATAAATAGATTTTTTTTTTTTCCCCTTGACTTCTTCCCTGCAGTTAATCCAGGGAATCGATGCAGCTGCTGAAGGTGAAGAACGTATTCTCTAAAATGGAGTTGTCCATACCCTTTTTCCCATACATGTTTGTGTAACCTGGTAGAGGTTATGTATATGCAAAGGAGAGCCTGATTTATGGCCAGCATGGCTGACCAGGATTAAATCAAAGCACGACTGAGCAGAAGCTTTTACTCAAAAATCCCAGAGTTTGATTGTAAAAACCCAGGTTTGGTTTACTGTTGAGAGCCAGGTCTGGCTAGAATTACATGGTGAGTGCCTGATACCGCGGCCGCAGCTGTCAAGTAAAGGGCAGCCAAGTCTGAGTCCTCTTGCACCATGTGCCCATTGGCAGGTTGGTGTGCAGTCTTTCTGTCCAAGATGCTTCTTCTGTTTCATGGCCTGCTCTCTTCTCTCTCCCTGCTCCCCATCCACTCTTAGATGTTTGCTGCCGAGGAGAATGTAGATTTTCGGATACACGTGGAGAACCAGACACGAGCAAGGGACGACGTGAGCCGGAAGCAGCTTCGGCTCTATCAGCTCTACAGCAGGACAAGTGGGAAACACATCCAAGTGCTTGGCAGGAGGATCAGTGCCAAAGGAGAAGATGGAGATAAATATGGTAAGAATATTTACTGGTATCCCCCAGACTCCAGGTCAAAGGCTTTAAGCCCGCATGTTGGGCTGAGAACCTCTGGGATAAAAATAAGAACAGCAATAAAAAACAAGATAAAAGGAAAAAAGACCCCTTCCCATGTTAATAACATGTGATTTGTTGTATTGGAGCAGGCTGTCAGCCTGGCTCCCAGCTGCAGGCAGTTCCCACAGTAGTGTCATGCCCCAATTTATTAGTGTATGATGGTGCTTCAAGAGAAAAATCTTTTTCTGCCCAACAAATGAGCCCACAGTGTGTCTGCTGTAATTCATAAATGATACCCAGGTTGGTGACTGGGGATGTTCTTTCTCCAGGAACTATGGGCTTGAGTTTGGGTGAATCCAGTGCTTCAATGAAACACTCTCATCTTTCAAGGTGGGAGTGGATATTTGGTTTGAGCTGAAATTAAGCAGACTTTGGTGCTTTGAGAGTACCCCAGAGCTTAAATTGAATCGTGGGGCATGTGGATCCTGCAGGAACGCAAATAATTGAACTACCCCCAGGCTAGCAGCATGTTCAGTTGTTCTCATTGTGATTTGCACACAAGCAACATGCTAGAAATGCTGCTAGCAGTCTGAATTATGAAAAAAACCTGTAATTCTGGTACATTTTGAGATGGTTGTGGCAGAGATACTTTTGCTCAAGTTGATTGCTGGAAGGATTTTAGGGCTATTCAGAGAACTAGTCCTTTTTCTCTTACAGATATAGACCCCTTTGCATTCATGTGTTGCTGCAGAGGAGTGTGTATGCATTGGCTAGCATGCACGTTCATGTGAGGGTGACTTCATGTGCATCCCTGGTGTAGCGGTGGTGGGCTACGATGACCGCAGGTCAAAATCTGGGAATGGTTGTTCCCTCGGGGACCTTCAGGCAGGATGAGGTACACACCGTGCCTAGCACAGAGGGCAGCTACTGCTGCTGCCAGCATGGGCAGAGGAGCAGGGTGAGCTGTGCCATGGGAGGTGACAGCTCAAAAGCACCTGGCTGGTGTGAAATGAACCCCTGCGGCTGTTATGTAGTCACCCAATCTCTCAGAGAAAGCCCTGCCCGAGCTCTCACCAACCTTGTCCTTTGTCATTCCCAAATTCCCAGATAAAACAGGAGTGGAAAGTGCCACTTGGCTGCTAATTATTGTGTCATTTTATTGCATTCATCGTCTTAAGGTTTGATATGTAAACTAGTTGCTGCATGCTCGCTGCTGGCTTCCCAGGAAACGCTCTTGCCGGCAGTGACTGTCAGGTAACGTGATGTAGTTTTCCTCCCCATAAAAGAAGGCAGCATTTACAGTGGGTTGCAGCAGGGAAGTGTGCCCGTGAGCAGCTGACAAGTGCTAATTTATGTGTCAAAGCCCATCTTGTCCCCTTCATACATATGCAATTGTGTCTGAACAACAAATCCTCGTGCAGGAGCGTGCTTGTGACTGGTGGCAATGCCGCACAATTGCGGAGCCTGAGATTTCCCGTATGGGGAGCTCCCTGGTGCCCGTGTCCCTGCACACCACCAAATCCACTCCACTCCTGGTTGCTGGCATCCTCCTAACAACCCAGAGTACTCTGGCCATGGAGACTGTTTGCTGAGACCCCCATCTGCTCCCTCCCCCGTGCCTCCTAATAAAACTCCTTGATGCATCAAGCTGCAAAGCCTTCCCATCCCTAGCCATGCTGAAAGGTTATGGAAATCTGTTCATCATCTTCCTTGGCATGGGAACACTTAGAGCATGATAATCGGGGAGACAGTGAGGTGGGACATGGAGGTCCAGGATGTGACCACGCAGAGCTCCTAGCTGTGATAATGAAGGGGGGAAGAGATGTCAGAGTTACTGAAGTGAGAACCATCTGTGTTACAGCCAAAACTGGATACAAAGGCAATGACACAGGATTCATTATGTGCTGGGAACCCCTCCCCCTGAGGCATTATTATGGAGTAACCTTTGATCAGGACCAGAGAGCGGCTTAAACCAGGTCTGGGGATCTCAACAGTTGCAAACTTTTGATCCACATCTCCCGTCTTGCTGGTCGGATCTGCCTCTGAAGGAGGATACCTTTCCTCTCATGCAGCAGATGGCTGTTTTTCCTCCTGCCCTTTTTCTCTTCCTCCCTCTTTTACTGCCTCTACACGCTGGCAGGGTGAGTCAGAGCCAGGCTGAGCACTGGGGAGTGCCCGTCTCCTTTCTTGGCTGTCACCCTTGCAGATGGTGCAGACTCCCACAGCTTCTCCGCTGTCTTAACCCTGTCCCCACTGACAGGGTGGGTGATTGTGGAGGTGATGTGCATGGATGTCCTAAGGATTACAGCTTGGAGAAGGCCTTGGGAGGATGAGCAAGAGCCAATGTCTGAGAAAAGGCAAGAGATGTGGGAAAAGGTGCCTGTGAGCTGGCTCCAGCCCTGAATTCTCCCAACAACTCAGTCCCATTAAGAGAAAGTAATGTTAGGCAAGGGCAGCACAGACTCTTTCTTAATGTGGGAAGCTCTGTCCAGTGGTGTGGCTCTGGCTAAGGTCCACAGTGCTCATCACCAGCAATTAGCACTAACCAGTTTTAAGGATGGAGGAGCTAATAACATTTTAGCACTTCTTTCCCCTCTCCTCCCATACAAACTGGTTAAAGAACAACGTCCAAGTGAAGAGATGCTTTTTTTTCTCTTTTCCTTTTTTTTTTTTTTTGCACATACACAGCTTCCAAATGGCTGGCGTGGGAGGGTTGTCCTGCCTTTGAAGGGAGGTTAGTTTTATTGCAAGCTTTTATTGACTTCTGTAAAACTTCTCACCTCTTGGTTGAAGAGAATGCCCAGAAAAGAGGGGAGGTGGCAGATCTCAGGCAGTGAATTGCTCGTTTCCAGGCAGCCACCGTGAATACAGCAAAATGACTAGCCAGCCCTGGTTCAGGGAGAGAAGGTACTGCAGAGCTGGGGGAATCTGGCCAGAGGAAGCCTCCTTGAATGTTTTATATGGGTCTGCAAATGCCATGTGTAATGCATAGTTTTGCTGGCATAATAATTCTGGTATATAACTTTTGGTTTATGCATTCTTTGAGGCCAAGATCTGGCCCCATGTGTCAAATTATTAAATGCCAAATTAAGTCAGTTAATAGAATTAATTGAGTCGATGTAATCCTTTTAATCAGATGGATCTGTTCCCTTCTCAGATGAATTAGAATCCATTAACAGATAAGTCAATTATTGGACTAAATTAAATCTAATAATAATGCCTGCTGCTCACAGCAACACTAATTAATCTAAATACACTTACCTATCTCCCAAGGTTGTTGTTTTTTTTAAGGCTTAATTGATGTTCCTAAAGTGCTCTGAGATCTTTAGATAACAGACGATCTATGTGAGCAAAATATTATCTCTTAACAGACTATGAACTAATTAAAAGACTGATCTATTTACAGATTGCATTTTTACTTTAATCTCTTCAACCTATTCAGAAGGAGTTTGCACTGGCCCAGAAAAACAATATTCCTGTTATAAGCTTATTATTACTTTACAGGTTCCTAAGTGGTCCTTTCATTCAGAAAATGAAAGGGGGAAGGAGAAAAAACAACCATTAAAGTGCTGACAAAAAAAAGAAAAGGACCTGGAACCTTTATATTCTACCTCCGATAAATGGTACAGATAGGGAAGAGAGGGATCAGTGACCTGAAACCTTAGATCCTTTCATTTATTTTCATTTCACAAAAGGCAGAAGACATTCTATCCTGTTTGTTCACGATCTTTGTATCCGGCGCAGTTGGGGAGACAGAGCTCTCTTGGTTGGGTGAAGGCATTTTTTGCCTCATTTGTATTTCACAGCCATGTGATTTTTGTTTTAATTTGTCCCCCGCTACTGCTGTTCTGCGGGGTGCTGAGAGGTGATAGCCATCAGGAGAGAGGCGAGGGGGGTGTGAGAGCTCTTTGGGCTTGCCCTCTCTGTGGAGGTAACTTTTATTTGTGGCAAGTGCTTGGGTGTCCTGACAGCTGGGATGCAGCATATGTAGGTAGATTATTAGCCAATGCATTCCAGGTTGCTATCCAGTGGTATTTTGCCTGTTGACCTAGTCCATCACAGTTTAAAAAAAACCTCTTGGGTCCCCTAGAAGGTTATAAACCTTCTTGGTTATAAACCTTCTTGCTTACAGCATGGGAGGCTTTGTTTGAGGACACCCCACACAACGGGCAGAATGCAGGTATGATATCTCTCCTCCTCAGCGTCCCATCGCTGCCAGTGTCTCCAGCCACCCAGAGGGGTGGACCCTGAGCCAGTGAAGTCCTCTGGAAGACTCCCCCTGAGTTCAGGGGGTTTTAGCTCAGGACTCAAGAGATGCCCCTGAGGCAGGATGTTAACAAAGGTTAACAAAGCATGGGTTTGCTAGCAGGGTGGTGATAAGTCTGGGGTCAGGCAGACCAAGGAGGAAAACAAATTCAAGAGGTGGTGTGCATACACTATGCCAGGCGTTACCTCCACGTGTCATGGGTGTTCCTGGTACAGAACATCACGCCCTGTACAGATGTGCATTTTTGGGTGGTACGGGGAAAGCAAGGAGCCTGGGGAGATGTGCTCCTCCTTCCTGGGGCCACCCCAGCCTGGGTGATGTGCTCTGCAGCTTGCAGTCCCCACCTTCTGTTCTAGCTGGAGCTTCCCAGAGATGCCAGTGGACAAGCCCATGGAGAGCACATTACAGCTGTCTAGACATCAGCCACACTCCATCCCGCCAGAGATTTCATTTGTGGTAGAAGTGGGCTCTGTTCCATGAGGAGGTGTAATATGTGTGGAAAATATTATTATAGCAAAATAGCCTCCTTTAATTGACTCTCAATTTTGCAGGATTCCTTCCTAGGTTTGGGTAATCCTGTGCTCCCCAGAATTAATGAGCTGACATAGCACTTCTTCTGGTTTGGCAGCCTGACAGCTAATTTAGAACTCCCTAAACTCATTTCACTAATGACTCCCATTTGTTCTATCTCAAAGCCTGGAAACAAATGCAAAATACCAGTGCCATTGTCCCATCTTTAGCAAGTCATTCTTTCCTCTCAGTATTTCTGGCACCTTAACAGCAAGCTGCCTTGGGAAACCTGATTAACCCTTTCCCTTCCTAGAATAGTTAAAATAAATGTTGATCCCCCTCCTGGGAAGACTGGGAGGAAAAGAATAAACTCATTGTGGCTGGAAGGCGCAGAATTAACCTGCCAGAAAGATGGGAAATGTAGCCCAAGTAGTAATTTGGGTTAGTTAAATATAGCTGTATTTCAACAGGCTGGACATTCAGAAACCTGCTTTTCTTCCCAGGAACCAGGTATGTGCAAAAGGGCTGTCCATCCTGGTGCAGCTCAGCCCGATACCCTGCATGAACTATGATTTGCTTTATAATTTATTCCACTGAACCATCAGGATGGCTGTTTCCTATTTAAAGGATGTATTGCTGCCTCTAGTCTCTTCCCATTACAGTTTTGACATGACAACAAGACAAATAATTTTTTTAAAAGACCTTTTATCTTCTAAACCATTTATTTTCACTTACTTAGCCCAGGGGCAGAGCTGACCTCAGCGTAAGGGATGATCATTCACCGTGGCAGCTGTACAGTCATATGCGTCCTGGGGACTGGCCTGAGCCGGAGAAGCCTTCGCCGTCCAGCTGCTGTGTTGTGGCTCTGTTTTTTTTCCCCTTCTAGCTTAACGTCCCCGGATTGCCTTTTTTTCAAAATGTCTCCCCTTCTTATCTGTGGTGGGGCAGTGGCAAGGTTTTCCTTTGAAAGCAGAGGTGGGGATGAACTGGAGGGCGAGAGCTGGCTCGCTGCTTTGTTGAACCATGTGTGGGGTGGCTGGAGCTCCTGGGCTGTGCTGGGCAGTGAGGAGCCTCGGTTGCCCTCACTTTCCAGGTGACTCTGAAAGGTTTGGCCGCCATTTGAAATGTGCTGTAAGCATCTTATATGAACCATCTGTACGTTTAAGACACTTTTAGTTTTTGTTCTGCCATATTCTCTGCCTGTGTCAGCGTTGGGGAAAGCTCTGCTTAGGTGGGATGAGAAGTTTGGGAAGAAAAATCCAAGCCATTTGCTTTTTGATTCGTGACAAACCTATTTCAAATGATGTAGTTGTTGCCAATTTCCTTTACTTTTGGTTTGATACCTGCTACCCCAAACTCCTGCTGTAGCCAGCTTCACACCTGACGTTCAGCTCTTTCTGCAGTGGTCTCTGTTTTGTACCTGTAGTAACAGCAGCAGCTGTTGTTTGTTCTTCCTCTGACACTACAGTGATTTTTTTATTTCCCTACTATTGGACCTTGAGATAGCTTAGAGAGCCTTGACTTTCATGGAGGAAAAAACCAAACAAACCATCTTTTAGGTCTGTGTCTAAGCTTCAAGTCTCCATAATCACTGATCAGGGTTCGGAAAACAGGCCTGTCTGTCAGTAAATATTAGGGACCCAGAAATAATAAGGAGAAGTAATTTAGAGGTCTGCTGATAATTTGTCATTTTTAATTTCTGTGTGGAGTAGAAAGTGAGCTACAAAGTGAAAAATCTTTATTTTCATGCAAGTCATAAAAGGATTTTTGTTAACAGTTTGTGTGTGTATATAATTCTGTGCTGTGATTTAAGTGTTCCCATTAGAAATGCAGAATAGGAAATAGGATCCCATCTGTGAGCAATTTAAGAGGAAGTGAGACAATGGAGTTGATTGCTGCTTCAGTTTAGATAATCAATACAAATATTATTAGTATAGTGATTTATCTTCTGAGACACTTTATGAAAATGTGAATGCCAGACCCTGAAGACAGGTCAATATGATATTATCTGTTCCTGCCTTTCTGTGATTACGTTTTTTTCCCATGAAGCTCAATCAGCTGCTTTGCTAAATGTTCTTCCCTGGCTGTGATGAAGTAACACAGAAACAAAGTTAGGGCTTCACTTTCTCCTCTGTGACTCTGAAAACACACTGTGCATACAAGTACAAAGATTACTTTTATCTGAAATTGGTACCTGGGGACTACTGGGTGGATACTGGGAGATTATCTTTAAGGTACCTTCCAACCCAAACCATTCTATGATTTTATGATTTATGATTAAGTTCTGGAAGAAGTTTGCATAATTTTAAATATATTTCTAGGCCATGAGTGATTCTGTGCACAAATGCTGAGAGAGGTCCTTTGACTTTATTGCAGTTGTTTTATGTTAGTGTCTGTTATCAAGCCTTGTACTGTGGTATCTGAGGTTTTCCCATATCTAAGCATTCAGCCAGCCATGAATTCAAGTCTGTTCTTGGGATGCAATTAAAAGTGTACCCTGTGAATAGGCAAATAGTCTACATTTCTGAAAGGGTTTTAAAATTGCTTTTACTTTGGAGAGGGGGAAGGAAAACATCATCAACAAATTGTCTTGTAAATTTTGGCTTTGGTGTACATTACCGTGCAAGTTGTCAAGAGGCTGCTGAAGTTTGTCCTTCATGAGAAACGTTTGGGGGAAATGAAGAATGTCAATAACTATTAAGAACTTGCCTAATTAGAGACAGGATGGGAAATTCAAAGCTTGGTGTGTAAAGAGCACACTTCTGCTTGAAGATAACATGGGATCTCACCAGGTTGCTGTTTGAGAGACCTAAAGTCAGTAGTTTGCTTTGCTGGAGGCTTAATGTTGGTGATGTTAGCCAAGTTGCTCAGCTGGAGCATCTTCTGCACTCCACTTTGCCCAGGTTAGGTGGTGGGACACTGAGGCTGGACTCTAGACAGTGGAGAGAGAAGGACTTTTGCTCCTCACGTATAACCAAGTGGCACAAATTTCATTCCCTCAATCTCCTCGTGTGTCCCTCCCTCATCTCCAAAACAAGGATTGCACCATTCTCTCACCTTGTATGTACATTGTCAGGATAAAAGCATTGCAAATAGAGAGATGCTAAAGAGACAGTGGTAAGGGAGACCACATTGGTAGCCTGGTTGGAAGTAATTATTTGGTGTTTTTAGATGCTGTGAGACCATTCCTGTTTTCAGGTTGGGGTTTCCTCAAGAAAGGTGTTAGACTTTATAAAAAAATAAGGCACTTTAATCGTCAGATTTCACCTCAGTATTTTTAAAAAACAGATAGTCAGGAATTTCCACAGCTGCGAGGCAGAGCACAGCAAACATTAACAACGCCAGTAGCATTGCGTGGCCGTCTGGAAGAGGAGGGAAGAGCCTGGTCCCCTACAAAACGGAACTGAGCCTCAGGCTCAGTGGAAAGGTGAAAAATAATGAAGCTCTGAAGAAGAGAAATTGCTGATGCATGACACTTGGAAATCTGGAAGAGTCCAAAAAGTGAGCTGAAAATACCCCCCAAAAAATGACTATCTGTGGCTTGAACGAAATAGTGTCCGATCAGCATTCAGAAACCGCTGAATTCAGGCCGTTCCAATACTGGCATTTTCCAGACTGCCTGCCAGTCGGATGCAGAGGAGAACACGTGTAGAGCGTCTGCGGTCTCAGTGCTCGCAAGAAGCGGAAGGCGAGCTGGAAGTTAAGGGAGTGAGAAGGCCCCATAAAAAAACCCCTATTTTTTCTTACTTGGAGGAAGAGAGGGGATATTGGGGTTGGAGGGAGATGGTCGCGTGGCTGTACTCTGTAAGCATCCATTTTAATGAGCTGTGCCAGCAATAAATAGTGCACACTTTGGTCCCTGATGAATTTTAAGTATTTTCTGAATACCCGTAACAGACAATTCATGCTTTTATGGTGATGTAGGAGCTGAGACCTTCTAAATGTCTCCTGAGCTTTGTGACCCTGCCTTTGCTGTAGTCACTTTGGAGATGTGCCTGTCCTTTTGCTGATGCTGCCTGGAGTAGTTGAGCTTGAAGAATTACTGGGTAATGCTCAGATTTATTCTGCTCTCATCTCTGAAAGCTGAAATGAGTGCTTGAAAGGCCTTCTCCTCCTCTGTGTTCACAGCTGCCAAAAAAGGGTGCCTTTCTTCCTAAAGCAATAAGAAAAAAACCCTGCCACCTTCTGTGACCCTGCTGCCTTCTAGCTGTAACAAGTTTTGGTTCTTCTCCAAAGAGCAGTTTCCCGGCAATCACAACTGGATGGCAGCTGTGCTGGCTGGAGGGATGTGGCCCCAGGTAGAGCTGTGGAGTGGAGTACTTGTTCTCTGACACTGCTCGGCTGCTTCTGTTCCTCATCTAAGAGGTGGGTTGATGGGATGGAGGAGGAGCAGATGTTGCGCCTGAGCAGTGTGATGGTGACACAAGCCATTGGTGTTTGAGCGTATGGTAGGTGACATACACTTGGGATCCTGGCTTCAAGTTGGCATAGCTGGTATGGTTTGGTTTCTACCAGTGTTCTCAAGTGCTTTTGGAAGGACAAGCAGAAGAGGAAACGGGTGATCAGATGTGAGAGGGGAGCTCTAGCAGCAGGGGACATCACCCCCAGGTGGTGAAAACCTTGGCGTGGAGAAGCAGCAGGAAAAGGCTAAGAATAGGATGGCATGTAAACACCAGATAAGTCAAAATCATGCCCAACTGGCCTCAATGCTTGGCCAGAGACAGTCACAAGGCTCACAGTGTGTGCATGCCCCCCATGTGGTATGGGTGTGAGGGGTATCCTCACTGCAAAACCCTTGTTACTGCTCTGGCAGATTTTTGCAGGGGTGAGTGCTGAAGCAGTCTGAGGCGTGCTTTGGGTTCCTAGTTTCACATCACACATTGTGTTGAGGCAGATGGTGAACTCTGCAGCTGCTGAAAGCTGGTCTTGTCCTGTTGGGATCAGTGACATTGTCCCAGGTTCCAGCAGCAAAGGAGCTTGCCTAAAGGTAACTTCAGTATAAATCTCAAATAATGTTTCTGCTGGTTGCACGGAGGGATCACAGGGCTGGAGCTCTGTTACAACTGAGGCCTGATTATCCCCTTGCCTACACTCATGAAACTCCACCAACTTTAGCAGAGCCATTCCTGGAGCTCCTGTGTGAGACTGAAAGGAGATTAAGCACCCAGCAGTGCCTCCCATTCCTCCTGTGTCTTGCACCTTTGTTAAGACCTTGCATTTCAAACCATTTTAGCCGGTGGGAGGCAAATCAAAGCTGTTAGGTTTTAGTTGGTGACAATGGTAGGGTGCTGTGTGGTGGTGTGCCCAGCCCCTTGCCTTTGTGCAGCGTTTTCTCAGCAGTGATTCTTGCTTTATTTCATTTGCTTCTGCATCTGCATTTGTAACCATTTTTTTCAAGTTTCTGTCTGGTGAGTCATTAAGAGTAAATAGGCAAAAGGATATTAACTTTACACCTACTAATTTGGGGGTGCTAACAAGCAAATGTAAGAGCTGTATACTTACTGGGTAAATTGTTCCACCTGGGAGGACTGGAGGAGGGGAGACAAAAAGCATTACAAAGAAACTGCACTTTTGTTTCTAGCTACTAGCCTTGGTTCTTCTTGCAACCATAAAGAGTTTGGGTGAACATTTGATGGTCACCATTGCTGTAACTTGTTCTGAGCTTCACCAGGACTTCCTAGTGCTGGAACTATTCAAACTGCGTGGGTTACAAGACGAAGCTAAGATCCTAATTAGAAGATGCTAAATATGTTCGCTCAGAAATGAGGTGCCCTTTAGGCAGGCTAGTGGAACAAACCCTTCTTCCTGTGGCATATGTGAATGCAGGGCGGTAGATGAGTCAGGATGCATATTGCTGCTGGTGCTCACATGCTGCACGTGTGCTGCACTCGGAAGGGGAGTTAGAGACACATAATAGCTTTAATAGAGCTAGTATAGGTTTGGACAGCAGCAAACATCAGTGGTGTGGGATGCCCATTAGGTAAATATGGATCACTGTGGCTGCAGGGACAGCTCATGGTCATGGCCATGGGCAGCTCGCTCCTGCTGAGGTCTGCTCTCAGTTTCACTGATGCTGGCCCCAAGTCAGCTGCGGATGTGTCTGTCCCTCTCCAGCCACATCTCTGATGCAGTGGCCGTGCACCCTTAGGTGTGCTTAAATCAAGACAAGGATGTCAGCTTTCTTGGGAGGAGCAACTAGGGGAGCTGGAGCCCAGCTAAGGAACAATGGTCTCTATCCCTGATGGTCCTGCTCTGAGCAGAGGGATGAACTGGATGACCTCTGGAGAGCCTTCCCAGCCTAAATTATTTTGTGATTCAGTGAGTGTCTTTCAACACTGATTGTCAGAACAGAACTGGCAGATAAAGTCATCAATGACCCTTTGCTTTGAAGGCAGTGGTTCTCCTTTGGAGGCATTCAGTGGGACCCTTAGGAAGTGTCTTTTCGTGATTTGTCCTTCCCTTTTCTCATTGTGATTTTTGTACTGAGATTTTTAAGAATTTACATAAAAAATTTGATGTAGACAAAGTTTTCCATTCTACCACTTTAGTCCTCCTGCCCTTTCCTTTGGGTTGGGGTGACCCACTTATGTCTGTAAAGATGATACTATCTGCACAAGGGTATGTAAACTGTAGTTTATCTTAAAAGGTGTGTGCTGTGGAGTGGAGAGGCACACTTTGTACCAGTGCAATAAGTGGTTATCATCTCTACTCCTTTCTGGACATGAATCCGGTTTACTGTATACTTTGAATGGGAGGAAGGAGTTGCCAGTCCTGATGTATCCCGCGTCAGGCTTCCTTTCACCAGCTGCTGCTCTGCGGCTGTGACTTCCAGCCTCACTCTTCCTCCTTCATGCCTGACCTGGCTGCAGCCTATATCTGTCTCTCAGCAGGAGGAATCTGAGGAAACACAGCAAACTTCAGCTCCTGGGGCTAAATTGTTGTGCTCTGTAACAGCAAACTGTGTTGAACTAATTGACAACCAGCTTTAAATGTACCCTGATCAAGCAAATACATTGATTTATTTTTTCCTCTCTTACCAAGTGTTAAGCGGCTTCCAGCTTGGTTTCCTCCCCAAGAGCTGGATAACTCATCTATTGTGTAGTAAAACTGATGAGCAGTTTTGACCTCTATACAATCCTTTCAGTATGTTGAGGGAGGAAGGAGTTTCTTATACTCGTATGAATGTTTGACCGCCTAAAAAAAGCAAAACAAAAAAAGCCCAACCCAAAACCACACACAACAACAAAAGATGATCCATTTTCTCTGGATGTCTTTGAAAGAAGCTTAGTTTAGAGACAGACTGAAGAGAAAGGCTATTGATTTTGTTTGACCTCCAAACAGACTGCGGTCAGTATATTTTCCCTGTTGGAAGCGGTTCAGGGCTCTGAATTTCCATGTCAGCATTTGTATTCTGAAGTGCACTGGAGCTTTTGCTGCTGCTTCAATAAGTAGCAAGCTGTAGGGAAAGGTAGCACTGGTATATATGTGTTTCTCTGGATCTGCCCTACCTTTTGTTTTCTTTCTTATATAACTCAGTCATGTTGCTGATTAAGCATTTACAAGTCCTTTTCACTGAACGTCACACAGGTTAGTGGCTTAAACTGGGACTACAGGCAAATTTTGTAATCCCTGTCTTGCTTTTTCCAGTGCTGAGCCGGGTCCTTTCCCAGCCTCTTGCCTGCACCAGCACCCGTTGCCATACCTGCTGCGAGGAGAGAGATGCCTTCCTGTACACAGTAATGCTCTGCTTGGTACAGGTTTGCATAGCTTTGTAGATGTTCTTGTAAAATGGCTTATAACAACTGATGTGCCCTTTCTCTGGCAAATGCCTATCGAAGAGTGGCTTCAAGGGATGGAAATACCCATAGGATGTGTTGATTGTCAGGTTTCCAAACAAACTTCTCAGAGCTCCTTTGAGACGAGGAGTACCAGTCGGCATCTCTCCATGCCGAGGTGTTGACTGCGTTATCTCCTCCTAATTTAACAATAATGCTTCACATGGCGTGTTTTTGGTTTGTATGCTTCCGCCTGCTTTGTGGCAAATTCAACACAGCAAGTTTGCTGCTGTCAGCATATCAAAGGGCAGCCTGATAAACATGCCGTGATGTAATCAAGCTATAGGCAGAGGGTTGCTGATGTTGGCTACCAGTTACTGAGCTCCCCTGTCGGCTTTGGCAGCGTGAGCTTCATTTCTAACTCACATGTACAGATATTCCTCTTGGTCCTGATGCTGTGACCCCCTCTTTAGAGAAAGGGTTGGTTTTCATTGCCATTGCCAGCCTCACGTCTGCTTCTAGATGTGTTTTGGGGCAGGGTGGAGGCTGCTGGTATGGATGCATGAGAGCCTGCGATGTAGGTGGTCTGCTGACAATTATACAGTGTCAGTTTCTAACTTAAGCGCTTAATTTCGCAGACAGTAAGAGCCCACTGCATCCCTAAAAAATAATGGTGGAAGATGTATTTGTGCAGCCTGTGCCAAATCAATCTGAGGTTGCAGCCTGTGTTGGGCGTGTAACTCTAGTGACCTCCCGGAGCGGGACTTTAAGGGTTCCCTAGAAATTTTCTTGCTGTCTTTACACACCCCCCCATTTGAATATTCAATTACATTAACCCTTTGCAAATGGCTCAGCAAACACCTCCAAGAGTGGTGAGAAAGAGAGACCTGTAACTGTTAAATCTCTGCACAAACATGAAGGCAAGGAGCCGATGGAGGGAGATTGTGGAAGGTGATGGCTTCACTCCTGGCCATCCCCCAACCCCGGGCAGGGCATGAGCCTGCCCAACGGAGCCCAGCACTGTTTGCCCTGCGCAGCCCCATGGCTGGAGCTGCTGGAGGTTGGTCCCATGGGTGCTGCCCGTCAGCCTCCCCAGCTGCCCAGCCACGCTAGGTACTCATGTCTACCCTGGGTACCAGTGCTGCTAATTACCCCTCGGCTCCAGTTCCCAAGGCCTGCATGGAGAGTGATCCACCCCATTTTCACTGGGCTGTTGGGCAGAAGAGGGCAATGCAGAGGGGCTGCCATGCTGTCTGGGATGATTTAGTAATAATTATTACTGATACAGCAATAATATTCATCAACCTGCTACTTGTCTTGGGAGTAGGTAGTCCTGGGCTTGCAGTCTGAGCACAGACTGGTCTGTTTAGGTATTACCCACCCTAAGGTTATCATGAAGCTTTCTTAATAAGCAGAAAGATTTGCCAGAGCCCTGAGCAGCAGCTGATATATCCGTAAAACATGTTGTTTGAAATGCAGGTAATCACTGGGAAAGCAGCAATGCTATATGTTACTGTATTGCAATGGCTTCCATAGGTGGTCTCCAGTACATTGTGATGGTGGATCAGGAATATGATAGTTTCTTGTTAATGATCTAAATCAAAAACTAAGCACGCATAGAAAAGCAAAGATGCCCTTGTGTTTTAAGTGCCTGTAATCTGTTTCGAAGAGATAGGTACCAAAATATCCCTTTGATTCTCAAAGGTAATTGTACCTCTTAATTAGCTGGAGAAAAAAACCCACAGCCTGAGATCTTGCTATATAAATTATAATTAACCCCTTGGCACTGGAAGTTGAGATTTCCTGCCCCCGAGCACAAATGCAAAACGCATTAGCAGCACTTAACGTCAGGCACTCTTGCCCACCGCAGCCGAGGGGTCAGCTTGCTACCCCATAAATACTGCTGCACTCCCAAGTCCAGTAGGAAAATGGCAGGGAAGCCGTGGAAACCTGAGGGGAAGCACTAAATACACCATTTGAGGATGTTTGACCTGCTTATTTTTCAGAGCTTCAAATGCCCCAGCAGGAAGGACAACACAGAAAAAAAGCCCCAAAAACCCAAACCCTGGTGAGGAGATGGGAGCGATGAGAGGGATGCTTCCCGGCGAGCGGTTTTGTTAGCCGACATGGCTGGTTGCTTTGCCGTGAGAATGGCTCTTGGCTCTCCCGCCTCACACACCTCCAGCGAAATAATTGTCTGGTGCCAGACACACTTGGCTGTGCCTGTTGTATGCAGAGCGCACCAGCCAGGGGCCGTCGGCCACCCACGGCTGTCATTCACCAGCATCCTGCTTTTTTGTCTCCTTTTTCATTCGTGCCTGTTGGGGGATGAGCTTTAACTCTTCACACCGGAGGTGGACCTGCAGTGAAACACCAGGTCGGGGCAGCTGGAGGCAGGAAGGAGGGCAGCAAGGCAGTTGCTGTGGGGAGGCTGGAGGCTGGCCTGAGCCTGCTTGCACCTGCGGCTCTTCCCTTCCCGCTCCCCTGATCTACAAAGGGTCTCTGCTCACTTCATGAACTCGGTGGAGGGCCAGGCCTGGTGGGCACTTGGATTTAGGGAAGCCATCTGCTTTCCCCACCAGGAGCTTGCACAGAAGCTGCTCCTTAATTCAAGTTAGCTGGTTCCTTTGCTCCTTTGGGGTCCTGGAGGGAGAAATAACTCTCTTCTGCTATAGGTCAGTCTCAGGGTGGCTGCAACTCTGCGTTGGGCTGTAAAGCCCTTGCAGATAAGGCGTTGTTTGCCAAGGGCTGTCACTTGCCCCGTGGGTTGTGTGGCATGTCCTCGGGCTCCTTTGTGCAGGTGGCTCTGGCAGCTCCTCCTGGGGTGGTGGCAGCAAGTGGGAGTGACTTGGAACCCTTGGCGGGTTTCTAAGGTAGCTCTGTCCTCCTGTGGCAGAGGTGAGGGGCAGCCCTGCTCCTTGGGCTTGGTGTGGCCATCAGGACTGCCTTGTAAATATTTCAAGTCTGCTATGTATAAATGGCGGTGGGGAATGTCCTTCTCCTGTCTGCTCCAAAGACTGTAGAGAGAGGTAAAATAGGAGAGTAAGAAGGTGTCCTGGGGGGAGGAGGGATGTGTTCACTGGTATGGGGTAGTGAGTGCTGGAAGGAGGGCTTGTCCTTTGGGTTTTGTCCTTTGTCTGCATGTCTGAAGATTTTTAAAGTGAATTATCTTCTGATTAAAGAACTGGCCAAAGAGCCCACCAAGCTAAATGACCTCTGTCTGTGTTTGGACGATTACAAGCTGGGCACCTACAGCATCACCTGCCAGCATGGCACCCGCTGCCTCAAGGGACCGTCCCCTGTGCAGGTCCATGGGGCCACCCCCTCCAGGGTGGGGAGAGGAGGGAAGGATGCTCTAGTGCAGGGAGGTGAGAAAAGGGCTGAGAAAATTTTGGATGGAAACATGGGGCTGAGTCTGAGCTTTATAGGTGACCTGGGTCTCTAAATAAACTGAAACTGGGATAAGTAACAAATAATATAATACAGATTTTACACTGTCAATGCTGATTCTTTGAATCCAGCAGAATACCCCAAAATAATCTATTAGAGATATAGCCTCTTTTCTTTGCTGCTCTTGTTTATAATGCCATGGATGAGGACTGGCTTAGTTCTGTTGTTGATTTACTTTTTATATTAAGATTTAACATGTGATCTCCTTTTCTTAATCCAAATGTTTATGGTTTGAATGCAGAATTATATTTGAGATTTTTAAAGTACCTTTTTTTTAAAACATAAAACTAATTTTACAGTTCTGACAGGTCTTATTTAAATAGCCAGTGCCAGATGCCATTTGTCCCAAATGACTCTAGGAAAAAAAAAAAAGACATTAAAAACTTCTCATGCAATTAAAATGCAGTAAAATGCAAGTAAATAGTCTTACCTAGGCTGTGGACTGGGGGGAATAGTTTAAGAAAAGCCTTGTGCTGAATATGTTTCCAAAAATAAATATATGAAACCAAAGGTGCTAAAGGCAGAGTTAATGTGGTATCCAGTTTTTTTTATTATTATTTCTGTTGCCGCTGCTCTGAGAATAGTTGAAAGAATTGTGCTAGGTCTGTAGGGAGAGACCTTTTCAAAGGGGCTGATGCAGAGGCCCCTCCTCCATGGTGTTTCACCTGAGGGACTTGCTTTGGCTGCAGTTGATTCCAGAGGATGTGTGTCCACAGGTGCTATCGAAGACCAGTTCTTGTCCACCTCTTTCAACCCTTACCCCAAAATAGTCACACCCTCATATTCTTACCCAAGAGTGACAATTTTCTATACTTCACTTAATAATATGTTACCTTTTATTTGGCAGAAGTGAGCTTCAGGAGTAGGAGCTGATATCTTTGAAAAAGTCGGATATTGTTGAAATTGTGTTTGTGTCCATTTGTAAGAGCAAGCCCTGCTTAAAATCTTAAAGCATAGAGGAATTTTCCCCGTGTGCCAGAACACTTTTTTCTGGTAGGTTGCGCTGCTGCCTCTGCTCCTCTGGATTGCAGAGCCACAAGAATCCCATTGAAAATACTGGAGCATCCTGCAACTTTATTTTCAGCATATTTTTTTACTTGCTGGAAGAAGGGAAAGTTACAATGAGCCCCTTTGAGAAAATGCACAGGCATGCTTATATTACTATCCATAAAATGAATTGTCGTATTTTCAACTTTTACTGGTATGGAATAAGAAACCTGCTGTGTAGAACTTACCATCTTTGTATATCAGGCACAGCTGATAATCTTAATTCAACTAACACTGCAAATGCTTTATGCATTTCTCCTGATTAGCCCCATTTTGGAGCACTCGCAAATACAACAGTGGAACCTGTATGGACTAACTTTTGGACTATGTGAAACCATCATGGTGTTGGCATACAGGAGAGATTTATGTGTTTGGGACGCCTTGGTAAGAGGATGTGGTGGTGCTAACATCACACCTACTTCATTGCTGAGGATGAGCAGCCAACCACTAGGTTGCCCAAGAGAGGTGGGTGAGTGCTTCAGAGTAAATGTGGGCTATCCTATGCTTCTGGCCACAAATAAAGCAGCTTTGGAGAAGCAAGAGTACATGGGGTTCCCATAGTTGTCATTCTCCACTTATTGTTATTTTTGTGTACATCAGTATTTTTATTGGGTTCAGCTGAGACTGGGAACAAGAGAGTCAAAATAACTTCGGCAGGGTTTGTTCATGCGGTAATTCTAGCCCTCTGTGGGATGGGAAAGGTTCACGCTATTTCCAGACCCAAGAGACTCCAGTGCTTTGGATGTGTTTCAGCTAGGCGCTCAGGGCCAGGTTGTGAGGTCCTTGTCTGTTGGGCTTGACTATGTCAGTAGGAGTTTACTCAAATGAGAATGATCAAAGACATCAGGGTTTGGCCCTTTATTTTTCATTTTAGCTGCTTTTTCAAGCATAACAGAGCTTCTGAACTTTTTTGAGGCTCATCCTTCACTAATTCCAGACTCAGAGCCTGGCAGCTTGTCAAGCAGTTTTCCTGCCTCTGTAGAAATACTGTCCACTTGAGCTGTGTTTGGAGGCAGCAAGACACCCTGGTGAGATAGAGGAATTTCTGTGCTAACATTTTTAACGTTTCTCTTTCCAGGCCTACTTCTTAGTCATTGCGAGTTTGCAGGTGGCAAAGTTCAGTGCAGAATTTGTTCGCTGCCACTCCCTGCCCAGGCGTTTTTAAAGCACACAACATATCGCCTCCAGTTTTACTGAATCTTGTCTAAATAAGCTTATTCACCATCATTGAAGCAACTGCCAAAATATTTTTTAGTGTGTCTTTTAGTGCATTATGTATATAACATTTGCAAGAGGCCAAGTCTGATTCCCCACTGATTAATCCTGTTTTCTTAGATCTACAAATGGGTGCAAATGGCTTTGTGTCGGAATGACAGTATTTTACATTGATTTTTCATGTGGGTAAATGATGACCAGCAGTGGGTAATGCAGGATTGGGCCAGTAATATGGTACTTATAATCTTCACGTCCTCAGATATTGTTTATAAATATATATATTATTTTTTTTTCGCAGAATCACAGATTCAGGGATTTATTAAATTTTTATTTAAGTTGGGCAAAATCTCTAAGACCTACCTTGGTATATATTCTGGCCTTACATCAGCTAAGCTATCAAAGCAATATTCACATGCATTGACTGATAAAAGACCTCAAATTGGTGAATTTTCATTTAAGCTTCTCCCAAGATATGGTGAATAGAGTTAGTTTATAGGGATTGTGTCTCGAAGCTTTGTCATCCTTTAGGAGCCTGGGCAGTCCTGAGAAGAGTACTTCTCTATTTCAGAATCGCCTTTTTTCCTTGATATTGCCATTCTGGCATAAGCAACACATCTCCTAGGGGATGGGGAGGCAGGCTCTCCCTGAGATGGTCCTTGAGATGCTTGGGGAACACCAGCAGCTCAGCATCATTCCCTGGACATGTTTTGTTAGCCGTCGCTGAGCTAGTAGTGGAGTTTTTTTGGGTGGGCATCCCTACAGGTGAGATGACTGTCATGGTGTGACAGGCTTAAATAGCAAAGGTTTCACTAGTGTGTGAGTGGTATGTTATTACACGAATATCTCAGTCTGTGCACCCTGCTGCGGCAGTGTGTCATGCTTGCACATCTGTCCTGGGCTGAGTACTCAGGCTGGCATGGTTGGCACCGGTGTGGATATTTCTGCATGTCTTGGCCTCGTGTCATGTAGACGTGCCCAGTGAGCACCGAGGGGATAGCTCAGCATCCTGGAAAAGGGACAGGGTGCCTTCTCAGTTAGATGGTTGTTTGCAGTTGAGAGTGCCCGAAAGCATCTCCTGGAGACTGAAGCTCGCTTCAGCTAGTGCAGAGGTGAAACCCAGAGGAAGGTGTCCCAGAGTGTGCCAGGAAGGGAGGACATTAGCCCTTGTTTCTCTGTTAAAAGTGCTGTGATCCTGTGCTTTTGTCCATCACGTAGGCAGGGAGAGGAGATAGCCCTGCAGAGGGCTGGGAAGGGGGGAAGCTTGCACCTTCATGTCCAAAGCCGTGCTCCCAGCGTGTCCAACCATGTGGCCAGTGGCAGAGGTGGGACCCTGAAGCCATGTAGGGGTCTTTATCAGCACTCGAGGGACTTCCGATGTGTGTCAAGTCCTTTGTGTGAAAGTATTTGCAGGATCAGGTTGCTACAGTGTTAAGTGCCTTTGAGGTCTTTGCTGCATTATAGATTTTCTTCTGATGTCTGCCATGCAAATATTTAACCTGTCTGGTTCCTGAGAGCTACTAAGGCTGTTACGCGGGTGGCAGGTTGTCTCTGCAGTCTTTCCTTTGTTCACAGAAAGCCTTCGGTCCTGCTCCCCATCCTGCCCCAAAATCAGGCAGGGAGAAGTTCCACAGGGGACTTGGCCCATGGCGTATATTGATGTGTTGATGCTCTGAGGGGCTTATGTGCTCCAAATCATGTCCTTTTCCCTAACTGCATCAGCTGACCAAGTAAACGATACGATGTTTAAAAGAAAACCTCATTTAGAGAAACAGCATTTTTTAAAAGCCTGGGTTAAGCCTGGGTGCACTGCTCCCCGTGCAGTCCCCCTGCTCTAACTCCAAGTAGTTCCCTTGCTTGTGCGAAGTGGTGGCATAAAAAAGAAAATACCTGGAGCCTGGATCTTAGAGCTGCTCTTACTCCTCCTCCCCATGACCATCCCTTTTAATAATTTGACATACATATCCTATGCTCACTCAAGACAGAGTCGATGAGCTAATTGCAGTGGTATGTGGGTCAGAGCGCTGCCCTTCTGAGCACCAGCCTTATTGATTTTGGTGGTTATTCCTGATTTGCACCTGAATAATCGAGAAGGGAGTTGGGTTGTATGGGTTATAACTATTTAAAATGATACAGTTTGGAGTCCAAACAAAATGTGAGGATGCAGCCTAGATTCTCTCACTTGTTCATACCCTGCAGGCTTTATTAGACCCTCCAGACTTTACCTAATTTTGGCGTTATTCCCTCATAATTACATCATGAATGTGAAGCGGAGACAGGGTCATTCTCTCCTATGTTGTTGTCATGTAGGGGATTCACGTGGTTCTGGTAAGGGGGTAGGCCGTGTTTGAACAGGTTTCAACTATTTTAAGCACCCTTGGCCATGCTGGGGTTCACACTGGAAGATTCAGTCTTAACAGAGTAAGATGCAATATATGCTGTAAACTATGAAAATGCGCTTTGTCTCGGTTCATAGCACCAGAGTAACTAAATTGGAAAGCTGTTCTCTAACATGGACATTGTGGTTCCAGCCTCGGCATATCTGTATGTCCTTCCTCTTCCTTAACTGGAAGTGGTTTCAAGTGCTCGGAATGGTTTCCTTGACTTTGTAAGTGCATCAGTAAAAGAGTGCAATAAAAGTGACAAAATCTCGGTCCCTTCTGAGACCCTTTTCCCCAGGAAATCTGTTTTAGCTGGCCTGCTTCAAGATGCAAGCAGCTGTAGTTTCTTTCTCTCTGCAGTTGATTTTGCAGGATTTTTACCTGAAGAAAAAAAAAAGCAATGGTGGATAGACTCAAAGTATCCAGTCCTCCTGCACCTTCCTTGTGTTTTCCCCTTTATCTCTATTTATCTGAAGCTGGCTGGCGCTTAGGATTTTGTGATAGGTACATGTAAACCTTACACTTCTCAGGTGCCTTCTTCCTCCATTCTTTCCCCATGCTTTTCTGGCTCCCGTCCTCCCACTCCCAGGAAATATTTGAAAGATAATTTGGTATATTTTCTGTCACCTTCACATATCTCCCTGACTTCATGTTTTCTTAGCTGGAAGATAGCTTTTCAACATATATATGTAATACTTTTCACCTAGACATGTAAGGAATTCCAATCTCTTCCAGTGGGAGTTTTCAGGAAGGTTTAGGTTAAATGGGCCAATAAGGCAAAAGCATGTAGCAGTAGATCTCACCCTCTGAAGGCATCTTTTCTCTTTCACTCCCCGCCCC
>JANZLQ010000044.1:2967522-2987405 GCA_026212715.1 Elanus axillaris | reverse complement strand
CCCCCCCCCCCCCCCCAAAATATATCAGAATATCTAGCTGTCAAAGAATTTAAACAGTAATACCTGATCTGAAGGCTAGAGTGCAGGGCTTTTGAAAATAAAGATTGTAATCTCTCTACAGTCTATCCAGGGAATAATGGAGCTGGAAGTCAGGTGTCCTGAGCAGCAGACTGCTGTGGGGACACTGCTCTGGCTTGCTGGGACTTATTTTACCTGCGCTCTCAAGGGAAATTCTCTTGGATTTTCCTTGGCGCTTTCATTGTGGCCATAGCATCTTTATTGTAGAGACAAGACAATAAGCCAAGTCCAGTTTACATTAACTTAAATCCTGTTGGTGGTGACTGAGCTTTTCTCCTGCTGCATGTGAGTGGGGCAGGGAGACCTCAGCAGTCCCTTCTGCAGGGCTGGCCTCCATTCCCCGGAAACTCTTGTTGTGGTGTTCAGGGCTGGGATGAATCCCAGCTGATGTTAACTGACTAGGTGTGTTGTCCAAGGTCCCTGTTTGGGCTTCTGAAAGAATTTAGGGAGATGCCTGTTGTAAAAAGGAGAATCAGCTGTAAGGGGTGCCTTAGGCTGGAAGCCAATTGGGTTATGAACCCAACCCTCAAGCTGCACTTATCTTTCTTGTAGGAAAGGAGGTCAAGGATCCCTAGGAATAAGAACATGTTTCCAACATCTTAAGACTCAGAGTTTTTAGAAGTGTGTAGCTATGGGTGGCCTTAGCCTGTACTTCAGCAGGTAGGGTCACAGCAGGGAGCAGACAGCATCTGCTGGACTTCCTTCCCTCTGCTCCCCACTCCTGGACATTGAATGCAGGATGATCTCTAGGGCTCACAAGCCTCCTCAGGGTACTAGGCTATGTATGCTGGTGTATTTACTGGTGTGGGTGTTGCACTGGATGCTTGCCCATCCACTGCTGCTCAGTCCATGCTGTGGCACTAGCCTGGGAGGGATCTCAGCACTGGCGTAACCTTTACAGCCCACAGGAAAGGTGACTTCCATTTAGTTCTAAATTATGACATTATTTTATTAGATCTTTAAACTTTATTTAAATTCTTTATTTAAAGAGGGGGAGGAAGGTATCATATTTTAATTAGTAGCGGTGTCAAAGGAGACCTAGATTAATTATTTGAAATCACTCCATCCAGATGGTTTTAATTTTCACAGCAGGGAACCGGCATCTTTTTAAGGTGATATTTTTCAAATTAAAATCAGCTTGGATATTACTCATACTGGCTGCAGAGTGAGGGGGTGGGGAATGCAAGCCGGCATGCCCCGTGTTTGTCCATCTGAGCACAGCCAGTGGAGACCTGCATCGAAGAGGTGTGGGCTGCTGACAGTCCATTGGGACCGCAGCTCAAGGTTCTCGCATTGGAGTGTTTTATCAATGTTAGCTCCTACTCTGGCTGGCCAAAACTGGTATCTATTATTCAGCGTTAGTCTCAGCAGCTTTAGTTGCAGCACTGAGACTGGAATGGATGGGAAGTGCCTTGCAGCTTAGATGGGAACATGCCATGTCCTGTTCTTGCCTGTGTGCAAGCTGTGGAGCCCTTGCTTGACCCCTTTGGTGGGTGGCCCTGGGTCTGTTTGTGTGCCTGGGTGGATTTGACACTGTAGATCTGTGGGTGACTCCTTGGCGCTCTGGGTGTTGGCCGTAGTTTTTGGGCCAATCTTTGGGATATCTTGTGCCGGCTCCATAACCTTCCCTCGTGTGCAGGCTCTCCACCTCTGAGGTTGACTGTTAGTCCTCTGCTTATGTGAGGGGAAGACCTTTCACAGTCACCTCTTTAAAGGTAGTCATACCTTTGGCTATTCCCTTGGTTAATGCTGGATTGCATCTGAGCAGCCTCCCTGAACTTCTTGGAGCAGTGGGCATTCACCAAGTTACATACCATGTTGGTGAGCCTCCCCACAAAGACCTGTCTTTGACTCTGTGCCATCTTCCCCCATCCTGGCTTGGCTCATCCTGATATCCTTACTATGACAGGATATTTCTGGTTCATGTGGCTGTTCCTCAATTAAGTGGTCACTGGTTTGATACTACCTTGGCAGGTGTGGAGAGAAAGCCTGCAGCACCCAGTTGTTGCTTGCAAGCTGCTCTCCATCACACATACCCCAACACATGGTGCATTTCTGAAAGGCTTAGGTAAATATCCATATTTATGCGTGATTGCAAGTAATAGTCTGCTATAATACAGGTATTGTCCCACTTGCTGTCAGAAAGAAGTTATTCTTTAAACATCCCCTTTGATAACAGGTTTAACAAATATATCTAAATAAACGTAAAGAGCTAGTACCTGGAAAACCCCAAACTTGCATATGTGGCTGAGCTGCAAAGGGAAAACTCTGTTTAGGGCCCTTGTGAGTTAAAGGTTTGTGATTTTTGCACTGCTGCAGAAGCCAAAAGCTGACTTTACAAGTGGGAAAAATATTAATGTGTTTAAATGAAACAAACTCCTATTTCTATCCCCATGATAAATCCTTACAGTGAACATATTTGCTCTTAGAGGGTTTTAAAGTTTGAAATATGAATGCCAAAAAGAATGTGACTTTTTGCAGCACAGATCAAACATTCTCCAGAGTTTGGCAAAAGCCGTGTTTCTATGGTAAGGCTCGGGCCTTACAAGCATGAGTATTTCCAGAGCAGGACTGTGGATTTGCACTTGCTGACACTTACACATTCTTGCATTGTGTTTCGACCATGTCTCCTTTCTCCCCCTCCATATCAGAGATGGATCTGAACCAAAATGTCCAGTCTGCCTGTTCCTGCCTCTCCAGGGAAATTCCTGGAATCTGAACCTCGAGCATGAATGGAATTCATGTTTAGATCATAGACGGAATAAAAGGCTGAATTTGAATGTGTCTAGGTTTTTGAGGTGATGGTGGCTTGCTATACATCTGGGTGGCAGCTCGGCCACTTCTGCAAATACAATTGTGTCACGGCAGGTGGTTTATGAAGACGCAGCAGAAATCTGTCCTCTAGCATGGCTCCTGGCAATGCTGCCAAACCAGCTTTGGCCTCAATAAATGTGTGAGGCACTATGAGGTTGGCCATATTTTTCCCAGCTAGAGCAGGAGTCATGGACCTGGACTGCCAGACAGCAATTAGTGAGCTCCTGGGAACAGAGCTAGACACACAGCGGATGTCTACAGGGCGGGTATTCATCACACAGAACAAGCAGCACCGAATTTCTCCCCTGCTAGCTGTTGTGGTGGTCTTCAGGAGATCACTGTGATGTTTTGCACTATGGGCATGTGGCTGAACTACTGTGTGGCATTTGAGGGCTGCTGGCTGAGGGGAAAGGATTTTTATTCTTGTCATGCTAATCTTTTATCTTCATGGGAATAAAATCCATGTTCCTACCCTCCAAGAACCTTCTGCAGTGTGAAGGAGAGCATTAGCATTGAGCTCTATGTTGCTGATGGCGTGGTGGGGTTGGTGTAGACAGGTGGAGCGCACACGTGTGTATGCATACTCTGTGCTAAGCCGGCATGGAGCGTCTGTGTAGGAGTCAGTGGAGACATGTCCGATCTGCAGCTGTGACCAAGCCCGGAGCTCAGCCCCTGGGTGGTTCCTTGGGTTCTTCCCCTGCAGAGCATCCCAGCGTGGTGTGGTTCAGGTACAGGTAATGGGACAACGCGGTGATGAGCTTTGAATGCTTTGACTTAATGGGACCACATTGGTAAATGGTTTTTTTTTTTCTTCCTTTACAAGCCCAGCTTCTAGTGGAAACAGACACTTTTGGCAGCCAAGTCCGGATCAAAGGGAAGGAGACAGACTTCTACCTTTGCATGAACAGGAAAGGCAAGCTAGTGGGGAAGGTAAGTGTTTCCTATTAATTTATTTGTAACATGAGTGTTACCTTTAGCAGCCTCCTCAAGGCTGTAATGATGTGTTCAAGCTTTGCCTGTCAGCCTCAAATGAAAAGCAGGATGGAGGGGATGTGGGTTTTCAAAGCAGCCTGTGCCCTGCGCAAGCCCTCCCCTGCCTCCGTAAAATCAAGATCTGCAGCCAGCCCTGGGATTCTCTGATGACGCGTCTGATGCGGGTGGGCTTGCGCTTTACGGTTGTGTTAAACTGACGTCAGATGTCATCTCAGCATCCCAGTGTTGTGGCCACCTCCACAATAACTTCATTACTTGATCTTTCTTTGGAGGGAAAATCAAAATAAAAGGGCACACAGAGCACTGTGCTGGGGAGGTTAGTGCTGGGGAGGTAGGCAACATAAGGCTTCTTTCAGTGGTAAGCCAGGGATGGTGTGGCACAGCTAATACTGGAATCCAAACGTTGTACTGGGACTGGGCGTCACTGTTCTAGTGTTACAGGAATATTTTATTACTTTGGATCCCCGCACAATGGAAGCATGTAACAAATTACAGCGTATTCACCCATCTAGCTTAACTTCTTTGCTGAAGTCATATTTTTTTATGTACTAACTTGTTTTTGTAACTTAGGCAGTTCTGTATTGTTGGCGAACCTAGAAGCTTGCTAACTGGGAAGGAGCTTGCTCAAAGCTAAAATATTCCCCCCAAATAAATGTAAAAATATCTCAGCCCTCAAAGGCACCCTCCTCTGCTGCTTGCACTTTGCACCACCAGAAATTAAAATTTGGCATCTTTGTGGTTGTGAAAAAGGGAAGCTGAGTTTTGTTTTGAGTCAACACAGCAAAAGCCACATGCCCAAACAGAAACCAGAAACCAAATTGCTCTGATGAAACGTTATTTACTTTTGTGGTCCCAAGAGTGACACTTGTGGGACAATTGCCTTCCCTGGAGGATCCCTCCTGCTACTTTTGTTTTCCTCGCGAGCAGTGTGGATGCTTCTGTCAAGACTAAGCCCAGATCTTTTGCAGGCAGCCGCTAGCCATGGCAGCCTGCCTGATCCACTGCGGAGCTGCTTTGGCGATGCAGGCAGCATCCGGCATGCTGCTCGAAATTAGTGGGGACCTGGAAATTGGTGCTCTGGGAGGACTGGACCAAAGCAGCTGGTTCTCTCTGCTTCCTGCTCTTCTGTGGTGCAATTACTGCTCTGAATGAGACACCGTTGTCTGACCTTGGACAAGGAAATTCATTTTTAACTGGATTTAGACCTCTTGGGATACACATGTATGCTTTTGAATACTGAACTGAACACAAACCTGGCCTTTGATATTTTTTTTGTTTATGTTTTTTCTTGGTGCCTTGGTTTTCCATCCTTTAAATGTGATAATAGCATTTTCCCCTGAAATGTTATAAGGATAATCTTGCTTGTGTTTATTAGGTGCTGGTACCACAGTAATAGAGACTTCAGAAACATTCAAATTAGATGGGGTAAAATGAGCATGAAATCTTACCTTTTTCTTTAATAGATCTTACCCCAGGGTGGATCAGCAGTGGTACACAGTGCGACCCACATCCTTTCCTGGTCTGCGCTGAGTGTCCAAGAGCATCCTGGCAAAGTCAGAGGCTGTTTTTCAAAACATATAGTATATTTTGGCAAGATTCATCCCTTGATTTGGCCCATTGGGCACCAAGGCAGGACAGTTCTATAGCTTGTCACCTTTCATGAAGTGTAAAGCTTTGGGTTTTTTTTCTTGATGTGCTTTTCATAATGTTAAGTTGGCAAATGGTTTGTTATAAAAAAATAAATAAATCTATTCTTGTAAATATGAGCCTTCCCACCCCAGACTGCTGACAAGTTCACAAACCAGCTGACCTGAGCAGGAGGGGGTACGGAGCATGGCGTTTGGAAGGAAAATGTTCCAGATGCGTTGCCCATATTAACAGCTTCTCATGAGCAAAAAAAGAAAATAATAGCATGTCTTCTTGATACCAAAGAGTGTGGTTTTAATTAGTATCATAGTTTCAGCTCTTTTTGTGGCAAGAGTTTGAGGGAATGCTTTTTAGCTTGAATGCTCTAAACAGCTAGTAAACCCCAAGGAAAACATCAGATAAAAGTTACGCCTGGGCTTATACAAATATTTAAGTTCAGTCTGGGGGTGGAGGGGAATGAAACCCATAAACTGATTGTTTCACGGTCTCCCGGTATGTTCGTTTGGCAAGAGAGGAGCCATGGGACCAAACCAGGTCTTTTTCTCTGCTCATTTCCTATTGCCTTACACTGCATAATCCCTAACAATACCAGCATATGCCATCTGGCTTTGTTCTCCTCCTCAGTCAGCAGTTTTGGATCCCTCCCAGTTGAAAACCTGCTTTGAATTTAGTGCTTTTTGTTTCCCATAATCACCTACAAAGGGTATTACAGACCAGAGCAGGTTGCTGTTGTTCTCAGCTGGAACTGGTGATGAATGCAAGAGCTCCAGAGACTGGGCTTGCTCCCCGCCTTGGAGCTGGTTGTGTTGCAGGCAAACATACTAACCCACAGGGCTGAGAAGAGCAGAATTAGCATCTTTTTATTTATTTATCAGAAATTGTACCTATGCCAGCATTTCTGACTGGAGGCCATCTGATGGAGCTTTGTCAGGAGCCCCAAATCTTGTGTTTTCTCCCTTGCTTGGTTGTTACTGCATGTGTGTTGACGGCTATCATTGGCCAAAGCACTCAGAGTTGTTTTGGGCAGGCTTCTAACTTTATTGTCACAGCATGCAACTGCTGAGGTCACCGATGCTCTACGTGCTGCTTACGAAAATGGGAGACAGGGCAGGTGGTGTACAGGGAGTGACCTTTCTGGTAAAGGCGACCAGCACCAGGGGAAAACAAACTGGATTGTGTTTCTTCATTGATTAATGGCATTATGTTGAAGAAGGCCCAAGAAACATTTAATTTTATTTTTTTACTTGTCACTGTATTTTTTTTTTTGCCTCTGGATTTTTGGTGCCTCTATGTATACACATGTAGAAATTGTAGGTCCTGAGTTTTCTGATTTTGCTGAAGTTTTCTATGGACTACTGAACTTTGTTGTGGAATCATAGAATAGTTTGAGTCGGAAGGGACCTTTAAAGGTCATCTAGTCCAAGCTGCCCTGCAATGAGCTTCAACTAGATCAGGCTGCTCAGAGCCCCATCCAACCTGAGCTTGAATGTTTCCAGGGATGAGGCATCTACCACCTCTCTGGGCAACCTGTTCCAGTGTTTCACCACCCTCATTGTAAAAAATTTCTTCCTTATATCTAGTCTAAAAACTACCCTCTTTTGGTTTAAAACCACTACCCCTTGTCCTATCGCAACAGGCGCTGATAAAAGGTTTGTCCCCATCTTTATTGTAGGTCCCCTTTAAGTACTGAAAGGCTGCAATAAGGTCTCCCTGGAGCCTTCTCTTTTCCAGGCTTTACGGTGGAGTTATATTACAAGGAGAGATATTAAAATATGAAAACTCAGAACAGGAATGCCAGGTGCTTTTCTTAAAACCTTTTTGTCTCTTTTAAAATTATTATTCCTGTTTATTTATCTCAGGCTTCTTACAAACACAGGGGAGAAGGGGACTCTGAAAGGTTCAGCTCTCCTTCCAAGGAGAGGCATAATGTGACTTGTCCACTTGTGACAAGGCACAATGTGACTGGCTACCTAGAACACAAGAACTCTGAATATTTGCAATAATTCAGTGTTGGGGGAGAGGAGGAGCTTATAGTGTCTTTGGAGGAGCTCTGAGTTGCTAACTATGGCTCTCCTGGGGAGTTGTTCTGTGTTTTTTTCTCTGTCTCAGCTTCTCTTATCTCATGCATTGAGATAAGGATGTCAGTACTAAGTGGGGACTTCATGTTTGTAGAAGGCTGTCAAAGGTAAGTCTTTTAAGTCTCTGGAGCAAGGAATAGCAGCCTGGGGTGTGAGCAGGTGGCTGTTAATTAGCTTGGCCACCTCTAACTGCTCTTGCTGAGCCTGTCCTTACAGCAAATCCATGCTCTCTGGAATTGCAGGGCGCTGCAGAGATTTCCTTTCCCTGCCCTGCCTTACTCCCCTTGTCAGGAGAGCATTTGCAAGCAGTCGGTGATCTCTGTGAAGCTTAAACTGGGTCTGTTGGCACCATTACACAATGTCCAAAGCTCTGCCCCTTCCTTTGTTTGCACTGCTAGGGCTAGTGGCTGGAACATGGTGATCAGAGCATCTCCTAATCCCCAGGCACTGTTGCCAGGGAATTTCCTGTGGTGCTCTACCAGCCACCCGTGGGATCACGCAGTCTGGTTGACACTAGCGCTTAGGTTATAGCAGGTAACTGTAAGGAGAATATTTTGTACTCCCAACAATAAAGAAAAAGAATAGGCCTGTTTTTCTGGACTGACCAAGGGCAGAGGAGAGTGGACCCTGGCTTCCTGCAAAGCTGCCAAGTGGGAGGAGAGGCTGCTTATTGCAGACCGTGGTGAGGGAGACATCAGGACAAGGTATAGCAACAGGGAAGGTAAGTAATGACTGCAAGGAATCCAAAAGATTTGAGAAGAATGGGGAAAGAGCTAAGCATATTTTTTATTTGATCCAGAAATTTCTTCAGAAGATGCTCCAAGCAATCCCACTAATGTTCTTCCATGGCATTAGGTGGGTTACATCTTTTCCAGATCCAGCAGCAATATTGTTGCCTGTTGGTTTCATTTTAAGAAGAGCTCCATCTCTGTGTGTTAAGTCACTCCTTGAACTCTTTCAGGAAGGAGGAGGTGGTGGTGGGTGCTGGAGCCAGCTCCTCAGGGTGGGATAGGACTCAGAGTGCAGGTGGAGTTGGGACAGCATGGTGACTGTCAGTTGTGTGCTGTGTTCCCGTATAATGCTGCTCCACACAATATGGCTGTAATCTTGATACTGCGAGTCTGCAGGAAGCACCTGCGCTACTGTAAATGAGGGCAAGTCCTTCTCCTGAGGTAGGATGTGGCTATGGAGAAAAGTCCAGAAATAGGGGCAGAGTTAGAGAAGCAATAGACAGAATGGAGTCTATCACAGGTATCATCCCTGCCAGCTGTACTGAAAGTGAGAGTGGTAAAGTTGTATCCTGAGAAGTCCCTGCTCATTACATCAGCTCCTCCTAAGAATTCAAGCAGGAGAGCATGCAATACTATACAATAGGCATTTTCCCACCAAATCCACATGCTGACTTGCACCATCTATTTGGGTTTTCTTCCAAAAATCCTCAGTGACTGGTATACACACACTCAGAAAATAATTATAGTTTACATGCATTATTTTAAAAAAAGCATTGTATACATGCATTTTTTTTGAAAAAGCATTTTAATGAGTTTATTTCTCTGTTCTCTGTGTTTAATGTGAACAGTGGGGAAAAAGCTGTTCAGTAGAAGATAGGAATCCCCCAGCCTGTCGGGGTGGTCAAGGCATTGCTTCAGATTGATGACAGGTAACTTGGGTGCTTTCTGGGGACAGCTTTGCTGATGCTACATCTGTAGTGCTGAAGCCCTTCCGGTGCTCACAAAGCATAGGTAAGCAGTGCTGAGCTTGTGCCCTCAAGCACAGTCCCGCTCTTGAAGGAAAGCTGTGCCAGCTGAAGTGTGGCTGTGCCAGGGGCATGTTGTCTGTGCCAGGAGCTGGAGGTGGCATGGCTCTGCTGCCCTCCCCCCCCGCGACCAGCACCACTGTGCTGATGCCACTTACAGCATAGACCTGCCTCTCAGACATAAAATTTTTTCTGGTGTGATAACTGCTTTCCAAGCCAATATATTTCTTAATGTTACCAGAAAGTTGCTAATACCATATGGCAAGGCTCTCTGTATTTTTGCAGGACAACAAACAAATTGTTGCTAGATGCCAGACTGCTCTGGCAGAGCTTTATCACTGATGCCTGCCAGCAGTAGCCTTTAGGGGATAGTAATAATTTGGGGTTGTTTACATTACAGCTTTAAAATAGGGGTTTTCTTGAAGCATGTGTGTGTTTAGTCAGGAAAGTTGGCTAAAAAAACTCTGACAGCATCAAAGAGTGAAGGCGCTTGCTGTGGCCCATGCATGCGGTCTTGGCCCTTTATAATACCTCTGGCTTTACGGGAGAAGGAGCATGTTTTGTTAGAGGAGCTCCTGGTGGTTCAGCGGGAGCCACCCTTTGTAGGATAAGGAGACTTACCTGGGCAGGAAACATGGGGTGGGTTCTCCAAAGCCTTATCAGTGTACTTGGACCAGCTTTTTCTTCAGTTGACTTTGGTCAAGGCTGAGGTTGAGCTTTCTTGAAAAGCTACTTTTGAAATACTGATGGTGGGAAACCAGTGCCTTGCCATAAGGCCAGGGGTCTGTGTTAGCCTGGGACAAGGAGATTCAGGGATGAACTCCGAGCCTGATGCATGCCCCAGTCCTGCACTGCATTTGGGTGCGAGTCTTCCTGGTGCCTGCCTGTGCTAGCATCTGTCCCGACAGCCAAATGTGCTGCAAAGATGTTGGGAGGTGTGCGGTGAGGACAGAGGGGCACTCAGAGGTTTGCAGTTTGAAACTCTGATGCAGTAGATGAGGTGTTTGCACTCCTCAGCTTGTGTATTTAAAACCATGCCTAACTGCATCTTGGGTTTGGGGCAGAACTGAGTTTCACAGAGTTTTGATGCTTATCCAGGATTTTTCCTGGAGTTGCACAGTATTTGGGTTGCTTGAAAGGGGCTTGTAAAACCTAACAATTTCTGGGGCTGAATGCTGAATTTGCAACAAAAACACGACCAGAATTAGTGGGGTGTCAGGTTTAATAGCGTGCGTTTTGTGGATCTCTCTGTGACATGTTCAGCCATAAACTATTCTGACTTGGCATCTCATGTGAAAGCAAAACTTGACATGGCTTTTGCTGGATCTCACTCAGGTCTCATTTTGAACTGCAGTCTGGTTCTTCACATAGGGTGGGATTGGTCCCTTTTTTAAAGTGAATTATTCCCAGGCTTTTGCTCCCCTGTGAGTTTGTTTTAGTTTAAGTCATCTAAATAAATGCCTTCAATGGAAACTGGAGCCAAGCAGCCTTGGACCCTGTCATACTTTGAACAGGGACCTGAGCTGAAACCAGCCTCAAGTGTCCACAGATCTTGAATCAGGGCCTGCAGGATTGCAAAGGTCTTAAAAGCAATGAGATGACAAAACCAGTTTTCTTTCAGTTGAGCCATTAGAATCTTCTGCCATTCACCTCATTGGGCTTTTTCCTGCAACTAGTGGAAAAAATTTTGAATTCTTGTTCTGAGAACTTAGAAGCTGAGATTCTCATGAAATTAAAAGCAGAAGTGGAAGCCAAAATCAGCAATCATCCTCCTCCATTCTCAGCCCCCAAGTATCATGAGGCTTTTGGTAACGCTACAACCTTTTGCAGCTGCTCCTTTCCCATTGCTGAGCAACCTGATACATTGCATTCAAACTTTGGTGGATGCTGGTGGAATTTGTATCATCTGGTTCACCTGTTGCAGTTTCAAATTTTTAGAGTGCTGGAAATGTGTCAGAAGAATTCCCCAAGGAGGGGTTGCTAGATTTTGTGGTAGGGATGTGGTTATCACAGAGTCTCAGGGTACGTGGACACAATAATTTGCCATGTTACTTCTTGGTAGGTGTAACATGCTAAGAGCTGGCCAGACCCCATCATGCTCCTTCCCTAAGGGGCTGTGGTGGCTCTGCCCTCTGTTATGAAGCTGTAGGCAGCACAGGCATGAGCTGTCACAGCCTGAGAGTGGGTACAGCTGTGCTGGGTTTGTACACCTGGCTAGCAGGAGCCCAGCTGGAACAGCTCCTGACCTTGAACAGAGGCAGCCATCAGATGCTGAGTGTTACCCGGCTTTTCCAGGAATGCTCGCTCTGGATGGCACAACCATGTAATGATTCCCAAGAAGCCATTTATGGTTGAGCTCAGTGAAACTACTTTCCAGTGTTTATTGCACTGAGGCTGCCTTGGCACAAAAGTGGATAGGCTCTGATGCTGCCGTGGTTCCTTCGAAGTGGTAGGAGTTTGTGCGAGCTCAGTGGACCTTTGCAGCGTTAATATTTGCTATGAGCAATGGGCCTTGACCTTGTTCTGTATTTGTGACAATTTGTTTACAGCAGTCTTTTGCACAGAAATTTCTCTGGAGGTGGGAAGGAGAGGGGAAAATGATGTGAATGTGGGTAATGAATTTTGTGGAATAAGTTAAACTGTTTTGTAGTGGTGTTGGATAGTAGGTGGCTGATCTCAGTGTTGCAGGGAGAGTAGAGGTCGTTTTGAAGCTCCATGTGCAGAAGAGGGAGAGCAGCTTGGTGGATATTGATAAACCCTGAATGGCTGCAAGACTTGGGAAGGAGAGATGGTAGAGTTTGCAGAGAGGATGGGGGTAGCTGAGGAATGCTGGCAGCGCTTGAGCTCACATGGTACAAGAGGTTGAGGAGATGGAAGAAATGTACTTGTATGGACAAGACACCATTGTTTCACAAATGGTTAAAACTGCATCAGTTCTTAACAGAGTCTGTGTGTGCACCTAAGCTTGGATGCCAAAACCCTGAAGGCTGGCTGAGCCAGAAGACTGTGGTATTCATGGCCCTGAATGGAGAGAGAGGCTTATGCTACCACATAGGCATTTACCAGTGTCTTCCCTTTGCTGATCAGTTGTTAGTGCTGTATGTACAGTTTACCTGTGTGGTCCGATGGATTTAGGTCACGGGTTTCATAAACGGAGCACATCATTAAGCACATTTATGTCTGTAGTGTGCTGCTGGGGTTGGATTTGTATTTAGCTGCTTTGCCAGGCAGAGCAGTGACAGTGTTGGTTGGATATCACCTAACATGTTAAAAGAACAATGTGAATATTTAAGGTCTATGCTAAGTTCTTCTGTGTTCTGTTCAGTTCTTGCAATCTTCTAAGCACCCCAGATGGATGTTGATCCTCTCAGGTGGAGCAAGGACAGGAGGTTTCGCTTTAACCAAACTGGGTAGGGGAGCTGTGCGTGATATGAGCTGTGAATCCTGCAAGCAGGGCTTCTTCAGATCGTAGTGGGGACATCTGAGATGGGACTGGTGCTTAATATGTCATTGCATGGGCCAGGCCATGTGGTCAAGAGGTCATCATAGTCACCTTTTAGCCATATATGAACATCTCCAATTAACTTAAGCTTCTCATCACAGCTGCAATGCTTTAAGTGTTTGCTCTAAAGTAAAGCAAAAGGTATATAATATATAATAATATAATAAAAATATTTTTATTGTAAAAAATAAATTTCTTCATGATACTGGTTTTGTGCTACAGAGTCACAGTTGCTCAGCTGAGGATGTGAGTGTTGGCCTTTTATCTCCAGGCTGTGTCTGGTCACCGGAGAAGCTGTGTAACAAGTTTATAGATTTCTTGCGATTCCTCTTTAGCAAACTTCATGTTTTCCTTTGGATATTCCTAAGAAGCATCAATTCTTTCTCGAATTGAAGTTCTGCAAAGGTTCACATTGCAGACCAAGCTTTTGTAAGATTGACATCTAAATCTTTTTCTTATCCCATGGCTGGAAGCTGTATACCCCCTTCCAGGGAAAAAATACCACCTTCTTGAAAGCTACATGACAATTTAATTTAATCCTTTCTGTGTTCAAGGAGCAAGTGTCACCATAAAGCTGCTAACGTCCTGTCCCCTGTGTTTCTTGGTGGCTGCAGCTGTGTGTCATGTTGGAATATTTCAGTTCCCTAAGGTTAAATGTTAATTAAAATTATTGAGAGGGGATCCCTGAGCCCTGGTCATGCCTCACCCTCTTTGGGTGGAGAGGGTGTGCTGTATGCATCTTGTGCGGACAAGTATCAAGTTGAATTTAACTGCTTTCCTCAGAGCATCTTATCTCCCAAGTGCAATTTTTGTTGGTCTTGAACACCTCTAAGATGAGGGCGATGTTTCTTCTAAATGTTACTTTGCAAATACACAGATATATTTAACTTGCAACAAGGACCAAAGCGATGCAGTTCAGCTGCACATTCAGGTGGATCCTGCTGTTTCAGGGCATTTTCTGCTTGACTCAATTTGGTTTTGGAGATGAAGTGAGAATGGAGGCTAATTTTGAAGTGGAGAATAAAACCTATGCTCTAATAGTAGCAAAAGATAGTCCATTTGATAAGGCCATTACAATACTATTTATAAGGTCAAAGTAGATCTTGCTTAAATACACTTATGTTCTTGAAATTTTCTTACATTGTCTTTTGGGTACTTAAATATACTAAGTTTTCCTAAGGGAGACAAGTCTCGAAAGCCTTGTGTTTGTTGTATACAGATGGAAATTGGTCATTCATAGGCTGGAACAATTCTGGATGACCATTTTTTATGGATGGCACTTGATTTGATCATGGATTTCTCTTTTTTCTTAGTAATATAATTTGACATGGAGAGAACTAATACCATTCTGCAGACAATCAATCAATGGCCTTTCTTGGTCCTAAATTCTACTGATTTAAACTTGCCCCAGGGAAACTGGTGTCACTACTGGAATGTCGGCTGAATGAGATTGCACTTGTTTGAAATGGTAACTTAAAAAGTCAGTATGTTTGTTTAATGTGTATAAATCTGGGATTTACCAGACATGCTGTGGGCTCAGCAACTGTTCTAGTCCTGTGTTCTTGTTCCACTCATCATTTAGACCTGCTGTTTTAAACAATTTAAAAAAAAATTTCCTATAGTGGCATCGGTCCCTATATAATGAATTTCAGCCTACATGAAATATGCTGCTGCTCTTATTTGGCTTTTATAGAAAGTTTAGGACTAGCCTGTGGAGTCTTGGTGGAGGCTGAAAATGACTGCTTGAAAAGGAAACACAGCAAACCCCGGCAGTGCATTTAACCAACAGGTTGTGCTTTGTACGTATGGGTAAAAATGCCTTCCCAGCTCTTACCATACTTAGCACATAGAAGCATACGTGCAACTGGATCAGGTAGGTGCAGGTAATGGTAGATGCCATAGATCTGCTCGGATGTCATATCTGAAACCTGCCTGTAGTTTCAGATCTCCTGAAGCAGTAGCTTCCTGTGGCAGGAAGCCTGCAGTCTCGACTTAAATTAAGGTTTCCTAAATTTTCTATTGGTTTCATAAAGCTCATTTAAAAATTGATTGACGTTTCTCATCATTAATAGTAAGTACATGTAGCTCTCGGAGATGCAGTTAGGAATTTGTTAATCAAATGTACATCTTTCCAGATGAAGCTAAGCTAGTTTGCTCTAATTATGAATATGTGCTGTCCTGCCATACTGTTGGCAGTAAACGTGCCTGTGACGGAAGGAGCAGGTCAGGAGGCATATCCTGGCGTAGCCTCAGCCTTACTTGGTTCATCCCTACAAACACTCCTTTCATTGCTCTATCGTCCTGTTTATCCTGTGACAAAATGCTCTTCTAGGGCAGTGTGAGGGTTATGGAACAGATTTAGTTAGAAAAGTGGAATTTTTTAATAAAAGGGAGAAGGAAAGAAAAATTCTAAACCATTCTTGTCCTTCCTTGGTTCTTGTGGCTTGTGTCTGGCAGAAGCAGGGACAGGGCTCTGCGAAGCCTCTAGGTCCCATCCCACACATGCAAGACCATGCCCATTTTTGCATGCTTTCAGGAGGGGTGGGATGTTCCCCCAGTGCGACGGGCAGGTGGGTGCAAACATGGGCAATGCTGCTTTGAAACTGGGCCTCTGAATGGAGATGTACCCTCTTTTCAGCAAATCTCCTCTGTGTGGGTTTTGTATTACTTCCTCTGTTTCATGAATGCACTTAGATGTCCTGTATACATAATTAACCTCTCTGCTGCACTGGCAGACACTTTTATTGAACTGCCCATCATGACTCCTAAGTATTTTCCTCAGAGGATTGTGTAGGTTCAGAGGCCAGAGAGCCAGAGGAAGCATGCATGAAGCTGAGTAACTCTTGGCAGCTATAGATGTGGCTTCCCTGATTTACAGCTTGCTCTAGGAGCAAGAATGTGCATTTGGGTCAAGAGGTGTCTCTGTGGTCAGGATGCCTTACCATAAATCCAGGATGCTGAGCATCAGGATGTTTATGACGGATCTGCCCCTATAATGCCTATGAAGTGCACGAGGATGGATGGGCCCAGCTTACCAGCAGCCAGAGCACTTGGGTTTTCCGTGCTGCGACGGGGTTGTGTCTCCCACAGCATTGCTGGATCTGGCAGCTGCTGTACCCACCTTGTTGTCATGCTTTTTGACCTACCTTTAAAAGATGTACATGTGACAGGAGTGGTGGCAGTACTAAAAGCTGTGATATTAACACAGCTCCTGTCTTACCTTCTTCCACTTGGGATTTTCCAAGCTGTGTGGAGTGAGTCTGGAGGAGGCTCTGAGCGTTGGCCATCTGACTTTGAGCTGAGCTTGTGCAAACCCACAGAGAAGTAATATGCTTCCTGAAAATCATATGTCACTAGGTACATGCAGTCTAAATACCTCTGGGGCTTTATAGGGGTTATCAGAGCTGCTGAGTGCACCAGCCCTTGGTCCTCAGCTGGGAATGCTTTAGGAGTGGCTTACTGGGGTTGCTGAGCCACACATCTCCTGAAAACCCAAGCCTTCCCTGCTGTCCCTGCTCTGAAATTTAGGAAATACAGGGCAGGATTTCTTCTCTAATGCCGTGTCTGAATCTAACAGCGCCAGCGTTTGAGGGAAATTTTCAGCAGCCTTTTGAAATAATCACTGAGCTCAGTGGGTGTACCTCATGTGGGGGTGGTGTGAGATCCAGCACGGTGGGGTACCACTGCTTGGGACCCCCCTATGTCTGTCTGTCTGCGGAGGGGGAGGGAGGGATGCAGAAAGGGTCCCTTTTACTTTTCAGGGGTTTTCCTTGCAAAAAAACTAGGTGCATGCACCTCTTGGAATCCTTTTGCTTGAGCGGTAGCTTTCCCTGCTCCAGGATTTTTAGGAAGAAGGGACTTTCTTTCCTTGCAGAGGGAAGCAGTCCCACTTGTATGAAGGGCTGGTATCTCCACAATTTGACTTCGAGCCTGGGGGGCTGAACTTGCAGAAAGGTGATAATTGGACAGGAAAGTCATCCCCCTCTCACTTGAAAGGTTGAGTCTGGCTGTGCTCTGTGTCTAGCCGACATTCCTGGGTCATCACAGACGTATTTCATATGGTTTGGTGTTTGTTATTATTTGCAGCACATCAACAGTACATTCAGTCACCTTACCCAGAAAGCTTCTAATTGTGGCATCGTTTGAGGAGGGGGGGGAAGTGTTTTAACATCAGCTTAGCTAACAGCTTAACACAACATCACTCGTGGGGCTTAATTTGTGCCCTGATCTTTCCAAACAGGGAAACCTTTCAGTCTTGGAGGCATCTCTCCCCGCACGGTGGTGTTCCCTGAGCTGTTTGCGTGAGCTTATTGTTGCCATAAAAGCTGAGTGAAGTTTGGATTTGCCGGTGCCCACTGAGCCAGATTTGTGAAGCATAAATGAGAAAACCTGCCCTGGCCTCCCTTTCCCATAAAAAGCTGCTCAGGTGGCTTAGTGTGGCAGCCTAATAGGGAGAAGGCGGAGGCAGCTGCTGCACCTGCTAATGCTTTGGCTCAGGCTGGTGGCACAGAGGCTGCCGCAAATTCCCCCTGAGCAGCAAGCTGTTAGTGGCAGGAATGCCTTGCTCGGAGGAGTGCTCCTGCTACGACAACAAAGAGCCCTTTGATCCTTTCCATTTGGAGAACTTAAAACGAGAAAGCCAAACTACAATAAGACCAAGTTGGGTCATAAAAAGGAGAGCAGGAGCACCAAAGCGCTCCGGAGCGTAATTGTAGAAGCAGCAAATGCTTTGGCACTTAATTCTGCTTTAGTGTCAGTTCAACATGTTTCGTGTTTAATACTGGAGAGCCTGTCGCCAAATGCTCTGCACAAACAATCTGGTGCTTCTCCTTGGTAAGCTCAGGGCACTCAGAGAGCCCCTGGCTCCAGTGCAGCTCCTTCGGCTCCACTGCTTCAGCTGCACACAGAATGAAATTGGCCCATGGTGTATAAACAGTCCCATGCTTGAGCCGTCCCTTTCTGGAGGGGGAGCCTTGGATGGCTGCTGCCGCTCTTAACCCTGCTTGATAACGGGACTGGGACTATTTGGGCAGTCACTGGGCAGCAACTCACTCTGTCTGGGGCTGCTCCCCAGCTGTTATTTACAGGAAATGCACAGCCACAGCCTGTGCTTTGTGCTGCTTGGGCTTTACCAGTGTGGCTGTGCTGTCCTTCACCTCTGCGCAGACCTGGGGGATACCCGAGGGGTTTCTGTGGAAGATGACCTTTAGATCAGGCATTTTACAGGCATTTATCAGAAATCTGGCTAACAGCTACCACGTCTTTCCATGGCTATTAGTGTTGTGTTTAAACGAAAAATGGTCTGAATAATTTCTCTGCAAAGAATTGAGCTGCAAGTTGTCACCTCTGTGGTGACATGGCCTTGTCACATCGCCAGGCAGCAGCCCCTGGGGCAAAATTGGCAATTTGGGGGTGGCTCGTCACAGGTACAAGGAGGTGCTGACTTGAAGAGAGCCCATGCCTTTTGCAGGAGCAGGGTTGTGCCTCTACAATGGCTCTCGCCCTGCTCTGAGCAGGGAGCTTGGCTGGAGATGCTGCCTGTGGGATGGTGAGCAAAACACAGGAGCAGCTCATTCCCAAGCACATGTGGGACACCTTGGGCCACAAAGCCCTTGCGCCTGCCCTGCTCTGTGGGGCTGATGGGGATGTGGGGGTAGGTGTGGGTCCTCCTCCATCACGTAGGCAGTGCCATTACAGCAGGCCAGGTGGTTTCTGCACAGCTCCGAGGCTTTCAAGAACTCTTCTTTATTCTAAAGAATCAGTTCAAAACATAAATCTCCCTGTTTTGAAGGGCGAGCACTCTGCAAGGTGCATCTTGACAGCAAAGTATGTATGAAATGCGGCTTGGCAGCATCTGCCGGCTGATGTTGGCGGCAGAGGGTGCAGCCCCGTATCGGCAGCAAGCGTTTGCGCTAGGAGCTCCTGGGGAAGGGTGAGCAGGCAGCTAGAGCAAGGAGCCATGCTTGGCCAAAGCCACCTCCCTTTTCTCTTCCATCCTCCTCTCTTTGGAGGAGTGAGGAGAGGGGTAACAGACCCAGTGAGTGTTTTGCTGTCATTTAAATAGGAACATGATGAGATCTTGAGTGATGGGCACCTGGTGAAAACAAGGTGGCACTTAAAAATTATTGAAAACCCTCATACATTACTTTTTCCTCTGGTAGATTACCATAGGTCCAGCTCTCCATGGCATACGTGAAGCATGTGAGTGATTCTATTGGGTTTTATAACAGATGCTGTAAAATAATCTTGTAAGTATTTGAAAATCATTTGTCTCTCTGACATGTCTTAGCATGGACAGGAATTCTCTGTTTGGCGAAGTGAGGTCCTTATCCTGATTTATCTTGAGGTACTTGTAAATGTTACTGTAATTTCATGTTATCAAATCATTTAGCTCTTCCTTTTCCCGAATGAAGTTATTTTATCTCTTGCACCTTGTTTACTTCAAATTAGCCCTGAGGTTGGCCTGAAGTTGCACCTTGTAATTCTTCCACCTCCTGTCTCTGTCTTAGGCTCTGTCGGCAAATTTGAAGGTATAAGTAAATACTTTTTTGTTATTAATAGAATAACTTCCCCCTCCTACACACACGTTTTCTTTTCATTCCAGTCTTCGTTTTCCATGAGAAAGTGACGTTGCAGTACAAGTGGAAACCTCCCAAATCGCATGAAAATGCCTTAATTCTCCTAGCAACAAGGTCAGGGCTCAAATCCAGGATCTTTCCATGAGCGTGGGGGAAACAGTCCTTCCAATTACCTGCTCCCCCTGTGGTATGGATCCGGTCAGCTCATCAGCACCTGGGTTTGGGTGGATTTGAAACCCAGCCATGGTATTGTTTAAAAATTTGCCATTCATTGGGGAAAGGTTTGTAGTGGGCTGAGCCCTGAGAAACCTGGGGCTGGTTTTATGGCTTCCCATTGAAACCTGGTGGAACCCCGTGGTGTCGACTGATTTCCCCCTTTCCCACTCATGTGGCTTTGATCAAACCCAGGGCTCAGAGCATGCCCCCCCCCCCCCCCG
>JANZLQ010000044.1:2930760-2967422 GCA_026212715.1 Elanus axillaris | reverse complement strand
GATCAACCCCCGGGCTCCGTGAATGACCCCCCCCCCCCAGGAACTGGAACCACTGAGCTTTGCCCAGTTCTGCTGTTCATTAAAGCGTTTGTGAGCTTCCACTTGTAGATGATAAAATTAGGGCCTTTGTGCCTAGCCTGGGATGGAGATTGCTGGTCCTATGGCAGAGCTGGCTTTGCCCCCGTAGAGGGGGCATGTATAAGGAACAGGGACCCTAGATTAGCATGTTTGATGCAGAAGCTGTCAAGATCTCCCATGCCCTCTTAATGAGACCTATCCATGGTAATGAAACCCTTTAGGCAGGATGGTGCATTGAGGGTTTTAGGCTAAACATCACATATTGTTGCACGGATTGAATCGAAGCTCTGCTAAAGGTATTAAGCCAGGGAGGGATGGCTGGTCCTGGAGGCTGATGACGATGAAACTTTTCCCCTGTTGTTGCCTGCGTGACTCCAGCTTGGGTCGTTGTACCTGATGGTTCCCATCTCACAGCTCCATTTGTAGCTCGTACACAGTTATTTGGGGATCAGAGGTGGGGGGAAGCCTGATCCAGCTTGGCCTGAGTGGTTTCCCTCCTGTCCCATGATCCCCTGGCCTTCCCACAAACTGCACCAAACTCTGCTGTGAGTGGGCAGGACTTCTTAGGAAGGCTTCTAGGAAAAAGCAGGAAAAAGGCCTTGGGGAAGGGCTGGCAAGTGTGTGAGGCTGGGCTCCTCACCCCAGCCATCATGCCCAGAGGAGCCCCTGAGCATCATCATGCTGCTGTGGCTTTCCTGCCCATGTCCCCTATCCCCATCCATGTCCTCACCCCCCCCTCAGGGGTGGGATGGGCGAAATGGCTGAAGACTTGAGAGGGTCTGATACTGTTTAGCTGGGATGGGGAGAGTTTAATAGTAAGTGTGGCAGCAAACATAGGCCTGCAGTACTGAAAAACTCATTATTTGACTTCAGGGGGGAGTTGGGTTGGGCTAATATTATGATGGAAATCCTTCCTTTGGCTTTGCTGAGCATTAGATTAAGTCCTGTATGGTGCTCCATACTGCACTTATCCCTGTCCGGAATCCATAAAATACCCAGAGCGGAGACAACATCCAGGACTGAAGTGAGTCCTTATCTACCCCTAATATCTTTTGATGCATGAAACAAAGTAACAGTGCACACAATGTGACATTCTGGGTGCAGCACCAGTAACTCAGCAGTTAAAGGGCAAAACATACTTTCTGAGAAGAATTTCCTCTGTGCTGAAGGACTTAAAGATGCTGTTGCGTGATGCTGCAACTCCAGCCAGTGCTGTGTGTGCTGTGTAAATTAGAGTCCTGAATCCAGCCAGAGATCCATGTGCTGCCACATTCAAAGTCCAGTTCTGTGTCTGTTCGTGTAGATCTCCAAGCTGAGCCAAACCCTGTTTGCCAAAATCGTGAGCCAGCAGCTGGATTGGGAAAGGAGTTCCAGCAGGGCAGGTATCTTGCTGCAGGGTGGTTGGGGAGCAGCTCTTATGCTCAGGACCTTCTGGCCTCCAGTTCTGTGCTAATCCTGGCTCCCTCTGTGAGGAGGAAAGTAATTTAGGGACATGGCTTCCTAAGCCAGGTCCTTGAGCTTTGGGTGGCTGCTTTTAGGCTGAGATTGAGAAATTGGGAAAGGGGAAGGACCATGTCCCCTCTGCCACCAGAAGGGAAACCCTCTTCCAAAGAAGAAAACCAAGCAGTGGTGTAAAATCAGGCCCTTGCATCACCCTCTCTGGCAGTGGAGCTGGGGTGGGTCTGGTGGCTGAGAACACTGCTGCCACATAGTCCTCCAGCTGCAGTGGCCTTGGGATGCCAGTGGGATGCCATCCCATCTGGGGAGCCCCTCCAGTGTGGGAACGGCCCTTTTTGCTGCTGATGTCACTTGGGGATGCGAGTTGGAACCAAGCCTGGGGCGTGCAATGCGGCTTCAAAATAACCGCTGGCTTTGGGCCTCTCCAGTGTCCCAGGGTCTGGAGTGGGGTCAGGGATCTTGATGCCTCCGGCACTGCTCTGGCTCATCCCCAGAGCTCCATGCATGGTTCATTTCCCAGGTTTTGCACCCAGGATGCTGCAGGGGAGAGTTTTCTAAGTGCGGGGAAGGCTTGTAATGATTTTAGTGGGATTTGGGTAGTTATGGATGCAAGCCCATAAGGTATTTCAGAAAACATACCAAAAGTGAGCGGTAGAAGGGTAAACACTATTGTTTGGCCCATACAAGATTCTGACTTTTTTTTTTCTGATTAAGTATGATGTTTCCCTGGCATGAGTTCAATTCATCCTCCTTTACTAATGGAAAAAGCAAAGCTAAATGTCTTGCTTTGTTTGCAGTTGAAGGAGCTGGATTGGGTAAACTTAACTGTTGTCTTTGAAAAGTCTTTCTTTCTTTCCTTCAATAGGAGTGTTTAAAAAAAATGAAATGATGACCTCATGCTTTCATGCTTTTTTTTTTAATCATTTCTATTTCAGCTGATGTTTGTTACTGCTCCTATTAACAATGTTTGAACCAAAAACGAGGTCCAGATGTGATGATTTTTTTGATGCCAAATTGGGTTTTGGTTACTGAGTTTGCATTTGGGTAATAAATTTTTGTCTATTTTTTTTTTCCTTTTCAGCCTGATGGTACCAGCAAGGAGTGTGTCTTCATTGAAAAAGTCCTAGAAAACAACTATACGGCACTGATGTCAGCGAAATATTCAGGCTGGTATGTTGGATTCACCAAAAAAGGGAGGCCACGAAAAGGGCCCAAGACCCGGGAAAATCAGCAAGATGTACATTTTATGAAGAGGTACCCAAAGGGGCAAGTGGAGATACAGAAACCTTTCAAGTACACAACAGTCACCAAGAGGACTAAGAGAATACGACCCACCAACCCCAGTTAAAAATAGACAAAAACAGTGTCACAATAATAAACCACAAAAAAAACTGCACCAGAGGAATATTTTTACATTAAAAATAAGGAAGAAGCTCTATTTTTGTACATTGTGTTTAAAAAAAAATAAAAATAAAAAAAATTAATAAAAGACTAGATGGCAAACGCTGGGGAAAAGCTGTTAGGGATTTATTGTGACTTGAAAAAGAAAATGAACTGCTCTATTTAAATTGACTTCTTGTTGTTGATGACACACAGGTGCTTATTTTGCTTTTTTGGAAAGGACAACTTTTCAAGCATATCCCCAGAGGAAAAAAAAAGTAATTATTAAAAATAAATAAATAAAACCAAAGAAAACCAAAGTTCTTTCCCAAAGTTATGTGACCCTGCCCCGAAAAGTGCCGGTTTTGCAGTAATCTATTTATTGTCTGCTGCACGCTGGCCCGAGACAAGATGGTGTGTACCGCAGTGATTGAGTTTCCGTGGAGTTCTCGACGCATCGATCTTCTGTAACCTTTCTGATGACATAAGGTGTCACGGCTCCGTGATCCTGCATTATGCTCAGTTCTGGAGAATGCTGCTAAATACATTCAAGTGACTACAAGATGACCTAGTACACCAATGATAAGGGAATATTTTAAAACCAGCTATATTATATATATTATATATATATAAGCTATTTATTTCACCTCTCTGTATATTGCAGTTCCATGAACCAAGTATTACTGCCTCAACAATTAAAAAAAATTATTTAAAACACATGTAGATATTTTTGCTGTTCATGCTTCTTTCCCCTCCCTGAGTAGTGTTTTTTTAATGTATGTTTATCTTATGTGAGGGCAGCAGGATATGTTTGGGGTAGTTTCCCCACTAAAAACTTCATTGCTAATTCTGTAATTACTCCTTTTCCTTAATGCCATCTTCTTCCTCCCTCCTCAGTGTTCCCACAGGGAAGAAACCTTGCGTGGGGTGATGATGGGCTGAGAGTGGGGGAGTCCATGCTGGCATTTTTCAAGAACAGGAGTTAAATTTGATACTTTTCAGTCCAACAAAGATTTCCTAAAGCTTTGGCCAAGCAGAAGGTAAACTGGAAAATTAGCATCTGACTCAATTAACATGTACTTATGTGTGGCTTGTGTTTCCTTCACTGGAGGTTTTGAGAGAGAGGCTATTTGTTTCAGCTATTTAGTTCAATATTGTATCTTTAAAAACTTGCCCTCAACTGGACAAATCCCTCTCCCTTGCCCTGTGTAGTTCTCCCAGCCTGTTAGTGACTTGCTTTCCTGGCCAGTCCAGCCAGCTTTCCTCCCAGGTGTTTTGCATAGGGTATAGATGATGTAAAGCCATGCATAAATGCAAGGCTTGAACCTGTATTTACAGACTGACCCACGTGGTGGGGGTGTGTGTGGGAGAGTGTTAGAGTGGGAAAAAGAAGCAAGATGAAATAACTGACCTCAAATTTTAGCTGAAATGACAACTGAGCCCAAGTGAAGCTTTGAGGAGAAGCGTGCTTGACTTTTTCCTTCTCTGTGTGCAGACATTGTTCTGTTGCCTGATTCTAGCCAGGGCTGAAAGTGCTCAAAGCCACTAAGAAAGCTTTTTCTTGTTAATCAGAAGAATAACTCTCCCCAGAACAAGCTTTCTCAAGATAATTTTGAGAGCTGCAGCCAAATCCTGCAGATCAAAGCTGTTGGGAGATGGTGCTGATAAGCATGCAAGCTTGAGGACGCTTATCTGAACCAATCTCCAAACCTCGCAAACCTAGAGAAAAATGAACAGTGCTAAGCAGGGTCACTCCACACTGTTCCACGAAAAGCTGGGCAGCCTTACAGGTGATGCCTTCACCCTAGCTAAGCATGGGGGTCACTCAAGTGGCCCCTCTCCCACTGAATATACTGGGAGCTGTTCTCCTGGTGCACACAGAGACCATCACAGAAGCAGGACCTGACAGTACGATGGTGGAGTTGGTTGGTGGGTGCTGGAAGGCTTTGCCAGCTTTGCCTTCAGATTGATTCATGTGGGAGAGATTTGGGGAAGGTTCAGAGGAGCGCTGGGGGTGGAAGATTGGGAGCGGTTGGAGATTTGCTGTGTTCGTACCTCCAAGAGGAGAAACGCAGTTGATTTCCAGAGTGAGAAAGGATTTATGGGTGCCTTTTTTCTCCTTGAAATACTGCCATGGCCCATGGCACTGGTGGTTTCAGTCAGAATGACAGGTTTTGTTTGCCATTGGGGAAACTCGAAGGGGTGGAGGTGATAAATGCTGAAGAAGGCTGTGCAGAAGGGATCTCCCGTGAGGCTGGGAGCAGCCAGGGAGGATCTGCTCCCTGTCTCATAATGCTCGCTGGGTTTGGAGACCAACACGTGAGAACTAGGGGCCATGCAATTGGCAGTAGGGGCCTCTAGCACTTGTGTCATTGGTTTACAAGAGTATTTCCTGGACAGCAGTGAGATGGATTCCTCAGGCTGTGAAAAGTCAGTATGGAGAGGAGATATGGTGCTCACCTGGGTTAGGTGCCATTGGAGAGATTTGTTGGCTGAGGATGGTGTGCATTGACTATTTGTGTTTGAACATCTGCTTTTCAGGCTTTCTTAACAACAACAAAAGCAGGGGCAAAGATGAGAAGAATTCACACCAGGTTCCCTTCAGAGCACCTTTATGTTGGGCAAAAGGGTGCTCTGGGAAGGAGATGTTTGAGAAATGAACAGAAATAGGGAAATCCATCACATGCCCAGCAATGGGCAGCCTTGTGCTTGTGGCCACCAGGCATGTGGTGTTCCTGCACCTGGGTCATGCTTGCTGGTTAGGCAAGAGGTTCCAAGTTGTTGTCAACATCCCTATTGGACAGGTACCTCTGCTGACCTCCAAACTCTAGAGAAGAAGGTTGTCTGCAGTGTTCAGCATTTCCTTTCAAAAAGTCTTTGGGCTCTCTGAATATGAGCTGAGATTCCCTATGTAGGCTATTACATTTGATTTACATTATAATTGAAAATTGTTAAGGAGGATTTAATTACTATTATGGAAATAACCTCAAGAGCAAGGGGTGTAACACTAGGTGATTGCTTGAAGCAACTGATGGCATTAATGTGTGTGGAGCTCTGGGTGGGCACACTTTAAAACAAAAACACTACTTAATTGGACTTAATAAAAGCATATTGTAGCTACAGTTTCAGAAGTACTGGTAGATTTGTAGCAATGTTTTCATAGCTGAGATCAGCTAGTGGCATGCTCTGATAATGCTGTGGTTGTTCTTTTCATGAAGCCTGGTGCAGGAGCCACTGGGCACGCCAAAATGTGAGTCCATCCCAGGAGGGAAACTTCATAGGTCCAGGGATTTTTTTTGACAATACTTTGAGTGTGTTGCACAAACCAGACTGCTGTTTGGTGAGACCTTCTGGGTGGTGGGTCTCCCATTCTGTTCCTGTGATTGTGTACAGTTGGTGGTCAAAGCTCAGATGGCCTCTGCTTCTGATCCAAGTAAGGCAAAGCCTTCACCACAGCATTGTTGTGCCCTGCCTGGGGCTCACCACTGGCCAAGAAGGCAAAGAGAGCCCTGGTCCCTGTGCAAGGTGTCTTCCAGCCCACTGGCAACCTTTCCTGGACCATAGAGCTGTCAGTGGGTGGGAGGAGTTGACCAAGTTGACATCCCTGCAGCTGGAGCCCTGAAGCTAGTGTGGTCTTTCCTGCTTGACAGCCAAGTAGTTTTGTTCTGCCTCTGCCTTGTTGATGCAAATGCAGGTGCCATTGCAGGCTCCGTGCCACAAAGCTGGGCGGTTGCTGCACCTGGTCTGCCCCATATGAGCCTGATCTGTCCGTCTTGCCAACTGTCAGCTTTTGGCAATGAATCCTTTGGCAGCACGAGCCCATGAAACTTGGTGCTCATTTACTTGTGCTGTCTTTGCAGTCTTCCTTAGCTCGGGATCATCCCCATAGCACTGGCTCACATTTAGAGATGAACTTTTTGCAGATGTGAAGCAGCAGGGAAGCCTCTTCCAGGACCACGCTCGCAGTTTTAGCTGTGCCTTTCTGCAAGCAGGGGGAGGAGGCACCTGCCCAAATGTGTAGCCTACCTATGCAGGGGAATTGATCCCTTCAACTACATCTCTTATACGCCAACATGTATGATATCTACACAATTAATATCAGCTTCTAGGACCATAGCTGAAACACTCCTCCAATAAATGTCACAAGATGGGACAAGGTGAAAAAGAAGCAACTGGGACAAAAATAATAAAGTCTGGGGAAGGGATGCTGCCCTAATGCTTCACTGATGAGAAGACCCAGTTTTATGTCCATGACTTCTGGAGTTACGGTGACAGCCTAAATGAGCTAGATGCTCTAGTGCCTATGAAGCCAGTGTGTCTGTAGGGAGATGCATGTGGAAGGAGAGCAGAACTTGGGGAGGATCCTGGAAAGCACCATGAGGCCTGAGCTTGGCTCACACCTGCCAGCTGCACCTCCTTGAATCATCTTGGTCTTTGCAAAAGCTTATTTACCTTGGCTCATGAAAACACGGCAGGGTGGAAGTTAGGCCTGGTTTAAGCAAACACCCAGCCTACACCAGCTCTGGGAGCAAGGCTTGACAGGCACATGTGTAGTTGTACAGGCAGTGTTTTGCCCCGTGGATGCCCATCAGCTTTCCTGGATTCACTGAGCATTTTGGTATCTTTGTACTTTCACAAAAGCAGTGGAATCAGATTTCAGCCGGGACCTCAGACTCCAGCTGGAGAAGATGGTCTAGCAGTTTGTCTAGTCTAGGAGAGTTTGTCCACCAAGGAAGATCTGATTCTGAGCAAACAGAGTCGACTCTAGATGGGATAGGTTGATAACAGAAAACTTACGTGACTTTTGCTCTAAGAGCATGATATGTTAGCATACTTACCTTTGAAAAATAAGGTTGTAATATGTGAAAAAAAGCATGTATATGTGTAGCGTGGTTGGTTTCTTTACTGAGAAACTACTGAATTACTCTACAATGCAGCTCTCTGCTGATGAAGGAGGAGGAGGTGTGTGTGTGTGTTGGTGTAGCTGTAAATACCCCCTGCAAAGAAAGCCCTTTGCGTGTTGCAGTGCAGCCCAGAGCCCCGCCTGGTCCTGCTCCTCCAACACAGCAGAAAGGGTCAGACAAAGCATGGGTGTCCCCCAAGAAAAAAAGCTTTTATCTCCTGTCCCCTCTCAAGGTATTAAACATTGAGATTTTTGTCTGCTGCAAGGGAAAGCAGGTATATTCCTATGCATAATTTCCTGGTTTAATGCCAAAGGGTGGAAGTTTATACTTAAGATTCACAACAGCTGTTTAAAGTGCCTATGTCTTGTGCCAGCCATACCACCTGAATGGCCAAGGGATATATATATAAAACTTCAATTATTTTTGAATGTTTGTTGTTATTCATTTGGAGACAGATGAGAGGAGATTCCTCATGAATGATGTAACCTACGTAGACTCTGTTATATCCAACAGTGTGAGCTGAAAAATTAGGGAGGAAAAATCAGGTCAAACTGAAAATTTTCTTTTTTAAAAGAAGTGAGACAAAGTACTGGGTGGAGATATTTGGGTTTAACAAAAACATTTAATTCATCCTATTTAACAATTTACTTAATCTCTTTAAATATTGATAATTTTAAAGGGGGGAAAAAAAAAGAGAAAGCAGGTTTACTTTGAAAGCAAAAAGCAATATTTGTTGTGTAAAAAAAATCTCACCTGCTTATTTCTCAGTTCACACTGTTTTCAAAGTCTCTAAATAGATTTGAGCCCCCCTCTAAAACTCCACTTCTGTGGCAGTTTACTGTTTCTTTAGCAAACACCACCTTGCTCCACTGGCCGAGGCCCTGGACGATAACTCCCATCGCCTTTCCCCATGGCCCGCTGAGGGGTCCAGAGCCCAAACCTTCTCCAGGATGGCTGTGTCTTACCCATTTCTGCTGCCCCCCTGCTGCCACCTCCTTTTCTCCAGAGGCTAAATCCTCACTGATATGACAAAAGCTCATACCACCATTTCCTTTCTCCCATGGCATTTTAAGCTTGCCACCCTTGTGTTAAGGTTCCAACCCAAGGAGATGTAGACTGTGAGCATCCCCTTCGGCGCATCACCTGCAGAGTCCCTGTCTTGCAGCAAGGTCTGGCATATATCAAGGTCACCCCAGCAGTCAAGACCCATGGATTTAGTGGTTACCCACAGAGACAAGCCAAGCCATGAGCTCCAGGCTGGTGATGACTGCTGCAGTACCTGGCTGTGTTTGTTTTGGGTGGAACTCGTTTCTACTCAGAAAGTTAAGGAAAGTTGTAGTCCGACCAGGGCAGCCCAAAGGTGACCAACACCTCCCCAGGCAAGAGCTGATTTCCAGTTTTGGAGCAGACAAAAGGGTAAATGTCTGCATATCCCTGGTGTCTGCCAGGCTGGGGGACCCATGGCTGAGCTGCTGGAAGTATAACTGAGTTATGATGGGCTTGGGAAATGACTGGTTGAATTTCCCAAGCCACATCAGACTGATCTGAAGAGAGATGAATTGGTTTGCTTGGGCCAAAAGGATAGAAAACACTGCCTTTGTTTTGAAAAAAACAACCACGGTGGCCAGGAACAACAGAAGATGTAACCGCATTGAAGCCTCTAATGGGAGTTTCTGGTGCATTTTGAGGGATGTCCTGGATGAAGGACAGCATGGCCCAGCCTGGGGGGAAAGAACCACAGGTGATGCTGCAGTTTCCCCTTCCCAGCTGGGTGCCAAAGGACCCACTCCTTGCCTAGGTTGTGTTTTCACCAGTTTGTGCCATCCCAGGCTTGGAATGGTCTTTTTTTTTTTTTTTTTTTTCCCAAAAGAGGCAATTCTACTTCCACCCTAAGTCAATGAAAGCAGCTATGGAAATTGTGGGAGAAATTTGTAATTGAGAGATTTGACCCTGAAATTTCCCAGCTAGGACATCTGGAAACACACACCCATTTTAAGGCATATCACCTATCCATCAGTAGCCAGGAGAGATGAGCCATCAGAACTTTGCCGTGGGTGGAGCAGAAAGGATGCAAGGGAAGGTTCTCTGTGTGTTTTGTGAAGCCACGTGGAGAGCCTGCTTGAAGCAGACCCCGTCCCGGCTGGTTAAGAGCCAGCTGTCTGCTTGAGGGATGTTGTGCGCAAGGACAGGAGGAAGCAGTGTCAGGAACAAGGAGGGAAAGCGATGGTGTGAGATAGGCCATGGCCTGCGGCATGCCAATGATTAGTGCATTAGTTCCTGGGAGGTAGCACATGTTACTTTGATCATATGATCGCATTTGCATGAATCAGAATGTAAAAATCTTGGCTGGGGTTTACAAAGGAGCCTAGAGGAATGAGCTGCCTATCTATCTATGTATCTGAACACAAGCACATAGTGAAAACCCTTCCACTTCTTCGTGGGACTATTTTTCAAGGAGAGACAGCTATGTGGAGCTTAAATGTTGTTTACAGCCATGGCAGGCTTTAGGGCTGTGATCATCTCTGCTCAAGAGCTTTCAAAAGGATAGAATGAGCCTCCTATTATAAGGGTTGAAAATGATCCTAAATGAATAACACTCATGCAGCCTTCACAGGCACACATTTCTGGGCCATTGGAAACGTTGGCACATGCAAACAAACAAAAACACATGTTTGGGGTCTCTGGGTTTTATAGATTCGTGCATGCCATGACATTTTCGGGGATGGCATTGCCAAGAGCTAACAAACCAGATTCCCAAGCTTGGCTTGCAGAGCTGGCTTGGTGACACAGGGACTAAGAGGGGAAGCTTTTGGGCTGGGGACAAGCTCTGGGGATCACAGCACCCCAGGCAGAGCCTTTGAGAGGTGCCCGCCTGCAGGAGGATCAGACAGCGGGGAGGGCTGCTTTCTCCGGAGCAAGGTTTGCAATCAGGAGGCTCTCTGGAGGCAGCCTGAGACCAGGGATCTGCACCCACCTCCACTTGAAGGCAAAGAGGCGATGGAGAGCATTGCTCTGAAACCTGCAGCTGACTGCAGTGCCCAAAACACTCCCTGGAGAGAAAGTTTAGGCAAGTTGCATGTGTATAGCTCCTTTTGATCCTAAAGTCACGATGACAGTGACATTGGCAATTGCTATCAGGGCTAGCACCAGCCTCCGGGGACCCCGAGGCCAAGCGTGGGGGACAGGGACCCTGCATCTGCCCAGAGCCCACGGAGAGCTGGGTTTGTCCAGGCTGTGCCCTGCAGAGCAGCTGGTATGACCTATGGTGCTCACTCAGCTCATGTGCACTGTCCGTCTGCCTGTCTGTCTGTCTGGATTGCTTGGGAAAGGTAAAACACCATTTCCTGCGGGGTCAGATATTTTGGAGGGGGAAGAAAGCAATTTGTGGCTGTGTTGTCTGCCTGATCAAAAGTGTTACCGGACTCGGCTACACAATGTGCACTCTTTAAACCAGTCCCAATTAGCCCTTCTTGCTAATGCTGCGTTTCATTCCTGGGAGACTGCACTCGGAGAGCTGTTATGACTTTGTGATTGTGCACATACCTTTATGTGCTTTCATTCTTAATCCCCTTTTTGCAGAAGCCAAAAGGTCTTCCAGCCAAAAAGGAAATCAAAACCTTTTGTTGGCTGCTTCATAAGAATTAAGGGTGGGATGAAGGTTGTAGCAGGATCTTAATTAGCCATTGTAAATAACGAGAGCGGCAGTGCCTGCAACCATATACCACCTTGGGTTGAGATATTGTCAGACCACACAAAGCTAGGTGAATGGGCAGCACAATGGCATATAAAATTCACCCCTGACAACTGCAAGGCAAGGCACGGTGAGGAATAATTCAAGTTATGCATGAACGTCATCGAGCTCCAAATTAATTGTAATAATTTACGCTTTTATTGAGCTATCTGCAATGACTCCGGGGTCTTTTTCCTTTTTGTTGTTGGGAAAGTAAAAGAAAATATGAGGATGGTTAAAGAGAGGGATGTAAAATATTCCTGAAAGCCTGCCTGCTCACAGCAGAGATCCAGAGGAGACCTTTGCTAACATGCCAAGCTCCTCTCTGGATATCTGATCTCAAAAGGGGTTATAGTGGAAATAATAAGTGTTCAGAGGCTGACAATGAAAATGATTAGAGGCCCGGTGAGGGAATGCTTTATGGACGTATTGAAAGGACTGTGCCTGCTTCATTTAGAGACAGGAAAGTAATGAATAGTCTAGACTGCAGGGAAAGTAAATTGGGATCTCCCGCTCACCTGCTCTCCTAACACAGGCAGGGAAATTCAACGAAAGGCAGCAAACTCCAAAACTGGTGAAAGAGAGTGGTTCTTGACTTGGGGAAAATTAACATATGGCATGGTGATTAACCTTTGGGTTCAGACTATGGGAGCCTGGAGACTGGCCTCAGAAGGGCAGGGCATTGGGCAGCGTACCCCCCTATGGACGACTTCTTCTCCCATCCCACCCAGTGAAAGCCATGGCAGTACAACCTTGTTCTGTCTGTGTTAAACAGCTCTGAAGAATGCACAAGATACTTCCATGTGTGCTTTGGGTCCTTCCCCTGTTCTATCACATAGGTCTGTCATTTCCCACACTCCTGCACTGGCTGAAGGAGCAGCAAGGATGCTCCGAGGGCTTCATAGCCTCAGTTTCCTTTCCACTCCCACAAGAAGCTCTACAGGCACCTCTCCCCAAGGAGACCTTTGCCCAGGTGGCAGCCAACCTGCTTGCAAAACCTAGCCTGCATTATCTCTTGGTGCTTTTTGGATCCCAAAGTCCTTAGTGTGTTGCACAGGCACCATCCTATTTGCTCACCTTTAAGACAGTGCCAGCACTGGCACATGGCAGTGTTGTATGGCCACCCTTGCCAGCTGGCTGGAGTTGGAGAAGAGAACTATCAGCCTCTGCCTTCACAGGGTGACCCAGGTCTTCTCCAGCCCTTGCTGCCTTTCACACCAGTCATGCCAAGCAACTGAGTGCAAGTGGTCATGTTCTGGGGGTGGAGAAGTTGAGATTACTCGTTTGATCTTGAACATGGCAAGTTTTGAGCTCAGTGTTTTGCAGCCTGATTGTACAAGCTTCTTGCATACATTCAGGCTGAGATCTTTCGTCGCCCGGAGGATTTGGGTGTTGAAGTCCCATCCATTTGGCATGTTGCAGCTGGATTTCTCCCATGATTTCAAGAGGAGATCTGTGCATGCGGCGGGCCCTTTGCTACAGGAACCTGAACGGCTACATGGCATGATTTGCTGGGAAGCATCAGAAATAGCTGCTGGGTGGGAGGTGAGTCTGGCTCCGAAAGCTCCAGGGTGCTGCAGAGTAACTGTGTGTCCTCTCTATCGCCTGCATGGGGAGCAGGTTTGGCCTGGCCAGCTCAGCTGTGGGTGCTGCCGTCAAATGCCGTGGTAGGTGGTCTGAACCCGGCCCAAGGTACTCTAATCTACCATCTGCTCTAGCAGCCAAGTGATTCAGGGCTGGATGTTTGCTTCGTACCTCTTCAAGGTGTGAACTGAGATCACGTCATGCTCTTGAAAGAAAACAACAAAAGCAGACCCTCACCATTCCCAGGTGGCAGACAGCGGTTCTGCACAGGTGGTGGGACTGACCACAGCCAGCACAGCCACAAGCCCTGGAGACGCCAAATGCATGGGACAAACCAGGTACTAGCTCACAGCCACCTTGGGAGGCAGGGGTCAACTTTGAAAAGTGACTGAACTTGGGGAATAAACCAAAACCCTGCCCTTAGGTGGAATTAATGACTTTTAAATTTATAGGTGGCTTCTGTGTAGTGCCTCACTGTGAGGGAGCTGGGAGCAGGACTTTGTGATGGGGTGCATACCTTTACGGTATGTGGTTCATTAAACACCTTTCCACACAAGCCAAGTGGTTCTTACAATAGAACAGCAATATCAAAGCCTTTCCTAGTGGCTTCACAGCCAGAGGAAAAAGGGCCATGCTGTCCCCTGAGATGCCGGGGAGGTTTGGCAGTGAGTGGAGGGAACTGTTGGCACCTGGAGGAGCCTTGCTGCAGAAACCTGTCCTGCGTGCAGGCAAACAGCAAAAAACATAGCTCCAGGAGAAAGTACCCCAAGTCCTTGAAAATGGCAGTGAGGAGGGAAAGAAAAATGGATCAAAGGAACATGCAGAGATGAAAGATTGGAAAAAGTTTTGTGGTCTGGAAGTTTCCAGAGAAGTGGTGGTGGGTGCAAATGAAAATATGGCTGCGGCCGGAGGCTGGAGAATCAGGGGAAGGCTGTGCCTGCATCTGCTGGCAAGTATCTGAACTGGAGAATTTTGTTTCATTATCTACTCTTTGGGGGCTTATTATCAGCTTCACATCTGTCCTGCAACTTCTCCTCTGCTGTTCGAAGGGTGTTTAGTAGTTCCAGACCAGGAATAGTTGTGTCTTCCCAAGGGCACAGGGACACCCATTAGAGACGTTGAGTCAGATGTGCTGGGATGATGGAGGGGAAAATGTGAGCACCCACCTGCACAAGGAGAGTGCTGGGTCTCTGGCAGGGTCCCTTGCTCCACCATATTTCAACATGCACACACGTGGGTGCCCTGCACTGATGTCAGGAGTAAATTGAGTCAATTATCTCCCACCATCTCTGTTGAAAGTGGTACTTAATCCTTTCCTCTAAACCTTTTATCTGACATTAAATGGTCATTAGTTTAAAAGAAGAAAGTTAAGCTGACTCACTTTCCAGCTGGAAAAACCTTTATAATTGCAGTAAAAATGCACTGAGGGCATGTACTGATAACATTGTTTTAGGGAACAAACAAAAACCACCATCAGTTTTGCATTAATTATTTTTCTGGGCAAATGAATTAAACAAACAGGACCGCTGATTTGTAACTTGTGGGCACATTATTGTGTTTACTATTAGACCTTCCTGGAAATTTCCCGAGCTAGAAGAAACATTTAAATTATAACGAGCTACATGTTTCTGGTGGGAATCGTTCCCAGTCATAAATAATAAAGAAGTCTTTAGGCTGATGAGAAGGAATTCAGATTCATCTCCCCGACGTTTCCAGTCAAAACCAGGAATTCAAGACCCTGCTGCTTTTGGTGGAAGCTCTCAGGGTGGGCAGGGATGCCGGCGGGGAGCCCAGGGATTGATGCTTGGGCAGGCGTGAGCAGGAGACCCGGCTCATTCGCTTGTTCTGCCCCATGGGCTCATTAACTGCATCATTAAGCGACCAGCCTCTGCTCTTGGCTTGGCACCTACACCATACCACCCTGGAGGAGGTCGGGTGTTCTACCAGGGCTTCTCCATCTGGGCCATGTCCTGCTGCTTTGTGGCAGGAGCCTCCTGACACAGGTCTGATGCTGGAGCCCCTTGCACTGAGGATGTGTGCAGGATCAGCAATGGCCTGCAGGAGCTGGCTCGGGGTCTCCCACGAAGCACCATGCTGAGCAATGTGGGCCTGTTGGGCTTTTCCAATGCAATTATTAGAATATTATTAGTGGCATCAACTCCTTAGCACCCCAGTTCTGCAAAGCTGGAAAACAAGTGGTGGTTTCTTTGTGTTGACTCTTTATACCCCTGGGGTGAGCCTGTGCTGCCTCTGAGCTCTGCCATGGTCCTCCTCATTTGCACAGTGTGAAAGGAATTGGGAGGGAGCCAGGGTTGCTGGCAGTTGCTGGGAGATTCGCTGCCATCTTGCATCCCTTTCTGCTGGTGACTATGGTGTGACCTGGGACAAGGACAGCGAGGCAGCAGCCTGGGCCCTGGAGCAGCCTCCTGACCAGCTGTGCACCCAGCGACCGCCAGCCCAGGGTGCACAGCAATGCCCTTGCTCGGTGCCTGGTGCTGGCACCTGTCTCGGGAGATACCTTCACCAGGGCCAGAACTGAATCTGGGATTGAACTGGGATGATAAAACAAGGACTAAACATTAAATCAGGAATTAGCTAGGGGTCCGGTGAAATATGACTGGGATTTCTGTCTTCGCCTTGAAAAGTATGGCTGAAGGATTAAGTTTTGTATTTTTTTTAACCAGATATTTTTTTCTTGGAAAGTTCTTTGCATTTTGCCAGCCTAGAAACAAAGTCTAGAAATATTGAAATGTGGAAAGAATGCATTTCAGGTCCCAGTTTTTCTACTTTTGACAAAAATACAGGTTTCTCTAATGCAAAGTTTTTGCTTATCTGTAAATGTGTGGAAATTTCCAGCCAGCTCTAACATAGAGTATTCAGTTTGTAAGTTTGGAAATGGAAATGCTGAATTTTCCCATGGTTAGAAGCACAGTGCCAGGACCTGTCCTCTTGCCCCCAGCATTGCATCACCCGTGGCAGGGCAGCACACATCAAGAGCAAGGCACAAGGGAGGAGTTCAGCTTTTGAATGGATCAGGGCTGATGACATGGCCAACCCAGCTGCTGCCATTGGGCTGTTTCTGAACAATCTGTGGCTGAAGCCCTAGAGCAGGGTGTGCTGTGACTCTCTTCCCGAGACCCTCCGCACCCATGCGCCCGGTACTGCAGGCATCGCTTCCAGAAAGCAATACTGGTCATATTTAACTTACTAATAAATTATAGATCATGTGGTCCATTAGCCACTGCGCTGGTGCTGTTGAATTTACATGAAAGGGATAAAGTTTCTGCAATGAAAACCCTCCTGTGGCTGTGGGAGGTCAACCATGTCACACGAGGTCCCACTGATGCCCAGGGAAGGGTTGCCACCGGGCAAGCGAGTGGGAAATGACTCCAGCCTTTCAGGTTGCAGCCTGTAGCTAGGCTTGGGTCCCTTATTACTTGATAACATTTTAATAATGAGACATGCAACCCAGCTGTGGCTGCCCCATGAGCGCCAGGGGTTGAGATAGTACTATGGGTTATTTGCAGTTGTTTGCTGTTTTGCTTAGGCTGGCAGCGAACCCTCCATTGCTACCTGCTCTGCCAGCAAGGGAGAGCAGCCATGTGCATCTGCTACAGTCAGGGAGGTGGCAGGACCAAAGGCTCATGTCGCACTGTGTATTTCATAGGAACTCAGTCCTGCAACGCTTTGCAGAGTTACATGGCAATAACAGCAATAAAACAGACAGACTCAAGGACAAGGGTGAAAGCAGCCACCATTCAGGTGCCACTGCTGCTTTTGCATGGGTGCAAAGCTCTCCGCTTTGGTCTGTGGCTTATTGAGACCAAGCTGCATTTAGCACACCAGGGTCTTTGCATGAGAAAGGTCATCATAACTAAAGGGTAGGACAAAGCATGAAAGAAATGAGGCGGAGTGCAAGCCCCTTCTCTGTGCAGCAAGAGCTGCTGCGAGAGGCTCCTGTTTGCATAACGAAGTAGCTCAGCTTTTGCTGTCTGCCCGACTCATTTATGCTTTTCTACATCTCCTAGCCCCAATCCAGCCAGACTTGACATTAGCAGATGCCAAATGAATATTTGCACAAATGTTCACCAGCGAGTTTTCATGCCGCTCCCTCCCTCAAGGTGGCAAGTGTGGGTGTGGAGAGCGCTGCCTGTGTTTGCGAACATGTCCCTTTGAACTCCTCGGCAAGGAGGGTGAAAGAGAGGGGAAAAGGTTTTCCAAGCAAGAAAATAAAAATAAAAAAAAAAAATCATCTGAACAGGTTCCAGCCTGTGTTATTTTGTTGTTAACCCAGAAACCTGTGGATACTGGAATCTGGGAAAGGAGCAGGGGAATGGAAACAGACTTGGTAAGAGTGGGAATGTGGCGAGAAATAAAGCAAACCAGAAAAAGCCCCGAATCATGACTTTGGTTTTGTTGATATGAGAATTAGACACATACAAATTAGCTAGGAAATATCCTGTTTCTTTAGGGGGGTTGGGGGAGGAGAAGGTATTAACCTTATAAAGGGAACTCTCCGGCCACCCCAGGGAGGGTGTGAAGTAAGTGTCGGGTGATGTGTTGACTTTAATGCAGGAAAGGAGTCTGCTGCCGAGAGCAGCATTAATCCTGCATCTGCATTTAGGCTGCAGTTGTTAGCATCCTCCCTTGTCTCCCAAACGTAAGCGCCCCAATTTAAAGAGGTGCCCAGAGGATGCTGCCCTGGGCATGGTGGCCCCCACCCTGGCCGGGGCTGGCTGGAGGGGGCCAGGCTAGGGAGGGGGTTTCCAGCTGAGGAACCCAAATCTGCTCATCCAGGGGCTGCTGCTGGTGGGCACAACAGCGGGTATTTTGCCACAGACAGGCTTTCGAAGGGATTTGGTTGTGGCCCTGATGGCAGCAGGACAGACCCTTCCCATTCCTGCACCCCTTCAGCAGCACAGGCGAGAGCAGCCCCATCCCATGGCAGGATTTGGCCACCCTCCCCAGACCTCCTCGGTCTGGCATTTGCCAGGTTCAGCCAGGTTTGCTGCAGAGCCTCCAAGTGGGGGGAGCAGCAGAGAAATGCCTGAGGATGGAAGAGTTAAGTGCACCCTGGCAGCGCTCCCCTGCCTCCCCTCTGCAAGCTAATCTAGCAGATGGGGGAGATACTAATTATCCCCCAAGCCGGTAGCTGTGTGGTGAGGGCGATGGTGTCCTGGAGCGGTGCCACGCAGCACGGCAGCATGGAGGCATTGCTTCGGCAAAAGTGGGGTGAACTGTTTCGGAGTGACCCACAGGGATGCGGTGTGACCAGCCTGGGAAGAGAATGCTGCTGTAAACCCTGCGTTCAGGAGTAAAAGCAAGGTACTAGTGGGGCTGGGGTGGAAATAGGCTTGGCTTTTCCTGTCTCAACATACCCTTCCTTTGGGCACACTGATATCCTTAACTTCTCCTGGGAATTCCCAGAAGAACAAGTCATTTTTAACTACTGCAGTACATCATAGCAGGTAACTGGAAAACTGCTCTGGCAGAGACTGTTTCCTTAAAAAACAAACAAAAATCCATGTATTTAGCATGTCTGAGGGATGCCAAAGGTGCCTTGTCAGCAGTTAGCTTGTCCCTGGTTTTTGCTGGGCTGGAGGTACTGGTTCCAGCTCTGCCTTTTGAGTGAGGGTCTGTGCAACCCCCCCTCAACACCAGCTTTCTCCCCTGCAAGCCCTGGGCACCCACGCCCCCCGACACTGCTCCAAGCTTTGCAGATGAAAGCTGCGTTACGAACAAAGCATTATTGATTATTATCCCCTCAAATTTCAGAGCGGGCTAGCATTTCATGTGCACGACACAGTCCGTGGGCTTACTGGAATAAATAACACATGGGAGCCTGTTCGTATGCCTAGTCAATAGGGAGCTGTCGGCTTACATGTGATTTCACACATTTTTTCAGCTAGCTCAGCAATCCAAATGCAAAAATCCGGCAAACAGGGACATTGTGTTTATTTCTGACAATCCCTGGAGAGGGCTGTATCCGTAAACCAATGAATGGATTACACTCATCCATAGATGATGGGGTTTTTTCCATCTCTGTGACAGATATTATATGGAAAATCTCCATTTAATATCTGATCCAAGAATAATTCAATACAAGTGAGTAATATAAGTTAAAAATACTGTAAATTCTTTTTAACTCTTTCAGGGCAGTATGTGCGGGTGGAAGGCAGAAGCCAGTAGAAATCATTTGTGAAATGGGGGAAAGAGAATGATGCTTTGCAGGTGGTATCTCAACTCAGAGACCTAAAATCCATACAGCTCTTGGGAATACAGGTTGTGACAAATTGATCAGGTTTTGACCCTTCTGAGGGACATCCTAAAAGCCTGAGTGGGAAATGAAAGAGGCATCTGAAATGCGAAGGTCGCAGGCAGGTCTCAGTCAATGTCTTCACAGCAGTAGCTGGTGGAAAGTTGCTCTTCTGGACTAGTCCAGAGAGTCAAGCCTGGATGGAGCACCCAGGATATGGGCCAGCAGCTGCAAAAGAGTGGTAAACTATTAATATGTGGTCATCAGTTCAGAATAGATGCTTATGGGTAAATAATTGTGACGTGGGTTGTGCAATGTCAGCTGGGGCTTTGCCCCTTCATGGCATGGCTGTTGGCATGGTGATGCCAATGATGCCCTGCAGACCAAAATGGGCTGATAAGGCTGTTGTACATGAGCTGAGCAGCAAAGTGCTAAGCAGAGAAGCACCCTGAGCAGAGAGAGGTGATGCTTCTGGCCAAAGGCTTGAAAAATTGTGATCTTGGGCTTTATGAACCAGCTCTTGCTTTTGGGATCATCCAAAGGTGGCTTACAGTGATTCCTGACCTGGTTTGGGCTGGATGAAAGAGGCAGTCCATGAGTAAAAGACTCCAGACCCTCTCCTGAAAACTCACCAGTGTGTCCTAGAAGCAGTGAGTGTGGCTGAGACACGAGCTGGGTATCAGAAATGGAGATGGAGGTAATCAGCTTCTGCTTTCTGCTCTGCTAGCCTGGCACTTTTAAAAATTAATGTAGTCCTGAATTTATACCAGCATGAATGAGATCTGATCGTTAATGACTATGTATTAACAGGCTGCCACTGTGGTTTTTGGCTCAAACAGCCATTAAATGATAGTGGACCATTCCTGATGTGCTCTGGTGCTGGTCAGAGGGGCAAGCCAGGGTAGTCAACCCACACAGTTATCAAGTGAGCAAAAAGCCACTCTGGGCTGAAAAGCCAGCACCATACCAGCAGCTCTGCAAAAGCACATAGAGCCATGTCTAGTGCCACAGGTCCAGTTGTCAGCCCTTGCTTGAGTGAAACTCATTTCAAAAAGGTTTTTCCTGATCAAAGCTGATTTCTCAAGAGCCCAGGGTTGGGCTTTTTGTCCTGCTCAGGACTCTCCATGGTGGCAGCTTGTTTTAATAACAAAAATGATACTTCGGGCTTGCAGGCTGGCTCTGTGTGGGTTTGAGCACAGGTTCTGCGTGGGCAGGGCAGATTCAGGCCCTTGGTGTAGGGCTGCCCCACTTCTCTGCCAACCTCATGATGGAAGAAGGCACAGGAGGTGTACGATGGTGAGCTCACGCCCAAGCTCTCCAGCCCAGCCTGTCTGTAGCCTGGCATCCATGCTGAAAGAGACACTGGTAGGTATGCACAGTGAAAATTCAGAATATTGAAACTTCTGACCACACAAAGAGCTTAGACATATTCCATCATCTCGTGCTATGTCAGGGCACGCTGATGTTACTCAGTGTGTCTCCAGAGCCACTGTGATGGCTGGAAGTGTCTCTTGGTCCAGCACAAAATGAAATGCTTTGATTTTCCTGCTGGAAGAAGCTGCTCAAACAGAGCTTGTTCTGCAGACATTTCTATTTCAGTGAAGTCCCATTTTCTGATGGGATTTTTTTCTTTTTTTCCCACCTAGCCAGGAGAAACAAGGCACTGACTGACAAAGGCTGGACCCCACTGAATACATATAGTTATAGATATAGAAATAGAAATATAGAAATATACATACACATGCATATACATATACACACACGCATGCATACACATACATATACACATATACGTGTGTGCGCACCTCTGTCTTTATTGCTACTGCCACAGCATCCTGAAGCTTTTGTCCTTGACCCAGGCGATGTGCAGTACCAGCACTCTGAACCCGAGCAGGAGAGGAAAGGCAGCAGATGGGTGCAGACAGAGAGCGAGCACAGGGAGACGATGAGCCAATATTGCTCAGTATGATAGACAGTGGTCTTAGCACACCAGCAGCCTAATTCAATTTTTTGTGCTGTCAATTTTTCAGTAGATATGCTGGCAAAGGACAGATTTAAGGAGGAATGTGAAGTGGCAGAGCTTGCTGCTGTTTGCAGACATCCTCCTGGTGTGGAAGGTGGGCTGGAGAAGGGCACTGGGGCCCATCAGGGTCAGTGGAAACGAGCAGGTGCAGGGGTTTACAGCGCTGGACACCAGCATCATGCAGGTGAAAGTCCAGCTGAATTCAATGTGTGTTTTACCTGCCTGGAGACTGGAATCCCTTCAGATAAACTGGAGGATGAGATCTGGAGCTGGGTGTGGGGAAAAACAAGGAGAGGGAAGAATAAGAAGGTTTTGCTGGGGTCTCTGATGACAGTGAAACCCCTCCACCCCCTCCAATCACTTGCCCTCTTCTAATTATGGGTGCTGCGTCCTGGAGAGGTTCTCTCTCATCACTGTGTGTGCCAGATGCCTCATGCTTTTTACTTCATCTTGGTATCATTTCAGGAACATGGCAGCATCCTTTATCTGAGATTTCAGCCCTCTGGACCTTTTAGGTACCCCCAGATGTGTTCTCTGCTCTTGCTCCAGGAAATGGGCTCAGGATGTGGGATTGCTGCCTGAGCTGGATTCTGCCATGAAAGCCCCCTCTCGCCAAGTGAAAGCCCCCAGGAAGGTCCACCACCCTATAGCTCATTCCCTTAAATATCTGCAACTTCTTTAAGGATATTTAACTCCGTCCTGGGCTGTGCTGGCCTCTGGTATAATTTCAGCAGCTATTTCCAGCTCTTGTCCTAGTTGTCCGAGCCTGCAAGTTGGTTTGATTTGACCTGCCAAGCACAGATGTTGTTATGGACAACAAATGCTGGATTCTGTTCTCTCATCTCCATATCCTTGGTTAATGCTTTTCATCTTTTTCTACTTCAAGCATAATTCTTCACATCTTCTGATTTCAGTGGTGGTCAGATGCCTCCTAGGAATTTGGTAACTTTCCCCCTTTTCATCCTGCCCGCCTGCATTTTGATATCGTCAGTGTGTTGGACAGTATCCTACTGTGTCCTGTCAGCCATGGACTCCAAATGACAAAGAATTCAGGAAAATTTTGGAACATGTGTTCCCCCTTCTCTCCAGGGCCAAATATTTCATTTTGCTTCAAGTATCAGGGAGGAAGTAATTGATTAACGTGTTCATTACTCATTTCTGGTACAGCATAGTCTAAACATCTTAGGTATAATCCATGCTTTTTGCGGTGAAAGCCATATAAACTCACATTAAGAGACTAATGTTCATTGCAGTGTAGAACTTTGCATTTGAGAAATGATCCAATTTTCTATCTTCCCAGTAAGTAAAATTTATATCGTCATTACTGTTGTGTAGATTTGGATAAACCCGCTGCTGCCTTGAAGATGTTTGTTTATGGTTAGAGCCCTGCTAACTCTTCCAAGGCTTGTATTATGGTTTATAGCACAGTATAATGTTTGCGTGTGTCCTTATACTTTTACCATTCGATCTGTGAGCAAAGAAAGAGGAAATAAGATTTGTTAGCAATAAAGCACTATACAATAGCTATTAAAATGGGGTAATTACATAATTAGCACAGTAGTGGTAAGTCACCCAGCATGAACAACAGTAAAACAGGCCCCTGTTTCCCTTGGTCCGACTTGAGCTGGGACCCTAACAAAACCTCCAAAATGGTTATTTAGTTGAAACACACACGAAAAACTTAAAAGCCATCGTAAAACTGAGAAGGGAGGCCCAAAAAACCACAGGGAAGCCAAACACTTTCAAAGAAACAATAGTAAATTAGGTGTTAAAGATATAAAAGCCTGTTCCCTAACAATTTAATTAGGTAGCATGTCTGTTACAGACATTATGCTGCTAGTTTTGGAACCCATGGCAGGGCCTCACAGCTCTCAATTCACACTAGCCCCCAAGAGAGGAGTTTGTTATGAAGGACTGATGTTTTTGCTCTGCAGAAAAGTGTGATGGTAATCAAGTGAAAATGGCAGGTAGCACAAGAAAGTACTATTTTTCTTCCCCTTTGCAACTTTCCTTGACATATATTTACAGTAATTAAAAGCCCAGTTTGAAGAATAGTCCTGGTTTTAATTAGCACCTGCTTCAGTTTCATCTGAGCTCATTCCCTTGAAGAAGGAACAAAACAACAAAACTCTCCTGGAATGGGCTTGAGTTTGCCTGGCGTGAGATAAGTGTGCTTCCAACTTCTGTCCTGCATGCTGGAATGGGACTCAGCAGCCAGTTGCAGAGCCAGAGACCCTTTGCTTTGTGTGCAGGCTGCAACTGTGCCTTGGCTGAGGTTTCATTTAACTCCTCCTGCAACCACATGGCATCACTTGTGCTTGAAGTGAAGGGTCACTTCTTGCCCCATCCTAAACCTGTCTGGTGGTGTTCCGGCTCTACCAAAGAAAATGAAAGTCCTGGTGGTTTGCCCAGGCTGAGTCCACCATTAGTAACTTTCCAGATTAAACCTGTTAGGTGGAATTTGGGGCAGGAATGACTGGGGAGGGAAGAGGACTGCTTGTTAAGAAGGCTGTCGTTAAATTGAAAGGACAGTCCAAGTGCCTCACTGCTTCTCAGAAAGTCACCCCATCAGTAGACACTGCCATAAACCCTCTCTGGGAAGGCTGGCTTTTACCTCTGAGGCTCTAAAGATGCAGGTTTTTTCACTTTATGGCAAAGATGGTTGCATTTAATGACTCCTGTAGAAAGAGCAGGATCTTGTGGGAAGACTCTCCCTGACCTCTTCTCAAAGGCAGGCTACTGAGCAGTACTCCTGCTGTGCTCAGGGTAATTTTCAGGGATAAAGTTTCCATCGGAGTGTTGCTTGACAGTTTGTTCTTCCATCACCTCCCAGCAATGTTTATACCCAGGAACAGAGAGTCCATCATGAGCTGAGGGGTCATTTATTTTTAGTGGAGTTTCTTTGCTAAAAAATGATGGCACATCCCTGATGGAGTTAACGGAAGCGAGTGGAGAGGTCCTCACGTAACCTTTCTATTGGTTTGCAGGCTTTGCCTTAACACTTGCTCTGATTTTATATCATCTAATGGTGAACATGCCACACAGAGCCATGTGCTGCCCTGCAATTAGCACACCATTTCATTGCTGCCCTGGCCCGCTCTGAGTCATTACTTCCTTACAGTGCTGCTTCTCATCCAGCAGATCTCAAACCAGTGACATGCAGTCACCCAGCCAAACAAGACCAAGCCCCTTGGAGAACTGGCCCTGCTCCCTCCAGAAATGTGGATCTTCTCTGGTTTCATGTTTGTCCATCTCAGGATGCAGAGACATGCAGGTGCACTCCAACATCACCAGCCAGAGAAGAAATCAGAGCTTTTCACTTTCGGAGACTGCACAGGGACGTGCAGGAGTTGCTTTGAGCACTCAGTGCATTCCAGAGGGGGTGACAGCATTTCTATGTCATTTTTTGAGGCTTCTGATCCTTACTTACACCTTTACATGCAATTCCAGACCTGTACTGCTGTGCTTAGCTGGAAAAAGGAGTAACACCTTAAAACAGGATCAGGTCTGCATTGAGAACTTCTTGGTTTTTAAGGACAGGGTGATGGGGGAAAAGCAGCTGTCTTGGGGAACAGCCACTCCTTGTGGAGTGTGGTCCCCATATTTTGAGAGCATGCACCCCCTCACTAGGTCATGTGCCAAGAATGAGCCTGGGCTCGAGAGAGGCACACACGATGCAGGACCTGGTGATGCTCCCATGGAGCTGTGCAGAACCAGTGCAGGCAGAATAGGTTCTCAGTGGTAATGACCAGCCCAATCGGATGGATGGCTTCCTCTGACCCCATGTCAGCCACTCAGCTGAGCTGCAATGGTGCAGATAAGGAGCAAAGATCCAATGAGCTCTCCTACTCTGGTATCTGTGTCCAAAATTTCCTCTCTAGGCCACCAAGATTACCCTTCTCCTCCCAAAGTAGCTGGCAGCATCTCCTCTCTCTGAGGAGCAAAGGCTCCTGCATTTCCATGCTGTTGTGTATGTTGTTTGCAAAGGGCTTTGGAGCAAAATCTTTCTCACAAGACTTTTTTTTTTTTTTTTATTAGCACTTCATTGTTTTTTCAGGGCTGGAAACATAAGCTCAGCCATCTCGATGCTATTTTGGACCTCACACCTCTACTTGACCTAAGAGAACTAAGGACAGCTGCAAAAATACAAACAAACAAATAACTTAGAGCATTGGATATGCTGTAAACCACTAATGAGCTAAGCCTAACAACCCCCCGAGGAGGCATATGTTAATTTATATGTTTTCACTAAGTCTAGTCTTCAGCCTCTTGATTTGTCTGTGCAGTGTGCAACATTGCAGTGTCCTCGGAGAACACGGGAGACAACAGTGGGACTGAAGCTTTGGCAAGAGCATTGGAGAGCAGATCATTTTCTCAAATTAAACATCTCCTGCTCAAAAGGACAGTGAGTGTCTGTCTCACAGCAGTGTGATGAGACGTTCTGCTCACTGCATGTGCAGGTACAGCAAGCGAGGCTGCAGAGCTGAAATAATGCACCTAATGTCGAATAGCAGGGAGGAGGATGGCACAGATTCTCAGCGAGCTGCCTCAGCTGTGCATGGGAGCCTCCGCCGACCATTCCTCTGCAGGACTCTGGGCCAGGGGGTTATTTTTGCCAGAGCTGCAAACCCCTGCCCATCTCACTCCATCTTATTCCAGATGAGCTCATATTTCCCACACCCAGGCACTGAAATAGGGGGAAAACAAACCATTTGAGGAAAGGACAATAATGTTCCCCCCTCTTGCTTTTCAGTGTTACTGGGTGTCAAGCAGTTCTGGCATAAACAGCGTGTTCCCCCCCTCATAGCTCTTTTTTCCAGCTCATTCCCGTGAAGTTGCAGTTATTTGTGACTTCACTCCAGATCTATTGCTCTGGGATTTGGGAAGTGCTGCCACTCCCTCAGCCCACATTGCTGCCGAGGGGTGGGGAGAAGGAGAAATGGGGAATAAACAGGGCTGTCACCTTGCATGAAGCAGGAGATGGAGCCTGCCTCCACTGCCCAACAGAACTGCAGCCCCTGGGGTGGGGACCGAGGGCTGTGACCAAGGGGCAGGGGCATGCGGGAAGCTATAGGAAATGGTCACCTCCATGTATAAATAGCAACACGAGACATTCACATAGCAGCTGTGTTAGAAAGCATTGGACACATCCATGCCCTGCAGCTCCTTCTCTGTAATTCCTTGAGGCTCATGCTGAGTGTTGGGTGGTGAAGCAGCAGGGTCAGCTGCTGGTGAGGTGATAGGGCAGGCTCCATCATACCTCCAGCTGCCCCATTGCAGGCTTTTGTGCTCACTGTGGGCTACTTGACCCATGGGAGATCCTTCACAACCCATCTTACTCCTTTTACACAGGGCAGATATGTCCACTGGGATTTTTGTCTTGAGTGGTCTGACCTGTGGAGGCAATGCTGATGATCAGAGGGGTGTTTGTAGAGTGGGGAGCCAGGAATGCTCCATGCCCAGCCCTCCAGTAGGCAAGGGGACATCTCCAGAGGTTGGTGCTGGCGTGACTTGCAGCAGAGCACAGCCTACTGACTTCAAGTGCCTCTTTGGTTAGAGAAGCTAAATGGGTAAAAATAGCAGCTTACTGTTGAGGAAAACTGCTTCCTGTCTGGGCCTTATTTCATCGCCCAGGCCAGCGCCGTGCAGCTGCAAAACTGCAGCCTGGCTCTGTCTCTTTGCTCCCTACTTGTACGTGGTCAGTGCACTCTAATCACAGTGCTTCAGGGGGGACCTCTGGCCCTCAGGTCTCTGCTTGAGGGTAGCCAGCCTCAAATATTTGGTGCTCCACATCAGTCACATTTGAAATATATTATTCCTTGTTTATTTGCACTGAAATTGCCCGAAGAAGCTTCCTAGCTCTGCTAGGAAGTTCCCACCCTGTTTTACTTATGATCTAACCTTGTAGTTCATAACCCTTTGGCTGGGGGTGGGCATATGTGGGCCGAAAAAATCAGTGCCCCTGCTATGTGAAGGGAGTGTGGTAATTTTGCAACTGGACTCATCTCCAGTTGGATAACAACTGAACAGAAGGGCAGGTCATAGACTGGACATATTCTTCTTGACTGATCCAAAAGCTGTGGCTTAGGTACAACCTAATATTGGTGGGTGTAGGAGCAAAGGCTGAGGGAATTGGAACAATTTGGTCAAGATCAGCCTGGAATTACTTGATCTTCTAAATTCTTTTACCAACAGTGGGTAAAGTTCTTCAGCTCCACGGATGTCATCTACCTGGACTTGTGCAAAGCATTTGACACTGTCCCGCACAACAACCTTGTCTCTAAATTGGAGAGACATGGATTTGACAAATGGACCACTCAGCGGATAAGGAACTAGCTGGATGGTCGCACTCAAAGAGTTGCGGGCAATGGCTTGATGCCCAAGTGGAGACCAGTGACAAATGACATTCCTCAGGGGTCAGTATGGGGACTGGTGCTGTTTAACATCTTTGTCAGTGACATGGACAGTGGGATTGAGTGCACCCTCAGCAAGTTTGCTGATGACACCAAGCTGTGTAGGTTGACCAGCGGGAGGGAAGGGATGCCATCCAGGGGGAACTTGACAGGCTTCAGAGGTGGGCCTGTGCAAAGCGCATGAAGTTCAACAAGGCCAAGTGCAAGGTCCTGCACCTGCGTCTGGTCAATCCCAAGCACAAATACAGGCTGGGAGATGAGTGGATTGAGAGCAGCCCTGTAGAGAAGGACTTGGGGGTATTAGTGGATGAAAAACTGAAAATGAGCCAGCAGTGTGGGTTTGCAGCCCAGAAAGCCAGTTGCATCCTGGGCTGCATCAAAAGAAGTGTGACCAGCAGGTTGAGGAAGGTGATTCTGCCCCTCAGCTCTGCTCTCATGAGATCCTACTTGGAGTACTGCCTTCAGATCTGGGGGCCCCAGCGTACAAAAGACATGGACCTGCTGGAGAGGGTTCCAGAGAAGGGCCATGAAGATGATTGCAGTCTGGAACACCTCCCCTATGAGGACAGGCTGAGAGAGTGGAGGTTAGTCTGGCTCCAGCGAGACCTTATAATGACCTTCTAGTACTTAAAGGGGGCCTACAGGAAAGATGGGAATGGACTCTTTAGCAGGGATTGTAGTGATGAGGGATAATGAGTTTAAACAGTTTTAAAGAAGGTAGACTTATATTAGATGTTAAGAAAAAATTCTTTACTTTGAGGTTGGTGAAACACTGGAAGAGGTTGCCCAGAGAAGTTGTGGATGTCCCATCCCTGGTAGTGTTCAAGGTCAGGTTAGATGGGGCTTTGAGCAACCTGGTCTAGTGGAAGGTGTCCCTGCCCATGGCAGGGGGGGTTGGAACTAGATGATCTTTAAGGTCCCTTCCAACCCAAACCATTCTATGATTCTATGACTACAACACAACCCTTGGTTTGCCTTGTAGAGGTGAAGTCATTTTACAGGTGATCTTAGTAACAGCCCTAACCCTTAGAACAGGTCCATAGTTTTTTCCTAAGGCAAACATTCCCTTGGGTACTATTGGATTTCTTCGATGGGTCCACTAGAGAAGTGTGGAACCTGCAAGAACAACAAAGGAAAACAAAGGGGAAAACAGTGGTTCATTTGCCAACAATTTTGGATCAGATCTCATCCTGCCAACTCATGCTTCCTCCATCTTGCTGCAGATGGCTTTCACTCTGTGTTGCACCAGCCTATATGGCCACCCACCCTCTCCTTCACTGCACTGTCAGGGCATCACCAAGTACATAGAAAGGAGTTACATCATCTGAAACCAGTAAACTTGAGCAATGGCAGATGGGTTCCAGCAGTCAAGAAGCTACCTTCAGAAAGAAGGGAGCATCTCTGTCCAAAGTAATGCTTTTTTGGAAGAGGAGAGACTAGCTGAATCTCACCCAGACACAGCACTTTGCACAGAGTGGTCTCGAGCTTCACAAGCACTCATGACATGACTCTCTCCAGGAAGGGTTTCCTCTGCTTGTGGTGGGGTCTGGTGTGGCTTTTAGCTCCTCAACCAAAGCTTGTGGGAGGCTGGGAGGCTGCCTGTCCAGTCTCACATGGTATTATTACTTCAGTGACCTGAATTTCTTCAGATTCTGGTAAATCCCTCATCTTTGATCAAACTACATTCAGATTTTTTTTTTTCTCCCATCTTAGGAGTAAAATAACTGAGGATTTATTCCACTACAATTCCTCTTCCCAGAAGAACAGTAGATAAATATTTCAAGCTGCATCTGATTTGATTGAAGACCTTATTTCTGTTGCTGAGGTACATTTTCCTTTCAAGAAGGGCAGGCTGCATCAAAGCCATGATGATGCACTGAGTTTGCAAAAGGCTGGCTTGCCAGTTGAGTTCTCCGGCTGTTGCTAAGCTTGTGAATCAGATCTACCTTGGACCTTCCCACAGAGCCAAGGGTTTCAGCTGGGAGCAGGCTGAGTGGTAATGAGAGGTGGTCAGAAGAAGCTCTGACACTTCCCAGTTCTTTTTGTTATGAACTGGGATGAAAAGGTGAAATTTGGAAGTTTCCCATGAAATGTAAATTTAGAAACTGTTCAGAAAAGAAAGCCTTATTTAAATAATGTTGGTTTTGTTTCTAGTTTCCTATTAAAAAAAATGGAAAACCTAAGACATTAGGCAGTGCAAAATATAAAATCTGTATAAGGTTTGAGTCAATATTCAACTATGTGAAGCAGTGGTAGCAAAAAGACCATAATGAAATGTGTCATGTCAATGCCATTGAAAAGAACCACTGTGGCAGTGATGAACCACTATGTTTTGACATTCTCCTGTTGTAAAATTTCATCGAAATTGACAAACTGCTGAGAAATATTTTGATTTTTTAATAGACTTTACTGGATGAGAAATTGCTCTGTTGAAAAATTTTCAGCTGGCTCTATTGCAAACTGAGTCAACAGCTGATGAGCAGACCATCATCACTGTTGGAAAGGGCCTGGAGATGGTGGGGCAAACATGTGAAGGTCAAACCCTGAGCATTTTAGTAGTCACTCAGCAAAATACCATTTGACTTGAGCAGGAAGACGGACTAAATAAGAATGACAGTGTTTGGCACTTTGTGAGTGTCCAGATGGCCTAGCATTAGGTGCTGGCTTCTAAGAGTGGATACAGCCCAAGTTGTTATCAAGGCTTCTTGCAGCAGCCATTGTAGAATGACAAGTCAGAATGCCTTGGTGGGAGCCAAAGTCAGGTCTTCTAAATCAGCCTCTAAATTTCAAGCAGGTGCAAGATGTGAAAGTAGGAGGAAGATGGCAAGAAGAATTGTTCGCTGGAACAGACATACTGGAATGTGCACTCATGTCTTCCGCTGAAGGGGCCTCTGCTGAAGGAGATTAACGTGTGAGGAATTGCTGGTTCAAACTAACATTTAATCTTCTCAAAAGGGACTTCATGTACACCCATGGTACATGGATCTTAACTGTCTAGTAAGTCTGAAAGTCCACATTGTTCTGTTGTCAGCTTCAGAGCAAGCTGAAACAAAAAAGTCCACAACAGCCTCACTTCCCATAATTCAGTTTAAAGTTCCTGCTGACCCTTGGGAACTGCTTAATAAACAGGTGTTTTATCACCTGTTTTGATACTGCCTGCTCTTTCTTTTTTCCTTTTTATGATGATGTGCTGGGAACATGTTAGATGGCTTCTTCTAATTGCCTCTCTATGTGGATTGAAGGTTAGAGGTGGGCAGGCAAACCACTGCTGGGCAAAAAAGGAGATTTTTGGTACACAGCAACAGGTTGTAGACCTCCAAAATAAGGTATCTATGTACAAACATGCACACAAACAAACACCAGTTATCTTCCAGTTTCTGCCGTGGCTTCAGTAGCACTCTGTGCTTTCCCCATAAGCCTCTCCCAAGGCAGCAGATCAGCTGGTCCCAGTGGGAGCTGATATAGATGTGAGATTCACAGAAGGGGCAGTGAGGAAGCTCCCACACTACATCCCAAAGAGACCTTCATCTCTGTTTTGATGTAGACCCAGTCTGTCACTGCTCTGTGGCCATCTCAACCCCACAGAAGTGATGCAGTGTTGGTGAAGCATTTCTCCGCAATCTTGTGCAATACCTTTAGTTATTCACCAAATACCTCTGCAGTCTGTGTTGTGAGTTTTGCTTTTATTGTTTATTTCAGTTGTACCTGCTCATCCCTCAGCAGATGAATAGCTCTGAAGAAGCCTTGCTGATGCCCAGTCTCAGAGTGAACATCTGCTGCTGGGTTTGCTAGAAAAATTAGAACATCTAATGCAAAAGATGGACTTACTTGTTTTATTAATGTTGAAAAATAGGTAGCTTTGAGAAGCAGCCAAAAGTGGAGCTAGTCCTTTTCCCAGCCACAGGTTCTCTCTCATGTCAAACCCTTCTCTCACTTGGCAGTGCAGTGCAAATATGAGAGCTGTGCCTTCTCCTGCCAATGCTCTTGCATTGTCCTGTGATCTCCAACAAGCCATCCAGCCTGGCTTAGCTGAACACACAAGCTGCCCCTCTACCTTAGTCAGCTCTACTGCCTCAGTTGTGCTTGAGTGGGTGAGGGGAAAGGGGGGAGCAACCTGGCATCCTCATGGCAAACTGGATCTCGGTGACAAACGCTATGTCAGGAGGTCCCACAATGAACTCAGTCTGGTTGGATGTTACACGGCTGATTATAACGACCCTTCCCTCTCTCTGAAGTGGTGCTAACTTGGCTTTTCCACAGCTCCAGGTATAGGAAAAGCACTGCTGGCTGCAAGAACTGGGTGAGTAATTTGTAATGAATAATTTATATGAGTAATGCTGCCTTTTTTCCAGTATGTGAGTTGTCTGTATGAAAAGGCTAGATTTTTCTCAGAGAAACTTGTTATTTGGTAATTTTTTTTTAATAATCTCTGAAAAAAAAAGAAAATGTTAGTCTGCAGCTTATTAGTGAGTTGTTTGTTATGAGTGTTTGATAGCCCAAATCCAGACTTTCTTGTATGCATGCACACAGCTCACACAGGCCTGATTAAAGTCTGTCTAAAGTCAGAGGGAGCCTTCCCAGTGGCATTGCCAGGCCCTGGGATGGCCCACACAGCAGGTTTTGAAGGGTGCAGGCAATACTTAGAAACAGATTTCGCCAATGCTTGCACCTGGCTGTAGGTATCCATCATGCTTGCTGAGATATTAGCTTAAAATTTGTCAGTTCAGAGAAAAAATCTATCCAGTAAATCCTCTGGCAGTAAGCACAAGTGAGCTTTGGGCAGCATCCCTGTAAGCTCAGCATTTAGCAAGAGATTTTTCAACAGGTTTTGTGAAAACAACTCCTTGGGCAGAGGAGATAAGACAGCCTGATATTTAGAGGACAAAAATTACGCGGGATAAATATTTTGAAAGTGCTTTTCCAGTTTCGAGGATCAATTCCCACTTTCTTTCCATTCTCTTACATCAGTTCTGCCCATTCCAGCTCTTATTGTTGGCTTTATTCTTGACTCCTAATCGTTGGAAGTACCATACTGCCCATCTCTCTCCTGAAGCAATCAGAAAGAATTGGGCGCCTATATGTCTGGGCCACAGGTTCTGACCCTTACAGTGAGGTGTCGGGACTTGCTGGGAGTGGAACTCCTGGGACATCCAGGCCAGTGTGTGCTATCATTAGTTTCAAGGGCTAGAAACCCATTTATGAACTCCTGGTTGGAGTTTTCTTGTATCTTAAGGACCTTTAAAAGTCTGGTTCTGCAAGTGTGAATCCCTTTGACTGTCCCCAGGAACACTTAGGCACTTTTGAAAAATCTCCCTTATTCCCATTTCTAGGGCTTTGTCCAACGGGGCTTTGGCTGATGGAGCATGACAGACTCCTTGCAGCCCTCAACCCAACTGTGGTAACATTTTATGGCAGCTTCTGAGAGGAGCTGTAACTACACAAGGGATACAGCTGACCTCAGCTAGCCTGACCAAGGTTACTCTGAGGTTAATGCACCATCTGCTCATGTGTGTGGTGTGCCACAGAGCAGGGACAGTCCCCATGAGTTCATGGGCATCACAGCATTATTGCCCTTCTGACAGTAGATCGCACTCTAACAAACCAAACCCCCCATTTCTGAGAGCACGGGAGTGCTGAGAGCCAGCCTTGAGGCTGCTCTCATTCAGCCTGAGTTGGCCTGGACCTCATTATGGCAAGGACACCAGGAGATTCCTGATTTCCAAACTGTCTTCTTGGAGCACAGAAATGTTGAATGAGTACAAGAGTTCTCAGAGCTTCTTGAAACAACTGAAAAAACAAGCTGACCTCTGAGGGAGGAAAGAGGATGTCTTACAACCCAAGAAGGTTCAATATCTTGTTCAATGGGTTGCACAAGTTCTTTCTGGTTCCCGATCTTTCCATCACCTCTGAGGATTGGTTGTGAGCCTGGTCACCACCACAAGAAGGCTTCCTGCTTCTTGCAGCTGTGTCCCAGTTTGCTTTCATGAGGCAAAAATCTGCCATAGCTGCTGCACCCAGCATTGTCACCACAGCCTTCTCCAGCAGAGCCTGTCCCTTGCTCTCCAGAAAGCTGCACCCTCTCCTCAGAGTGGTTCCAGCTGGCCTGGAGCACAGGAGCCAGGATAAGGTCCGCTGCCCAGTAATAGCCTTTTCCATACTGGACCACATCTATAAAACAGATCTGAACATGAAGGATGTGTTCCAGCCTTCGCCTTACAGCAGATTGGGGGTTTCCCCCCCTCCCACAGCACATCTTGGAGTCCAGACCCAAAACCATCCATGCTGTATCACTGTCAAACAATTCCAGAGTCCAACTTTTGTCTCCTTCCAGTCTTGTCTGCAAGTAGAGGAAAGAAAAAGGATGAAGAGGAAGCAGAATGGATGATGTCTTTAAAAACAGAGAGAGCTGATATTTTTCTGGTGGAGTTAATGCATGCATATCCAAGGAGGCACTGAAAATTAGGAAAGGGAAAGAGCCCAGCCTACAGAGGTGTGCAGATAGCTAGCTATGGGTTAGCCAGCATGGAGCAAGAGCACTAAGCCATGACAGGAGGCTGGCGTAGTATCATCTTGGATTATTAGTGCCTCTTGTTTTATAAGCTAAGTTCTGGGGGAGGAAATATGTAGTGAAGTGAAACTGGTGATTGTACAGGCACGCCGGCGATTAAGGTTGAAGTGGGTGGGCAGTCTGTGGGGGCTGGTGTGTTAACTCCAGCCAAGGAGAGGCACATGCTTTCCAATCTATGCTATCTCAGTTTCAGTGCTGCAGACAACCCATCAGGGTGTCATTAACAAGCAGTTACTCCGCTCTCGTTGCTGCGTTTTAAGGAAATATGTCAAAGGCATTTCTGGTGAGCGAGGGCTCGGTGCGATCAGATTGCTCCAGCCTTCTCACAGCATTCCATTCAGATTATAATACACAATAGTTCAGACCCTGCTGTGTCCCATTACTCAATTATGAAATTGCTTTAGAAGTTGGGAGCTTACTGATTGGCTCCGAATGATTTCATACCCATCATATTTCTCTGTGTTTGTGCTCTTGGACTGATTGCTCCATCTAGTTGGTTCAAGCCGTTTCATGCTCCTGTTTCACTAGAATATACTTTATACCTCTCTGTATCACTAACAAAATCCCACTCAATGTGCTTTGCATCTTCCATTCAGGCGGTAGAAGTGCAAAATACTTCTGAGGTCAGTTGTGGGTATGAAGCCTTCATGTTATTGCCTAAGAGGCAGGAGAAGTGGGAAGGTGTAGTGAACCAAAGTACAATCCCACAGTGCAGAGCTCTTCTGCCTTACCTATCTGGCAGATGTGCAGCTCCCTGTGAGGCAGCAAAATGGGGAAAGAAGGCTGGAATGGCAACTGAATTTAGTTGTGCAGCTTCTACTGCTCAGACTGAATCCTAAAGCATTTATCCTATAAGCATCATAACCATTTAATCCACTAAGCATCCCAACCAGCCTGTATAAAATTTAAGTTTGCTCACAGATTGCGTGCAAGAGGCAAGGAAAAAGTTATATTGATAGTTTGTGCAGAAATGACCTACTTTTGTGTATCATATCTTTATGCATCTGTTTGCCTTCCTGCCTTGTTTGTCATGGGGTAACCATTTCTCAGCAGTGGAAGACTTAATGGAGAGAGGCAATACTGCTTTATGTGTAAAACAGGGATTTTACACCTGGTTTAAATAAAACCCAGGAAACCTGAATGGATGTGGTTTGATTCTACTGAATGACCCAATTCATCATATCCTCTGGAAGAGGGGAGTGAACAAGAACAAAGTCAGGAGGACTCAGCTTGGGCATCTTTAAGATACAGTCCTGTTTGTATCCATCCATGCAAGAACTGAAGCAAGGTCCTGTTCTAAATTAAAATCATGTTATGTATTCTAGTTTGGTGAGCCAAAATAAACTCAGTCTTTGAACTTTTCTAAAACTTACTGCAAGTGATCACTTTGAGCACCTATTGTTAATAGCAGCATCAATTTTGAGGAACATTTTGTACCACCCAAAGCAAAAAAGATGAGGCTGATAAACTGATAGTACAATGCATTGCCAGAGCCTATTAGAATCAAATTGTTGACATCTTCTAGAGAGATGCTGAGCTTACAAAACATTTCTCGGTAAAAATGTCCTTGCTATACAATTAATAGTTTTCTCCTTTCCTCATCAATAAAGGAATGTGATTTAGAGTCAGAGTGAACTGCTCGGGGGGTTGGATGTGTTTAGAAGCCTGTGGATATGGCCAAGCAACTGGATGCCATTGACCCTGTGCTCAAGCCTTCTATCCACTGTTCAAAGGGGAGAGATTTCTTAATAAAAAAACTCAACTCTGGTGTTCCCTCAGGAGTTTCTCTTGGGCCAAATCCTGAAATCCTCTCTAGGTTAAGTCGTTGCTGGAGACTTTCAGATACATGCACAAATAAAAACGAAATGAGAACACTAGATCTGTCTGGCTTGTTTTTAAGGAATAATTTCTTTCCCAGAATCAGCATTTAGCTTTTTTTTTCCCCCTTTCTGTTCAGATTAGACCACCAGCAGGCTTATTTCACCCTCTAGGTGTTATCAGGGAATTACTGGAAAGCAGCATGACTTTCTATACCTTTGATGCTGTTAAAATGATAGTGCCTTTTGCCTACGCAGGGTTGTAGCTGGAAGGTCTTTGAAAGGTTTCAGCTTATGTTTCCAAGAAGAACCACTGATTTTCTGATGAGTTAAGGCTTTGGCAACAGCAACAGGATTCTCTCACCTGCCAACAGATAAGGATCATTGTAAATGTTCACTATTCTGGGCTATGCTATTCAGTCAATTGAATACTAACACCTCCCCCCCCACC
>JANZLQ010000044.1:2916727-2930755 GCA_026212715.1 Elanus axillaris | reverse complement strand
CCCCACCCCCCTCCAGTATTGTGCCATCTAAATTTTCCCCCTTCAGATTTTCCACTGGATGTGATCGTTCTGACAAGCTGCCATGCCACTAGCACAGAGAGGTGCTTATCTTGCAAAGTTATTTCTTGTATTTATTAACTCATTGTGTTTACTTATTTAAATATTCTCTGCAGATGAGACATATGGCAAATGCTGGCCAGCTTAGTCTCAGCTGCTTCTCAGATCCAGATGCTAATATCATTTCATAACTTGGCTTGTGCAGTTCAGATCTGTACCAAAAGACTCTGTTTTGAATTACCATTATATTTGATATTAATACTAAGCATACTCACAGCTGTCCTACATTGCTATTTCCACCCTCCCTGGGATTCGGCTCTCAGACAGAGGACATAGCACTCTTGTATATCTGCCTCTCAGGCTTTTAGATTTGTCCTAGACTTGCAGTGTATTGTCTAGAGCAGAGAAGATGAGCTAATTGTCACTGCATCATTCTCAATTTAGGAGCTTGATGGCTTTTTCAAGGTCACGCCTAACCTGGAAAGTTTTTCCAGCATTGTAGTAGGTGACCTTCAACTGGGCAGCCCAGGAAAGACTTAGTGCAGACTGTCCAAAGTCTCTGAGGGTATTTGGGATGGCATTTCAGAAGTATTTAGTCACCTAAAGATGAGGAATGGTATCTAGCAGGATTTTGCAAACCACATTGGGCCCAGATCCTCAGTGTATTATATGTCTTTGTCTCGGTGAAGTCAATGGGAGTTAAGCACTGAAGCATGCTGATGGTGTAGGTCTCCATGCCTCCTTGTCTTGGACACATCTGCACAGCTATCTGCATCTTTAGGAGCAGCAAAACCTTTACAAGCCTGGCGATGGCGAGCCCCAGCCAGGCAGCTGAACGCATAGCTTCCCCCAGCTCCTGGGGAGTGGTCTTACCTCTGGACCTTGGTCTTGCAGACTACTGAAATGAAACAAAGTGACCCAGCTTGTGTGCGCTCGGCTGCTGTCTAGGGAGCCCATGACCACCCCTGGCTTGGGGTGTGAAGGGTGCCCAGGAATGGCATTCCCAGCTTGCTAAGGGCAGTGCTCTACCAGCTGAGACTACGTAAACATCCCTCGTCAGCAGGAATGACACTTTGGTGAGTTGTATGTCCCAAGTATTTTCTTTTTCCCATAGAGGCAAAGTTGTTAGGGAGAGGAAAATTATCAATCAGTTTGATTCCTTGTGCTCTCTGGATCCTGGATGAGCAACACTCAGTCACCTTTTTGTCCGCAGCTGTTGATATGCCCTGGGCATTTTTTCTTTAGCACAACAGCAGAATGTGGTCTTCTGCTAAAGAGCAGGTAAGCAGTTACTCTTTCTAGAGAAACAGGGTCTTGTGCTGGTACTCACTAAAAGTTAAATATTTCTGTTGGTGACAGACTAACATCACCTTTTATGAATGAAAATGGGAGAGAAGCAGTAAAACCAATGTAAATCTTATCCTCAGCAATCCCTCAGGAGGCAGCCCAGAGATGTTAGGACAAAGGCTAGAAAACCTCTTGTGTGACTTTCAGATTTTGAGCAGGTTGGCAGCCTTGGCACAAACCCATTAAAATCCACAGTGTTACAGCAGGCATAAATCTGGCCCCAGTAGTGAAATGTCCTGGCCAGATGTGGGTTTGAGGTGCACCTCGCCTGGGTATTTTCCAAGGTACACCGAGATGCATGCTGTGCAGCAGAGAGTCAGCTCCTCTCCCTCCATCTTCTGCCTTCTCCTCAGAGAGGATTCAAGTTTATTTAATCTCAGATTTCTTGCTGAAAAATGCTCAGTGAGCATGAAATGCCTTTGAACTCTGGGAGTATTGCTACTGCCTGTAATAAGGCCGGGTAGCAGGAGACAGCCGCTTCCGTAGCTATTACAAACACATCTGCACAATGTGATGCAGGAAGCATCTAAATGCCTTCATAGCCTTGCACACTTTTGCAAGCACATTAGGAAACATGAAGGACACAGTCTGTGACCTGCATGCCCCGCTCACTGGCCCGCACACAGTATGCAAAGGGGTCAAATTGTTGAGCTTAATATAAAAGTATTTCCAGCCCAGACAACAATCAGCTGCGAGGGACTTGGAATACATTAGAAAGCAGATAGCCAGGAAACCCTTTCCATGAAGTGAAGAGAGGATTTAGTTGCTGAGTGCTGCAAAGATGCATACATTTTCCTAAAAAAACATTCTTGGTGCCAACATGAAGATTCAGTGCATTGTCAAAACAAGCCAAGATTCTTATTAAAACCAATTGCTTTGGTTTGTTAGGCTACTTTACTATGGTGCCTCTAAGCCAACATATGTATTTGGGTTTAGAAGAGCTGTTTCAGCCAAACCTTAGGTGGCTAGAAATGAATGTGAGCTGAGCAGATGCAGGGTATCATTTGCCCACTACTGTCCTTTGGAGGCTGTTTCATGGTACATGGTACATGGTATGTCAGATGTTGGCTTTCTCTGTGAGAGCAGATGGTCTCGTAATGAAGCGGTGCAGCAAAACCGCCCAAGAGGTACGGGCAATGCTGTGGGAACATAGGTGCTCCTCATTTGCATACATAGTAATGTAACAGAGTAAGACAAAATACACATGTGATGTCTTTTAATCTGGTTTTCATTTGACTGCATGTCGTGAATAATAAGACCATTTTGAAGAGAGAGGTAATATCTTTTATTAGACTAACTGTAATGATACCAGAAAAGCAGAAGAAGCCCTTGTACACTTGAAAGGTTGTCTGTTTTTTCCGGTTATATTGGTCTAACAAAAGCCCATCGTGGCTACAGCAGTACTACTGCTAGCATAAGAAATAAATGGTGTGTGCTTCTGAAGTGCGGTTCTTCTCTTTATGGTATCAGGGTTGTTCCACCCATGCCAATGAAGACAGGCAGGGTAAATGAAATTGGAACCAGGCCTGGTGTGTCTCTGGTGGATGGGTTAATACACGTATTCATTTCCTACCTAAGCAAACAAAAAATCCCCTTGAAAAACCTCTTGAATGTATATTTGAAGCTATAATTATTAATCTTTATTTGGAGTATGGCACCGGAAGATTGGCCCTGTTTTAACAGTGCAAGCCAAACAAAGGTTAAGACTTTATGGGGGATGGGTAGAGATGGCAATTCCAATAGTAAAATGCATCAAAAATCACAAAGCCAAGAAATAGGAATTCTTATTTTCCTGTTTCTTTATTAAGCCTTTTAGTTCCTCTCAGCTCATATCTATATTGTGATGGTGCTCATGTGTTCCCCTGGACACTGTTATTTCTGTGTCACAGTTGCTGCTCTCATCATGGCAGACACAGAGGGAAACCTGAAAGACCCTGTTTGGGGAAGATACTGGTGAAAGCAGAAGGGTCTTTGGTTTTTCAGAAACAACAGCCTCCGCAGACCTCTGTCTCTGCAGTCCCTACGTGTGAGTTTGGCTCCTGACTCTTCCTTCAATATGCTTTGTGATCCTGATCCCATCACTCTGTGTTGATTATCTATTTCCTAAAAAAATTTAACAAACCAATGACGTTGTAATGAGTTGGCTAGTGATGCAGTCATCTGCACTGGGTAGTGGGTCGAGCTGCTCTGCACTGCCCCAAGGTTAACAGTTTGGGAGCACTTCATTTTCAGGGGTACTGAAGCAGACCTGAGAATCCCAAGGGGAAGATGTGTTTTGTGGCAGGGAAGTGTTTGTAGGCTGTGAAATAGTGACTCTGTGCTTGGTGTCCTTGATGTGTCTACATGTGCTGCAAGATGTGAAGACCCAACACTAGACTCATGGGTGTTCCTCCATCTGTGGAGAGTGATGGAGCATCGACACCTGCTGTTTCCATGGGCTGCTGAGGGGCACTCAGCACACTCAACTTTTTAAAAGAAAGGACACAGAGCAAGTCCTGGATTCCCATGATCTGAGCAAAACCTCAAATTCAGCCTGCCTTCCATGAGCGGTATTCACACATCTGAGCCTCAAGGCAAGCTCCCAGCCTAACTATCAGACTCTTGGCAGTAGTTTCCACACCGGTTTGTTGTATTTGGATTTGAGATTCCCCCTTGACCCCAAAAGTCACACTAAAATGCTAAAAGTATTTTCTTTACTTGCTAAAGAAAACACAGAGGACTTTATTTAGTTATTCAGAACTCCTCAGTCATTCTTCAGTCACTTCATGATTTCCAGAGATTGTATCTGTGCCGTTGTCTCCCGGCTTGGGTCAGTCGGTGTGGCTTGGAGGGGAAGGAAAGCTGTTGCATTTCATTGTCCTCAAAAGAGGGGAAAAAAATCCAACTCATGCTCCCAACCCAAACAAATTCACTGCCTTGCGCATTCTTGACAGCCAGCAAGGCTCCATTGAAAACTGTCTGTAGCCTGTAACTCCCTTCTAACAAGTTGGCCATTTCCATAGAGAAGATTTTTTCTCCACTGATTTATGAGCTTTAATTTATATGCAAGCCTGGAATACTTGCTTTGGGAAGAGTTCTACCTCAAGCCAAACGAGCACTGAGGTGCACAGCACTTTGCATGGTATGTTCAGTATTTTCATGGCCCAGTCTGTAGCAGGCCAAAAAATCCCAGGTTAGGAGCAAGCCTGGTTATAGGTGGTGCTGAGCACTTGCCTCCCAGCCTGGCTGGGCCAAAAAGGTGTATTACTGAATTGGGTGGATTTAACAGGTTTGGAAAGCCTCTGCATAACCCAGGCAGTCATAGTCTGTAAGTGTGGCAGCACTGCTGCAGCCTGGGCTCCTTTGCAGCCCATACATGACCTGGGAAATTGTTTAATGGTGTCTCAATGGGTGGTAATGGGATTTTCCAATCTGGAGTTGACTTGCTGGAGCCTGGGTGTAGGTAGGATTGTGCCGACTCCGCTGCTTCCTTTGGAACTGATCAAGAGCATTTGGCACTTTTTTGCATCAGGTCAGGAACTCCTGACTTCTGGCTTCTTGGTTGAGATATGGCAACTGGTGATGTGCAGCCCAAGCTGCAGTAGTATCCCATTTTGTTTCACGTTTGTACCTGTTAGGAGGATCCAAATTGCTGCTGCTGCACCTCAGCTGAAGGTTGGTACCTTCCAGCTGAAAGGTGGTGAATTTTATATATGCTTTACTAACTTCATCACTTGCAATGTAGGAGCAACATGCTTTTCATCCATTGGTTTGTTATCACCGTTTGTTGCACTGTGTTATACATAAAAATGAAGAGATTGGCTTCTGTGTACTTAAAATCTGAGGAGCCATATTAAAATCACTGGTGTTTAGTGGAGCAAGGAGGCACACTCATTATAGTTAGCCCTTCCTGCCTCCTCAAATATATGTTGTAATGCCCAGGAAAAGTGGCCCGTGGGCAGCCTTGTTACTTCCACAACAGGAGAGGCATTTCATGCTGTGTCTGGAGGAGCAGGCTCAGCTTGGAGGCTGCTGGAGTGGCCAAGACCCCATTGGGCAGCACTTGTTGCATGGAAGGGACTAGCAGATTTCATTTTGCCAAGCAGAAACTGACAGGCAGTAAGGTCTTTTGGAAGTGCCTTCCTTCAGCCAGGTGAGCAGGGCAAGTGTGTTTGCAACCCCGTGATTGCTTAGCCGCGTACATGTGCCCTACAAGCACATGTAACTGTCCCCCAGATGAGTCATGCCGACCCACAGATGCACCGCAGGGAGCTCCTGGTTTGCCTTGCAATGGCCAGGAGTTTGCACCCAGGTGGCGAGTACACAAGCACCCCTTGGAGCAGAGACTTATGCAGTTACTATGGTTTGACAGGTTATGACAGGTCAGCTCAGGCCTCCGGGAAGGTCATTAGACCTGATGAGTTTGGGTTTGCCCTTGAGAGCACACACGGGCGGTTTCTGTTGCTTGGTGAACTTGTTAGCTATGGTAACAGGAACATGGCTGAGCCCTCAAGGGTTTGGTCCAACAGCATGGCCAGAAGCCATGCAGAAAAGCACTTAACTGCCTGGCTAAGTCCCTGTATGCAGCAAAACATTTACCAACATGCTGACAGTGAAGCACATGTTTAAATGTTTCTCTAAACACTGTGGCCTTAGGACAGGATACTCAAGGTTATTTAGCTCCCTGATGCCCATTGATTGTGTTAACACCTTCAAAGACTTGAAACTTGATTGTAGTGGAAGGAGGCGTGTTGGCTTTGGAGGATGGTAATGAAGCCCCATAAACTGGATTCACTGATTTAGCACTGGATGGTGATGCTTAGACATCCTGGAACTGGTGAGACCTGTTGGCTGGGTGGGTCACCTACGCAGAACTGTGAGCTAGCAGCAGCAGTGTTTACACAGTTGTGGTTGTCTAATCTTGACTTATCATTCATTTACATCAACTCTTTCACAAGCCTCAAAATGCTTATCTAGCACATTGAGACTGGGGTCTTGCTACTAACTGTTACACACCTCCATCTTTGTACAGGAATAAACAGTGCTCTGCCCCATGCTCTGCTTTAAGTAAAACCAAGAAGGGTCTAGGTGGATGGGGAGAGCTGTTGTCTTCACAGGTGAAATGGTGAGGAGTTCACGCAAGAGTGTTTGGTTCCTTGCAGCAGGTTTGTTCTGTTCAATGCCGAACAAACTGGTCAATGGCCAGATCACCCCTGCCCCTTGGTGATTGATAGAATTAATAATTTATCACTAACTGAATCTGAAGTCTGGAAGGATCTTGCTACACTTGAGAACCTCCTTTCATCTGATAGATGGCTTCTCTGACCATGTAGCTCACGGGACCCCACTGGGTTACCACTGACTGTAGGAGTACTCACTAAAGTACACCTAGACAGTCTCCCATGGAAAGTGGTGTGGGGTTTATGGAAGAGCCCATGGTGGGGGTATGTTCAAGTCCTGAGGATTCAGGTAGCTCTGAATGGGATAGCATGATGGACATCCCAGAAGGCTGGGAATATGTATCTGGATCCAGGCACGAAGGCTTACTCACATCCTTATGATAAGGAGGCTTGGGGGAAAGGCATAGGGTTATTTATCTATTTGTTTGGCTGCAGAAAAGGCAATAAAAGGTGATCTTCTAGAAAGCTCAGAATAAGGAAACCTGAGCCAGAGACAGCCTCAGCCTCCTTCACTGTTATCTGTTTGCACTAAACATAATAATTCATCGCTTTCTCTGGCTTATATAAAATTGCACTCTTGGATATGACCTCCCTCCTGGGACCCACTCCACCCACCAGTACCTCCCTGACCTCATCTCCCCTCTCCCTTCTCCACCCGGCACTTGCTCCTGCAGTGCTGGCCTCCTCACCCCGTCCCCCGCTGGCAGCTCCTCACAGCTGGGGTCTGGGGGCTTGCTGGAGGCTAAGCTCTCTCTTGCAAAGTTTGGCTCTTGTGTGGTTTTTCATCTCCACCTGGGAGTCCCCTCCCCTAGCAGGCTCTCACCTTATGCCTACCTTCCAGCTTTCCCTCTCCACCGCTTCCTGATCCTCTCTATAAAAATAGGCTCTGTGGTTTTGGGAGTTTCCAAACAAACAAACAAGCAAAACCCCAGTGGAATGCTGTGGTTTCCGCTTCTTTTCTTTCACTTACCTAGAGTAAGAAACCACCTTTCACACAAAGACATTGCCGTGCATTGCACAGAACTAAGCCAATGAAGGACACAGCAGGCATGGTACTTTGGCACAGCCATGGGTGAGTGCCATCTGAGATGGTCCTAGCAGAAGAGGGAGCACAGTCCTTCTAATGCCTCTCCCATCCCCGCCCTTTTGAGCTACAGCAATACATGAGTTCTGTGTTACTGGTAAAGACAAACAAAACTTGGGGGTGGTTATTAAAGTAGCTTGTTCATCACATGAGGAACATTGTTCTCCAGCAAGTTCAGCAACGTGGGATGAATTGAGCACTCTGAGTTTCATTTGCTGTTGGGAAGCAAACAAAATGTTCATTGAAATGGCCAGGAATTAAAATTGTCTTTAGGTGTGACACCTCCACTGTTTGATCAACAGCTGGGTAACTGGGGAAAAGGTCTCAGAAGCAACAACAACAAAAGAATCTAAACATATTAGTATGTATATAAATATATACATATTATATCTCAGGGAAATAACCTTTCTGATATAAAAATCCATATTCTGGATCCTCACAGGGTCTCTCCCAGCAGCTTTCTGGCTCTCTGTTTCCAGAGCTGGGCCAACGTGGGAGTCTCAGGGACTCTACTGTCATGACAAGGTGCCACCATGACTACACTGCGTGTCTGGAGGCTTTGACAGAAGAGGCAAGCAGTGATGGCCTCACTGAACAGACCAAATCCAGCTCACTTTATTCGCATCAGCCCTGAGTGAAGAAAAATTTGGTCAAATAGATTGAAATTACCGTCCGATCATGATTCACTGCCTGGCTGCCCCCGTTATTAGGTTGCTTCTGCCATCTCTTGCTTTTCTTTACAAGTTCCACAGCAATTTAATTTCGTCCTTCCTTTAGCCTTTTGCTATAGGTCAGTGTCTGGCAGGGATGGATGCAGCTACCTAATAGCTGTGCTGGTGCTCCCTTGATCCGGTCATCAAACCCTTACAGGCATTGCTGCCTGAAGTGGGGAGCCATTCAATGCTCCGCTCAGATGCTTTCCTCTAGGAATTTACAGCCCAGAGTGTGATGGAAAATTTGATTGGTATGAACAGGGTTGTCCTAAGTGTGTTTGTGTACAGAAATAATTACACTGGTGCAATGCTCAGTGCTTGCACAGACTGGTGCTCTTGTGCCTTTTCCAAGGCTGATTGATCCCTTGCCCAAAATGCATGCCTCTTTGTATCAATAAACACAAATACCAACCCAGAATTGTTCATGATAAGAGTTTTCCACATGGATTACAAAGATTTCAAACACAAACCAGACTGCAGATCCTTAAAGAGAGCACGTGCTTTGGGCTTCTCCCCTTGCAGGTTATCCTCTGCTCTTCCTGTTGATGCTCACTTACAGGAAAAAGCATTTGAACTGGAAGGACCTGTTTGCTTTTTATGTAAGGGTAAACGGTAAGAAAACTCCCTGTCCTAAAGCATTAGCAGTTGTGTTCCCACCACAAGGGGCTGGGGGAATAACGCCCCAAACTTTTCAGACAGAAGTACTGTTTTACGTATCTGTCCTGTAGGCCTTAAAGCTTGGCAGGTTGTTTTCACCTACATCAGTTTGTATGATAAAATATAATACGTCTATCCCTGCAAAAATTCCTTTCCAGAAAGGTACACTGCATGATTTCTGTAATTCCTATGGATTATGAGATCAGTGGTGCAAGCCCTGACCTTTGATGTGTGGGAAACTAGCAAGGTATTGTAACAACCTTTGGTATGTTCCTGGAGTTCCAGGGATGAACGCTACTATATAACCTATACATCTTCCTCCTTCTATGTATTCCTTCTTTGCAACTCCTGAAGTCACAGAGCTGGTTGTCTTGGATTTCTTTGCATTTTTCAATGTGAAGAAAAAACCTCAAAGCTTCCATTCAAGAATCTTGCATCAGTCCCTTCCTTCACCATTGTGTCAGAGGTCTGTTTTCACGTGCTTCCACGGGAGCTGAGTTGTATCAGCAACTGAAGCAGCTCCGTGCACTGATAGTTAATGATGAGTATTTATGTTGCACTTCAAAGCGGAATGCCAAAATAAAGGAATTAGAGAAAGACAGAGGAATGTTGATGAGCCAGGTCAGGATTCTTTGTTCCTCATACTTAGCACAAGCCTGTAGTGAGCTAGAATTTTACTTTTCTTAAAGAATCACTTTCACTGAGATATGGGGAAAATACAAGCCAGGCTGGCCCCTGGGTTAAATTTTGCCCATTGGAGCTTAAGTAACAGGAATAATCTCAGATGAGTTTGCCAGCATTCAAAACCTTATTGAGCTCTGAACTATACTGGCTTTACATCCTACCTGTGGAGATTAAATATATTGAGCTAGAAATCAGTTAATTTTCCACCAAACAGAAACATACCTGAGCATCCACGCCATGATGATAGCCATGTTGTACTCAAATATCCTGAATGTTTTGTGGCTTTGAGGAACTAATTTGCATACATGGTTAAAGAAATTTGTTTTATTTTCTGCAATACATTATTACTGTGTTTTTAGCCATTGGATATGATGCTCTGTTTCACAGCAGGCAGCAGTGATAGTTGTACTGCTATAACTGTATAAGTAAAGTACATGGGAAACATAAAATGAAACTTTTCATATTTTGGAGAGTTGAAACATAAAATGGAAATGGGAGGTGAACCAGGAAAAAAAAGGGTTAACCATTTAAAGGATTGAGTTAAACAAAATATATCCGTGCAAGAGTCTCCCCAAGGAAATGGCTGAGACCACATTGCTTGGATCATTTAAAATTGGACTGTTCAAAGCAATAGAGAAAATTCTGCAGGGAACAATCCTTCACTGGCAGGTGAGATGGACTCAATGACCTAATAAGTCTTTTCCATCTCTAAGTCTACGAGATGAGTCTATAACTAGTGCTGTATGGTTTTGCCCAGAGTTCCCATGTGTTGGTTATGAACAGCGCCAAGCTGCACCAAACTGTGTCTTGTTTCATTTAACTATTTCTGTGGTTCTTTTGCCCCATGCTGGTTCCTTTTTTAGCAGACTCCCTCCCCAAACAGATGATTCCTTTATACTCACTTCATTTTTGGTATGTAAAGCATGTTAAATCACATACTGTGTCATATATTTTCCTTAAAATAGAACAAGAGGGCAGAAAAAAGCCCCTTTCTCTTCCATTTCTGCAAGTGACCTCTGAGTCTCACATTGGGAAGGATTTGGACCACCCAGATCCTTGACCCAGTTGTCCATCAGGCAGTTCCCAGCATTTCATCAACCACATGGCAGAGAAATGCCCCTTTTTCTATATGTGCGATGTGGCCCCAGCCGGAGCCCTGTGTGTCCCGTCCAGTGTGGCACATGGTCACGCTGCCTGGGTAGTGACACTTTGGGCTTTTGCTCTCAAGTGACTGAGTCTAGCTGGATGAACTCGAAGTCTGTGTTGTCTATTCTCTGCACCCCAAACCCTCAGATTAATGAAGGGAAAGGCACAGGGGATGTGCAAATGGCAAATTTTGAGCTTGCTAACATATTTGCAGGCAGGGCATTCAGCCCTTCCTGGAGTCCAGGGGAGCTTTAGGGGCTCTTTGCCTCTCCAAGATCTTCTGAAGAAGCCTATGGCCCTGGCCAGCCCTGCCTGGCAGAGGGCCTGCTCCTAATCCCACAGGAAAGCAAGTGCTCCAAACATTGTATTTGGCTCCAGGCTTTTTTTCCCCCTCCACCTCAGAAGCATATTGGCAGAAGGCAGGCAATGAGTTTGGATAGGCTGCTAGATGATGGGACTGACAGGCGTGATCAAAGGCTTGCTGCTGCAGAACCTGGGGCTGTGTTCAGCTTTCTGCTGCTCTGCCTGCTGGCTCCAGCTGGGGGAGGTTTGGGCAGAGGTTGCCAAGCTTGGGACTCTCATGTCCTTCCCTGGCATAGAGGTGTTCTAGAAAAGGCACCAGGAAACGGGCGTTAAGCAGAGAAATCATGTTAAGCCACGATAGAATTGGGTGGCTTCCCAGGTGCTCACTGGAAGGGGAGGTAGGCATGGAGCTTGCCAAACTGCAGTCACCCCTTTCTCCTAGGGATCTCAGTTGCTTGAAGCCTCATCCCATCCCAAGAAGGTAAAGAAAACTTCTCCTGCTGAGCTAGGTGGCAGTCCTTTGGGAAAAGGGAAGAAGCTGTGACCTTCTTCTGAAGGTCTGACATGTCTGTAATACCTGAATGCCTCGCAGTGTGTAATGCCACGTGTCTGCTGTTCCTGTCATAGCAAAGGTTTGTATATTCACCTCACAAACCCGAGATCTGAAGAAGCTAAGGGTTAGTTTGCTGTTTTTTAAAAGTAACCAGGAACCGAAGTCCTTTTAATTTCAGTGAGTAAGAGCCCCAGAGCTGCATGGCAAAGGTCCACCTAAGCTTCTGTGCATACCGTTGGTTAAGGTTTCTCTGAAACTTTAGAGCCAGCCAAAAGGAAATACTTAAGTGAAAAGTAAGCCATAGCATAGGAGCCTAAACACATTTAAAAAGTTAGGTCTAACTACCAGGTGAGAAGATACTCGTGGACCCTTTAGTTGAGCATAGAATGGATATCCATTTTTCCCTGGCCGAGGTTAGGACCAACCAAGCCGCCTGGACAGCCTGTGGCACAGCACCCCGAAGAAGGAGGACTGAAATGCAGAGCCCCAGGAGGCCTTCTGGAGATGCTGCTCCAGTGTGAGCCTCGAGTACTTCTCCTTCCTCCTTGCCCTGAGGTGAGAGTAGCTAGGTTAGACCAACAGCAAAGCATGATGTGCTTAGATGCAGCAGGAATTGGGAGCAGGAGCTAAACCAAAACCTCCTCAAATTCCCCACTCCTACTCACCCACCTGACGTAAGAAGTAAATCAGGACGTAACATGCAGTTGCTTCTTGTCTAGACCTAAGGTCCGGATAGCTTGCATGGGGTGGAGAGCCTGTGTGTGTGGCAATACAGTGTGCTTGCACAGGCATGAAATCCACATTCCCTTCTCACCTGCTGAGTTCAGCAAGCTCATGGGAGAGCAATCATGGAGAGGATTTCACCCCAGCAGGCTATGCAATGCAGCAACCCACTCACTCCTTCCCAGAGACCTGGGTTTCCTTTGGTCCTGCACAGGGCCTTGGCAGAGCTTGCAGCCACGGAGGAGATGCTTTCCACAGATGTGGTGGTCACTGGAAGAGGCCGCAACAAGCAACACCAGATAGTCCCAGGCCGCCTACACTGCCTTCATCACTTGCACTATTTATTTCTCCTGTTTGCTCAGACATGGAGCTATTTTCATTTTTATCACCCCAGGCTACTGAATATCCCTGCTCCTTGCCAGGGCAGCCAGCCTTTCTGCTTGGCCTTTTTGCTCGTTTGCTGTGTGTTTCCATGTCTGCTCTGGTAGGGTATCGAGAGCTTATCTTTCACTGCTGAGAGACACAGCCCAGCAAGCAGCTGTTGCTAGAACTGCATCCTTGCCACCTGCACCAACATCTTATCCTATGGTAGCCTCTCTGCTACGATGGATGCTCCTAGTGGGGTTTCCACAGAGGTGTGGTGGGTGGGAGGATGCAAGAAGTGAGTGATGAATCAGGCTTATTGTCTGATGCTCCCCACACAGGAACACGTCTCCCTAGCCCCCTGTAATTTGCGATCCTGGGTATGATTTAGCAGAAGGTGCCCTGTGGCTCTTCAGAGAAGGAGAAAGTACCCCTGGACACAGTAACCATGCTGGGACTGGGCTTGGCACCCAGCACAGTACAGTAACGAAGTCGATCGTTGGCCCTTTGCAATGGCCATGAATATTGGAGTCTGAGCTCACACAAGGAGGTGTAGCCCAGTGGGACTGGTGACAAAGAAGGGTTTGGGCTGTTTGGAGTCAGGGCTACAAAACTGCTCTGGCCTCACTAATGTAACTCTTTGGATGGTCCAATTTCATGTTCTGGGACAGTGCCACAACCCACATCACCTAAGTCCTCAAAGCAGTGATGAGACCCCTTCCCCACCAGGGATACTTTCCTATCATGAGTTTTTTAGGGGATGCTGAGGCTGTTGTCTGCTGTGCCCATTTCTAGGAGAAATCCATTATTCTTGCTCTTTTAGGGTCTAGTGAATACACATAGGCACACACACAATTGAAACCTGGTAACAATAAAGGTGTTGGTGTTACCCAACTGGCCAAACATCTTTGGTTTCTACCTGATCCAATGTGGATGTTGGGGAGCCGGCTGCAGAGGGTCTCCATCCCTCCTCATCTAAAGCCCAGCACTGGAACTGACATGTCTCAACTGTCCAGGTATTCGTTGGTGTCTCCTGCAGGGCTGCTGCACTGCTCTTGGGTCTTGAGCAGGAAAACTTCTACTTTCTGCTTGTTATTTCTGTTTTTCAGGTTTTATCTTATTGGAGAAAAAACTTTCCTCCCATCTGGAGGCAGAGCTAAGGGAGTGTATTGGGTTTCTGTGGCAAGGTTTTGGTAGTGGGGGGGGGGTTACAGGGGTGGCTTCTGTGAGAAGCTGCTG
>JANZLQ010000044.1:2853118-2911605 GCA_026212715.1 Elanus axillaris | reverse complement strand
CCCGCAATTTGTACTGCCACTGATGGCACCAGCAGTCCATGTTTTTCAATGTATATGAGATGTACATTAAAGACTTGGTATTGTTAAATTATTCATATTATTAGATGAAATTTGAGTGTTTAATCTGAGGGTTTGGTGATCTCAAAGGATTTCTGATTACACAAAATTTTGTTTTAAGAAAAAAATTGATAGTGAGGTCCTATGAGATCCTATTTATGTAGAATCCCACCCTTCACCTCTCCTTCCTGCCCCCAGTTGTAATACGTCGTGCTTTTTAAACATAATTTTATCCCAAAGAGAGGAAAAAATAATTACTCTTAACAGTGAGCCAGAGCCCATTCCCAGCAGAAAAGCCTACATAGTACATAGGACATGAGGCAAAGAAATTCTGCAAACCTGCAGTTTTTTAAACCAGTGGCTTCAATGAAAGCCATAAGAACATTTATGGAAGGCGCCAACCGCACCGAAAGACTTCAAGCAATGATGTGAGTGCACTGCCTCTATTAGGAGTTGTGAATAAGATGGAATATATTTTGTGTGTGATTTCAATACATAACTGTAAAATTTATGGATGGAGACAATTAGCTTTGTTTTGATTACAGCTGTCTAACTGGGAAGTCTGGGTTAATTTTCAGTCTCTACAGTTGCCCAACTATTTAATGGCAACAGTTTTGGAAAAGGAATTAAAGGTTTCCCATTAAAATGTTCTTCGTAGCTGTTGACTGTAGTAAAAAGGTTAAAAAAAAAATCAGATAAGATGTGTCAATACTACGTCTGACTACAGCAGTGCAAGGTCCCTTCTGTGTCACGTCTCTTGTGGCTTCATTTCTCTGGCAGTAGGTACTTCTCTCATGGATGCTGTCCTTCAGGCTTAGGAAAGGGAACAAACAGAATTACACATAAAATTGCAGCTTGTACTGGAATTTAGCTTGATGAAGACCTCAGACTGAACTGGCAAGTAGGTTTTGTTTGAACTTTGCAGCCCCTATGCTCAATTCCTTATTAACTTTTTCAATATGTTCTATTATAGTCAGGCAACAATATGGGAGCTATCTTGCAGCTAATTTAACACCTGTAAATTCCCAGGGCTGGTAATGAAACATTGTATAGGCTAGTGGATGAAGCATTTGCTTCATATATCAAAGGTCATTAGTTCAGTATTTGTTAATGCTGTAGCTTTTATTAAATTTTTTTCAGCTTTTTTTGCATCAGTGTACTTATAGCCTGATTAATTCTTCTGCTTCCCAAAGCTAAACACAAAAAATGAGCATCATCTGACCCAGAACACTGGGGCTAAATTGTTTGTTGAAATCATGAATTAACCTGCTTGAAATTATACTTCCAAAGCTCCTTTCCCATTTAGTCACTTGCAGACTGGGAGGCAGTGTGAGAACAGAGGAAACAGGGAGGTGAGCATCACCCTCGCTAGCCTGGCTCCCACGGGAGAAGATTGAGTAACAGTTGTGCCCAGCTTAGCATTTATATCAACTCCAGACCAGACAATCTTGTGGTTTTCTGTGTCTGAATTAGTTGTCTCCACTTAGTTGGCACAATTCTTTATGTGCTCAAAGCTAAGTGCATACTTCGTTGCTCTGCTGGCATGTTCAACAACTAGACACCTCTCTAGTACCACGTATATGTATTTTATTTCCCGGATTTCCCATTTTTGCTTGGTTTTTGTTACAGTAGTTTACAATTTTTGACTATTTGGAGGCAACCATTGGAAGACAGACGATGGTGAAGAGGAGACACAACCCACCACAAGCAAACCAAATCATCTGCCAGTAGGCGATGTCCTCCCCCAATGTCCTTCACCACAGTGCCTGGCTACCACTTGGTGGTGCTGGATGGAGGCCTGAATGTCCCTGATTTAGGGATGGTCTCCACCAGTCACTTCCTTTGGTCAAGTTGGTTGGTCATGGTTACACAAGTAACACCACTGACTTACTCTGTATTGCTGGTGAAGGTGCTATTTCCCTCTGCTAAGAGTGTGCTGTGTCATTACCGCTGCACTGCCTGTGCTAAAAAGAGCTGACACAGTGAGCTCTGAGCCCTGCAGCTGGTTTTTCTGGATGTTTTATATCTAAACTGACCCTTTCTCAACCTTGTCATGGGTTGGGTCCACCGCAGTAGCCAACTTTTCAAAACACAACCAGCACAAAGCAACATTATAATGAAACCAAGCAGCTTCTGAAGATGAAATCACATGAACTCTGCATCCAAATGTGATGCTGCAGCTTCTGGGAAATGCTGAACATGCGCTTCTTCACCTTGAAAGGTCTTGGCATGTATGCTGTTTATCATAATAACAAGTCATTGAAACACAGCTGAAAGTATTGCCAGAAATGTTGAATGAACCACTGTTGTTTCCAGTCTACCATGGTCTATACTGGCTTTTCCAGAGAAGGGAACTCAGTGGGCTCAAAAAATGAGCCCTGTATACCGCTCTCACCCAATTGTAGCTGTGTCTCTCATTAACCTGCAGGCCATGCTGCCCCACCATCAGCAGACCTTTAGCAGAGCTCAGATGTGTGCAGCTCACTGCAAGAGTGGGAACTTGTCCTTCATTTATCTTGACAGTGATTCTGGACGTTATTTTCAGCAGTAGGTGCCACTCGTCAAGGCTTTCCTCCCAGAACACGCCATTTAAGGATTCTGGTTATCAACAGAGAGAAGAAATTCTGGATGTATTCCTGAGACTCACTATTACTTTAATCTGAAATAAGCTGTGCTTTTTATTAACATCTTTTTGCTGTAGCATTTTATAGGCTATTGGGTTCTTTGTAAGACACACATGCTGTTTTATATTCATATCTGTGCCTGCCTCAGAGCTGGCTTTGTGATGCAACTTATTAATTCAAGACTGAAATGTCTTTCTCATTCTATGACATTTACATGCCAGATATTTTCTACAAGTCTTATTAAAACAGTTTTGTACTTCATCATTCACTGTACTACCAAACAGTCACATCAATGCATTCCTGTTGCTTGTATATTCCATGGGAGAAGGTCTTAACTCAGCTTGTAGAGCAAAAAAAAACCACACCCTGAGGCACACATCTTATTTAGACAAAGGAAAAAATAATTGTTAGCAGGTCAGAGGTGCTCCAAACTTAACAGTAGCTTCTGTCTATATTCTGTATAATATAATATGATTTGCAATAGCATATATGCACAGATAATGTCTAACAGTTAATCTATTCTCAAATAATAAGCTTTATTCTAGAAACACGACTGCTAAACCGACTTTCATGCTAAATAGCAATAAATCCTGTTTGCGCGATGGGCTCAGCTTTTCAGTGATGTGGGCTATTGCACCCATTGTCTTTGGAAGAACTGTCCTGGGATCCGCTGTGCTAATGACACCTCTCACTGGGGTCAGATGCATTAGTGGTTGCACTGAAGCCTCTAGCAAACTCGGTCGCTGAGCAGCAACAGCCTTGCAGGGACTTAGCTACCAAGCACACCCTTGGTGCGTGCTTGCTTCAGAAACACTGCTGTTACCTCCTCCTCCCCCCTTCCTCTGCTGGGAGTCACATTCAGAAGTCTGACGCCGTCATCCAAACTCCCTGCAGTTGCAAAAGAGAAGTTTGAGTGCCCAGGCACCTCCTGCCCCACCAGACGGGCTCAGTGTGGCACAACACAGGGGGGTGAGAAAGAGATGTGTGTGCATGTATACGTGTGTGTGTATAAATATGCATGTGTATATGTCTGTATGCATGCGTGTGTGCACATGCCTGGCCCAGGGGGACCAGGAACCCCTCTGCACCAGCAAACACTGGCAGAGAGCAGGTAGCTGGAGCACAACCAGACATTCTTGTTCCTAGTTGTGCATGGAGCAGTCCCAAGGACCCAGAACTCCCCCTGTGCTGGCAGGCCCCCCAGGCCTGGGTACCAGGCAAGGCACATTACCACATGCCTGGGAAGAAAAGAATGAACTCAAATACTGACCAGCTGGGAACGTGTTTCACTTTATTGGGGTACCATCTCCATTCTCCCAGCCCTTCCTACTGCTGCTATATGAAGAAATGATGCTGCAGCCAGCGCTGGTTAGCACAAAGTTGTTAGCTAGTGGATACTAATTACCTTTATAATAGGAAAAGATTAGTTGAAATAATGAGTCTTCAGAGCGGGGAGGCCGTCCAGCTTCCAAGCATGGTTCCCATGGATCTGCAGCAGTGCCATGCCAGGCTTGACCCAGCACAGCAGCTTCCCCGCTCGCCCCAGCACCCAGCAATTCAGCCCCAGGGCCGCAGGACCAGGCTCTTGCAACCACAGCTACACTGAATGGTGGTTTGAGGTTCTCTTTTACTGAGTTAATCTCAGTTTTGTTGCAATTTCCCCGTATATATTATAAAAAGGCCTGAAACAATACAGGTCAGCCCTGCTACCTCTCCATCGGCAGAGCTAGTGCTGTGCCAGGGCTGGCCTGAGCATCCTGCCTGAATTCAGACTATGCCTCCCCCTGCGAAGCTTTGATGTGCTGTTTTCAAAGCATTTAAAATGAGATAGAAAACTTCTATTTGACAATGTTTCGGCATGTTTGATTGAACTTCTCAAACCTCTCCATTTCTCTTCAGACGTACAGAGCCTGTGAGCTAAAAGCCAAGCTTTTTCCACAGCTTATGTTCTTGTAAAAACAGCTCCAAGTACACACATTCTGCTCCTCGCTCCAGTCGGGGCTCCGCATGCCAAGTCAAGTATTTATTTTCATTACTTTTGAGACCACCAAAATTAATGTATCTTTCAGACAGGAAGAATTTTATTTATTATGGTGTATTTGAATCCAAGAGATGAGAGAAGAGCAGTGTGCATCTCAAAAGCAACCAAGGCTGGGAGCAGAAGGAGACAGCCCGACCTGAGATCCCCTCCCTCCCTGGCACCAGCCCCCACCTGCCCCGATGCACTTCCATACAGATGGACCACAGCACCATGAATCTCCTCCAAAACACCACTGTAAATTCTTCCACAGTTACAGTAGCAAGGGCAAGCTTCAACATTTTAATGCTTTCCCCACTGAAAGTTGCTGGTTGACAGTACTGCTGGGTGGGGTGGGAGGCTGCAGGGGGGAATCTGCTTATGCCCAGGGAGCAGCAGCACACAGAGGGAAAATGAATTATTTCCCCCCTTTTTCATGTGCTGATCCCTGAACTCTACACCATAAGCATTTCCCCTGAGGTGACAGGTGAAATGGCCAAGCCAAGCCATGCCTCTTTGGTACCGGCTACAGCCCCACCAGCTGTTTCCTTTGATAAATGTCACTCAGACTGCTTAAACTGGGATTTCATCACCGGTCTGTGATGCTGAAGGAGGATGCTGAAGCATGATGGCTCAGCTATCGGCATGAATTCAGAGCCTGTTAACGTGATGGACCCTAGGAGGTGTTTCAAGTTGTTTCCAACCCAACCTGGTCCACCTGCCCCACACTGTCCTGGAGCATGCATGTCCTCCCAGGCTGGCTGCAGCTGGGAGGACACGGACCCTGGGTGTTTCGTTTGTGTTATGCTTTGCTTACAGGAGGAATATATCACTGTTTACTCATGTTGGATTGCCATGTTTTAGAAAGATTCAAATAAATTATAAAAAACACAGACAAAATTTGGGCTTGCTCAAGCATTTCGGACAAGGGCTTAGAGTCAAATTGGGCCTTAGTTATTCTGAGAGAACTCCCCACTGAAATCCTGGTTCCCAGCTTACGTGAACAAGCCAGGTACATCGAGGATCTTGGTCCCAGCAGGTGGCTTTTCATTTGCATCATCCCTTTATTTCAGCAGTTCAGTGTGCTCTGACAACTGGATTGCAGACCCAGCAAGGTTTTGCCTGTATTACTTAATTGTTTTGCTACGGATCCCATCATGACCTTCTTTGAAAGTGTAGAAATGAAATTCTAGTTTGTTAAAGGAAAAAAATGGTGCTGCTGTTGCTTTCCAATGTGTCTGGAGTTCCAAAAAAATGTTGCCAAAGTCATCCTGCCCATTAGGAACAAAATGGATTACATCTCTATAATAACTTTTTAGAAAACATAATTTCACTTCTAGACCAGAGCCAGTCCAAAGATGGATTGGGTTGGTCACTGGGATTGGTTATTTTTTGGTAAAAATATCGTACTGAGAAACCCCATTGATGCAACTACACTTGAGTCTCTCCTACAGAGGGAGGCAGCCGGGTTATGTCATGGTCACGAGGGAAGTGTGGTGAAACCAAAAGGAAGACAAAACTCAGGAGTAACTGGACTTGGAAGTTCAACACCTCATACAACAACTTGTTTCTTCTTCCATGAAGCTCATTGAAGCTTTGGACAAGTCCTAAATGCATTAACAAGGCACCTGATCCCCAATTACTTGCCTGAAATAATGCCAGTTTGGAAGTCCTTGAAATAACTGGATTGTTAGAGAGCATCAGATCCTTTCCAGGCTGTATTTGATATCATTTCTCATTGCAAAACCTTAAGTGGAACTGTAATTTCCAGTTCTTTCATCATCTCTGATAACACCTCAAGCCTGAGTCCCAGTTCTGTAAAGGTGCAAAGAAAAAAGTGATGTATTGGACACCCAATAAAAGAGAATTTGTGCTACCCACAGTTAGTTTGAATTCAACTTAATTGTTTATTACTCTGAGGTCTCCAAAGGATAAGGAATATGGAATAAAATATTTCTACCACCTCAGCCTTTGTGAAAACATTCACAACCTGTTAAACACTGGGGTCAGTAACTTCGAAATGATCTCACAATTTGATTTCATTATATTTTAATTGTAAATGATATATTCCAGGGCTCATGGAGGGTGAGAAGCTGGGGCTAAGGGAACATTAAACCCCTGCTTTTTTTTAATTCTCCAGCCAGATGTACTGCAGGCAGGTGCAACAGAAACTCCCAAATACCCTGCTAATGTAACGAAAGCCTGACCTAGAGGGACCAATCTGAACGGGCTTTTCAGCCTGCACGCTTATTCAATTCGGTCTGTGGAAGGGCTGCCAACGGGGGGACACGGTGCCAGAAGCGTGGTGGTTTTTTTAATGCAAAGTTGCAAAACCACAAAACTCATTTTTACTAGTGACCTTTTTACCACTAATTGTCAGGGTATTTAAAAAAAAAAAAAAAAAAAAGAAGTCAGGGCTTTGGTCAGGGGTGAAATGACATCCCAGAAATGCTCCCCCAGCAGCTGCTCCCTAACTCCATGCTGTTTTCCCAGTGTTTGCATCCAAACTAGACTGGGTCCTGCTTGGATGAGTCAGCGAGCTTTTTGGGTTGTTGTTTTATTTTTTCTTGCAAAGCAGCTTTTGATTGTGAAATAAATCACCAAAAAATAGCTGGAGTGTTGGAAAGAGGGAGTAGGAGGTGGAAGTACAGACAAGGAGAAGCTCCAGGGCTGTGTCTGCACCAAATGCTGCATGAAGGTGGCTGTTTTTTTCCCTGGCTTTTGCTGTTTTTTTCCCTCTAAGAACACACAGGTCTATTTTACTTTATTTCTACAGCTTTTTTAGACATGGACTAGTCAGTAGTTACAGCTGGACTCACTCTCCCTATGAGAGTCTGATCAAGTTTTGATCACCTTTGCCCAGGTTTTAATACTAATTCATTCCCTAATTTCATTAGAATTGGCGACATGTAAGAGGTGTATTTGTGCTTGACCTACTTTTTCCACCTCCTCTGCTGAGTGTTTTATGAAGGGATTTAGCTGATGCTTGGCTGGGGGCAGTGGGACTCTGCTGGGCGACCTTTCAAGCTCATCCAGTTCTGTGCTCTCCATACACCTCCATGGAGAATCCCAATTTCAAGTGAAAAAAAGGAGACCAGTCTACTGTAACGAGTGCCTATAAATTAAAACAAGTCCATATTCTTGGGCTATTTTATATTTTTTGCCATGTTGCAGTTTCAGCTAAAATGGTGTAAAAACTGGTCTATTTAAATAATTTCTATGCACTGAAATACTTCTATATTCTGGAAATGCCTTAAAATGTAGGCAGTATTTACATAAAAATGCATAGCAGAAAGCTGAGTGGCAGTGTCTCATGCTAGCAGGTACCTCACAGGACGAGTGTGCTTCTTCTTCAGCAAAAAAAACCAAATTAAAGAACAAACCCCCACACTGGATCTGGCGTCCTGCCATGCTCAACAGTCCCAAGGTGCTGCTGAAATCAGTAAAGCTGCACTACGGACACAAGCTTGGGGCTGCTGAAATTTATGGCAAATCTCCCACCACTGTCAATGGGCCCAGTTTGTCACGATGGGTTTCTGTTGTTGCTTTTACAGATAGCAAATTGAGAAATTTCCAGCCTAAATGAGAAAGAACCACAATTTGTAATAAAGTGTCTGATGACTAGCAGCTTGGGGATTGCACTCAGTCACATCCATGTGAGTCCATCCCCCACAATGAAGGAAATATCTCTTCTACCGAGGGATTTTGTTATTGCTGGTTTTGTTCGTTGTTTTCAGCCTTTGTCTCCAAAAAATTTTCGGATGGTCCAAAGGTTCTAAGATGATTTCCTCTCCCACTCCAAAGCCATACCTTCACTAAGCTCAGCAACTGCTGTGGGATGGCTTATTTATAAACATGGGGTGAAAGCACTTTGCTCTGGTTTTTCTTTCTGTCAGCACATTCCAATTTTCTCTTTTTCTTTTTTTCCTTGCTTCCCAGTATTTATAACTACCTCCGGAAAACATTCTTGGCCTTTAACTTGCCCAGGCTGTTTTATAGCAGCTTTTTAACATTCAAAACCAGCCCTGCTGATTGGCTGGTGGCTGGGTCACGTGGCAGCTCCCCAATTGGCTGAGACCAACACATGAGGATGCGGTTTAGCAGAGCATGAACTACCCACTAAATTGTAACGGAAAGCAGCTGCCAACTTAGCGCTGGGCTGAATGGCAAGGTGCTGGAAGGGCAGGACCAGCCCTACATGCACATCCACATCTTGGCTGATTTCATCTCCATCCCCATCACATCGTGCTGTGTCTTCATACGCTTGCTTTTCAAAGCTCGGTGGTTTTGGAGACATGATTTTAGCAGTAAACAGTTTATGGAGTTATTTACAGCTCAATTTACTGAGCATCCTACTGGAACAATGAAGGAATGTTGCGGTGTGTATTGTCTGTCAAGTGCAGTCTGCAGGAGAGCAGTCTTCTTGGAGATTTTTAATGCATTTTGAACCCCTCTCCTTCCTCGACTCCACAACCATCTAACCAGTTACAATGCAAGGCTCACACAGAGGAAAAATGAATGTATAAAATGACAGGAGCCCAGAAATGCAATCAAAGAAAAGCCAAAACTGGGTAACCTATAATTTTCAGGTTTTTTTTTTTTCTTAGTTATCGCAAAGGATGTATACTTGAGCTCTGCCAGAAGCCTTGGGTAGATGGGCAATTTGTCAGGGGGGAAAAGCAGTGTGCCACCACTGCCATGTCCAGAGGGAGATGCTAACAGGGCAGACTCTTAATCCCACACCACTGTCTGGTTTTGCTTGGACTGGATTTTGAATTTTACTTTTACTACCTTTGAGCCTGAAGTATTTCAAGGAAGCCCTCCAAAATCTTTGAAATTTTACTCTCAATTTAAGAGAGTATGGAGACAAGACAGCTCAAGGCAGTTTGGAAACATGTAGCTGAGAAGGTCTCCTATGATCTTCATCACAGAATGGGACTGCTCAGCATTTCCCAGACAACTCTGTTAATTTGAGGCTTAATTCGTTAACTCGTTAAAACATTCAGTTTGGAGCTCCTGAACTGAAAGCGTCTAGAAAAGTACACACGGTCTCTGCCTTGACAAAGTAACAGTTACGTCACATGTAAAGAAAGGTGGAGATTGCTTTTCAAGGAACAGCTTTAAAAATGAGTTCTCCAAAGCTGCAGCAGTACCATGGTCTCACTTGTACTTTGGGGCTCCTCTAGGATCTGGTTCCTCCAAAGACATAACAGTGACCCTGTACCCCAGAAAAATGGACTATCACCCCCATCAAGACCTAAGACATAGCCACTGCCTCTCTAAATCATGACCAAGGTGTCTCAGACCTCAGACTTAGTGAAGAGACGTTCTCTAGATGGTGACGGGCACCCCAAATCCTGTGCCGGGGAGAGATGGCTGGGCTGGGTGGGTTTGCGAAGAAGGGTCCTCCAGGCAGGAGGAAAGCCCAGTGCTGGCTGCAGAGTGGTTAGGGCTCCATGCTCCACTCACCAGGCACAGCTCGAAGCTCAGCAACAGCAGGCGCTGGGCGCTGGCACAGCAGCTGAGGAGCAGCAATGGCAGCCAAATGTATGAGGTCTTTATGCACCCTGCAGCTGCAGCCGTCGGGGCTCTGCTGGCTGGCTTGCCCTGAGAGGGGACATGGTGGCATTCAGCTTCTGTGCTTGCTGCACATCGCTCAGATGAGCGCAGGTGACTCCAGTTCCCTCTAAACCCCATCTTGCTGCTCAATTCAGCAAGTGTATTGCTCTACCCAGCTCTGGGTTTCAGCACAACACACCAGTGACACCATGAGACTCTGGCACTCACTATGCATACGCAGCCTGTCACAGTCCGCCCAGCTACTCGCGTGCACCTGGCTCCTGCAATGCTCTTGGAGACAAGCGCTTGCTAGCACTCTCCTGGGTGAGCCAACTGGCATTAGAGAACCAGGCGGAAACACCAGCCAACCTCCTCACCTGGGCTAGGATCAGGCATCGCTGACATTAACAGGGTTGCATCAGATTTTGCCAGCTGCAGGTATTGCTCACATCTGTTGTATGTGACCTCTCCTCCCTTACACCACCTGAATTATCTGGGCTTTGAGAAAGCATGTACTCATATAAACAAAACCAGATACAGGAGGAGAGGAACCTGTTTAAGGTTTGAGATGACAATTCTGCCCTCAGTTACAATTTCTTGAACAAGAGCAGATTGGGTTAGTAACAAGATACAGACCTAATTCTGATTATTTTTACACTAGCAAAGCCAATGGCTCTGGGAGAATACGTGCTTTACACTGGCACTGGTGCAACACCAACCACCGTTGCTCTTTAGTGCCCTGGACATCTTCTCTGCAATATGGTTTCAAACGCTTGCAAGACCTTAAAAACAAAGAAATTAAATACCAGCCTTGTGCAGACTTTAGAAATGAAAAATAAAATGTCCAGGAAATCCCTGCAAGGTTTGGACTGAACAGGAAAATACATTACAGAACTTTTTCAACTTTTTTTTTTTTTCCAACTTCCAAGCAGCAGAATACCAAAATACTAACAGGCAGGGCAAATTGAGCAAAAATAAAATATTCTGTGGACTGGGTTAGAAATTAAGGCAGTGTTTATTTTTTTATGCTTTACACTTTGGCCAGCATTTATCCCGAATGAAGGCAGCAAATGTTATTAGATTTCATGGAATGTAAATAAACAGTTATTGGTAAATACATTTTGGTGGTCTGCTTGTTACACTGCATGTCAGGAAAACTATAGGGAACTGGCAGGAGTTCAGACGTCTTCAAGGAACACAGAAAACAGACATATTTTACTAATTATAGCTAACAAAAACACTCTGAGATTACAGTTAAATTACATTAAAACATAACTTGTTGGCAAAGGCTGTGAGCATAATGCTTTGCCTATATCTTTCTGTATAATGTTTCATCAGAACAGAGCAACATCGGGAAACCCTGGCACAGACCAAGCTGCTGTGGCCCATTGGGGCTGGTCTAGCTGGTCACTTTGTTTCCTGCAATAGTTTCTATAGATCCAGTGTAGTTTCTAAGAGTGTGAAGACCTGGGTTTGCCCGCAGCAGGTACTGCAGAGAGGTGACCTGACATCTTCATCTGAGCCTGCGCAGATGGGAAGGGAAGGAAAAAGGCACCTGCTAAATGCAAGGGGCTGTGTAGTCCCAGGGAGGGCTGGGAGGGCAGAAGCAGTGGTAGGTGGAGGGCTGCATGGCTGTGGCTCCCAACAGGAACTTTTGTATCCACAACAGCTTGCCTGGATGTACTGACCCACCTCCAGCTGAGTCCTGGCCAAGCTGCAAGCTGGGTGCCATGCCTGCACCATAGCAGTGCTCTGCTGCACCTTCTGCTTCTGTCTTCTGTGTCTTCTCTGCAACACATCTATGGGAGAAGGAGAGAAAGAAGTGATGGCTCTGCTCTGGACTCTTCTGTGGGGCACAAAGTCATGTTTCAGCTGTGTCAGCACCCAGGGACCTCCAGCAGTTGACTGTGTAGCTAAAATCAGAAATACACCTTGACCTAAACCAGGAATTCCCATATGCATTTCAACTAACCTATTCATTTCCTTACAGAAAAGGAATTGGGCAGACCATCCCCATGCGCGAGATGCCCAGGCAGTTTGTGGCACAGCTGCTAAGGTCTCTGGCAGCCTTGCTCACCCCCTGGGAGAGTCTCTGGCTGTGCATCCTCACTGCTCCCCAACTCCCCTCCTGCTACCAGATCTGGCCCACAGCACTACTGCCCCCACCTTCAATGCAAACCATTTCTGCAAGAGCAGACCCTTCTTAGCCACAGGAGAAAAACAAGGCCTTTCTGCAGAAATCGTTCTGATGATGTCCAGAGTTTTCACAACAAATGAGCTGTAGTGAACCCTGTCCCCCACTGTCGCCACCCCCCCGTCCCCTGCAGCAAATGACCCACTGCATGGGGCATGCACAAAAATCAACTGCAGAGATGCTTGCATTACATTGAATTAGATTATAAACTATTAACTTCATTTTTTTAAAGTAGAGTTTGCATGAAGTAACTCGATAAAGAAAGGCGCTCAGAAGCATTGCATGTGAGCAGCATTTGGATCACAGAAAAACCGGGTGCAATGTGTTATTTTGTTCTCCCATGGTTGTACATCAGGAGACGACAATATTGTTACTTTACAGAAAGTCTCTGAACTAGAACAATTTCCTTCCTTCTGCTGGTGGGAGATTAACACTAAGTTGTCCCTGGCAGGGAGAGGCAGTGGGGCTGGTAGCTCCTCTGGGCCATGATGATTATCCATTTTAAACCCAGGTAAATCAAGGTGCTCACTTGATCCGACCATTTAATCTGACCACAATTTAGACTGTGATAAAGATACGTATCATTTGTCTTCCACATAAATGAAAGGGGAATATACAGGCTTATGTCCCCAGAATATTAGTAACACTCCTGCCACTGTGCCCCACTTCAGAAATACACGGTTCCCGTGGCTCGGGTTATTCTTGCGTCCATGCCTGCATGTAAAGAAATCCTCTAATGAAATCATGCTTCACGATTACCCCATGGTAATCTCTTCACTTGGACTGTCTTTGTGTCACATTTATGGCCCATTCTTTGCTGGGAAGATTTTTACAGGGGATCTGAAGTTTAAAAGAAGACAGATGACAAGCTGTGATTGCAAGGAGGAGAGGCTCACCATATGGAAATAGAAAGCCCTGGCTCCCTCCTCTATTCCTCCTCCCGCCTCCCCTGCCGAGTTTCTCTGCTTCACATGATGCTATTGGGATTTGAAGATCAGAATACAAATTAAATTATTAAACAAGGAACAAAAAAAACCTTGGGCCTTTCCTCTCCATCCTCCCATGTGATCAGTAATTGTGAATCAAAGTGGGGAAAATAACCCCGCTGGAAGCTGGCATTTGGGATACAGCCCAGTTGCCTACAGAAGTATATAACGCTCAGGCGACACGTATGTGCCTTTGCATGCTATGGGGGGTTCACGCATGAATTGGTTCTATAGCTAAGAAATTATTTAATGGCAGAGACTTATTCACAGGGCATGTTTATTATATTCTTTATTATTTACTTACTAGAAAAAGCAGAAGCACCACTCCTCAATCCAGTGCATTTCTCTGACATCAGACTCCCAGTCACCAAAAACCATGCAGTGTCCCCCCAAACTAGGATATCTGAACCCCCATCTGATGCTTTTTTAGCCATTATTGACTACAACCTTAATGCATGGTAGCAATCACTTAAAGCCTAGGCAGTCAAAGAGAAATAAATTAATCCATTTCAGCTGGACAAAACTTGAGATGTGGTAGTTTTTTAGTTTATTTTGGTGTGGCAAATTTTAAATGAGTCAGTCATCTGGCCAGTCTCTAGTCTTTGCATTGAGGGTGACCACATCAGATAAGAGCAGCCAGAGCAGGCAGGACCACTTGCAGGGGCAGCTGCTGAGGGCTGAGCCCGTCCCAGGGCAGGAAACGTGCTGTGAGCCCAGATGGGACTCACTGCTCATGGTTCGGCTGTCAGCCCTCACACCTGCACCCTGTGGGAGCTGCAGGGGATTTTTGCATTTTTTAAAAAACCCATGCATACGCTGCAGGCCCTGAGTTTTGAAAAATTTGGCCCCATTTTCAACATTGGCTTTGCAAGGCTTGGGCTCAGCTGCTGGCCTTAGTAGCCAGACTTACAAAATAAGCACTTAGTCCTCTTAGTGCATATTGGGCTATGGACATCCCATTTAGGCACCCATGTTTGAACACCGGCTCCTTGTAGCCAAAATAAATAGCTGAATCAATGCTACACAGAGTTTAATCTAAACACGTAATGGAGCCTAACTCAGATATACACTGTATTCCATCGACAGGTCCCAGAGATGGCAAACTGAAGACTGCTTTTATAGTGTGCCAGCTCGGGGACCTGTTCCCAATTTGTAGATTTGGCCTGTTGCATTCTAAAAGATGTTTAATATACTTGATGCCTGTTTGTGTTAATGTTTACCATTGAAGTTTTTCATTATTTGATGTTATATTTGGCCATAGCATTAAAATTCCATTGGACCGACTGAAATCTAGTGTCAAATCAAAGCCAAAGAAGCGTCTTTGTGATAGACCTTCAGCTCCCATCCAACCACGTTAAACCCCCCCCCCCCCAAAAAAAACCTATTGTAGGTGTTTTCTTTGTAGCTTTTTTTCCTTTTGCCAAAGAAATAGCAAACACTTTATTTATTAGCTGTTGTTTTTATATGCACAGCTCTGGAAGAGCTGAGCCCAAAGCCCTGGACTAGCAGGGAGGCACAAGCTGCTCTGCCAGGCGGCCACAGGTCCATCCTGTGCCAGGGTCAAGTGCAAGCAAGGATGGCTCCCACCTCCCTCTGAGCCCTTCTTCAGGCCTTGTCATTTGGGATAAACAGGGTTACCTACAGCCCTTTGTACTTAGAAACTGATGCACCTTGTGGACAGCTGACGGATTACACTGATTTTTCTTCTGCTTGCAAATCACTTATTCTTACTTGGATCATGACCAACCTTTGAAGCCTGAACAAAAAACAATTTCCCGCAGTTCTAGACCCCAGCATCGCAAGGAGAACCGTCCTATCCTGAGCAGCCTAAAGCCTTGGTTCACAAAACTACTTAAGCACGTGCCTAAAATGAGATAGCTGCACTAGGACATGCTTAAAACAAAGCACTTGCATTAACTCTGCACCTAACGAGAGCACTTGCCTGACCTGGGGGGTCTGGTTCTTGGTCCTGTCCTCCCCTCTCTCAGCATGCCTGCCCCTGCTCACTGGAAACCCAGTGCTACAGGATCAGGAGTCGATCCTCAAGTGCCATGGGGAGTCACAAGCCTTGGGGGGATGATGAGGACTCTTGGCATTTGCAGACTCAGCCTGCAAATCATGCACATGCTCACAAAAACCCTGACACGGCTCAGCAAGTCCAGAGCAAAAATAAATGAAAGAGGCTTGCCTAAGTCCAGATGTGTCTGAATTCAAAGGGACCTGGAAAATATGATGGCCTGGATGAAAAACTGGGAAACAGCATTTAAACATAAAGCCATGAGGGTAGGTTTGAAAAACAGTCAACAGATACTCTCTCAGCTAGTTAAAAGGGGGAGCTCTGTGAATAACCCATTTTTCAGTCCACCAAAGAACTGCCAAAGCAGACAACTATGTTTCAAACGATGTCCCCTCTCCAGAATATTTTCTCCAACTTTGTCATCAAAATTAAGATCAGATATTTTGTATTTCAGTGAACTTTTTTTTTTTTTTTTAGGATGGCGTTTTTTGATTTTAAAGATTATAAATTAAATTATGTAAATGTCATCTCGCTACGTAAGAGCATTTATTTTGACAGTATTAAAGTGGCATGTTTTGATTAATGAAGAGTTCCCACTTAGCTCCAAACTAGATTTCTTTCTGAAATGGGAAACAAAAATCTCTGTGTGCTAAACTTTGTTCAGCTTTAGTTAAATGCTGACACACTAAGTAAAAAGATCTGCAGCATTATACTGAAGGAAACATTATATACTTACAATATATAGCAGCAGTTCTGAAAAGCATGCCCAACCCTGGGATTACTCATTAAAATATTCTCTTTACGAGGTACACAAGAAGTTTGACATTTTGGGGAAAACGAAGCCACATTCCTAAGAAGTCCCAGTGGTCACAGGCCACTAAGACGACCCTTGTTAGGGTCAGATTGAGATTTTTAGCATTTACCCCATTAGCACAGCTTACTGGACTGTATATATTTCCATTAATCCAGAATGGTGTCATCTTAATATATCATTCTAAAGGAACTGATTTACTAAAAGCCTTTGAGATCTCAGTGTTGTTGGTTGAGATGTTATACATTACTGGTGCAAAAGTGAAGTAAACCAAATTTGTCCCAGCATTAGCATTGATTGTAGTGATCAGGTTAGGATGGTTTACCAGATCCTCCCACATCAGCCTCAAATTTGTTAATGTTTCTGCTGAAATACACTGTTCAAAGGGATGAATAGGTTAAGGTTTGCTTTGTGACTTGTTGCTGCTGTGGGCCATGTGCTCCAAAAAATACCTGTTAGTATTTGAAAGTTCGGTAAATTGTTCCCTTTAGAAAAAAAAAATCTTCCACAGTGTACTTAATGCAGTGTGCAAAGCTGCTAACACTGGTGCTGGTGCTCAGCAACAAGCTCCTCAACATCACTGTTGTCTCCTCCTCTCGCCAGGTATCTCATTTATGGCACCTCATGCCTAGAGCTGAATGCCTGCTTCTGGAGTTACTGACTAGCTTTGAATGCTGTCCCCTGGGTTAGCTGGTGACCACTTGCAGTTGGGTCAGTTTGAAACCACAGAGGCTAAACACCATTCTCCTCTTGTGCTTCTGTCTTTACCTGGCATCTGTTTCATGAAAGGACAACTTGCCTACTACAGGACAGCCTGAAATAACAGACTGTCCAGTTCCCATAAGACTTAAGAAAAAAATATAGTGATGGAAAGGCCATTTGCAGCAATGAGATGTCTTTACACTCTGCTAACATAAATCCATTTTGTAAAACCACAGGCTGCATGGGTTGGGGGACAGCAGACTTTTTTAGTTATAGCAAAGAGCCTTGGCCACCACTGACTGTGTCACCTTCTGTACTCTTGAGCTGAAAAGCGCACCTCTCATCCAGGTCCAACCCCTAAGAGGCTGTTCCTTGCTTGATGCAGGCAAGAAGAGAAGGGTACATGCTTCTTTACAAGTAGCAGGCACTACTTTCCCCTTCTAGTAAAAGAACTACTGTCCTTACAAGGGGCTTTGAAGCACCTTCTAGCTCAAGTCAATAGAAAGACTTAGGGACTTGGATCTGGCCATTACACAGCAACAGCACAATAGCTGGGCCAGGCTTTTACATGTAAATTGGATTGCTCCATTGGCTCCATTGAGCAAACCCATTTTTTTATTAGCAGAGGATCTAGTCCACATAATATCAGAGCTTGCTGCAGCTATCCTGAGTGGTATCAGCTATGAATGTGGCCTCCAGACATAGTTGTCACATCTGCCACTTTCAAATAAAATGGGCTTGTAGTATCAATGAAATGGCATCAGAGAAAGCTTATAGCAAAGTAATATGTTAAACATTAAACACAATGCTCACAGTCCTAGAAAGGTCTGATAAGCCACGATTAAACTTAATTATGGATTATTTTATATTACCTACCTCCAAGCACTGTGGAAAATTGCTTCCTTTTAACTGCCTTGGCTGGCTTTCTCTGACCACACACATACTGGGGGATATTTTCCCATGATTGATGTATTTGTTTACCGAGCTCCTTGCTCAGATACAGGCCGATTCTCTCTTTAATCAGAGGTGTGAATACCTTAATAGTTGTCAGAGCCCACATTAACCTCTTGATTAAAAGACATCCTCACATTTACCATTAAAGAAATACATGGAACAAAGCAAATTCATACTCACGATGGGCAAATAGTTATTTTATGTTAGTGTACTTGGCCGACTGGCATTTCATCGAGCTGTATCTTACAACAGAAATGACTTTTCTTTTTCTTTCCTTTTACCAATGTGTAGATGGAAGTGTTTTGGTGGGTTGGGTTTTTTTGCCTTTGCCTAAGGGCGAAAAGCTCCATGAACATCAGTTTTCACTCGATTTCCTTTGACTGCTTACCTACACTGGCTATTATGCTCTTTCGCTACAGCAATATTACGAATAAAATAAACATGTCAAAATTCAGAAGCACAAACAAGTTCATCTGTGACACTAATTTTGCCTGGCAAATAATTCTCCTTGTTTCTGCAAGGGCTTCAATTTCTTGTGGATTCAAAGCAAATTCATCTTTAATTTGATGCCTCAGTCTTATTTTTCTTTCCCAATCTCATTAGAGTAAAAATAGCAAGGATATCCATATGATTAAAGACTTCATGTGCAAGAAAGCAATCTGGTCATAGTGCTCCTTAGCTTTATGTACTTCTTTCTATTTGACAACATTAATTTGCCATCTGTCAGCTCAGTTACATAGTTGACTTGCTGCTTGCTTGGCGTTCACCTCCCCCTTTTTCACTGTCAGCTGTTTTTAATAGTTGGGCCTCCTTGAGTGGGCCATTTATGCAGATTTGAAACAGGAGAAATCCTAAAAACTGACCATATGGGAACCCACTCTGTACTCCCCAGGCTGACATAGCCATGCACAGACCTCCTCCCCTTTCCATGCACCCTCAGCTCTTAAAAAGAAATTAAATTTTTCCATACCTCCATAGCACCTTTCACTCAGGGGACTCCAGGGGATCACGCAGCAGATGCAAACAGCCAAATTTTGCTCCTTGGCCAGGTCTGCTGAGGTCAGCTGAATTGTACAAGATTTCCTGGGAGCTACATTCATCCCTAAACCTGCAATCAAATGAATGGAAGACATCGTTAAGATCACACAAGAAAGATGGCCAGTACAAAACAAGCATAGCCAGGCAACTCTTAACACAGCCCTCCACCACCAAGGGTATCCTATGGGGCCATGTGTTTTACTGCCTGGTCCCATGTGCGACACTGGTGCAACACAGAGCTGATACTTATCTCACACAGACATCTGCAATAAGGGTTATGGATATATTCCATAATCGGTTTTTCAGTCTTTTGTGATCCCTGTTGGAATTCCTCAAAATGTTCCTTTTTCATCTAAAAGCCTTAATTCTAGGAAAACACCCCCAAACAAACCACAAACTGGGAGATGGTGAGGAGAATTGGGACATGATGTTTTAGTACCAAAACATGGAGTGTTTTGGATAGGAATGGGAGCATCTAGTTCCCAACTTCCAACTCCTACCAGACACCCAGCAGAGTGACAGAATAAAAGCAGGCTTTCATTTGGAAAACCTGATTTGTCACAAATTCTCCTCAAAACTCTGATTTTTCATTATCTTCTGTCAGTGCTACTACTTCGTCATTATTATTGTCCATTTAGTATGTGTTGTCTCTGAAAACACTTCCTTTGTGTAATACTTTTAAAGTGATCTTGCAAATACTTAACATGCCTACAAAAGTCTTGTTGTTTTACTTAGTATCTTCTGTCTTCCAAAATCCACTGCAGAGAGTGGATCCCAGTGGGGAGTAGTTCAGCCTTTGTGTGAACAATCATATTTCCCACTTGATGAGGCTGAGAAGGTAAAAACTGAACACTTCCTTTTCTTGGAAATTCCCTGGGTTTTGGGACAGGAGGCTTTTAGAGCACCATCCCTAGAGCATGAGGGACTGATGCAGGAGGTGAGCCTGGCTGTCAGATTGACAGGAGTCCATCAGTACGGGCCTATTTTTCCAGATCCCAAATACTTAGCCCTCCAAAACTTGTATCTGATGTTAAGAATTGTGCTTATAAAAGGAGATACATTACCTTATATATCTGAAATCATACTAATTTATCTGAATATACAGCAAAACCAATTCTGTCAATATTTTTCCATGTCATTTTTCTGCCAGTTGAAGAGTTTCAGGATACTAAGGGGCACTGAAATGAAAAGATGAACTTTTCTCCTGAGCAGAAAGCCACCATCAAGTTGGATTACTGCTTAATTCATAGGGAAAAATAGAGCTCTGCACATCCAGTGCTATGGCCAAGGGCTTCCTGGCTCACCCAGCCTGCTAAGCACTGCCTCTGCCAATCACACTGGCCTGTGCTCTTCCTTCTCCCCCTAAACTGTGTGAGGGCAAGTATACTTAAAAGGGTTTTCATCCTCAGGAGCAGCTAAATTACCTGCAGATAAGTGAATTAAGGGTTTGTATCAACACGAGAATTCATTACATTCCAGAGCTGCTGTCTGCTTTGTTTATGCCCCATTTCAGGAAAAAGTGACATTAACAGGGCTTGTGACTAGTTTGCACTGGTGGTTTGGTTTTTTTCCCTCTGCTTGCCCTTTCAAAAACTCATTTCTAAGTGATTAAAGAAAAAATGTAAAAGCTTTTAATCTTTTAAACTGAAAAGACAGTCGCAGATGTAGAACAGTATCTCAGGTCTAGATAGTTTAAACATAAAGCGCTCTGATCCTTCCTCACAGCCATGCAGGGAGGGCACAAGGTGCAGAGAGATGTTAGTCTGGGTGGCTTCCACCCACTTCGAGCCTCTCTGCTAAGATCAGCCCAGCAATCCAGCACAAAGTTGGACAACATCAGCAGAGGGTGTCTGAACTGAGACTGCACCTGGAGTTCAGCTGAATGTGGTTTTGATCCACACCCTGGGAAGAAAAAGAGCCAGTGTTGGACCAGGTCCTTGTCACGGAATCCCAAAGAGAGCTGCTGGTGATGGGGAGAGAAGGGTCATCCTACCTAGGCCAGGCTGGTCAGCAGGTTGATTGCAGGCAAGAGGTTAGGCATGGAGGCTGACAACACTTTACATCAGGATTAACATTTCCAGAAAAGCAAAGATGGAAATGACTTCCCGGCTCTGATAGCCCAATCCTGGTATAAGCAGCCATGAGAAGATCACCCCAATAAAGGGAAGTCTGACTGTGAGACAGAGCCAAAACAATACCTCCAGCACCGCTCCCCTGATGGGAGCCTGGCCAGATGTGTGCCTGCCTCTGGGGCTAGAGCAGTCTTGTAATTTATAACAGTCTCCAGGCTGCTCTCATTTATGTTGGGGGCCAGTGCACAGCTCGCTTCAGACAAGAGTTCAAAGGCTGCTCTGCATGCAGGCTGGCCACTGGCCGGCACCCAGTTCAGCAGCTGGCACTGTCCACTTGCCAGATTTGGCTCACAACCCCACACCAGGCTATCTTGTACAAATGGGGCTGGTGACCAGCTGGCTGCTCTAATGGGCTACCAAATGGTCCCTCACAGCTCCTCCAGGTACCCTGACCAGTACTGCTTTGCATCACCTCTCTGTAATGTACAGATACACCCAGATTCATGCAGATGGTGCAAAAAAGTAATCCCGCAAAGATATCCATAATTATTTTTATATTATTTTTAGGTTGACAAACCTCGACCCATCATTGCATGGCAAAGATACTTAACTTAAACTTGGTACCAAAGGCAGTATTTCTTAATTTCAAAACATAACCACTGCTTCAAACACCTCCCAGTATCAGCACATATTGGATCCAGATATCCAAATATTTAAGAGTATCTGTTGGGGCTCTAAGTTCTGCACCACTGGCCGAACCCTGCCTCGTGTAGGCAACACGCTGGTATAGATGACAGAAGCTATAATGGTAAAACAAATCCATAAAGACTTTGACCAAAACAGAAATAGTGGGAAAAAAAGAACATCAACATGATGCTGTTGGCAAAAATTGGCAGAAATAGTTTAAGAAAGCTGAGCCATCTACATTTACAATAAGGCCTGACAGCTTTTGGGAGACACTGTCTTTACGGAGGCTGGCTTCATTTTAGAAGCTCATTCATTTGCATGGGGGTTTAGTGAACCAACCAGTCCTGCTCCTTCTCCTCTCTGGGAAGACTTATTAGCTACAGGGAAAATCAGTGTGAAAGGGAGGTGTGTGGGGGGCATGGGTAATTACACAGGCACCTTAGAAATAAATCACGAACCTACTGTTGATATGACTGCAAACCTGGAACTGATCCTCATTTTAGCCTGGGAGAAGGTCTTCAGCAACACTCTATAAACTACAAAGAAAAGAAAAGGAAATTGACTTTAAAATGAACATTTTAATAATACTGAGGTGTTGACAAAACCCTCAGAGAGCAAAGGAGCTCCATCATATGGGATGGACTCACTGCCCAGGAAGTGGCTCCTGGCATCTGCTTGGGGCGTTGTCGGGGCCAATGTTTCATTAGCTCAGTGACTACCACTATTATCATGTGACTGTAGAGGATGCCATGGTGGAAAACAGGCTGCAGGGATATATATAAACTGATACTGGCTACCACGCTATCTTCAAACGTTGCTCCCCAGCAGGAGCAATGGCAGAGGCAGGACTGCCCTCACCCAAACAGGAAGCTGCTGAGCTGTGGTGCTTCGCAGTATCATAAGATCTGAAATGGGAGGTCAGAGCTGCTGTATTTCTTAGCAGGGAATCCCAGAGGGAATCGGGGTGCATGCTCCCAAAGCATGTGTGCAGTTAGACACATGTGCCTGGGACTGAAACGTGAACACAAACTGCAAATCTGCTGTCTAGCACATAGCCTTTGAGTCACTAGCTCAAAGTGATGCACTAGCTTTGTGGGTGCATGCACTGTGCTGTTCAATACATGCATGCAGTGACTATTTACCCTGGAAAAGTATAAGCCAGGCTCCTAGTCACACTACAGATCCCAAAATACACTCAAAGTCCCCCTCTGGCTTTCAGCAGGCCACCTGACATCCAGATGTCCTACAGATGCAATGCAGTGTCAGTGCTAACAGGGACATAGTGATGCTGGTGGAAAGGATGGACCTGTGAAATTCACCCTGGTTATATCAGAAAAATTCAAATCTGGGAGGTTCAGGATGCTCTTCCAAAAGCCTGGTTTCAATTAATTCAATGCTCAGAGAACATCTGAGCTAGCCCCAATTGTAGGAGCCATGTTGAGCTTTCTTGAAAATCTCAGTTATTTCTAGGGCTCTGTTCTCTTCCCTTAAATTGGGATAATAGTTTTGACTGCCTTTTTGGCAATGACTGTCTCCTACACTGGAGACATACAACATCTCAGCCAGCAGATCTGTAATCTTTACAGAAGCCAGACTGACAGTACTGTAACAAAAATCATATTGATTCTGTGTTAGGCTATGGTGCAGAGTGCTCTCATTGATACTCTGCTCTCTGCAGCAATGCATGTTGTTAGATCCAAAACCACGAGGGAGAGGCACTGGAGTCCTGAAGTGAAAACCTGTGTAATGCAATAAAAAAAGCCACAGAAAAACTCAAGAGAACACAACAGCCCAGATTCACAGCTGATGCACCCTGCTACCTCTTAACTGGTTTTGATAAAACTGTGCTGTTTCCAGCCAGATGAGAGTCTTTCTCTGGTCCATGACTCAGGCAGAGGTTTTAGAGGCACACAGTAACCCCAGTCATTTTGCAAAGAAGAGCTGCTGAGCTGAGCACACTGAGCAGGGAGGGCAGGCAGTGATGGCTCCAGGTAGCCACCTCACTGTTTGTCATGTCAGTCATGCTTAGGTGGCTTAAAGGAATCCATTTAATTTGGGAAATTTTCCCAGAAAGTCTCAACTCCTGAATACAAATAAGAGTTGCTTAGAAAATACTTCATTGCACTTGGCTACCTTTCGGCACAATGATGAGTTAGACGAGTAGCTTCTGGGCAGACCAGCCTGGTTCACTGCTGCTGTGGACACTTTTCTGGACTTACCTGCAGCCAGCCAGGAGTTTAGCCTGCAAGGAGCCCAACAGGCTGAAGGTCTTTTGCAGGTATCTGCTAATTAGTATTATGTTTCCTAATCCCAACCCATTTTCTTGGCACCAGACTCTTAGAACATGGGATATCAGGTATTTACAAACAGTATTGGTATTATTCAAGGGAGGAATCGCTGCAGAGACAACTCTTATAATTTATTGCCTCCTACCTAAGCAGCCTGATGCTGACATGCACTGCTACATGCTGCAACCCTGGGGCAGTTCATCCGGCAAGGGTAGTAGTGATTTTCTCACTAGCAGAAACGTGACTTCGCATCTTGCAGTGTAATAGGTCAGATCATAATCTAGCAGCTGAGGTAATGTTTAAATCCAGTCTCTAGAGTCACTGGATATGCAGTGTATTATGACCAAGCCATAATGCCATAATGCAATTTATTTATTGCAGATTAACCAGGCTATGCAGTGGATATATGCTATTAATAATGAAGAATTCTGTGTGTGTGATAAGTACGTAGGTGCTTTTGCAACCTTTGATGTTTGTAGCTATACAGGTTTACAGCAACTAAAGGCACTAATCCTTTCAGCCTCTTAAACATATCTAGTCTAGTAAAATGTACCATCAATGTTCCACACTTGCACATCCTACGTAATATCACAAGTGCCTCTCTTCACCTCTCTCCACCCACAACCCACCACCAGGTACAGCACAGGCCACCTTCCAGTCCCTGACCTCCTCCTCTCCCCACCTGTGTAACATCCACAGCACCAGGACTTGCTTTGTTTTAACTAGATGAACAAAGGAGATGCACTTTACACATATTTTGGTCATGCCCTGCTATTTCAAACTGCTAAATGGGAACTCAAACCCCTTAAATAACTGAGTCCTACAGATCTCCCCATCCTTAATATGTGCTGCATTCCTGGATCACCTGCAGAGTGAGGTCCTGGCTGGGACTGCAGGAGAGTGGTGTGGGAGGCAGACAGCAAAGCCTGGCACTGCTCCCATATGCTGCTCCTTGCAGACCGACTTCAATCCCCATGTCTCCCTCTCAGCTTTGCTTTCGTTAAAAACTTTGAAGTTTCTTTTGCATTGTGGTTGGTTTTCAGATGCACCATAAAAACCCGCGCACTGGGAATACTGTGGTTAAGACATGGGAATGCAAACATTGTGGAAATAACTTGGGTTTTGTTATTCTTTTCCTTCCCCTTTTTTCCTTTCTATAAACTAACTTTTCCACTTCTTCAGTATGTTGGCACTGAGAACTTGTTTGGCCTGTTAATAGAAACAAAGACTGAAGGGGTCACATAAATGATCTGTTTTGAAAAATGAGCAAAAGTCTGTTGCAAGCTCTCAGCCAGGATTTGAGCAGGTAATTTTGGGAGTAAGGGCTTGCCCATCTAAGCATTCAGCTGTTGGAAATTCACATGGCTGCGACTCATGACCCTCCATCCACCAGACTACCTTTACTACCACTGCCTTTACACCCTGCTTGTTCCTCAGGCCCTGCCTGCCCATCCCAGAAGTCTGCCCTCACCCATTCCTGGCCTCTCCTATGGCTTTTTGCTGCCTCCTCTGCAAGGGCCCTCTCCAGGGCCATCCCATGCCACCTCCTTCTCCCAGCTTTGAGCAGATGACCATTAGCTCTTACAGCTGGCCCCAACCTTGCCAAGGTCCTTGCCACTATCTCCCTGCATGGCTGATGCTGTGCATGCTTTTGCATCCTAAGAGCACATTTTAGCAACTACGGGAGAGTCACAGCTTCTGTAGATCTCTGCACAGGTCAAGACACTGCATAGTATCATTACAGTCAGCCACAAACCCATCCCACTAAATACTGAGGTCTACGGTAGAATGAGCAAGTTCACTGTACTGGCTCCATAGTAGCTAGACATTCAGCATTAGCATATACTGTGCTCTTTAAAAAAAAAAAAACAAAACAAATATTTTAATGTCATTAGGGTTTGGGGTTTTTTAGTGGTTCTTACAAGTCTGTCCTAGATCAGATCACATACCAATTTGTTTTTGAAAGAGCAAATTATTTGCACTGAAGAATAAACAGACAAAAAGCATTTTCTTAGGAGTGCATTTTCCCATCAATGGCTCCTATTATCACATTATCAACCACTACACAGTCTTCACCCCGCCACATTCTGCCATTATCTTCACACATGTTGAGGAAGAAAAGGCTCATACTCCCCATCCTATCAGATGGAGATCTAAGACTCGGGGAGCCTACACATAGCCCATAAGGGGCCTTGCAGGAGAACATGCATTGCTAAGGGCCAAGCCAAGTCCCCAGCCACTCGCATTCTCCCAGAGTCTCACTCTGCATCCTAGAAAGTAACGCTTTTTGGAAAATGGTGCTTTGGTTTTTACCTTTTTGTAAGGAAAGCATTCCCATAGTTTTTCAAAAAGGACTTAAGGTGTGATATCATTAAAAAAGAAAATTTTCAAAAAACCTTACTTTTTTACAATCTTGACCTGTATCTCCTGAACATTTCGGTTTGGTTATACTATGTTGCTCTTCAGTTCTTCACTCTTCATCAGTCTCTCAGAGACGCTTGCATACAGCCTGTTTCTAAAGGGCTTTGGACACTGATGTCTATTCCAAAACACTTCTCAAAAACAGAGTAAGATGAGGGTGATTTGAGCTCCTAGTCTCTGGCCTATCTCTAAAGCTCCTGGTGAAGTGCTGCTGTAGGCAGATCATAATTAATAATTAACATTATTTATAGTGGGGCCTGCAGAACAGAATTGAAAGTGTCATCAGATTTAACATCCAAAATATTGTCTAAGTTAGTGCTTTCTAATTCCCAGGCATTGCTGTGGGAAGATACAATTGCACATGTAAATACTTTCCCATGCCTCCTCACCATTTGCCTATTTCACATGTGTAGAGCATATGGGAATGTACATAGGGCCTCGTTGGAAATGTAGTGTGTGTGTAAATTGTTGCTTGTCTACATCTGTGTATCTAATTGCATGTGAAAATCACTACTTTAGTTGCATCAATGAAATACAACTTTTTGAAAATATAGCTTGCATGTGTTTCTCATTCATTTTAGTGAGGCACAAGATGATCCAGTTGAAAAACAGTAGCTAAGACCAGATGTTCTTCTGTTCCTCCAGCGTGAGAGAAGCAGCTCAGCCTTAAGAAACTCAAAGCTGCTTAGCTTAGGATACTTGCAGTATCATGGGAGAGAAAGATCATCTCCTTCAGAGGCCTCCCTTTCCAAGGATGCTGTGCTGTGGTCATTCAGTGGGTTTTGAGGCAGCCAGGGGACACTCCTGGCCAGCTAAGACTGAATATATGGCAAAGGTTTAAGGTAATATATGATGGGGAGGGTAACTCACCCAGCTTTGCCAAAATGTCATTTTTAAGCTATGTGCCCAATTTCTAAACAATTGAGTTTTAAAAATTTTAATAACTCCTTGAATTTTTCCACAGTTCTGCTGCTGCTGTGGTCTTATTTCCAAATTCAATGCACCTCTTACTCCTCCACTTAAAACATTCACTTTTCATTTAAACCTGCAGGAAAAACAAAATCTGGATTACTTTCAAATTATTGGCCAAGCTCAAAGAGACATCCCAGCCCTTTATGGGGCGCAGATAAAAGAGCTCACAGTCCCTGGTCTGCCAGGAAAAATGTTCACTTTCTGTGAAAAACATTAAGAAATCAAATGAAGAGCTTATTAAACTTTTAGATGCAAGAATTTGCGAATTGGACAACGATGCATGTATATGTCAGACCCTTGAGATGAGATGGTGCCTGTCATAAACTGCTGCTAGATGCGTAAATAAGACTCACTGTGCTCTCCCCCAGCTGTAGAGTATTGAACTAGAAGCCTGGGCTGAAAGCTCTCTTTGTGAGCATCAGCTCCAAAGATTTATGTGGAAGAACCTTTTCTTTATTTACCAGCTTGCTCAGACTGACAAAGTATTTGATAGCTTGGAGCCTCCAGCCTGAGAGCCTGGCTTGTGAGAGTATTTGTCAGTGACTGTACCTGTTTTGTGATTTATTTTTCAGTGCCCCAACCTGCAAGTGCCCTCCCATCCCATTGATGAAGGACCTTAAGTGAAAGCAATCTGCTCCACACTCTCTTCCCTTCCACCTCTTCCAAAAGCCTCAAAACCATTTTTGGTGCTTTATTCTAGGACATATGAACCTAATCCTCCACTTTTCAAAGAAGCATTAGTTATTCTAATAGTTATTCTAAAGTATTAGTTATTCCTCTGAAGAGGTGTTTTAGTTGGCAGAGGTGCTCACTGGCCATTGCAGGTGTTGGAAGTGTAGCTGTACACGAGGGAGTGATGACTATTAAAAAGCGCTCCTTCTTACCCATCGGCTCTACAAGGTTACTTTCACAAATAATTGTAAGCTATACAGGGAAGACAAGTCATCTCTATGCTTATCAACACGATGGACCTGTATTGCTACTACTAATAAACACATGAGCAGCTTTGACTTGCACAGCGCACTCTGAGTTTGCAGAGTTAGCAGCTACAAAAATCTTTTCACTTCTTACTAGTAAACTTACTGCATTTGATCTATAAATGGAGACAGATCAATGTCTCAATTTATAAATGCAAATATGTGAACAGGGCTGCTGCAAATAAGGGTGTGTATGACCTCAGGTTTACATCTGCCAAGTTACCCTGGGAGTTGAGTGAGAAAAGCAGTTTGTATTTTCTCCCTGATCAGGCAAATACAATACATGCACAGCCAGAGGATATTAAAAATAAATATCTATTTGTAAGTCTTCCTAAATGACCACATTAAACAGAGATCTTGGCTAAAGATTTGCATGCTAGTTCATATTGTTTGTCCTCAAAGTTAGGTGCATGGGTAGAGAAGACTGAGAGACAACTTATCTTGGAATATGCTGCATATGAGACTGCATGGTTTATTCTTCCTTTCTCCTAGCAAGATCATATCCAGCTTACTGATGAATTCTGTTCTAAATACAACTTATACAGAGCATTTGAAATATTTGGAAACCTTATCTGCATTTTTGTGCATATATTTTTGCAGCTATATTGAATTTCACCTAGTGTGCAGGCAGTGAGACTATGAACAAGTTAAGTTATTAAAATGTTTGAGTGAGACCACTGGTCAAATACTCCATGACCACCTGATATAAACCCTGAGATGTCACAGATCAGTCTACTCCATTCACATCAAACTCATGCATCTTTAGATTTGGTTGGGCTCCTCTCAGCCTATTTGGCCCTGCAGCATAACTGACTGCTCCTGGAGCTCCCAGGGCTCCTTGGAGCAAGCTGCTGTCCTCATCTTGAGTATTTCAGTGTTCCCATCCCACACAGCCCTGTTTTATGAGACAGCTGGGAACAAGAGTCTCATCTTTGCTCAAGGGCTTTCCTTCTGAGACATTCCTCAAGGCAGTCCCAAGCCCTGAACTCCACAGCCTGCACCTTCCATGCCAGGTTAGAGAGCAGGGTACCTGGGAAGAGAGAGCTTGCACTGTGGATCTGCCCAAAGCAGCCCTAGGTAAGAGGTCGTCTTTGATATTACTATGTGATCTATTTATGTACCTCCAGGTATCCTCTGATATCACAGAAAAGATCTCAAAGCACCATGCTTCCAAGCTGCAGGCAACAGTATTTTAGGGTGACTCCTGGTTAGTCTCCCTCATCTCCTTTCCAAGAAGAGTGGCATCTAGATCCAACAGAGGACTCTGGATGAAGGACAGAGTATTCCCTGTCAAGCTTTAACATTTCTGCATCTCATCTGAGTGTTTTGTCACATATTTCTTCTCCCAGTTTTATGTGGCAGTTCACAAGACCTAAAATCATCTTTAAATGTCCTGGGATATTTTCCATTTGCTGCGCATGACTCAGCAACCCCACAATGATGAGAAAAAAACACCTCAGAAGTCAACTTTCTTTAGATGCCCACCCAGCTGACTCGATCTCTCTAGTGCTCTGAGTGATGGAGTGCAAACCTGATGATGCCACATACCTTGAAACACTGCATTAATTTATTTCAGAGTGATTTTCTAAGACTCAGCAGCCTTCAACCAAGAACCAAGTAGGCTCTGGCAGAATGGTGGTCGGAGTCTCCCTCCACTCATTCAGAACATGTTATTGCTGGTGCGGGAAGCAAATACACCAGACCAGTAATGCCTGCTTCCAAAGAAAACACTCACTTTACTGTATCTGGTGTTTTGAAATGTACGAAAATAAATTATTTATTATCATGACTTTTGGGCTGAACCTGTTTATATGGGCTTGCATCTGATCTGAAGACTGAGTCACTGACTGACAGACACCCTGTTGGCTGGTCCAGTTACTTACATTATGTCCATACTGTTCCAACAGCTTAAATAAAAATAGTGAGCTTGAAACTTCTCCTCTGTTGGCATTTCTTCATAGAGACGGGGTGTTGCTTAAAGAAACATCAAATCACTCTTAAAGAGGTCAGATCTGCAGGGTGAAATGGTAGATTTAATGGTGAGTCTCCCTGGCTGCAGATTTCCATCCCAGCTTTAGACCCCTCAGCAGCTGTGCTGGATGCCAAGAGAACAGGCGAGGAGGTTTGGATGATGTGTGAACCGCTTCAGAGCTTCCCGCAAAATATCAGTCAATGAGAATTAAAAATTTGCTGAAGTCCAAAACTTGCAGCCCTTCTGCCATTGCCAGCCACTTCCACATCTGGCAGCTGGGGCAAACTCAAGAGTAGTATTTCCACAGACACCAAGTTAATTCTTTTTCCTCCTTTTTACTTTGTACCCTCTCAAACCCAGTGAAGACTGAATTGAGTATTGCAGATGAGCCTTTCGGAAAGAGAGCATGATGGAGGTGTGGGACTGCAGCAGAACTCTCCCATTCCTGTGTCAAGGGGCTTCTGTTATATCATACAGAATTGCAGAAATGTGACTAAGAACAGAAACATAATTTTCTTCACTATCCCTTCCAGCAAGTTACAAATGTCTCACCTCTTAGTGCAGAATAAGGGGACTCAAGGCTGAATTTGAGTAGTTCCAGACTTGCAGATATTTAAGGCTTTGTACAATCAGTGCAACTTCCTGATTTCCTAACTTTCCATTAATTCGTAACCTTTAAATTTACATTTCCTCAATTTATTTTTCATCTCATCATTACATCAGCAATGTTACTTGAAATAATCGAACACCTATACAGATCCTCAGGTGTGAGCTAAAGAAAGGCTACCCGGATGGGCAGAGAGAGGTAAAAAGGCCTGAGCCTAGAGGTAAAATGTTGTCCCTCCTCCTCATTTGCTTGATTAGGTAGGAACTGAAAGTGGCTGACAGCAAATACTGCATCCTATAAACAAGAAAAAAGTCCTGGCACAACTGGCAGACAGCATTACCATGGGGCCTGGGCCCCAAAATGGCTTTTCTGGGATATACTACAGCCATAAATGCCTCAAAATCCTACTGGTGGTGCAGCCAGGAGCGAGTAAGCAGGAAGGGCCTTGGACATTTTGAAGGTCAGAGGCAATACTGCCAGTGCAGTGCTGAGGTATGGCATTAGAAGAGGCATTAGCCATCTCATAGCCTCTTCCTGGACACTTTAGTACAGATACTAATGATACCATGATAAGAAAGGGATAGTCCTAGGACTCTAGTGAGTCTTCTACCTCTTTCAACACTGTGGAGGCTAGAATTCCTTACCTGGCATGTCCTTTTGATAACTACTTTGCAATATCTTGAGACTATAAAGAATTAACCTTACATATTTATGCTGCAACACACACCTGAGTGTCTGTCTGCCAGGAACCAAGCAAAAAACCAAATCATAGTCATGCCTTACTATTATTAGTTCAAATTGCTCAGGATTTTCATTCAAAACACACTGATCAGGATTAGGAGTCCAAACATATCAGATGGTCTACAGTGAACACTGTGACTTGCCTTTTGTCTCAGAAGAACTCTTAATTCAGTGACTACAGCCACTTGTGGGCTAGATCTACACATGATCAAACAGTTTTTTTCCACCTGAAGGTGATACTCATTTTTATGTAACTGAAACAAGTGTCTAATCACGGTTTCTCCCTCGATATCACAGTTTATTTTTAAAGAAGAGGAAGCAGTTAATACAGTCTGGACTTCTGCAACCAAGAAGAACATGCAAAGATGAAGAGGATCTCCTGCTTAACACATACACCTTGGAGCAACAGCTAATATCTAAGTGAAGTATAATATTCTCCACTTGCTCTGCACTTGCAAGCATGGAAGACTATGTGTAGGATGTGTGTTTGTGGTCGAAGAGGTATGCAAACTATGCTCTGTGTGGATGGAATATGCCTGGTGCTGAAAGCTGTGGGATGGAAGAATGAATGCAGTTGTATTGGGAGAAGGAGGAATGCTTACAGTATTTTGTGTCCTCAAATGTGGATTAGCTTGGACAAGGATGTAAGGTGGGAAAGACATATCCTGAACACCTGTTTCTACATCTGTATTTTTTTTACTCATTTTGGAGACAGCATGCCTTGCTTCATGCTCTCTGTCCTTATTCTGCACTCAAGTCCTTTCCATTTCAGGCAAAAATAGTTTCTCCTCTCATGAAAGTTAGTTGTGTTTCTAAGTGGGAAGAGGCTGAGATGGGAGTGGTGCCCATGTGCATGCATTAGGGCTGAAGGAGACTGGGCACACATCTGCCTATGGAAGCACTTGTGACCTGGAGCAGCAGAGAAGCACCTATGCTGGGACTCAAACCTCCTGCCGCTGCACTGAACGTGCTCTACGTCTGCTAACTTCCTTCATGCTGGTGTTTGCTGTTGCTTTCCTTCCACAGCTCAAGCTGTCACTGATGTCACTGGGAATTTTGTCAGGTCAAGATATTCAGGATGGACTCTTCGGGGAATGCAATTAAGGCAGCCACATTCTCAAGGTCCCATGCAAAATGTGCATGCAATGAGTTGGCAAACAGTGCTATTCTCACTTTTGCCAGCAAAGGGAAATTTTATTGATTTATCAAGAAACTAAGGCTAAAAATCTCTCCAGAGGCAATGGAAATATATGCACTTTCACTGACCTCTGAAAAGACACGATTTATGGGAATATCTACTTATTTACCTAAATTCCCACAAACTGACCTAGAAAAATTAGCCCTTGATCTGTGATGGCAAGGGACTCCACAGAGGTAAAGTCACTGAAGAAGAAAGAAGCAAAAACAGAATCAAAAGAAAAAGTATTATTTGAAACTAGAAATGCATTGAAGGGAGAGAAAATAATTTCTACTAAGTAGTGTAACAGAATATTGCTTGGCAATGCTGTTAGGCTGTGGATGGACAGACAGACTTAGAGCTTCAAGCTAGTTTGGTTTGGCTGTTGGTAATTAGGAACTTGAAAGGAAACTTGAAAACATAGTAATAATAATTTCAACTTGGAAATGCTACAGTTCCACAGACCTATAGCTACTCACCTGACCTCCGTTCCCAAGGAACCTCTGCAGAGCTGCTAGTCACACTCCACTTTGGAAATTAATTTTTTACAAGATGGCTACCACCCCTCAACGCTATGCTAGGTGTCTGGTTGCCAGTACTTTCTGATGGATCATAGAAACGTTTAGACTGCAGACTTTAAGACAACCCCCCTTGTGAAAAGCTCTATGTTCTCTTATGGTATTTCTACAAAGATGACAGGACCTTGACTCTCAAGATGTCCCATGAAATAATTTAATGCAGTAGACTGGACAGTATGTAGTGCCTCTGTCTTGGAAAGATGAAGAGTTTTGTTCATTCTTTTATATTTGAACCTGAGATCCAGAGGGTGAAAATGAGATGCACAGGCCTGCTCATCAGCCCCCATAGCAAATGCTAGTTCTTAAATTTTCTTTGAAAAAAGGCTTGATGAAATTTAACCTTCTTCCTTGCAGTCCCAGCACAGCCAGCTCCCCTGAATTCAGTCAAGAAATATGAAGAAAATGAGCTATTTCAGATGTCAGATCCAAAATGCATGCTGCTCTATGCGTAAAGAAAGCATTGTGAAAGTAAGATGGACCACCATCAGTTTTGATGTTCAGTGCTTGAATTGATCTAGGATCTTGTATGGATCTGGGAACTGAGGAAATGAAAAGTAAAAGCTCAGAAGTCAACAAAAGTAGGTCAGAACAAAAATCTGTAAATTCATTTGTCAAGAGAGTAAAAAGTTTATTAGGCCATACTCCATGGTGGCTCTGAACCAGGACTGAATGTTCTGTCATGGCTCAGAGGTCTAATCTGAAGTTACTCTTTGATCTCCTCATGGTGTCTTAAGTAAAGAAGCCATGGAGTCCATCAGAATCAGACCATGAGATGCTGAAGCCAGATTTGGATCTGGACTCCGTGGGTTTGGCTCATTTCTAGGTATAAGTGAAAATGTGTTTGGTGGTCTGATTCAAGTCTCCAGCAAACAGGTGAGTTGGCTTTGTTCAAAACCACTGTATAATTCTGTATGATTGGCACCTTTCACTTAAAAGAAGCCTGAGCTGCATTAGCCAGCAGTGAATTAAATTGGCAGAGGCTTATGGAGGCTTGTAAAGCAGTTGGCTCTGTTCAAGACCTAGATTCTCTCATTTTCATGAACCCAAACCCACACTGGAATAGAAAGCAAAAGAATAAACTACTTACCTAGCATCTGATAGCAAGAAGAACGCCATTCTTCTTAAAACAAACAAACAAACAAATCCCTCTTAATGTGATAATCTTACAATGACTAATTATTTCAATGAACAAATGATACGAAGACAAGAAGTATCCTGGAGTCAGAGACATGAACTTTTAGCTGGTAGGTCAATGGTAACATATCTTGTTTGAACAAGCCTGACAAAGATCTGCTGAGCAATATCCATTGGGGCCAAGAGTGCTTGGCTGTCCGCATTGTGGTAGAGAGATAGACTTGGATAACAGTGTCGCTCACTTCTTCGCTGACACCAGCCAAGCATAATGAAGCATGGCCAAAGCCTTCTTCAGCATGACGGCAAGAGTGAAATGCTGAAAAGACCTAAAAATGGTTGTTATGGATGAATTAGAATGAAATGGTTGCAGTAACAATGATCTGAGACAGCACGTCCAGCATTGAAGCCAACAGAACTGTTTTCCAAACCCCTCCTTCTCTCTAATGGCTTTCATGCTGCATTTTCATTTATGCTGCAAAAAATTATGCAAGTATGTCCAGCCCACAGTTGTGTCAAGGGATGTCTACGCTGCAGACTACAGCGTAATGCTGAAGTATCTGGATCAGCTGTAAATGAGCTAATCGGAATACCTCTGGCCATGTAACTGCAGCTTCAGAATTTGCTTTGCATAACTAGTTTCTATTGTTATTTTTAATGGTGAAAATAGCATTAGCATTGTAACACAGCTGAGGTGTCTAAGGCCAGGGACCTGCTGATTTAAACACAGAGCACATCTGCTCCCCAAACTTCTGAAGCAAGATCAGACACAGCAAGTGGATATGGAGAGATGAACAGGCTGAGCACAAAGAAATCAACTGAAGATTTGCACTAGCTTAGTTCTTGCAAGAAATCCTTGCCGCTATTAAATCCGAGTGTTAGCTGAAAATGAGGACAAAAGGGAGAATAGAAAATGACATTATTTTTCCTATTTTGAAGAAGAGTTTTGCATGGCTCTCATCTGAAAACAGCGAAAGAAAGTTTCACTGGATGCATCCAGTAAATTCTAATCTGTACTAGAAACTAAGCTACGAAGAGGTGTTTTCTTGTGCATAAAAATCCAGCCTGAATTTTTCAGAAGCAATTGCTATTTTAGCCATTTCACATACCTGTCCTAGAGTGCATGATTTTTTTGCAGTAGAGATCTACGATACCACTCAGAACAGCTTAATCCATTTTCAGAGGAAGGTCAGACCATCAGGTCAGCACTAAATTTCTGGGACTAGACTATCTTCTAGACTGAATTCTTCCTGAAGACCTATGAATGACAAAGTTGTGTGAGGCAACAAATCATAATGGCTTTGGCCAAGGTTTGTTAGCAGGGCCAGCCCAAGGGAAGGGCAGCCCAGCCCTTGTAAGCTCCATGTTGAAACTGGAAGTGCAGATTCAGCCAAAGGAATCTGGTTCACCTACAGGCCTGTAAGTATCTTTTAAACCAGTTAAGAACATCACATCCTCAGCCGTGAGAAAGAACTGAAAAAAAAGGCAACATGATTTTTTTTTTTTTTTGCGAGCAAATTGAGAAAATGTAAGACCATAACCATCATGGTCCAGGACAAGGAGGATGCGATGGCTGAGGATGAGTTCCATGTGTAACTAAAGAAGAGAAGTAAAGGGATACTGTGTGGCACAACTCAGTGATGGTAACAGATTAGTGCAGATTAACAGGCTTCTCAGTTCCTAGGTGTTGGTTTGGCACCATGAACAACCCAAGAAAGAAATCTTAACATGTTATGCATGTGGAATGTACTCAGAAGCTGAAGGAAACCACAAGAAATAGACTGATACTTCTCTATTTGTAACACTAGCTGATGGCTGTTTCCAGTCCTTCTCTTTCTCCAATGCGTATTAGAAAATAGCTTTTAAATTCATCAGATCTTGGACATACAGTGTGGGTAACGTTCCAGCAAGTAGCTGTTTATTTTATAAGGGGATTTAAATATTGTAAAACTGAATAAAATGCAGGTGTTTGCACTACAGACAAGTGAACCTTGTGTAAGCTCTACAAAGACGTGACTTCCAGATTAAAAGGGCTTTGCACAGGGCTGCCTCAGTGGAGGAGGTGGATTTTTGGATCAGCTAGTGCAGCACCTTCCTTTGCATTACAAGGTCCCGGATTCAAACTTCTGGTCTCTTCACACACCAGGGAAATGCATGTATTAAGACATATGGTGGCCATATTTACACCTGCACAGCTTTGTTAACTTTGAAATTTGGCTGAAGGAGTTCAACCACCAGATTGCCCAAACATGAATAATTGCCTTCTAGTGTCTGGAGCTGCCATGCTTTCTGGGAAGGATGTACACTAACCCCATATTGTGCTAGTATTCAAATGACCCAGCCCAGGATGCTACCAAGGGATGCTGGGATTAACCAAAGCAGGAGTATAAATACATGTGAAAAATAGATTCACTGATTTTCACACTGGATTTCAGCAGCAAGGAAAGAATTACAGCTACCTCTTGGAAAGCTGCCCCAATGAACAAATCCAAACCTTCTGGCTGATACAGGATCAGCCTACTCAAGAAGAGAGATTATATGGAAAACCTTACAATAAGGTTTAAAGACAATGAAACTCCACCTGTGTCAGTTCATTGACTCCTGATTTACACCAGTAAAAGTGAACAGATAGCCAAAGTAATACTAGTTAATTATTAAATATATAATCAGTGTAACCATGCCCTCTAGAGGACTAAGTTTACCTTCATAGAGTTAAAACCAGCCCTTGGGTCTAAACACTCTTAAAATTTGGGGGAAAGGCATTTTGGGTGTTGGTATTTTCCTTTCACATCTGAATCTAGACGTGAACTGTGATTTTCTCACCGGCACCATACCCTACAGTGGGTTGAACCAACCCCCCAAAATGGCACTGATAGGTCAGTTTTAACTTTTGTTTGGCAGAGACACCACCACCTGGTGTCTCTGCCAAACAATTAATTCAGCTAATTCCCACCCAGTGACAAAAGGACTGATCCGAGGTCTTATTCTCTACCAAAGGAAAGGTCACTTCCATAGACATTTGACTGCTTTGCGACGTCTGACCCAAATCAACATGTTGAGTATTGAATAAACAAGAGTTCATTTTCTTACCTCCTGCTTTCCACATCTTCCTTCCTTTTCTTTTTTTCTGCATTCACTGGCAATTTCCCCAACTTTCCTTGGTCAGTGTGGTTTACATTCCCAGTTGGCTTAAGCTGCAAAAATGAGAGTGAAATCAATCTGCGTGCTGTTTGTTTGCTGTGGCTGTGATCATCTGATGTAGACAGGATGCTGGTGGCAGGATCAGCTAGCTGTATTTGTGGGTATCGGTGCAGGCTGTAACATGTTCCTGAAGGAGTCAATAAATGCTTGTGGAGTTAGGTCTGAAATGTTTTTGGCCTGAAACATCCACATTTTGAGATCAGGAACCCACTGTTGTGAGTGTGTGAGCCACATACCACCAGCTGTGCGGGCAGCTACTTTGAAAAACAAAATATGGAAAGGAACAGGGAAAGGGTCAAACCTATGAGCTAATGGGAGGCAACAAAAAGGAAATTCTCCCCCGTAAGTTCAATAGGTTTCTGCTGGTCAGTTTGGTCTGAACTGCAGATATTCCCTTGAAAGTCCTGTAGACCAGCCTAGGGACAAAGGTCTGGAGTGGTGGCCTCTGTTCAGGCTGCTGAGGGACAAGCACAACAGGGAGGACACGCATTTGCCTTCTACCAGAGAATATTTTGACATCTTTTCTGTGGCATCTTAGCTTGTGTCTCAAGTTAGACTGGTCCCCAATAGTTTAAGGGACAAACGTAATTACAGCGCAGCTATATTTTAGTAGCTCTGCTGGGTGAACAACAAATGTGGGATTTTCAGAGCCTGTACCATTACCTTTGCTTTCCTCATTGAGCCATTGGCATATTAGACACTGAATATACTACATCTCTCAGACATTGGTTTTCAAGTCCACTCCATGGATGATTTTTTTTTTAAATCCCACTTCACTATATTATTTATTTTTTTTTTCCTGACTTTTCTCCCAGTACAAAAATATGTGTTTTTTTCCTTGGTTACTTCCACTCTGCTGACCTGGTTTCTTGACTTCCTTTGGAAACGTTTAGGTGTCTCAGCAATGGAGAGGATGAATCAGTGAACATACAGCGGGTCTGGGAAAACCCCAGCAGAGAGGAGAGTGTGGGGAGCAGAGAGGATTGCAGAGCCATTGGAAACAGCTCGGCAATGAAGGGTGCTATCATTTTCCTTTTCTCTCTAAATTTTCATTAGCAGCCAGTGTTGCTGCTCCAAGCAGATACCACCCTTGCTCTTATTTCAGGAAGACCTTTGAGCCCAGTTTAGAGGACAAAACTCAAAACATTTTAGCGGCAACTGAAAATACGTAACATACCACAAATTCTCCAGCAGTAGGAAGGTCTTGGCATATTGGAAACTGAAGGATCATTTGTTGGGAAGGTGCAGATCTAGCCCTCACAGAGGGCTAAGTACGGAGGCACTTACTTAGGTTTTAGCTCATACTCAGGAACACTGTCTCATCTCGGGATCATGTCTCCACGGTTCAGTGCTTAGTCACAGCCTACTGGGGATATGGCCATTTGTTCATCGGCAACAAACACCTCTGAGAAACAGGCAGAGATTTGTAGATAGTTCACTAACAGAAAAAATAGGCCACCTTTGCCAAGTAAATTGTATGATATAATGGACACTGAAAATTTGACACACTAATATTGAATAAATGCAGAACAATGTAACATGATCTTATTTTTGATTTTTTGAATTAAAACTGAGATGTAATCTTTAGACACTCTCCCAACCATAGGTAGGGAGCAATATTCTAATATATTTGCTATTATTCTTTTTAAAAATCTTCCAGAGAAAAGAGTGAATGAACTGTAATTTAGGCAAAAAAACGTTCCCCCAGCATTAAACATCCTTTATCTTGGCCCAGGGGCAGGGATGCACATCATTTTAAGCATTTTGAGTCATCCCACTGATTTCAGCCAGATTAGTCATATGCTCAGCATTAAGTACCATGTGCAATCAGACTTTTTATTTCAAAAAAGAATAGATTGTTCATGCTCAGGTTTACAGAAGCTCCCTCTATTAAACCATGAGAAGTGCCTGTACCCTGAACATTTGAAAAGCACTTTATAAAAATGCACGTAGACTTATTGCAAACAAATACTTTCCCACCTAGAATCAGTTGAATCTGAATCAAATGAATGGGTGTGTTGAAATGAAGACTGAAAAACAAGAGTGTTGCGTAAAATGATAATAGTACTATTAGGGTTGAGTAACATACTAGAACTTTTTCTGAAAGTGGTAAATATTTTGCGAATTCTGAATGTTTGATACAGCTACAGTGACTGACATTCTGGTTTACAGCAAGACTAAATCACATCATAAATGAAATTTAAAGGTAGTTAACAAAATAATCTTTATGTCAAACAGGTGAAATGTGGGTTCACCATTTGAAAATGTCATTCTTTGGTTTTGTAGTGTCCCTTAAAGGCTAATCTAAAAGAAAATTAAATTAATCTCATGCTCACCACCTTTAAACTGCAGAAGTGAAAAACCTTTCAGGACTTGCCAATTACTAAGGAAACTTCATAGCTGGATTATTCCCAAATTGCACACCCTTTATTTTAACCACTAAAGGCAAACACATGGTTTTGATGGGTCATAAAAGAACAGGTTGCTTTTGCAGTACTGAAAGAAGCTGTAATTACTTCCCTTGTTTGGTGACTTCCTGATTTACTTAGGTTGTTATGGGTGATACTATTCTGCTAAGGTAATTGGAGCTGCAGGAGTGAAGCTGATGACCTGAGGGAATAACCAGAGGCTTTTCAGTCTAGGTGACTTGCACCTAATGAGTAGAGTCATGATTCCCAGGAAACGAGGACACTGTGACTTCCTTAAGTGCTTGGTATGTATACTTTAAAGGCTTATGTTTCACAGTCCAAGCAAATTATGTCTCTTTATGATATTCAGAAACCAAACTAAGACAGTTCCAGATACAGATAAAATAAAGGTATTTTCCTCAGACAGAAATAGGAGAAATAGATCATGTCAGGAAGGTGAACTTCAGATATTTCTCTAGACAACCAAATGGCAATATACTAACACAAGGAAGTAAAAAACAGTTCCTGAAATCAGTTCTTGTCTGTGACATAATATATAATAAAACATGGTTGCAACGAGAGGCAATAGATTATTCCAGTATGAATTAAACTACCTAACTCAAGACTCAGAAATGAGACCACATAAGTTTTTAAAGGCTAGCACAGACTTAGGGAGGACATCATCCCTGAGCCATCCTTGGAGGAGAGGGAGAAAGCTGCATGCAGTTAGACTCTGGAGGGGACTGGCCACCCTCTCAACAGAGGTCCCTTCCTTCCCCCAGCAGATGAGACACGCAGTCATCCAACATCTTAGCAGTGCTCCCCAGAAAAGGCATTTTTCTCAGCTGGCAAAGGGAGTGTCTAGGTTTAGCTGTAACTGTTGCTTTGTTTGGTTTTTGCACATTTTTTCAGGTATTTGTTATATTACCTTTCTAATCAGAAGGACAAATGTTGACTTGCTGCATGTTGTCTGAAGTTGAGATCCATGATTTAAATCTGTGGTTCCTGATTCAAAGTATCCTAGATCTCATGTGCTTTGAAACTAGTGCTGGCTTGGTTTGTTGTGCAATAGGCTAGTTGCTCCAAGTAAACTGATGGGAAGAGGTTAAATCAGCCAACTCTGAGGATAAAAGTCCTGTATCATGAATCATACATAGCTTTTCTCTTCATGTCCTCTGTATAGTCTGGTGGATCCATCCAGGTATGAAATCTTGCAAGGGGTGTGGGTACATAGAGAAGGTACAGTGAGATAAACACAATTCACACCATTGTGCAAATTCAGTTTATAGCACCTTACAGCTGTCCACTACTCTAAGAATAAAAGTGAATGTACTTTTGCTCCAGGGGAAAAGCAAGCACAGGCAAAGACTGAGGAGTAACTGAGATGCTGATGTTTAACACGTAAGTTAATCTCACAGTAACTCAACCGTGTCCACAGATTCAGAGTCTCTGCTAGAAGGTAATGCATGAAGATGTGAGTGCGTAAAGACAGCCCAAAACCTAGGTCTCTAAGACACTCAGCATCTATGGACTGATGTTAAAACACCAACCAGACATGAGTACAGCTATGGCACCTTTTCAAAGTGGCCAGAATATGCTAACACTTAAACTACCCCAAACTTACAGCATCTTAATTTCAGAAATTATTTCAAGAGACATCTTGCCTCTTAATGCAAAAGACTGCAGACAAGTACATTTACAGCTAAGATTCTTCAACACAACACCTGCAGGCACCAACAGAAAGTCTCACATACGGTATCCAGATGTCCTGCACGGCTGGAAAAGGCATAGACAGCACAGCATCCTCCAGAAGTCACCATGGAAGGTGCTCCTTAGAGAGGCAGGTGGCCAGTTAATCATTGTAAAGGCTCACTCCCCCATCTTTTCTTTCCCAAAGCTCAACTGAAAACCTTGCCATTTCTTTAAAGTATCCTAACAGTTTAAGCCTCCCTTGTGAAACACAACCAAATTACATTTCCAGTGGCTGGTATACAAATTGGATGCCAGAATAGCATTATGTAGCATTTCACTTGAACCCCAGATCAAAATTAGTGATTGAGGAGAGGCTTCATAATGTAGGGAGCTCCGGGAGCCTTTGTTAAGCTGATCAGTTGAATAACAATCACCATCAAGGACTTAAATATGATCTGAAGAACAAGTTATTTTAATTCATTATGGATTCTGAAATAGCAGAAACAGAGCTACTACTGATGATACCGAAATAACATTTACAGAAGGCAGGAGTTAAAGCTAGAAACCTGAGCCTGAGCTTGGGAGGGCACACGAGCCTCTGAACACACGCAGTTGAATGACTGGGGAAATGTAGAAAAGTGATAATGCAGAGATAGACAATAAATTATAGTTTGCAATGCTGTGTGTCAGGGGAAAAAAAATCCCATCTATTAATTGGACCAGATAAAATATCTTTCCTGTGTGAAGTAAAAAGGCACATCCCTGACCTGGGACTCTCAGCCCTGCCAGGGCCAATACCATACCCAAACTACAGCATGCTCAGGCAAGTAGAGGTGAGTCTCAAGATAAGATGCCACCCACACTCTAGTTTTTTAAAAGCAGTGATCTCCACCATCTTACATTGATCAAAGTCTCAGAGCTCATTCCCACCAAAGCTCCTGGCTTGGTCGAGGCCTGGGGAAGCAGATCTGTCCCAGTCTCCAGGATGGACTATGGGACACCAGACCTGTGTGTCAGCATTGTGCTGTCATTTCACCTCAAAACACACCCACTTCCACCCTTCCCAAGTTGAACAGCCTTATGAAAGGCTTATGAAGCAATGTCCAAACAGAATCTGTTGAGGACAGAAACATCAGCCACACATGGGTGAGTAGAATTGTTTAGGTTGGAAATGACCTTTAAGATCATCAAGTCCAACCATTAACCTAGCAATGCCAAGTCCACCACTAATCTGTGTCCCTAAGTGCCATATCTACACCTCTTTTAAATACCTCCAGGGATGGTGACTTAACCCCTTCCCTGGGCAGCCTGTTCCAATGCTTGACAACCCTTTCAGTGAAGAAATTTATCCTGATATCCAATCTAAACCTCCCCTGGTGCAACTTGAGGCTGTTTCCTCTTGTCCTATTGCTTGTTACTTGGGAGAAGAGACCAACACCAACCTCACTGCAACCTCCTTTCAGGTAGTTGTAGAGAGCGATAAGGTCTCCTCTCAGCCTCCTTTCCTGAGGGCTAAACAACCCCAGTTCCCTCAGCCATTCCTCATAAGACTTGTTCTCTAGACCCTTCACCAGCTTCGTTGCCCTTCTCTGGACATACTCCAGCACCTCAATGTCTTTCTTGTAGTGAGGGGCCAAAAACTGAACACAGTACTTGAGGTGTGGCGTCACCAGTGCCGAGTATAGGGGCACAATCACTTCCTTAGTTCTGCTGGCCACACTATTTCTGACACAAGCCAGGATGCTATTGGCCTTCTTGGCCACCTGGGCATGCTGCCAGCTCATATTCAGCCAGCTGTTGACCAACACCCCCAGGTCCTTTTCCAGACAGCTTTCCAGCCACTCTTCCCCAAGCCTGTAGTGTTGCATGGGTCGTTGTGACTGAAGTGCAGGACCTGGCACTTGGTCTTGTTGAACCTCATACAATTGGCCTCTGCCCATTGATCCAGCATGTCCAGATCTCTCTGTAGAGCTTTCCTACCCTCAAGCACATCAACACTCCTGCCGAGCTTGGTGTTGTCTGCAAACTTACTGAGGGTGCATTTAATCCCCTCATCCAGATCATTGATAAGGTTATTAAACAGAACTGACCCCAATACTTGTGACCCGCTGTCAGCTGCATTTAACTCCATTCACCACCACTCTTTGGGCCCAGCCATCCAGCCAATTTTTTACCCAGCAAAGAGTACACCTGTCCAAGCTGTGAGCAGCCAGTTTCTCTGGGAGAATGCTGTGGGAAATGGTGTCAAAGGCTTTACTAAAGTCCAGGTAGACAACATGCACAGCCTTTCCCTCATCCACTAAGTGGGCCACCTTGTCATAGAAGGAGATCAGGTTAGTCAAGCAGGACCTGCCTTTCATAAACCCATGCTGACTGGGCCTGATCGCCTGGTTGTCCTGTATGTGCCATATGATGGCACTCAAGATTGATCTGCTCCACAACCTTCGTCAGTACTGAGGTCAGGCTGACAGGCCTGTCATTCCCCAGATCCTCTTTCCAGCCCTTCTTGTAGATGGGCATCACATTTTCCAACTTCCAGTCAGCTGGGACCTCCTCAGTTAGCCAGGACCACTGGTAAATGATTGAAAGTGGCTTGGTCAGCACTTCCACCAGCTTCCTCAGTATCCTTGGATGGATCCCAGCTGGCCCCATAGACTTGTTGTCTAAGTGGTGTAGCAGGTCACTAACCATTTCCCCTTGGATTATGGGGGCTTCATTCTGCTCCCTGACTCTGTCTTCCAGCACAGAACAACTGGTCTTACTATTAAGGACTGAGACAAAGAAGGTGTTAAGTACCTCAGCCATTTCCTCAGCCTTTGTCACCATGTTTCCTACCATGTCCAATAAAGGATGAAGATTCTCCTTAGCCCTCCTTTTGTGGCTAATATATTTAGAGAAACATTCTTTATTGTCTTTTATGCAGTAGCCAGATTAAGTTCAAGTTGGCCTTTGGCCCTTCTAATTTTCTCCCTGCATAACCTCACAACATCCTTGTAGTCCTCCTGAGTGGCCTGCCCCTTCTTCCAAAGGTCATAAACTCTTCTTTTTTTCCTGAGTTCCAGCCAAAGCTCTCTGTTCAGCCAGGATGGTCTTCATCCCTGCCAGCTTGTCTTTTGGCACACAGGGATGGCCTGCTCCTGTGCACGTAAGATTTCCTTCTTGAAGAATGTCCAGTCTTCCTGGACTACTTTGCCCTTCAGGACTGCCTCTCAAGGGACTCTGTCAACCAGTCTCCTAAACAGGCCAAAGTCTGCCCTCCAGAAGTCCAGGTAGCAGTTCTGCTGACCCCCCTCCTTACCTCTCCAAGAATCGAAAACTCTATCATTTCGTGATCACTATGCCCAAGATGGCCTCCAACCATCACATCACCCACAAGTCCTTTTCTGTTCACAAACAACAGGTCCAGTGGGGCGTCTTCCCTAGTTGGCTCCCTCACCAGCTGTGTCAGTAAGTTCTCTTCCACACACTCCAGGACTCTCCTGGACTGTTTCCTCTCTGCTGTAATGTATTCCAGCGGACATCTGGTAAGTTGAAGTCCCCCACGAGAATGAGGGCTAGCGATTGTGAGACTTCTCCCAGCTGCTTACAGAATGTTTTGTCTGCCTCTTCATCCTGGTTGGGTGGTCTATAACAGACTCCCACCATGACATGTGCCTTGTTGGCCTTCCCCCTGAGTCTTACCCATAAACACTCAACCCTATTGTCACCATCATTAAGCTCTAGACAATCAAACCCCTCTGTAACATACAGGGCTACCCCACCACCTCTCCTTGCCTCTCCTTCCTTGCCTATCCCTTCTGAAGAGTTTGTAGCCCACCATTGCAGCACTCCAGTTGTGTGAGTCATCCCACCATGTTTCTGTGAGTAATTAGCAACCTTAAAGGATAAGTGGGGCATTTTTTTATTATCTCAGCCAGTTGCTGTAGAATTAACAGCTGAATTTATCAGCTCACATGGTCAGCTGTGTGAAAAGCTACTGGAAAATCACACTAGGTAAGCAGTTACCTTGGATCTTTGTGGCCTTCAAGGAGACAACCATCACCAACCAGGCCAGCTGGGACTCAGGCTGTGCCCAGAAAAGGCACGGCACTGGCCAGGAATGACACAGCCTGAGCCCCCCAGGACACACATGAGTTTGCCACAGGGTCCTCCTCCCTTTTAAAAATTCCTTGAAGGAAAAGGCACTGATCTGCAGCATCCTGGGGTAGTTCCTGGGTGAAGGAACAGATGCTTTCTACTTCGCTGCCCATCTCCCCTCCAAAATGATCTGACATGCCCAGAAAGTAGAGTATGGGAGATGATGATTAATGACTTTGTTTTCTCTTTTCTGATATAACAGGCAAGGAGATAACATTTGTTGAATTACAGATTTGTCATAAAAATAAGCAACCAAAAATACCAGGAAAACAAAACAGTCTCCATGTCTTAACTTTCCAGATGTAAGTTTCTGAGTTCCCAATTGGGTTGTTATTATTATTATTACTACTATTACTATAATAATAGGATTCCCAGTCATGGAGCAGAACCAGCACACGTATAGAAATGTAAGACTGGAGACAGAGGTAGAGTGCAGCCAGCCAAGGGAGCAGACGTTGCCTCGCCTGCTTTTTTTCAACGTGCTGAGCACTCGTAACCACCACGTTCCACTAAGGAGCCTCAGCAAGGCAGGCAAGATGGTGAGAGACCTCGCCTAACAGAAGGGACTCCAAATCCTTTCATAGTCAGATTATAAAAGTATCAGCCACAGTTGTTAGAAAGGAGGAGAAGATTCAGGAACACCCTCAAACCTCTTTAAGAAATGGCCCATCCCTCTATTGCTTTACCTTCAAACAAGAGCTTAAGCTGCAAGATTTGGAACCAGACTCAGGTGGTTTGGGGCTCAACTTTCCTCCAAACCCTGGGTGAGTTTGGATTTAGGGATTTGGCCTCTCTTTGTCAATGAGAGAAGGGCTAGTTGCAGACTTTGAATCTAATTTCAACCCTTCCCAAACTTATGTGGGAATGCTCCGACCCATCTCTATTTGTCTTGGGTAGGGGAGTCGCTGTGATGCTATCTGCAGTGGAACTTTCCATTAGCAACAACATGAGAGACAAAGAGCTCATGCTCTGACCTTTATAAAACTATTCCTTAACAAAATTTACTCAAGTAAAGAATCCACAATCCTCTTTGGTTTTACTCATTTAATTGATACGGACATAAAATATTTTGCGTTGTTTTAATAATAATTTGGTTTTCTGCTATTTAAAAAAAAGTTCATTTCTCCGAACATATTTTTAGCAAAAATATTTTGCTTGAACTTTTTTCCTCTGCCTTCAAAGGCTGCTGCACAGTTCTGGGGTGCTAAATACTAAACTCACATTCTACCACTCCATCTCCTCCCATTTGGATGGTAATCACAGGATCTTGATGCCAAACTCTGGAAGATATTTTTTCCAGCAGCAGCATCTGGCTTCTTGGCAGACCCCGCGAGCAGTTGTGTTGGCAGCGGTGGGAGCTGCTTGAGTCTGTCATGTGTTTAGGCTGCTGCAGAGCTGTCTGAACCGCCTTGTTGCTTTAGACAGTATGTTCTCTTGACTTCCATTTAATTTTGATAAATTTGTACTTTCTGTTGTCCGCCTGGTAACGGAACTCTGTCGATCCTGAAAGGATCTATATATAGTTTCTCTAATCAAGAATAATAACGGATGTTTGCGGAGCGCTTTTCAGCCCACCAGACCCCAGCTCCTGCTCGGCAGACGAAAACTCCTCTGTGACCTCTGCAGAGAGATCATTTTGCATGCCGCTGAACTGCAGCCACCTCTAGAAAGGATCACAGGAGCCATCGAACTCGCAGGAGACCCTCAAGGTCCAGGCACTCTCTCCACTGTCCTGCCACATGCCAGGAACACTCTGACTATGCTTATCACGGGAAGACCAAGACTCCAGCCTGCAAACTGACTCACACAGCTTGTTAGAGAAGCCCCTTTTTGCCTCCTGAATACCTTAAATTTTGTATTCTGGAGAAGGCACACCAGGAGGGATCTGCCATTCCTGCTTTACAGACTGTCAGTGGAATAACTTTGAACTTGACTTCCTTTCAGACTAAATGAAGACAGAAGTAAAGAATGGATTTATTTCCTACAATGCAAATACTTAAACATAATTCCTGGTTCTGGAGAAAGATGCATATGAAAAAAGAAAACTCTGCTTAGCTATATATTCCCTTGTTAAACTTGAATTTCTCTTTATTTCATCTGCTGAAAAACCCACCAGGGTGCCTGTACAGCTCTCCAGGCTGTGATTCAGTGCAAGACTTTGCCCTCCTGTTCCCATTGCTGGAAATCAGTTTTAGGAGACATACTTCTTTAGATATGCATTTTTTTTCCTGAGGCTCAAATTATCCCTGAGGCTCAAAATCACTTTGATTCAAAAGATCAATATTTCATTGAGGTAATATATTTTAACACTTATTCCAGATTACTAGCTGCCCTTGCTTAGCTCTAGCAACACAGATGTCTCTCCGTATGGCCAGGCAAGATCCTCTCATGGCCCGAGCACAAACAGAACTTGGTAACACCTTTCCAGCGAGGAGAAGGTGACTCCAAACCAGGAAGGGTGGGGCTCTGTTTTACCTAAACGTATGAAAATAATACTAATCCATGCAGTTTATTATACCAGGCCTTGGAAAAGACTATAGAAGGATCTGGTCAGTCCTGATCTCAGAGGACCTAGTGTGTCTGGATTGATGACCCCAGACTTCAGCTCTGAGGACTAACAACACTCCATGACACCAGCTATAGGCTGTCAGGATAGGACATGCAGAGTGCTGCATGCTGTTGAAATGCAATTGGAAGTTGTAATTCAAACATTTTTCCTTAACATTATTAGTGGTCCAAGATCTCTAAGTACCTGAAATCTTTAGAAAAGTACTCTCTAATTTATTTAAGAGAAATTTGGTTTTAAGTTGAAAGTAGCACTTGTGAGAGGTGGAGATCCCCCAAAAAGTCTCCCCTTAAAGGAATGTGTTAGAGCAGCCACTGTACAGTCTTCAGTTACACCTATCAGACTCGCAGCTTCTCCCACAGCCGTCTTGAGGAGTAAGGCCCAGAATCACCAAACATCCAAGCATACCCCAAACTCTCTTACTTGCATTTGCCCTTACAGCATCCTTGGAAGGTACAGACAAGACAAATGTAAAAAGGCAGCATACCTGATTTAGGTTTCACAGGGTATCTGTGGCAGCAAAAAACCACATGACAGGTCCTCTGATGCTTCAATGAGGGCCTTCATCACTGAGTCATCCCTTTGGTACACCTGCAGCATACACAGCAACCATCTATTGAGGGTTTCTCTCTCCTTCCTGCTCCCATTGCAAGGTTGGATGAGCTTCTTCCCAACAAAATGCCTCTGCAAGTACCACAGTGACTACGTATGTGTCTGCTGGAGAAAATACTGAATAAAGATGAGTGAGAATTTCAAGATTTCATAGCCTTAAAAATTTGAAATAAAGATCCTTTCAGGAACTTGCTGAAAGCAGCACGAAGACGGATCTTCTGTACATGGGGACACTGCCACAGCAGCTCTTGAACGACAGAATCACATACAACAGAGGCGAAAACCAACTTCTATAAATCAAGTCCTCTGTTCTCTTATGCTGCTATGAAACTGATCCCTACAGGAATTAAGCTGAGGTCTAGTTGTATGCAGGATTATTACTGCAGGTCATTGTGGGGTATCCCAAAGATTTATTTTTGTAATGGGATTTAGCTGCACTGGACATAGCTCTCAGTTGCTGGAACCGATGGCTTGCCAGATCGTGCAATATTTTTGTTTTGATTACATGTGTAAGCCACTCTACAAACCTGCTACCATCAGGGGGATGGTGAGGGGACAGCACTGCAAGTCAGAGGCTCAAACCACCTCACATCCCTGTCTGAAGTGGGCAGGTGGGGACCCATTTGCAGTTCCAGCAATGGGCCCTACGGATTCAACGGTGTCTGCAAAGAGTTGTTACTTGGGTGCCTGAAGGGAAAGGCTTAATTCCCTGCCAAACAGACGTAGCAGCCTCTAAGTAATCAGGCCTCTCTATCCTGGATCCAACCACATAGTAACTTGCCCTCTCCTGGGCTGCGTCTCCTGCCTCTGCTTCCCTGGCAGACCAGGGCTAGGTGGGAGGACAGCCATGTGTACAGATCTCTTCTCTGAGGTGTATCGGCAAGCCTTTCAATGTTAAGGTCAATTGAGAAGCTGAAATTAAGAGGTCAGAGCTGTGAGAGTACTGTCTGGTCAAGGATCATATCAGGAGGATCTCTGGCTTCATGCTCCTCCGAAGAAACACTGTGGCCCAGCACATGATGAGAGTATCTATCCCCAAATTTTCTACAAAATCTAAATAAAATCATGCTACTCCAACCCTAAAGCTGATTTCTATAGAGACATTTGAAAAGCTACTTGTGGTTTGACAGAGTGTTTAAGAAGAAAACAAAACAAAAGCTTGGAAACGACTTGCACTGTTTATTTATTAAGTCTGAATTGGGAACTAATTTTGTTTCCCCTGCTTTTATATTCCGTTCTGCAGTTCTGGCATGGTCGAGGTATTTGTGTGACTTTCTCCAAAAGATCACAATCATATAAAATTTAGGAACGAGTTTGTTCTTGTTTATTTACCAGTTCAATTCACCATCCCTAATTTCTTAGCACTTGCTGAGATACGACTATATCTAACCTCATAAATATGGACTTTTCAGAAGTATGTCTGAACGAGAACCCTGACTCAGACTTACTTCCAGGCAGTTTTGCTGACATACAGATTCAGAGACCTGATCGGGTTTCAAACTTTTTCAGTACTTTTTTCTAAGATCAACATACATGCCAGACATTTTGTGATTCACTCATCACTAATAAACAATCATTGTACTATTGCAAAACCTTGTTTGACTGCTATTTCCAATCCATATCAGAAATGCTGCTTTAATAAACTCAATTCATGTGTTTCATCTGAATTCACAGGAGTTATCCCAGGGGTGATTTTAGATCAATGTATTTAATTTGTTTTGTGGGATGGAGGAACATTCCTTCCTCATATATGTGGTTTATTTGTGTCTATGCATTTTTCAAAGGAGAACATAAGTCATTTAAGGACCCAGCTTAGGAAATGTAAGGAACCACATTAAGAAATTAGGGAGATGGATTATTTGGATGGGCTCCTTTAAGCCCCAACAGAAGCTATTTTGTTGAAAAACTTTATGAAGAACTAGCCCATGCAGCACCTCAATATATTCCCAGAAATTCCAGAAATGTTTAATCAGATATTTAGAATTTCCAGTATTAACCAGAATTGCTGCCACTGGAAAGTTTGACTTCTAGCACAAGACTTTTGTCCTATTAAGGTATGTTTGCTTGTTGTTAAAAAGTGTTACTTCCCGGAATTTTATTATGGAAGGAGAAGTAATGGCTCATGGCAGTTGTGGATTTTATAGATAGCCATCAGTTACAAGCAAATTCCAAGATGTAAAGTTTGTTTTTTCTTAACAAAAGTGCAGATATAAGGTTCTAAAAGGAACTCAAAGGATGCATGTCATTCCCAGTGAGTCCGGACATTACTGATACATGCCTCTCCAGACGTCTTTTGGAAATCCCAGTTTAAATCTCAGCATTTGAAATGCCTTCAGTGAAGCAACTGGGTTCAGTCTGATAAATCTGCTAAGTGCTATGAAGGGCTGAATGCTTTCAACTGCCTTTTTTTCATTTGGGAGTGAAGCATGTCAACTCTTCCCAAGAGCTGCTTAACCACTCGCAGGATTAGGTGTTTAGACAAGAAAAGGCGTTTGAAATATGGGTCTGACCTGGACAGGAGAACGGGAAGAACCCAAGTGAAATCTTAACTTCACTGGCATTAATCAATAACCTCCTGTGCCTTCAACAGGACCAAGGTTTTGTGCAAATATCTATGTATTTTATAACCTCAGAAACAGCCTGAGTTCCTTTCATGCAGTTGACAAAGATTCAAGGTTGAAGTTTTCTTACTTAGCCAAGCAGGTTCACTCCTTCCCACTCAGTCAGTTCTTTGGGTCACAATATATTCCTTGCAAATTGAGGGAAAAGTCTTTCTGGATACTTCTAAGAATTCCTTCATCTTTTTAAGTGGGCCTGAATTGTTCTGGCAATGCAGCCTTCCATAAGTATGTTCAGAAAAGGGTCAGAGCAATAAATCAAGAACAAATATTGGCTAGGCAGGCACTTACTACCTATAAATACAAGCAACGTACCTGATGCCACTCTTTCCTATCTGTACTGTAATCAGGTGGTATTATAGCTTTGCTATGAAGTTTTACTGAGATATAAAATAGATTGTGACTGAGGGATGAGACACAAAGCCAAAAGGATGCTGGAAAACAAAAAGGGCACAAGCAGACAAACAGAGCCCTTCAGAAATGTAATCACCATCATGCCACACATTTTTTTATATTGCGCTTTTCATTTGATGATCCCCAAGTGCATTAGAACCTCTCATGGTATAAATCAAGATGGCTTTGTGGAATTCATACTGACTCAGCTCAGAGACCCGACCCATGTAATTTTTCTTTTCTCCACCAGTCCTCGGTTTTGGGTCCGTCCTACCTCCAGAGACAGAAGTATCCAAGACTGTCACCACAGCTGAAAACATTTCTCTAGCTGAACATCTACCTGAAGCCCTTGCATGGCGATGCCCACCACAGTGGCAGAGAAAAGGGTGGCTGCGATTCCCCTCTGGAGCCTTTCCTAGCTGCAATGTCAGCCCCCACCAGCAGCCCCAAGCAGGTGCCCATGAGAGCCAGCCCTGCCTGATCTGCAAAGTGACTGCAGCTACAGCTCAGAAAGAGCAAAAGTAGGCAGAGACAGGTGCTTTTTAGATATTCACAAACATTCCCAGGCTACTCTTGGTTAGCAGGAATGCTTTCAGGCAGCAAAGCTTGGGTGAGAGCATGCCAGGGAGGCAAGGTGTGAAGGCAGTCACTACCTGTCTCACAGGTTGGGGTACTCATCCAGTGCATGATGAGCTTGAAGCATCATTGCAGAAGTTTTGCAGAAAACAGTGAGCTCCCTGCACAGCCCCTGCTGGCTTGCTTCAGCCAGACAGTATAAAAATAGAGAGCCTAAATTAAAGTCTCTGGTCACTGGGAGGGACCTGTGATTGTATAGCAGTCAATTGAGAAGAGTTTTGATGTCTTCTGCCTGTGACTTTCATGCTGTCATGAGATATGAGGCAAAAGATACCTCTTGAAGGCCAACCCAAAACTCTACATTCCCACCCACCTTACACTACTTTCCGTGCCCAATCTGGGCTGCCTGTCCTGGATCCCTTGGCAATCAAGAGGCCCTACCGGAATCAGGTCAAATAGATTACTCAGGTAGTTTCCACAAAGGGTAATGAGGAATTTCAGAGGCACCCTGTTATCTTGTCATCAAATGAAAGTGTCTTTTACCTGCTATATTATAGGCTATGAACATCTTATCTAAGATTTCTTTCAGTATGAACCTAATCTTTTGTAAGCAAAGTTTATCCAGTGTGAACCATCTGCCAAGCAAAGTTTGCATTACCGAACCAAGAGAGATCAACAGCCCCAGAACCAAACAGCAAGGCACAGTTTATTCAGATAAAGAACAAATAAGCATTACAAAATGTTTCTGTGTTTTACGAATTAAAGCTTCCAATGCTGATGGCTGAGAATCTTGTTAAGGGTCAGAAGGAGCTGTTGGCTTACAATACCTGCAAATTATTCTTTGATAAAGCGGTATGGTTTAGACCTTTTGATACCCTGTTGTTAGCAATTACTTTTTCCTATTTTTACTGCATCTATTGCTGTGCATAGTCCATTTATTCAGAAAGGTGCCTATAACTTGTTGCTTGTCCACAAAGACTGCACAGGAAGATATGAGCTATTTTGCTCATTTATCTCTCAGCTTAGGAGTCCAGGGTTCTAAATTACAGACAGGAAAAGCTGTATGATAAAAGACATGAGGGACAGGACATCTGCTCGGTATCTGGAGGGGCAATTTTCTCTTCTGTCTTTGTTATGAAAAGAAGAATGTTTGGACAATATATAACAAAGTATAACTGAAAGAGATCTGGCCTCTTCAAAGCCAGTGTGGCTGCTCATCTGGGCAAGAGCCCTGGGACAGGCTTTCAGTTTGCTCAAAATCCTCTCCTATGCGCCATTCACTTTTGGCCATCCCCAGACATCAGATTGAAGCAAAAAGCTCTGCAGTGTGGGGCCACAGTGACAAACAAGCATCAAAAGGTAACATATGGCACTGAAGCAGAGAAAGGTCTCACTCCATGGACATGAAAGATCTGTAGCTTTTGCAGGAGGACATGGACATATATGTAGAAATTAAGACTTCCTTTTTTAAAATAATTAAGTCAAAAGTAGGAAAAAATATTCTCGCAGTAACCCGCTCATAGGCACTGGCTAATTTAGCATTAAATCACATACTCTCCTTGGCACTGGTGCAGAGGAAGGTATTTCCTGAACAGCTAGTTTCAAGTTTCATTCATAGGTACTGTTTAAAATTAGATCCACCACTTTCATTGAGGTCCAAATCCTTTGCCTAGTGTAACATTTTTTAGAAACAGAAACTCAGTTAAATGTGCTCCATCATCTGCACTATTCCCCTGAGTTGGCTGAGAGCTGCAAGTCCCACCAAGCGAAGCATGAGAGCTAGGCTGGCAGCAGAGGCTCATAAACCTGTGGCTAAATGAAAAGTACCTGTTTTTATGGGTGATGGCAAACTCAAAAAAGAAACAAATGCTCCCTTTGACTCTGGACAAAGCACACATCCTGTGCCACAGAGATAAACAAAAGTTCAGTGGCCAAAGTCTTGCCTGTGAGCCAGGCTCTGATGGTGGAGCCCTGAAATGTGGCCAGAGGATGTCTTGACTTGACAACACAGAGCTGTGAGCTTCAGGAAGCATTGAACTACATATCCCAAAATGTCCTACTACAGATGATATCTGGTTTGCTTGTTGAAGCAACCAGCAAAATGCCTTAGAGGAAGGGCCTCACCAACAAACTGCACAGCGGCTTGGATTTATTTTGACTCCAGCTCATTAACTTAATTCATGGCCTTCAAGCTTGCAGATGATTTTTGTTTCAGAGTCTATCACACAGTTGTGAGTGACAATGTCCTCCGGACACTTTCCTCTTCCTGCACTAAGGCAGGCCAAGACAGGTAACTCTGATGGCTGCGGGCAGCCTTGTGTGAACTGGGGAGCTCAGCACAGCCTCTGGACACAGGTTTCCCCATCCCAGGCAGCATCTTCTCACCTGCGACACCACAGAAAGGAAGAGTTAAAACCTGGGTCCTTCAAAGCTATTTTGGCGCTCCCAGAGAGTTAAGCCCCAAAGCTCCTTTGATGCCAGGGCTTTAATGGCTCCTGCCATCATCACCCCAGTGTGAGTGTGGGACAGTGAAACCCAGCCACTGAAGGCAGGTGATACTGCATGCCTATTGCCCAGAATAGCAGTAACAACACCAGTAATGCAAAAAAATTATACCAGGGCATTTCAACCCCCTGCCCAGGACAGCTGTACCCTGACACATGCAGCCAATGCTCGCTAAGGGAGAAACGTGCCCGGAGGCCCAGACACCACTAAAGGCTCCGACGGCCACAGGGAGCACGAGGCACAAACTGCTGGCAAGCGAACAGCAAACAGACGTTTTTTGGCAAAATCCAAGAGAGAGAGAGCAAGCTGCCTATTTTTAGCACTTGTTAATTGTTTTAAAATCCATCTGGCAACAGCTGCTAAATAATTTAGCTTTTTGACCCATACGTCTGAAGCAATAAGTAATATAATCCCTTGCAATAGCTGACTCTGAGAGGTATGGCAGTGGGAAGCACAAGCATTTCAGTGAGCACGCTGCAGCCACCCCAAACTCCCTGGGGTTTGGAGACTGCACCGAAGGAAAGGCCCTCATGGATGCCCAGGGCTGGATTCCCCTCACCTGACCCTTGTCACCTGAGTGAGGCAGTTAGTCCTGCCAGCTGGTGAGGCTCTTCCACGGGACATGGAGAGAGAGGTGCCTCCAGTGGAGTTATTGTCCTACCTAGTATGAACACCTCCAAGGATGGGACACTTGCCTGTAGATACACTTGCTTCCTGGATAAGAGAGGGAGCCAAAATTATTAGTGCAGATCAGAAGCTTAAATTTTAGCTTGTCAAAGTAATTTGAGGTTTTTGACCGAAATATTAGGTCAAAGCCCTCAATATCAGCTCCAAAGCACACCCGAGTGGGAAGTTCCTGGGGAAATCCCAGGGTCAGAATGGATGGAACACAAAAGGATACAACACAAGGCGCTATTCCTGTTTATGCACTCAAGATTTTCCAAACCACGGACTTGGGAAAGGTGCAGCCCATGTTGTGGCTCGCCTCGGGAGCCTCACTGTACGTCACACCAGGACTCCTGCCCTGTCTTTGTGTGGGTCTTCATGCACCAATTGGACACAGTCGAGCATCTGCTTTTTGGGGAATGTGTTTCTCTTGCATTTAACTTCAGATCTGAAAAGCATTCGCCTCCCTCCTCCCTTCCTCCTGGAGGCTCATGAATCACAGAGCCGCCAGATGAATGAGTCACCCAGCCAGTTTTTGGTCAAGCATGCCAGTCTGGGAGGCTCTACTGTGATCAAATGTGAGCAGGGCTGGCTTTGTTGGTGACTGGCCATGTGTTGAGTCGTGTAAACCTCTCCTAGGGGTCATCTCCACTCTCTTTGTGAGTCATCTCTGTCAGGTTGTAATTGCTCTTTTGTCAGGAAAAGTTGTGAACGTATTAGGGAGGGAGGCAAGGGAGAGAGTGGGGGGTTTCTTAGGAAGGAGAGCTTCAGAGGGCTTCCCAGGATGGCAGTGGCAGCCAGAGGAATTGTTCTCCAAAGTCTCAGTTCATTGAGCTTGAACTTCCAAGCAGACCCAGCCTATCCCTCATGCCTGTGAACCAACCCAGAGGACTCGGCTCACGGAGCCTGTGAGGATCCCACCCGGGCCTATCAAAGGCTTCCTCCAGTCCCCAGCAGCTCCCTGGTGAGCGGCACACACTGCAGGTGCCCCTGGCCCAACACTGAAAACTGAGATTAGGGGCTCTCCAGTGGTGAACAAATCTTTAGGACTGGTACAGACCACACATGTTTTATTAACTAGAAATATGGCATGCTAAGAAACAGTTGCCTTGATTTATTCCTGAGTAGGAAATTTGAAATCTGCCACCAGCTTGTCAATTTTTTTTTTTTCTGTTTTCAAAGAAAGACAGAAAATAGCTGAGGTTCCAATACTCCCATGTTAAAATGCATAGTGGGGTCCTTTTCAGGCATTCAAAGTGGGTTTGATCTCCCTAGGATTCATCTATTTCATTATTACTAAATTAGGCACGGACTGCACTCCCCTGGGAAGTCAGCTTTGCCCTCTCTCACACCTCCCATCTCTTCGGCTCCAGCACCAACTGTGGCAGGCAGGTGTCCCATCTGAACCACTCTACTTTCTTTGCTTTTTAATTTGGTTGCTCAGGTCTGCTTGTGGAGGAGACAACTGGGAAGGATGACACCTCTTACTGCATTGTCTAGACTGGAGAAAGGATAGCATATTTAATACCACCTCTGGATGAAGTGGATAAACACACAGTAGTAGTTTGCTTTTTGCAGAAGGACAGTGATACAAAGAGGGATCAAGGAGACAGGAAGAGGCAAAGGCTCTTCATCTAGATCATAGTGTGAGACCTGTGGCCTCATACTTCATGCTACAGAGATTTCTCCAGCAGTAAATGAGGATCATTGCTTTCCTAGTTTTGTGGCTCTGTGAAACAGCTGGATCAGGTTTCAGCAGGTTTCAGCAGGACAGAGTGGACGTGTCTATGGTTTCCTATACAGGAAACAAGCAGCAGCTTTCCCTAAAAGCCACGTGCAACCAAATTTCCAAAAGTTGACAGCGATTCAAGCCCTGTCCTCAAACAATTTGGGAAAAAAATCGGGAAAATGTGGCCTCTCTGACACTTGGTACCCCTCAAACAAGCAGCTCCAGCTTTGCAGGGAACCCAGCACAGCTCCTGCCTGGGATTTCCAACCTTCTCCTTATCCTGTGCTTTTCAGGAAACATGAGTAGCACAACTGTTTTAGTATTAATTAGGTAGCTTCAACCAAGTATCATTTCAAATACTAAACTTGCTTAGAGTGAAAAACAAGGAGACTTTATCTTAGCAAGGGCAAAGATTTTATTCTTGGTCAAAAACATGAAAATACCTCTAGAAAAGCTGAGAATAACTAAATAACACTACCTGAATGGCTGTACTGAACTTCTTTTCCCATGGTCACTTGGGACATTTTAGACATCACTCATTTACAGGGACCAAGAGTAGACTCACCTTCTGACATCCTGAATGTGGCCTTTCAGGTTGTACATCAAAGCTTAGTCTTCAGACATGTCCCCCCTGCCCGACTTTTATCCTCATTAACCCTCACCCCCCCCATGCAGAGCATTTTTGAGCTTCTTCTTGAATGTTTTGTTCAACAGTTTTCCTTTCCTTCCCCTTTCCTTTCCTTTCCTTTCCTTTCCTTTCCTTTCCTTTCCTTTCCTTTCCTTTCCTTTCCTTTCCTTTCCT
>JANZLQ010000044.1:2816113-2852028 GCA_026212715.1 Elanus axillaris | reverse complement strand
TGTCCTTATCTCGACCCACAAGCCCTTTGTTATATTTTTCTCTCCCCTGTCCAGCTGAGGAGGGAGGAGTGATAGAATGGCTTTGGTGGGCACCTGGCATTCAGCCATGGTCAACCCACCACACTTAATTTGTTTCTTCTCACAGATACATTTCCTCCATCTTAATGTTTTATCTAAAACGACTAGATATAGCCTGGGAAACACTGCAGCTGCAAAATCTGATGTTCCAAGTAAGAAGTGGCAGAGTGCATTTTCAGTGACGTCTAAGTGGTGCTGGAGTCATAAAATCCTCCCTGCCTTCTGGACCTTGCCTGGAATATCTGCTGGGAAGTGCTTCCTTCCTGGCTGCTTCTTGCCAGGCAAATGAGAGCTCGTTATCAGTCTGTCCATGTCTCCGTCCATCAGTCTGTCCATGCTGCTATTGACCATGTGATGGTATCCTCTCCGTAAAAGGGTAATGGCAATAGTTGAGTGTCTCACAAACAATCTAGATCTTTTCCACGTTTTGTCTTTAATAGAAAGAAATACTGAAAAACCTGACCACAACATGTCTGAACACTGTTCATTGCTCAGGATGAAGTAAAGGATGAAGTAAAGTTGGGATAATAATTCTGAAGTACATATCCACAAATGGTAACTTTACATGACACATGAAATTAAAACCTTCTGCATTTGTTTTCTGTCAACATTCACTTAATGTAAATTTTACTGGCAAAAATGCATATTAAAAGCTTATTTCAAAATTATACACAGGCGTATTCATGGAAAATGAACTTTAAATTGCATACACCAGATTCAGATTGTAGGATTCAGAGTGTAGGAGTGCACTCCTCTAACAAAGCCAAAGGACAGACATCTTGTGACTAACTTGGCTAATCACCACAAAACAACATAGCAAAGATATTCGTGAATAATCCACCTGGATTAATTCGAGAATGTATCTGCCAAATAGTTTATGGAAATCAAAAGGTGTTTGCAAACATTTCATGAACAGAAAAAAGCAACCACATTCTCTAAACAGACTACTGCTGCACATTATCCCCTCTCTTCTGTGATTTGGTGGCATCTCCCTGTGTTACACATCAGAATTTCCCTAACAAGCATTCAGAGAAGTCCAAGGGTTGGTATCTGTTTCAGGAACTTTCCTGAACATTTATGGTAACATTTTTTACCATCTGCTTTGTGGCAGTCAGCAAAAAATGGAAGACGCAGCAAGAGCAGTATCACTGAATGTTCCCCTGAGGAAAAATCTAACCTCTGAGTCTTAGAAATTAAAATGAGCAGATGAGGGATTGTTTCTTTTTTTAAATAGCTTCTGCTAATGGGTCTCACCAGCAACCAACCCTTTGTATCTCCAGGGATTTTAGCTACTTGTGTGAGGTGAAGATCCATGACATTATTTTCTCTGGCAGACTGCATAAGCTGACATATTTAAAAGAAACAAAAGGAATATCTATTTGTTTGTTTGTCTGCAAATGTAATTAAACTGTGGACTTTTCAGAGAGCTGTAGGGAGGCCAAAAAATATAAACAGTTTTAGAAAAGACATAGTAACATAGTTCCCAAAGATTAAGGCTGTGGCCACTACTAGTCATATGGAGTATGGCTAACACTTCTATGTCAGCCTCTTGAATTAAAAGAAATGCCTTAAGCACCTCGCATTGTCACGTAAAAGATTTCCCATCCCTTAAACCTTGAACCTCGACCTCTATAATATTGGGAGAATGTTCAAGCCCGGAGTCCTGGCGTACATATCATGCCATTGAGTATTTCTGCCTATTGCTGCTTAACATCCACTGACAATTATTCTCCCCTCACCCATTCATTCAAAACAACCCTTTAAAACGCAAAGGCTAGCCATTACCTGAACCAGTGACAGACTCAAAGACCTTTGAGGACTATCACTACGTTGCTTCTCATTCTCAGAAGAAAACACAAAGTACCCTCAAAACCTTACAAAATGCTCTGCTAATGCCCCCACTGGGTACCTGACATCTGCACTCCTCCAATCACACCAAAGATGTGATACAGAAGACGATTAACACCTGCATCACATTGCTGCTTTCATGTACATTTACACAAAAGTTTGGAGCTAAATGCTTGAGGGGGGCACAGACAGGAGCAAAAGTACCAGTGAGCTTTCTTTTGCTTCTTAGCAGGGATGTCAGTGGTCAGTTTAATGTGGCTATGTGCGTGTTGAACACAAACACACACACACACACACACACACAATGTTGCTGTTAATGCTAGAAAAATCACCTGATTTTCAATGAACACTAATTAATGCTAAGGTGGTGTATAGAAACTTGAGGTGCTTGAGATCCAGAGTGAGTCTGGGAGCAACACAGCAAATCCTTGTAAACAGAGGCACAGTTCCGGGAATATGGTTTGCAGGACAAGGTTGGAAGACCAAGCCAGATCTGTTTCACTGCCCCCTCACATCACAATCACATCCAAAGTATGAGAAGAGGTTAAGAGAACCACATTGTCATGAACTGATTTACTTAAAGAACTGTTCTGTGCAGAATGTGACACAAATTGTTCACTCATGCGATGAGCTTTGCATGTGCCGTGTCCCTAGCACAACTCCACTTTGTTTTTCTTGTCCTTTTACTTTGCACTACTGAGGCCACCTTAGCAGTTTCCTAAAAGATTCTGCATTAATACTAGTTTATTATCTTCTCAAGTCTTTGGCTGTAGAGATTCAGGAATGTTCCAGAAGAGTTTCACATTAATCAATTTCTATCAATGTTACTAAAATGACACCACAAGATTTTCACCTTGAAATATGTTCCCTAAGGTTGCTTTTCTACAAGGGAGCATCTTGCTCACTTTTTTTTCTCTCCATTTACTGTAAAACTCCAGGTCAAAGGAGGTTTGACAGCTCTGAGATTAAAAGTTTATAAAGACAGCTCTGCACACACACAAGCCAAATAAAACTTGCTTTTAAGTAAGAAATACTACCTACACCAGGGAAACTTTTCTAGTGGTGCCTGCCTCCTGCCTAGTGATTAACTGCTTTTTTTCAATGTAAGTGGTTGCTTTATCATCACTTACGCACACAAAACCATGGCAACAATGAAATACTATAGTTGTATTAATGTGTTAATATGAATGTCTGCCTACTTTACATTGACCTTTTGCTTGGGAAAAGGAAATAATCAGAACTTCAACTGAGAGTAAAAGAAAATCATACTTAACGGTACCTAACAGCATCACTGCCTTGAAGCATCTTCCAGCATTTATTCAGAGATATTAAAGGATGCTCACTGACATGAGCTGTTCATCCTGATACTTTCCTTCTGACAAAAATAATAGAGATGTCAGTAAAACAAAATTAAAAAGATTCTTCCAAGGATCACTGCAATTCAACCTTTCCTAACATCCTTTCTGGGCTGAAATCTGGCAGTAAACATTTCAACTTCTGATTAGCAATCCACACAGCTATGAGCAGGGAAGACTACGTAAGTGCCAAGTGTCATCAGCTCAACTTAAGACACAAAATTTTAGGCAGTCTCAAAGAAAAATCTACCTTCTCCTGTCTTCAGACAACAGTTGAATGATGTGCAGCATCTGCACCTTCTATTAAATGTAAAACTGAGCCCCTAACTCTGTGAGGAGGGCGTCTTTCTTGGTTTTATCCAAACCAGCTGGCACTGGTAGCTGGACAAAATAGCTTGCTTAATTTTCTGTTTGTAGCTCTCTCTCCATGGCTTGCATACACAACTCTTGTATTTTGTACAAAACACCACCGGCCATATTCTCTAATACACAGATTTAAAATTTAAAAGCAATCATCTCTTCATGTTCTAACAGGAAAACAACACAGGAAAAAACCCAAATTATTGGTGTTGTCAAGTGGATCAAACATCTTTTGTTTTATTTTACTGCTGAGCTCAGAGTTGGCAAAGCATCTCAGTAGCTTTGGATATGAAAGTAAAGCAGGATTTTCTGGGGGAAGAGGAGACAAAAAATATTTAGCAATTGTCAACTGATCGCCTTATTGCAACTGTTAACTGATGCACTGAAGTTGTTAACTGAGAGGAAATACAGATATATTGTTATGAAATAAAAGTACTATTACTGACTGTGAGCTGAATCTCTTTTGGAGGTAACAGAAACACCTCCAGAATATTTTCATAGATATTTAGATCATATGCAAGCTCCTGACTGCTTATCTGGCAGTAGATTCTCCTTTTTCTTTCCTCGTTATTTAATCAACCAGATGAAAATATGGTAAGTAATTTTTGCTAGTGTACATTTTTTGAATCCTGTGACCAAAAATTTATCTGCATCCAGACTGTTCTCAAAAGTACTCATGACACAAACTTTGGCATCCAACAGATGATCATGAATGTCATTTCTAGTGAATTGATTTTCAAATCCTTGGCCTTTACCTTTCTCCTAAGTCTTCATCTGACTGTGGGACTTTGATGTTTTGATGCTTAAACCCAAACTTCATAAAACTCCCTAGTGTAATTCTTTAAAATATGCTGAGTATGTCTTCCTTTTCTGTTCCTTTTCTAGTTTATTTTTCAGAGTGGAAAAAACGGGCTGGATCATTTTTACTGGAATCTTCTTAGCATTAAATACTGTAATTAAATAATCTTCCAGTGTCAATATACAAAAGGTAAAATCCTGGCTTCAGGGGAATTACGCCTTTGATTGTGGTGAGATCAGTTGGTTTCTTTCCTTAGTCTTTATAATGTCCCCTCACAGGGTGTATAATCATAAGAAGAGGAAAGACCTGACTGTATGTTTGTGAAGAATTGTTCAAATGTGCACCACTTAGCAAGTAAGTTTTGTTAAACAATTTTTGTTGCTGAGTTACTTTATTCCCAGCTAAGATGTGAAGAACCAAGAAAAAGAAAGCTTTTCACATCAGAATACATCACTGCTTGATAGAAGTCTCCTGTACGTTTGTGTATATAAATAATTTTAATGAGGGATTTTTACTCTCTTGATAGTATTTCCAGGTACTTTATCTTTTGATATTTCAACTCTAGAAACTAAAGCAACTTCATGCACTTAAGTCAGAGGTGAATCATATGGAAGTGAGGATTTGAAATGCTTGAGCCCTTTCTTGCAACTTCCACAGATTATCAACAGTTCTTTCAGACCACTCATAACTTGGATTATATGGCCAATGTAAAATGTATACTACCTAGCAGAGAAATATAGTAGAAAAATGTGATTCCCAGTAAACAGCAAACATTTTATAGGGGAGCTACTTGACCTTACGTTTAACTGGAGTTAACAATGTGCAAGCCACTAAATGGACGCAGTTTGTAAATCAGGTGCTTATCACTGATAAATCTTGGGGATTCAGCTATCACTCTTGTGTGTCTGATTTCCCATCTACCTCTTCTTCAGCATTCTTGCATCATCTATCCAATCTCGTATTTCTACATCTCTCTCTCTCTCTCATTCTATGTCTCATGTATGTTGCTGGGTATTTGCCAACACCACATGCTCACTGCATTTTTTCAGTCACTCCACTGTCCTTTCAGTAACTTATCCAATGGCTGTAAACTTTCTCCTTTCCCATAATACAGGCTACTTTCTCCGCTGTCTTTAGCACCTTTCCTTTCTATGCCTGTCACCCAGTCACATCTTCAATAACATTTCTGTAAGTAAGCCCATTCTCTCTTCTCTGGTATAACTCCATCAAATGGTCATCACTGTGCTCTCCTCTTGGACATACAGCATGACTCCACTGCTAAAGTGAACATTTTTCCCCAACAGCATGCGCTGCCCACTGCGTAGTCTGGGTGCCAGCCTGCTGGTTGTGGAGCCTCTGTCCAAAGAATTTGTGCAATGTCCTTCCAGCAAACACTGCACTAAAACAACTGATGACTTAAATGAGAAAATGGCAAGACTGACCTTCACTGTGGGTGGTTCAGGTGGGACTGCCACGGCTGGACTGCATCTCATTGCTGCAATTGGTCACTTGAACTAATGTAGAACTGAGTAAATGAAATCCACCTGAGACCCAGCATGTACCTATTTGTAAAAGCACTGGAAGTTGTATCAGAAATATTACAACTCTCTATATATCTTGGAGCATGTGTGCCCCATCCACTTATCTCCTATGCAGATAATGTATCAAATGAAATAGGATGAGTTACTCAAAATTGACACTGCAGACAGAACAACATCTATATCAGTCTTGCATTATAAAATAAATATATCTCAATATTCCTGTTCTTGTCGATACAAAATAAAAAGGATATTTTAACATGCTTTATGGAATGATTAATTACTAAGTAGCATTTTTAAAAATTCTTCTGGTTTGCTCAAGTACCAGGTTTTGGTTACAGTAATTGCATAGCAGTAGGTATTCAGAAATATTTACAAACTATAAAATGTGCATTCTAACTGTACTAAAGATCTGTCAACCCCCAAACCCCAAGGTAAATTACAGAGAGTTCCTATGTTGGAAAATTTCAACAATTAACACATTTAGCACTCTTCTAAGACAGAGCACAGGTTTAGGCTGACTGCAATCTTTCTATACCTTTACAGCTTTCACTGCCTCAGTCTTAATCTCAGATGCCACCCAACATTTCAAACGTTGGGTTTTCACCTAAGCTAAGCCAAGCCAAAAGAGACACACTTATTGACACCTATGTACTTTCAAATGTTACGTTCCATAAGGAGTCTTGCTCTTACAAAGTAGATCATTGAGTAACTGGCTTGAAGTACTAGTAAAGGAAATAAACTGTAAATAGTGTAATCCACCCTTGACACTGGACTGGTGAAGCTGCATTACAAACATTACACTCAGAGTTTAAAATAAGAGAGTCCTTCAATGGTTGTCAAGGTTGAAATAGGAAGTGTTGTGGGTTTTTTTGGTTTGTTGTTTGTTTTTTTTTTTTCTATCATTAGCTGATGTGAAAAAATTAAGAGACTGGAAGAAAAAGACAGAAAATAATAACAGCCATCCTGGTTCAAGTTTGGGAGTCAGCTGAGCTCCCACTCATTTCAGAAGCAGCAAATAGCAGGTACAGATAGACAGGTATAAAAAATGGGATTAATGTAGAACAAGCTTTTTCTAGTGTACAACCCCATATTAATGCCTGATACTGAAACAAAATATACACAAGACATTTGATAATTTGAGAAACCGTTCAACAAATGCTTATCCTTCCACACAAATTGCTCCATACTGGTGCTGAGGTCAGTGAAAATCAGATGGCTTGCTGCTGAAGTGCCAGCCATGCAATGAGAAGTCATCTTAACAGTGCACTCATTTTTGGTGAGTTTCTACTTTTTCTGTTTTTTGTCAGAGCCCCCCAGCCGCATTCCAAAACTGTTGAAAAATGCCTGCCCTCTCCCTATTTCATACTAAACACACTCTCTGGTTCCGCAATGTAAAAAAACCCCAACCAACAAAAACACCCCAACCAAATCTAGTGGCAACCATCACTTTACTATGAAATAGTTATGGATGTAGGTAAGATTTTGTATTTATTTGTGCTCTTTTCTCATACACTAAACCCACCCACCTAAATTTTAATATACATGAAAAGTGCTGGGTTATAAATTCTGGACCCTTGAGTATGCAGATAAAGCATAAATATCTGGTTTCATTTAAAACTCCCTTCACTCGGAAAACAGGTGAGGGCAAGGTACTAGATGAAACATTACTTCTGATGAAATGGCAATCAGTGCAAAGTCTGAGATGGTCCTTAGGAGTCTATAAGAGCTCACCAGCTCGGCTGGCAGAGGGAACCCCTCTGGATAGCATCTGCCAAACAATCACAGTCCAGCAGCTCTTGCACAGACAATTCCCACTTGCCTTTCTTGTCCGTGGCAGTTAGATCACTGGCCTCACAACCTGAGATAGACATGTAGTTTCAGCTAGTCCCTTCAGTTCTGTTGGTAGTCACGGACATCAGCGAGTGCCCAGCAGAAGGTGATTTAACCCACAAACCCTAAGACAGGCTGAATCGCCTCCTGGAGGTGCCAGCTCTGGAGGGAAACCAAACAACTAGTTCAGACTAGTTTCTTAACTTTCAGGTTTCTAAAGTGAGGGGAGGTGAATCCCACCCTTTTTATCTTTCTGCACTGAGAACTGGAAAGGGATACAAACAAAACATGCTCTGGGAGGGAGGGGTGTGAGTGAAGAGTTGGCTTGGAAGGCATAACACCTGGGTTTTGTTTCTGGCTCTGCCACTGACTCCTTTCAACAAGCTGTGCTCTCATGGTACCTAAACATTATATAAATGGAATAAAGAGAATTGTCTTGTCTATTTGTATTATAAGGTATTCACTGTAAGGGTATGTTCAACACCTTGAAAGTCCTGAGCCTTACTGTGAGACAAAAAAACACACTTAAGAAAGCGATTTAATGACTGTGGGAATCAGAAAGATAGAACAGATAAGGAGCAAAATATGCTTAATGAAAAATGACAAAGTCCTGTCCACAATCTCATCTGTAGCTAATAATGTTTTTTGTTAATACATTTGTTGTCTTGGGCTTCTCTACTCAGTTTCTGAAAAGAAATTATGAGGAAAAACTGACAGAACAGTATGTGTGAGACGAGTACAAATGAGACACCTGACAGTGGAAGGTCAACCAGTTGACCCATAGATGCGTTACGGACAGCAACGGACCATGTGTCTGCTGCTCTGCTGCACATGTACTGCCACCAGGTAACCGTGATTTAAAAAGTCTTGTGAAACCAGAGACTTCTGACTGTAAAAGCAGTTGTAATGGGCAAATGGTTTAAATTAAAGAATGAGCCAATCCAAATTTCTCTTTGAGGAAAAGGAAAGGGATGAAACCCAGCTATCTGAGAGCAGCATTTGAGATTACTGGACTCAAAGCACTTGCAGGTGCCTGAGTGAAGGATATTATGCACTCTGCTGACTTATACCGCATGAATTACAGGGATGTGGCTCAGACACCTCTTGAGCCATCTCAAGTTAAAAGGGATGTGCCCAGCCCAGTTAATCTTCTGAACAAACTGTAGCTTGGAGTTTCTTTCCTTACTAGACATGACTTACACCCTGTGGAAAAAAGGACGGATCCTGTCTGTTCCATTCGAGCTTGCTCATAACCAGAATTTCAGTCAACCAGATGCCTCTGGCTCTGTGGGGATAGAGCCTGGTTCTGGAAACAGGTGTGGGAAGGATGAAGTATGAGTAAAAAAAGGGATTGGAAATAGGGAAAGAGAGAAGGATTCAAAGCAGAAGTTCAGCCTCCATGAATCACAGCACAGAGAAATGGAGGACACACACCCTAAAAAGAAACGTGATGTGGTAGGTAACCTAAGATTTCAGTAACATAGTCATATTTGGCTATTTTATTAGGACCAGTGTTTCCCAAACAAATTTTCCACATTCAGAAAACACATGCCTTTTTTCAACACCAGCCAAATGGGTGGTGGTGACTGCTGTGTGACTCCTGTCAGAGGCGACCAGCAGTGCCAAAGGTTCTCTATCTGTTATTGTCTCAGCTGCTGCAGACCAAATTGTCCGGTTTATAATGATGTATACAGTTGTTCTAACTACTTGTGTTCCCAAAATGGCCTGGGATCTCAAGGCCAGGCTGTTTGTTTGTTATTCTCCTCTGTTCCCACATAAGCCCTACCCATACCCTCAGCTAGAGATTCTGGTACTGTACAGATGAGAGCAGCATTTTGAATTTAGAGTTTTATTGCATCTCAAGGGATAAAAGGAAAAACAGCAAATGCCCACTTTTGTCAAAAGCTTCACCGATAGGAAAAGTGCTACCCAAAACCACAATGCACGTTGGGGAAACGCCTGTTCTCCATTGTCATTCTGCTGACTGTACCTATACTTCAAGCAAACATCTGGTGGGGCAACCCAAAGATAATGCAACTATCCACTTTTCTCCTGTACCTTTGGCCTACAGCCATATTCGTGTAGAAACCACTGTATTTTCCACATTTTGCCTGTCTTCATCTCCATGCTGCTAGTGAACTGATTTCTGATGACCTCTGGTTACCCTCCACTGAGTCATCACCATGTTCTCTGGGCTGTTCAGAAACTGGGTGGGATAATGTTTAAGTTGGAACTAAATAACACAAACATTATGTATAGAGAAATTGGGCTGCATCCATTTCTGCTTCTTTACTGGATTTTCACAGGGATCCAATAGTTAATTTTTATAGCTAGCACAAATTCTGTCCTGGGTTTCCAAGACCCAGGACCAATGGTTACACATTCTCTCTCCATATCTGATACGTAGAGCACAAAGGTTTATTACAGCCCATTGCTGGAGAACCTAACTTTTTAGCTCTAACTTCCTAGGTCTGCTCTTCAGTAAGTCAGTCAAAAAGCCAATTTGTGTGGGAGTTTGCACTGAATTCAAAACGTGGGGGCCTCAGACATTTGGAGTAACCCAGTGGGAACAAGCCAGTGCTGGCATGAAATTCACCATCTAGCCTACTACTTAATGGACTACATATTTGTTTTCTTTAGTTATTTTAAAAGAGGAAAAAGATTTGGGGTGCAATTTTGTGTTAGTCAGTGACACTCACTATTCTCTTGTCAACAATCCCTTTTTCCATGCTGTTGCTATTTTGAAACAGTGAAGGAGAATTGTTTGTAGATCTATCTTCACTCATAAGCTGACATTTTAGTTTGATTCTTTCCAGGGAAAATGAAATCCAGGGACCATATCCCTGACATCTTTGATGTATTGGCTTGTTAGAGATGGAGTTTCTATTTTGATTTGCCTTTAACAAGCCTAGAGCTGAAATCAAAGGCTTTAACAAAAGCTATTTCTTTCAAAGGTGACATCTCTACTGGTGAACTAGCAGTGCTAGGACATGTGCTTGGCCAGAGCCCACACTGTTGAGCCACTAGCTGGGACCACAAAGTACTACTGGTCAAGTAGAGCCAGTGTGCACCAAGAAGAGAGTCAGTGTGAGCAAAGCCTTAACAAAAAGACAATTGCTTAAAATCTGTTTCAGTTTTCTCCTCTGATGCTAATTAAGCTCTCTGCAGATTTTGAAAGCTGTTGGTACAAGTTTTGTGGAATTTCTTAAAGATAATAATGAAGATGTGGGTGGAGATTGCCTGCTGCTTATACCAAGACTAAAACATTTTGAAATCAAACTGGTAACCACTAGCAAAGATTGAAACACAGGAATGATGAATTCCCTGAATTAAAGCAATTAGGAGCAGAAACTGCAGTGTGATGCTCACCTTCACAATGGCTTTTCTTAGTTAGGAAAAGTTTGACTTTTCAGCAAGGACTCTCAAGATTTCAGTTTCAGAGAGCAAAAAGAACTTCCATACTGAAATCATCATTGTTGCACATGCAGAATAACATGACTTGCATTACTCAGTTTATTTTTAGAATAAAAAGCTGTTTTCCTGGCTCCATCTTAGCAAAGCCACTGAGAAGTTCTGCTTTTCCTGTGGAGTGCACCTTTCACAAAATCCTTATGGTACACCTAAATATTCTTGTTATCTCCATAACTTCATAAAGCCAAGATTTCACCCACGAGTTCTGTACAAATTACTGTCTAGGTGGGGCAGTGTTCTTTTCTGTAGACTGGAATATTTAAGAAGTCCCGTCTTTTATCTCCTGAAGAACAAAGAAGCCAAAAATTAAATAAGTAAAACTGGTAAATGCTCTTCTGAATGCTTTTAATATTGCTGTTGAGAAAGGGAGGGTGTTGGGCATGTTTAGCAATAGTAAGAAAAGAAACAAATCTTTGCCTCAAAGAACAATTTTAAATACTGTGACCAATTAGAATGACATGGTAATATTGGGACAGATGCTTCAAAATCCTCAGCCCTGTCTATGGGATCTAAACATCAGCAGGCAAGCGCAGTCACTCCTAGGTGCACAATGGCAGTTTCACCTCATAGACAGTATTTGTCCATTGAGAATATCTGCTAGAAACTCATCACAATATTTAGACTAAATTGAAATTCCCACAAAATACTGTGTTACCTAGAATAGCACTCCCTGTGCCAGTCAAAAAATAACCATACATTATAAACGTGTATTATTCAGATCACCTAGCACTACCATTTCAGTACAAATACAGGAGAGTTCCATTGAGTAAAAACAAGGTTATATTCTGCTTTGGAAGGATCAATCTGTAGCAACTATCCTGAGGTTTTTCTATTTTATGTCAATGTTTTTCCACTCATTATTTCCTTCTCTTTGAAAGAAACAGAGTTGACAAATTGGCCTGCTCATATCCAAACCACATGCTGCTTGACTTCATGGCATTTGTGGTTTTAGGGGATTCATTGTTTGCAAAGAGAATATCTTTTGCCGGGAAGATCAGACTTCTGATGCAATCCCATGAAACCCACAAACCACCTCCCTGTTCAAAACTTCAGAGTTGGGGTATTTTTCCTCTTTCTGCTGAATTCTTGGCAAATGTTTCAGATCACAGGCCATGACTAGAATCCTGAAGAAATCTGAAAAATTTGTTTGGCAAAACCTCTGGAGATTGTTCTGCTTAATCTGCAGAATGCTTGTTTCAGATCCTTTGCTACTGTGGAAAATGGCTTTCCTCTTAATTGATGTCCCCACCCCTCTCACCAGGGATACGTTTATGAGGAATGAAAATAGATGTGTGCCTGGAATATCTGAGGACTCCAAGAATAATTCTTACCACCTGTATCAAGTACATTCCTCTTCAGATCATTTAAAAGTCAAAGAGGCACCTAATTCCCTTTCCAACATGCCAAACTGAGATTAGAATTCAACAAGTTTCATATTCTCCAAAAGTGCTGGTTGTAGCTGCTCAGTATTGACCAAGCTCCTCCACCTTGACGTACATGGGCTGAGACCCCACCAACTGTAAGGGATGCCACCCTTGTTTACCCAAGCAATCAAAGCAGTCTTTATGTCAAAGTAACAGATATGGGACAACTTTAGATCCAAAAATTGTGTAGCATACCCTACAGCATCCCCGGTCTTCGGATGGCAGTTCACTTCTGAATGTAAACCTGACACATAGTTTTGCTTTTAATTGATGCCTTTAATCAGCAGCCAGGAGCGTGCAGACAGACAAAAGCAGTGATTTTCACACCATAATCTGTGTCCTGAATAAAAATGAAGTATTGTTCATGGACATTTTTTGGAAAAGGTTGAAGATACTGGTGAGGACAGCCATCTTGGGACGTTTCTTTATGAATTTGGTTATTGCCTCTGCATAAACTAGGCAGTTATATTTTGATTCCCTTTTGTTATTCTAGTATTGAAGGAGCTTGTTTCTCTAGTCAGGTAGAAGAAATGAATCCAGTATTGTTTAAGAAACCAATCACATGCAATAGATAACAAATAACAAAGGCCAGAGTGCACCCTTAATAAACAACTGCTAGCATGGAGTGCATTTGCATACATTCTCTTGATAAATGTCACCACAGCAGTAAAAATGAAAATCCGTTCACAAATGATTTGCTACACAGAAACCAGAAATGATAAATTTGTATCTATAGCATTTTAAGAAATAACCTGACACTATATACAACCTCCCAAAGCCCCTGTTCTCTCTGCCAAAATTTTAATTTCCCTAGCCCTACCTGACATGTACTGTAATAAACAGCATCAGAGTGTGGGTCAAGTGAACAAAACCAGAATAATGGCATGTGAGAAAAAGCTCCTTCACAGCATGGCATTGTTCCAAAACTACATATGGAAATTAATATCCTAATTAATAAGCATTCATGAAGCACAAAATATTAAGGGCAGACAGAAATAGCTGGAGTTCTTCTATGTCATGACACACTCGGGGCACAGAGATTGGCAAAGATGTGTTAGATGTACAAAAATATTTGGAAATTTTTCCAGTCTTTCGACTCCAATCCTCTGTGTGAAGATTATATGCAAGCATCTCGCTGCACTCAAAGCCAATTTACAACGACGTGATAAACCAACTACCAAATCCACTCTGTCTCTCCATCTCCAGCATTCTTAGACGCTGATGAAGCAAAGAAACTAAAGGGAAATAAACTGATAAACATGCCAGAAAAATTTCTGAGGGCTCATAATTCAGATCTAGTGAAAAAATTCTTTTTCATTCCTGTTTTTTAGTTTCCACCAGGAGGTACAACACCCAACAGGTTTGAACAAAGTTGATTGTATAACTCCTGAGCCAGGCAAACACTGCCCTTCCACTGGGAACCCACCAAACAGGTTACTGGAGCTTTCAGTTTCTTATGTACCCCTGTTCTGGTTGGTTTTCTGCCTAAATGGAGCAATGCCAATTTTTACTACAGAAAGATTTAGCCCAGACAACTCCAAAATAACAAATATAGCCAGATTGTTTGGGGGGTTGTTTGTTTGTTTTGGTGTTGAATTTATCATAGACTGACCATGGAAAATGTTAATCCTGAAATACTTTGAGTAAGCTATAGTTACAACAAAGAAATTCTATGGCTGATCCCAACACTTAAAGCAAAGAACCAGAACTATCCTTCAACAGCAGCTCTGGGATCCACCCAATAAAAATTGTATTAGACAAGCCAAAATCATGACTAACAAGAGACTAAATTCACAAACATGTCATATATACAAATATTAATCCCATGGCATGATCCATCTTCCAAATTAAGATGTGTTTTGACAAAGCCCCTCAGGGCAAGAAGGCTGTTGGGCAGTTGCCTGCTCAAGCTTTCCACCCAACGCTTCAACCACTGCAAAGATAATGTATGACCATGGGTGGGGAAAGTGATAATAGAAAATGTGAGGTACGACAATTGCAACCCACTGTTTTTAACATCTTTGCAAGGGAAGAAGAACTGTGAATAGCAAAAATATATTAGCCAATAGTAAGGCAAAGGAATCAGAACTATAATCAAACAGCAGTGTTTGAATCATTGGCATCAAACCTGAATGAAGGAAATGTCCTTAGAAGATGGGCAGGAAAGCTGCAGTCAGAAATGCTGAGCTCCGTGCCCTCTGTCACTGCCTCCCTCCGAGCTTTAAGTGTGAAACTATCAGCTCAAAGCCTTGGTCTTCAAGAGTCACACAAGACTAGAACAGTATCTCATGAGATCTGTGAGGCAGGCAAGCATCAAAATGTAGATTTTTTTTTGCCATGCTGGTGATGTCAATCCTGGATTAGTGCTATCTGCTCTCCTGCTCAGTAGGTTAAATGCACCAGGCTCATGATATGAGTTAGAGTTACTGAACTTCACAGAACTTGGTTCTCCTAACTGACACTAACGGAGCCTCACTTTGTTTACACAGCTTCCTATTTTCTTTGAAAGTTTAGCTGCTTCCTAGACAGATGCCACAACAAAAATTTTATTAAGCCTCTTTTCATGCCAACTCCTTCATGGTTATTACTCATTCATCAGTCTTTAGATCTCTACAGCATGTCCTACATCATCAGTGTTCTCACTTTCCCAAATTTGAACTTGTCTTCTGTGAGATGACAGGAATTTGTGGGTAGCTGAGCATCTCCCCTCTCTCTCAGAGCCCTTGAGAAAAGAAGCATGCTAAAAGTTTGCATTTCAAGAAGATGCTGGACATCTTTATGGAAGAGAAATCCATGGAGAGCCAGTGCATCGCAAAAACCATGTGCAGTCCAGGAAGAGACTGCAGCTGGAGGCTGGAAGAGCACAGGAGGAAGCCATGTGTACACTCACCCTGTCTCGACAGTCTGCTTCAGGCCTTCTGAACAGCCTTTGGAGAAAGGAACTTTGGTCTGATGTTGAATGGGCAGAAAAAACATGTTTATGTAGTTAGGCTTCTTCCTAGGCTACTTAAGACAGCTTGGCTATGCACAGGCAGTAGTCATTAACCTGCCAGCCATCTTATTTGATTGATGAGGTACAGTAGCCATCAAGTCATCAAGAAATTCTACTAAGTGGCTTCCCAGAAGAGAGAATGGGGAGTTGTTGCGAGATACATGGCAGGAGCATGGAGCCACATCTGCCCCTGGGTGTCAACCAGCTGATGGTCAGCAGACAGTGCTAGTGCCTGAGCCCACTTCGCCTACAGATGGGCCCTGGGCTATGGCCAGGCTATCTGCAGAGCTTTAACTGACAGATCCATCCACCTGAAGCAAAGTGGCGATGATGTAAAAATAGAATAGCAAAGCAAAATAGAAAAAAATTGTCAAATACAGCTAGACACAAAGCAAGCAGCTGCTGCAATAAAGTGTGTCAGGTTATACTGCCTCTACTCCAGGACTCCTATTTTCTTTTTAAAACTGCTGGTTTTCAGAAAAGAGTTTTTAAAAGTTTACTGAGCTCACATAATATCACACTATAAAATGTCCTATTGACCCAAAACAGTCTTGTAATATTATTTTACACTGGAAGAAAATCTGGTTTAAACTTTAAACCTCTGGAAAACTTGACACGTGTCATTACAATACACTGCATGCTGGATACTTGAGCTAGTGATGGGTGAAATGCAGAAGATGGAAGCTTATCTCATATTTTTTACTCCAGAAGTCAGGCTAAAATCAGGGGAGTGTCAGATTAATGAGATTTCTGGCACTTCCTGCTTCTAGGGGGGTACAGCCCTTCCTGGGAACTCTAGTCTCGGTTTCATGAATGATGCCAAAAAAGGAATCTCAAATGCAGGTTTATATAATAGCACCTTACCAACCAACACCAAAAGCTTGGACAGAATGCTATACAATTTGATTAAGCTTGCTTGCAACCCACAAAAATAGTGCAATGAAAATCACCTAGAAAATACTTTAAACAAATCAGAGAGCTCTGACAAAATTTATAGGACGTGAAATCAGAAGAAAGCAATTTTAGTATTTCCATCGCCAATCTAAAAGCCTTGGTATTAAATTGAAAATTCTAATCATTACACATACAATAATTTGGAGAGAGGATCTTTATGGCATTTTGTGAAGACAGACCTAGAGTGGACTTCAGAGAAGACTGAATTTATATCCTAAATAATTACACAGCAGAACTGTGGTCATTGCTGACACATTATGGACTTGGTACAGCACAAAGTAGTATGGGCACAGGAATAAATCATTAGATTCTGCACATCAGTACCACTCCAGCTTAGCTGCACTTTCTCATTTCACCTAAGAGTATGGCATATTGGTCCCAGAAGAGAGATAAAATACACCCATTGAGGAGCTTACCCTGTGAACCCTGGTTCAATACTTTTCAGCCAAAAGGAACCCACATTTAAGGCTCACTGTGATTACTGTGTCCAGCAAAAATTTCCCAGCAATAATAAAACGCAATATATTTAACTAGTAGACTACTACTAAATAAGAATGTAGAACAATGATAATAAGAATGATGTAGAAAGTATTTAGAATCAGAGCATCATACTAATTATTGAATAAAGCTTGGCTAAAACAGCTTTTAGGATGAAGGAATTTAATGAAACTTTTCCAAACCTGAATGTAAAGTCAGTTCAGATTTCTCAGGCTTAAACTGAATTAAGGGGGATGGGAGATTATTTTAAACAGAAACCAGTTTCTTTGTTTCCTTCCCAGTATGAATTCTGCAAAATAGTTTTTCACTTGGGAATGCTGCCCTGGATGAACCAAGTGCTTCATGGCATTTACATTACTGGATGTGGCTGGGCATTGCTATGGGTATAGCTGAGTTTCATGCTAGATATTACAGCATCAAACCAAATTCAAATATGTTCATTCATTGTCCACAGACCAATGTACAAAGACTCTTAAATAATGCCTGGAACTCTGGAACTTCATCCATATGAAATGCTGTAATGTGTTTGCATTTGAAAGACATTTTCCTTCTAGAGCTCAAAACTGGCCAGAACTGGGCCCAGCTGAGTCAAATCTCCTGACCCACTCATGCCTAAATATTCTGACAGCCCCAGAGTACACTGCAGCATTTTTGTAAGCACATGTGCTTAGCAGACTCATAGTTCTTTGAAACTACTTTTTTTTTTTTTTTTTTTTACTTCAGTGTTAAAACTCAACAGGTCCAACATTCATGGATCAAAATTTCAGATGAAGTCAGTGTATTAGGTAGACCTCAAATATTTTACCAGCTTCTGAGAACAAAACAGGAGACAGCAACCATGGGGGTGCAATTTTCATGGCAAAAGGGCCCAATTTTCTTCTTCTCCAACAACTTAATAAACACTAATAGTAACCATTATGCAACACAAAAATCTCTTTCACTCGGAATGAAACAGGCTGTTGTTCCTCCTCATCAAGGATGCTAGCGGGCAGGGAAAACAGTGACACGGAGCAAGTGATATGGTTATTGTGCTGGAAACTCTGTGTTTCTACCATCACAATGTGTGCCAGCTCTATCAATATATGTTTAAATATCATCACTGTTAGTAAGGACATATGACATAAACCATAAAAATCTCACCTCTTCCTGAAGCATCTTAAGGTCTAGCCTTTCATAAAAAGCTCCAGGTGACAGAGTCTACTCAGGCTCGACTTCCCTTCTCCTAGACACAGCCCCTGGAGACCTGCCACACCTTCTAGGACACTGGTCTACATGCTCCCCCGCTGGAAGAAAGTTCTTGTTGATTTTTTGATCTGTTTGGGGGTTTTAAAATTTATTTCTGGGGCTCTGTAAAACTACCAGAGATGACATAGAAAGCAGCTAGTGAGGAAGAAAGAAATGCTGGCAGCAGCATGTGAACTCTGTGCAAGAGAATCTATAGTTGGAGATGGTTGTAGCACAGACACCAAGCACCCCGTAAAATGTTTCAGATATCCCAAGCAGAGCTCCAATAGGCTTTGAAGTGTTGACATCACATAAAATAAAATGCATTGCAGTCCAAATTATCGCATTGGTTTTTCCCCCTCTCCTCACTTTGATGGCTTCTACAAAGCATTTTATATGGTTGAATAAATTTGAGTAACTCTTTACAAGTAAATCAAACGAAAATGGTTTTTAAAAAAAATATTGGATGCTTGCTACTAGCCTCCCTTGAAAAAATAAAGTGTGTTTCCAAATACGTTGCGTACAAGATGGTATGATGCAGCCTGATTGGTAAACAGCAATGAAGATGAATACCTCTCAAATGCACTGTGATTTTTCATCCTCAGACAACCACTGCTTCCCAAATTAATGACCAGTTTCTTGATTAATTGACAGCCTCTACCTAAAAATCAATTGTCTTTCCTCTCACTTATGTTCTGTCTTTTTGTGCAAGTGCTTGTGTGAGGTTTGCAAAAATAAAATTTGCAAATTAAGATTAATTTATAACAGGATCCTTGGCCAGATCTCCCCCTATGTTGCAGCAGATGGACTTTTGTGTGAAATATTTTTCCTTAGTTGCTATAGAAACATGCCAACATATTTCTGCTTAAGTGATTTGCTGGAGAGCTGTTTGTTGTGTTGCCCAGCGCTGACAGAAGTGAATCATTTTTAGTCTTCAGTCAAGGATGATTAAAACCTGGTCTCTGGGTGTCTTGCTGCTGCAAACTGCTACTTACAGGAGGGACATACTGTTAAAGTCATTATGTCTGGGACATTTGAAGCATGCCTTCAAGTAAACCAGGCAGGTGGAAGGTTAAAGTTACAAAAATGACTAGAATCTAAGAAAAACCCAAGGCTTACAAACAATTGTATATAAAGGAAAGGCAGAAAAGTTATGATGACCTTTAAAAAGAAGATTTATAAGTTAATTGGTTCTAGAAGCCAATTATGATGCCAACAACCCCCAAATGGTATTTATTAAGCAAAAAGACAGGTCATATGCTCTTTTCAAAAGGCATTGTTTGAAGGAATGAACCAAGATCCTCCATGTCAGGTGCTGGCAAGGACCCCACCTGCAGCAAATGGCAGCAGGTATGGTCCCATGTAAGTCCCACATCACAAATACAGAGCTTAGGGGAATCCCTAATCACGGTGATGTGCCTTCTATTAAATCAGTGCCGAAATCCCTTTGCTGTTCAGACTACACTGAACTTAACCTCAATAGTATGAAGATGCTGGAGGCAGACGGCTCAAGCTGTCTGTGCCCATGCTGCTTGGAGGGTCAGAACAAGACTATGTATCCAAGTTTCCCTGCCTGACAAGCCAGTCCCAGCCACAGCAGCAGTAACCATATCTAAACCATGAAGCAAGTATGCTTTGTGGTACGCTGTGTTATCCTAAGTACCGGCTATGGCACAGCATGTGTCTGTTCCCAAACTTGGGAGCTGGGGAGCTAAGGGAGAGTCAACATGTAGGTAATATGAATGACCAAAGCATTTGACCTTCTGTGAATCTGTGTTTCAGGGTAAGCTGTCAGAATAGATACAGCCTCAGAAAGTGAAATTACAAAGCTTTGCTAGGGAGCTGACAAGCCCCCCAATTTCTAAGGAACTGGTACTGAAGACTATTTTACCTGTTCTTCCACCCTCCTGCTCTGTGCCTCAGTTCTTCCACTTGTAAAACTCAGCAGAAGACACTGACCACATGCTGATGCTGTGGGACCTACCAGTTAAAAGTTTTCTGCAAGAAGCAGATCTATCTATGAGCGATTGGAGTCTCACAGCATTTCAGGAAGCTGCATGTAAAGAAGCAAACCCTGAGGTTAGACTGAGGAAGCAATTCCCAATTCCCTTAGAAGCAAAACTGCAGATACATCCATGTTATTAAATCACTTATTAAACCTAGAGATAAATTTCTCTGTTTTGGAAACAATATGATGTAATTGCATGTTAAAAAGTATGTTTCTTAATAAACTTTTATCCAGAGCTAGCTGCCAAGCCTCCCTCCTTTTGTTAACTAGCCATGAGATGTGCTGCTCAGTATTAGCACTTGAGCCTTATATTGGTGAACCTTCAGAAGTGTTTATAATAGGCTCTTTAACTGGCATTTTCTCTCCATTTTAACATTTTCCTCATTTCTGTCCCTATTTTTGAAGTACACTCCCACAGTGGCAGCTCTCCAACTCCTCTTACCTCCAAGTGAAGGGCAGGCTACCAGCTACCTTTATAGTTAAAGCCAATTTTTCTGCTTGGCCAGCTTGCAGGGGATCTTAGTCCATGGAATAGTTGATTCTCTGCCCATGGCAAGCATATGAATCATCCCTCCAAAAAGTATAACCTCTACTGTCCTTCACTGAGATGTCCAGGAGGCCTGAAGGGCCAAAAGGCTCTCTGGATATGTCTAATGTTATTTCAGTATGCCCAGAGCTGTATGATTTAAAGATAATTTGCAGGAGATGGAGGACTAGGGAAGTTGACCTAGAAAGTAGTTTGGTTCTTGGTACCATGAGTGTAAGCCTCGAGTAGGCCCATGAAGTTAAGCACATACTCTAGAGAAATATAAGCAGAAGAAGCAAGCACTACTCTAATCCAGGATCCTTCAGCACCCAACTTGGGAGCCCTCAGTGAGTTACTTGGATTTTCGTCATCTGGTGCTCCCATGTATCCCAGCACATGCAAACTCAACCCTCTACCCTCTGTGCTAATTAGGAAAGTACATTTTTATGGCTGAGGCATAAGAATCTGGCAGCAGAAATAAATTATTCAATGTGTCCATCACTGCCTTGATGAGACCACATGTCTAGAAGAGGATATATTCCTGTTAGCAATAACTTCACCTCTCTGCAGAGTTTGTGAAATTATAGCAGGACTTCAAACTTGGGGATTCAAGTTCCCTTTGTCTGGGGGAAGAGGCAAGTTTTGGGACATTTCACATTTATTAAATCTACTCTCCAGGTGCTTTTAAAATAGTAACACTAAAGAAGTCAAAATTCCCTTCCCAGCCATCATATGATCTCTGTAGTTGTGGAGCATGAACTTTTCTGGAGGCTCCAATACTGGAAACTGTTATGCCTTTTAATTTAGACAGGTAGGTAGTACTATTGAACTCAATCAGACATCTTGCAGATTAATGGAAAACACTGCTCTGCTTTCTTTGGCATTGGGCAATAGTTTGGAAGTATCCTTCAAGAATTAAAAAAAAAAAAAAAAAGTTGGCTGAATGTCTTACTTGTGAAAAGAAATGAAGCTTCAAATGTTCTTCCTCATCAAAGACTCCCCCTCTGTTAGAGATGGGGACTAGGTAGACCATTGGACGGATCCAGAATGGGACTCTCATGTTCCTGGGTTCTTAAGTTTGCTACAAATCAATGTGTCTCTTCCATGAGTTTCAGGGAGAACTTGCATTAATAAAAGCATAGTTCTGTTTTCATGCTATTTGCCTTTTGGCACTGATGTAGACATGGATGACTAAAGACAGATAAGGGGTGGGTACAAAGCAACAGGCTCCAAATTTCCTATGTATTTAACAACACATCATTTGGAAGGTTATAATGCTCCTGTCACAGAACACAAAGCATGGATTAGGTTTTATTTAAATTACCACAGGATTCAGCTTGCTTTTAAAGGCTCTGCTTGTTTCCTATTGAGAAAGAGAAAATACCAAACAGAAGTATTTGTTGAAAGCTCTGAGGTTTCCCCTTGGCCACAGGTGATAATACATCTTGTGAAGTCAAGTTCTTCTTGATCCTTTTACCTTGCACTGCTAGGTTTTATCTACCATAGCTGCAGGATGTCATGAACTTCCAGGAAAGTACTAACAATTTACATCTCCAGACCCTAGGTATATTATCTGTTCCTAGCCAATGCTATGAGAAAGGCAAAACAGTTTCCCATCTCTTTCATCCTTGCTCCTGCCAGTTCCTCCCTGAGTCTCCGAAAAACCAAACTAAACAGACCCCTCCCTGACTTATCATACCGACATAATGAAAACACATAACCTACAGTCCAGTTACTAGGTGGAAAAGGAAGGCATTCAGTTACTAGGTGGAAAAGGAAGGCATTCACCTATGCTAGAAGATGCAATATCCCAAGGAATTGTTTCAGTTCTGATAAGCCTGCAAAGTGAATAAACTCTTTTCCATTATCCCAGAAGTATTTTGCCCACTATCTGTAGGCTCTTCCTCACTAGGTTTCTGTGGAAGTCATCCACCTCCTGAAATGCCACTTCACTGCCAAAAGGAATGCCACCCCTTTAGACACAAGGTCTCTGTGAAGCAGCAATGACTGTCTCTCGTCCAGGAATATGTTTGATGTAGGCAAATAGGAAGCATGCTTCTAGGCTGACTTGACCACACAAGTTAGAATTTTTCAAGACGAGAGAATACCAGCTTTTTCCATGTTTGTGCCTATCATGGTAACATTTAGCTGTGAAAATGGCAGTGGAAATATAATTTGAGTGAGACCCATAAACAAGAATGACCTTATCCAGGGCAGAATTATATAAGTTTTGATGTGTAACTTGGTGACTCTTTACACCTGCAACTTCTTGAAGGGTCAGTGGTGGGTGTGGGAATGCTGTCCTATCACACAACACAGCCAGTCTGAGAAGTCTCCCTAGGCTATGTATCACACTTACGGTCACCAGCAGAAAGGAATCCTCATTTTGGTTTGGGTGGGAGGCTCTGCTATAAATACAAATACTAATTGTTACAGTTTTCAGGATAACAGTAATGAAGAGGAACAGTGCAAGAGGGATGTGGGAGTCTGGCAGAAGAGACACTAACTAGGTTGTAACTATCTGAACTGTGAACTGCCTGCAGAGCCAGTGTGACCTGCCTTCAGAAAGTCACAGGGGGTGCTGCCAAACATTTATCCTATCTATTAGGACAAACTCTAAGTGGAACTGCACAAGACTACACTATAGAATAATATCAAATCCCAGCAGTTTCAGGGATGCTCTATCCAGGGGTTTCAGTTAGCCTCTTGGAAGCAGAACCAGTAATGAAATTCATGTAACAGACTAAAAAAATATTTTTAAAATTGCTGCTGAGAATAGACATTACTTTTAAAAATGCCAGCTTGCTCAGAGTCAAACAAACCATCATATGTGCTGCCACATGCCAAAGTGCCATGTAGGCAGGTAGATTATTAGAAAAAAAAATGTAGTGCTCCAGTGACTATGGCCCAGATATGTCACAACCTGGGAAAGGAAAGTCAGCCACCCATCTGCACTGCTGGCAGCTTCTCCGTTCCTCCTCATGGCATGCTGCGAGACAGATGTGCAGATTGGTGTTTTTGGAATTGAGCAGTGTGTGGCACTTAGCCATGATTCTCCAACTAATTTTGATGCATTTAGATGCAGGTTGCCACTACATTTCACATATGTCATCAAAATGAACATCCGACAATCATGGCAAGAACTGCAAATATTAGTTACTCCCCCTTTCCCCTCCTTTTCCCCAATTTACAAATCCATTTTGATTATGCTTATGCTTCTATTGTGTTTACTTTTACATTCACTCAAATGCTTATTAAAATTGCATTTTAGTTTCATCCACTAATATTCACATGAAAAATGTTACATGAGATGCAACACCAGGTTTCACAAAACCTCCTGCCAGACTCTGACACAGAGACAAACAATCCAGACAGCAATTTATCCAGAGCTTTCCCAACAAGAACCATGTACATACATGCAATTATATTGTGTGAAAGCAAAAACCACAAAATATATTTTAAGTTTTGCTCCAGCCAACTCACCTTAAGTTATTAGACTAATTTTCCTGGATCCCTCTGGGGAAGACAGCCTACTTCCTTCCCAGTGCCTTCTTCCAGTTCTCTTGGTTATAACACTTATGCTTTATCCAGCCTGCGAGCAATGACCCATCATTTGCATTAATCACAACTAACCAACGTACGTGAAATTTCAAATGCAGTATGAATCCAAGCAGCTATCCTCTCAGAAAAGTATCTCCCAATGAGACATACAGAACGTGCTTTTATTCATCATGTGCTTGTACAGCAGTAGCAGAATAGGCCCCACTGGGTTATAAAAGGGATCTGATCAGCCAAATATTGGGACAGTCTCTGCACCAGGGTATGCAGACAAGGCCATCAATGTTCCTACAGATTCTATAGGTGACCCTCTCCTTCTGAATATGGACTGTATAATTATTCCCAGTCTGGCAAGGGGAGCCCATGCTCCTGATGATGGTTAGGGAGAAAAAGTCAGCACCTGATCAGTTGTGGTAATGAAGAACACCTGTGACAACAAAACCTGAAGAGTTTTACTGAGTATCTTGACTAAAGTTTTGTCTTCAGCACCTTGGGCAACTGCATAATGTTCAGCTATATTCTCACAGTGGGTCCCCTTCCATATGTAATCCTATCCAGTGCAAGCTTCTGGGAACCACTTCTGTGTCAGGCTAAAAGGTGGCATTCCTGCTTTTATATTTTTACAACCTAACATGACCTGCCATTCAGGTAGACGCACATTTGAACCATTTCTGCTCCAACTGGCTAGAGAGCAATCACAGTGGAGCAGATGCAACACAGGCTTTGGTGCAAGATACACAAACACAAAGTAGGACCCGGTGGCTGAATCTGTCTTGTTGGCATGCTTCCAGAGACATGCAAAATAATTTTACTACAGACAGCTCAATGGCATCTGTAATGCGCACCTACACTTTGCATAGAAACATCCTCCAATAAAGAATAATCTTGAGACAGACTGTAGTTTGCAGAGTGCTTGCATTTACTTTGGGTTGAAAAGTTTTGCATTAATAAAAGCCATTAATTCATGCTTAATAATAAAAGGAAACAGAAAATGCTCCCTTCCCTGTCTTGTGCTTCCATTTGCCTCCATTCCATTTCTTTAACTTCAGTAACTTCTTGATCATTGCTGCTAGGAGATTTTAAAATCAAGACACTGAACATATATTCTTCATATGCTTTTGGTGTCTCAGCATATCCAATGCTTCACAAAAGACAGCCTGGATCCAACAGCACATCCTGCTATGTGCTCAACATTCCAAAGTTCAGTCACAACAAACCTTTAGAAATCTGAACACTTTAGCAATTAGTTTTCCTGTTTTTAAATTGAGACAACAGTATCCTGTTGCAGGAACCATGTTTAAAAACGTAATATAGCTTGACACTGTTGTCTACTGCTATGTACAAATACCCATTGAAGAACTCAAACTGAGATGAGAATACTTGTAAAAGGCTCAAGAAAAATGTAAGTAAACAAAAAGCCCTGTTTTGGAGGTAAGTTGAGTGAATTCATGGTGGTGCTCTAGAAAGAGAACAAAAATCACATAAAGGAGGATAATGTCAACTCCCTCATATCCAATGGGCCTCAACTCCATCTTGGAAGAACCAGCTCCATGGATAAGACTGGTCTCTCCATGTTAGTGAAGTTTTTCTGTATGACAGTAGTTAATGTTTGGTCACCACTACTGTGCTAGAAAATAGGGTCCAGAGTCTCTCCATGTGGTCCACAAGAAACACTGCTGACTAACTGCAGAGTTAGCCCCTGACCCACCTTTTTAGGGTGCTTTAGGAACAGTCTGACAACTCTGATTTGCTTCACAGGCCAACAATCTCAAAGTCACTGGGACATCAAGCTGTGCCCTATTGAACTACTCATGTTTTCTTTATTCTCTTGTGTGTTTTGTCTGGGCTTAGCAGAATTATTTAACAGGAATGCAGGATCTCATTGCCTCTGGCTCTCATGAAAATATCCTTTTCTTCTCCAAGAGGAAGATGTTTAGAAAAGTGGATTATTTCCCTCTTATATCCCTCCCTTCCAGCTTCAGCAGATTAAATCTCATGTAACAGACTCACAGAATCAGATGCTCTTAAATGCCCACTGATCTCTCCACAAGACAGTTGCACTTCCATGAAGAAAGCCCTCCTGACCTATGTTCTCAGTCCCCTAAAGCCACTCCCCAAGAGTTTCCATGTCTCCTTCTTCAAGGTACCTGTGGTAGGTTGACCCTGGCTGGACACCAGGTGCCCACCAAAGCCGCTTTATCACTCCCCTCCTCAGCTGGATAGGGGAAAGAAAATATAACAAAAGCCTCATGGGTTGAGATAAGGACAGGGAGAGATCACTTGCCAATTACCATCATGGGCAAAGCAGACTTGACTTGGGAAAATTAACAATTTATTACCAGTCAAAATCAGAGGAGGATAATGAGAAATAAAACCAAATCTTAAAAACACCTTCCTCCCACCCCTCCCTTCTTCCTTGGCTTAACTTCACTCCTGATTTTCTCTACCTTCTCCCCCCACAGCAGTGCAGGGGGACAGGGAATGGGCATTACAGTCAGTTCATCAGACATTGTCTCTGCCACTCCTTCCTCTTCAGGGGGAGGACTCCTCACTCTTCCCCTGCTCTGGTGTGGGGTCCCTCCCACAGGAGACAGTCCTCTATGAACTTCTCCAGTGTGAGTTCTTCCCATGGGCTGCAGTTCTTCATGAACTGCTCCAGCTTGGGTCCCTTCCACGGCATGCAGTCCTTCAGGAGCACACTGCTCCAGCGTGGGTTCCCTGCAGGGTCACAAGTCCTGTAGCAAACCTGCTCCAGCGTGGGCTCCTCTCTTCATGGGGCCACAGGTCCTGCCAGGAACCTGCTCCAGCGTGGGGTCCTCCCTGGGCTGCAGGTGGATATCTGCTCCACCATGGAGCTCCATGGGCTGCAGGGGGACAACCTGCCTCACCATGGTCTTCCCTGGGAGCTGCAGGGGGATCTCTGCTCTGGCACCTGGACTACCTCCACTCCCTCCTTCTTAACTGACCTAGGGGTCTGCAGGGTTGTTTGTCTCACATTTCTGCAATTGAGCAAGTTTTTTTCCCCTTCTGAAATATGTTCTCCCAGAGGCACTACCACTGTTGCTGATGGGCTTGGCCTTGGCCAGCGGTGGGTCTGTCTTGGAGCCAGTTGGTATCGGCTGTGTCAGACATAGGGGAAGCTTCCAGCAGCTTCTCACAGAAGCCACCCCTGTAGCTCCCTCACTACCAAAACCTTGCCACACAAAGCCAATACAAGGACCTCAGTCCTAAACATTCATAGTTCTGCACCTGTGGCATCCCTTTGGGCGTAGAAGGAACACCTCCCTGCTACAAGATGAAGTTTGGTTCGTAAGGGGTGGCTAATATATTAATTTATTTCTTATCAGCTGGAGCTGGAATTATACTAATAGTCCCTTAAGTTAAAAGATGCTATGCAATGTGGTTTACATGGAACATGGAAGATGAGCTTGAGACAAGTCTCCAGCTCATGCAAGTGCCCATGGCTCTCCTTACTCCACCTGAAATGCCTCCCCTCTTTTAGCTGAAGATCTACCCCATCACTTTAAGGAAGCTCAGGAGTCCAAGCTGGTGTCATTTACTCTCCAAAACCAAGACAGTTAGCTGATGTAAATCACTCTTCCACTACAATAATTTCTATCAGCAGAAATCTGTTTGCCTTTAATTTACATCTGTCATGCGTGTTACCCGTGTTACTGAAAACAACCCTCAGAGTATCCCAAGGTGCTAGAGATAAGCTTAGAGCTAAAGTAATAAAAATATCTAGGGTTTTAAACATATACCAGTTCAATACGCTGTATTTATTAGTAGTCCCTGAACCCACAATCTTCTACTAGTTTACACAAAGCAGTGAACTAAAGACAGTGATGATACAAATATGCTTCCTTCAGTCTGGTCCTTAAAATTCCTCACTCCATCCTTGGAAATCTTAAATGAAATATTATTTATGAGGTTCTGCAGTAAGAACACAATCTGGGTGTAATAAATTACTAGCAGTAAGCTAATGTTTTAGGGTTTCTTCCAAATACAGTATCCACTCCCTCCTATTAACTCTCTCTTGTCTCTATGGTTTTGTTGGGAGAGGGCTGTCTGCAGGAGCATTTCCCTCCATCAGCCTCCCCTGGCTGCCAGCAGAATATGCCAACAGCCGTGAAGGGATGAGTCACAGTCTCAGGGGAGCACCTCTTTTAAGAATATTATGAAAGCTACTTCATAGTGAGAGGGGTCATAAAGCAGCAAGGGAGCAGGCAATGGGAAGGAGGGGAGATACTAGCCCCACTCGGAAAAAATTTCTCATATGATGGCTCAGTACATCTCTGAATCCAACACAGAGGCAAAATCCAGAGGTAATAAAGATGTCTATAGAACAGACTTCGGCGGGCATGGCCACTCTAGCTGCTGAAGAAGCTGGGTTTCTTGAAAGCAGCTCATACTATGGGCAGTTTATACAATAGGAACAAGCAAAGTGCCAGGATCCAGATGTGCCAACACTTCCTTCCACTGCCACCAAAGGAGTTATGCCAGCTTATATTCACTGAGGATCCAGATAACATTTCAAATCTAATGTTAATATTAAAAATATTCTGCATTCAATACAAATATGAAGCTCTTGTTTGAGAAGAAAAACAAAATTCAGGGAGATAAATAGTAATGTAACACTGCAAAATCATCTATACTTCTCAAGCAAAGTTCTTACTGAAGTCTTAGCACAAGATGACAACCAAAGCTAATATTGTTTGGTTCAGTATGACCACAGGAACAACAATTCACCGCAGTGAATTTTAAAAGATAAGGGCTACTGCCATCTCTGAACTCATTTTCGCACTCATTTTTCTGCCTTTCGTGAACAGTAAGTCTCATTTGTTCTGGGGCGGAGTCATGATTTTCTCCCCTAATTAAAAAGGGGGTTTGTATTAATTTTTTATTATTTTAACATGGTTAGTATCCTATGCGTATATAAAGTATGAATCCAGGTAAGAAAACCAGGAAATTTTCCAAACACAAACATACTTTGTATTTCATTTAGTCAATGTGGTTATGAAGTGGGATTCAATGGAAACTGTATGGGAACTGAAAGCAGAGCACATATCCTGCATGCATGTAATTGAGAAAATTTAGGATTGGAAAAGGACAAGTCAGACATATGATGTTCTTGTAATACAACTTTGTCTAGAGACTATAGAGTTGCACAGTTAAGTTCTCAAGAAGTCAGCTTAAATTCATTAAGCTTGTTAAAACTTCCATGTGTATAAGATGCTCTATAACACAGTTGTATTGCAGGGCAACCAACGACTTTTAAAATACCATTCTTCTCTTCCCCTTAATGATGAAGGACTCCAAGAAACAAACTCACAATTGAATAATACAAAATTGGCATAACTTTTAGCAAGAATCAGTTTCTGCCACTCAAATTATGCAGATTAGCTCGTAGGAGAAGACATAAATGTACCGCATGTCTGACAGGACAATAGATCTGAAGCAGGAGAGTTTACATGTGAAAGCATCTGTCTTCCCTGAGCCTGTTTCTTTGTCAGCGATGTGAACGGCTGCAATGCTGGGCTGGTACTGGTATGAGACTCAGGGAAGGAGAATCAAATCTTCTGTTACCACAAAGTTTAAAGAAATTACTTTTTTCCTTTCAAGAAAAAAGTACTTTTGTAGGTGGTCCCCTTTACTCAGACATTGTCACAACCCTGTTTGGTCAGTAAAAAGGTCAAGTCACCATTTTTTCTATGAGTATTTTGGGTTAGCAGTCACAGGGGGAAATAAAAAAGCTAAAGACAGGAGTTACACAACTCCTGCTTGCACGTAATTTGAAAAAAAAAAAACCCAGAAGGAAGGACACATCATTAGCAATACCTAAGAGGTGAATGGAAGCTGTAGGATTCAGCTTGGCAATGAACCAAGCTCTCCACTGCAGCTGAAGAAACAGACTTGGAGTTTCCCAAGGACAAGCAGACCCTACTCATAGAAGGGAAAGACAGAAGGCTGCCCTTTGGTTTTAGCACAACTCCCCTTTCCTTGTCTGGAGTGTCAAGAAAAGCCCTAGCTCAGAGGCAGACAGTGCCAACTGCCTTTCTCCAGGCAGCTTGCCTAGAAATGCTTCATCTCTGCCAAGTCACCTCCTTGGCATAATATATTCCTTCGAAAGCAGTCAATTGTCCACAGACACGTAGCTCCACTTAGAGACACTTTTTTAAAGAAACCCCCACCCCAACATGTGATACTTTCTCATGCATGATTAGGATTCCAATATCCCATCTCTATCAACATAGATTTGATCATTCAGGGTGAAATCTTTGCTAAAATGAAAGTGGTTTGCTGCCAGGGACCGAGAGCTTTTCTGGGAATTAATCTTTTCTCTTACCTTGACTGGGAACCACTGCAAAGGCTCTCCAAACATGAAATACCCTGATCTTGAAAACCTCACTGGATGGTATGAAGATACCTTCAAGTAAGTAGCTGATGTTGGGGAAGCATGCTGGGCTGATGACAATCCTGGAGACAGGTTCCTCCACATAGCCACAAGAGATGGCAGCGTGAGCAGTGGTGATTCACATCTTCTGCAATACTCTTCCCTACGCGGTTTACTTGCCCTGGTGGCTCAGTAGAGGGTGGAAATTAATTCAAACTATTTTTATTAGACTGCTTGTTGCTATACAACATAACCATCCATTCAAAAGAGGAGCATTGTAGTTCCTCTTATCCCCTTCCAGAGACATTTCAAATAGGTGGAGGTTTAAATACCACAAGTGAAAGCTACAGACATAAATTACATATTTGTTTGCGTGAATCCGCACATGGCTAACCTTACAGAACGTAAACCAAACCCTAATAATGGGACCCAGATTGAAATGGAAACCAGCTCTCCACAATGAGATACAGATTCTCATGTCTGAGAAGTTTGCAGTCAGCTACAATAAAAATCAAGAGCTACAGCCCAGCCAGCCCCCAAGTCTCCATAAATATCAATTTTCCCTTTTTTATTGTTAGCAGAAGAAGCTTGGCAGTGGCATGTCACCACACTATTAGTAAACACACGTTATTATAAACACAGAACAGAGATCATAATAACCATCAAGAAAAAAAGAAGGAAGAAATTACACAACCAACTGAGTCCTAAGACAACAATTTCAGGAGTACAAGGCAGTTCTAGCTGGAAATGTCACTGTGGTACCCTGCACCTGATGCTTTCTGCCACCCCCCTCTGAACTCTGATGCTATGTGTGAAGCCAGAAAAGAAGCTGTGATAAGGACCTGGTGGGTTTCTGTATTCTCTGAAAATGAGTCCAGATCAAGAGACAATTTCTTAACTGCCAGAGTGGCAGATACAATCAGGTTTACAAGAATCAGGCTATGATCTTTCTGCCTTTTAACTACCACAAATAATAACAAGATGTGTTAAGAGAATTAAAATAAGACATGGATCCATCCATGCAGGGGACCAGAAACTCTTAGCTGTCCAAGCATCTGAGAAAGCCTGATGCTTCCTGCAGAATGGAATTTCAGTTCAGGACTCCAGTGAACTCCCTCAAATTTATAAAGGCTAAAACTGTCCATTCCTGATGCTGGTGTGCTCTCCTACTGCCCACGATGGCACTGCTGTGAGAGGAAGCTCTGGGCAGGCAGAGGCACCAGCACTGTCACCACGGCTGCACCCATCACATCCCTCTCCTGCAAGATCACCTCCTTTCCCTCCACATGTGTGGGGCCACAGGAAATATCAAGTACAAACGTGTCTGAGGGAACAACGCAGAACCCACTGTACCATCTCTAATCCTGTACCCCATGTCTGTCTTCATCACAGGCAACAGCTGCACTGTACTTTGGCAACACTAAATGAGAGCTTCCAAGTCTTGGTTTGACTTATTTTAGGAAGGACTATGTGTAAGACCACAGAGGATGGATCTCTGATTCTGAGTTTCAGCTAGAAAGTGACCCTAAAGATACGAGACTGTACAGCAAGAAGCTGGAACTGACTAGTCAATGCCCAGGATGAAAAGTAACTTCAAATACATAAGGACCCTTGAATGTAAATACCCAGAGAAAACCGAAAGTTGAGGGAAAAAAGCATGGGGGACAGTAATCTCTCCCTTTGCCCAAAGGAGACTGAGAAATAGATCTGCATCATGGAGGTAAAAGGCAGGCTTAGAAGAGGGCAATAAATTGGAGCTCCTATTTCTGAGACAGGAAAGAAGCGGAAGAGACTTAAAGTGGGAGAAGGAAAGATACCCCAAGGAGAGAGGACATACTGTAATTTTTCAGTCATCTTTGAACTTATTCATTAAGATCATGGATAAGAAGGGGAGGGCAAAAGCAGCAAGTTGGAAATACGTAAGAAGTGTCTGGGATGATGCAGATGGAAGCTGTGGAAATACACGCTTTGGGGGAAAATCTACAGTGATTTTCAGTATGATAATTAGAATTTTTCTTGTTAAATAAAAATTAGTTCTAAGGCATATATAGGTGGTAAAATAACTTTGACACCTGCCAAGCAAACAAAACAAATGTGCTTTATATAGTAAGGGCCAAACAAGTGTGTAACAGAAAGAAGAGCATGTGATTTGTACTTTTGGTATCATTTAGAAAAGTTTACTCTTACCTACATGTTTCAAAGTCCTTTTTGATTTGTTTTAAATAGATGGTCTTGCACAAATGTAAGTAAATGTCTGTATTTCTAGAGAAAAAGAGGAAAATATGTCTGAAAAACCTCTCCTCTCTCTGCCTAGGAGGAAAAAAAAAATTCCATGACTTGCTAAAGTTCTCAATATTGGATGCAGATGAGCAAAAATTGCTCAGCAATTTTAGCAACATCCTTATGGAATCTGGAAAAATGGTTAGAAGTGGTAGTTCACAAGAGGAATTGCTGGAGACAGTTTATAAAGCCAGCATCTGCAGTTCAAAAAGAATACCACCACTGACCTCGGCTGGACTGGCCCAGCCTCTTACCTCTGTCCTGCCGCTGGACTGTGCCGCCAGCAGCAATTTCCTCTGGAATGTCCACTCCAGTGGAAGGAACATCTGGTATGTCCATATGGGGCTGGACAACAAGTGCATTTGTTGGACATACTGTAGCAGGAGAGGTTAACACTAAGCCTTTAAGTGGTCACAAGTAGACTTTGAAGTTAACAGTCTATTAAGATGAAGGGGGAAAATTCACACCCCTTGGTGCTATTGTTTTAATTGGTCTCCAGACTCAGGAAGACAGCAGTGCGTTGATTTACATTAAGAAACCTACAGTAATGTTGGCAACCAAATGAGCTATGTAACTTAAAAAAACATTCAAAATCTGGAAAATAGAGTAAGATCTGCAGAAAAATGCTAAATCCACAGAATCCATAACCTTTCCAGTACAGCAAACTGGATGTCCTCAGTCTCTATTAAAAATAATGACTAAATGAAGTAGATAGTTCAGTGCATGATTTAAAGTTGATATAATGTACACAATAAAGTGGCTGTTGGAGTGTCTAGCTGAGTTGGCTGAAGTAATAAAGGCAGATGGCAACCAATTAGCAAACGGTTTTTACTACTTAGCAAATGGTATATACTTCTTTGATCAGCTCAAAAAACCCAACATCTTTTCAGTTTCACATCATTTTATTCTCTCATTTCCTTTGCTGACAAAAATATTCTACTGTCATGGGAGGGGATACATTTGTAGTGCAATGCTTACTCTGAATTTTGATCAAAACCTCAGTCAGACCCTGAGCTTATAGAAATTGGTGAATCACACTAATTGAGCCTCAATAAACTATTTGATGTTTCCTGACATCAGGAAACATCAAATTTATAGTCGTTCTGAATCTTACATAAATAGTGCAGTTGGATATTTAACATTCATTCTGGATTTAAAAAAATCTGAATTTTTTCACAATTTTGCATGGATTTAGCTAAAACTGTTTGGAATACACTCACAGCAGAACTGAAGTGATGGTGTGAACGTGGAACAAATTCAGATGTGTTTTCTTGTAAGGATGGCTGTGTAAGAGAGAAGATAGCTGGTAATCAGCACACATATGCAGCTGGCCCCTGAAACACTTGGAGAGCAGGCCCAAAGAACAGGTATGAAAATACTGGGGCAATTAAGGGTAAAGAAAATGGATTAACAATTTAAAAAGAAAGTATATTGGCTCTAGCACTGTTCATAGTGTTGATGAGTCACCCAGAATAATATACCTAAGACACCGTCAGTGATAGGCAGCACGTGAAGATAATTTAAAACTCCCTCAACTTAGATACAGAGGGAAGTTGAACTTGCCTGCCTTAAATTAAATTAACATATCAATTTTCACAATAATTTGTGATTTGAAATGTACATTCTGCACGCATTTCCCATTTAAGAGAAAAAATAGCATCCACATTGAATACCTTTGCCTATACTAAAGATCCTTTCCCAGTATTTTCATATTCTTCTGGCTACCACAAATAATGTCAAGAGCTGGAAAAATTATTTCTGGAACATGAACATTCTGCCCTTTTTCAATAAAGTCCAGATTTCCCAAACACAGTCTGTTACCAGTGATGGCTCAGTACTTGGGAATTACAAGAGTGGCTGGCACAGGCAGCTTCCAGCAGTTTTCACTGCAGAGAAGGTTCTTAGTGCCTTGGGACAGCACAGCCAAGCGAAAGATTTTCAGATAGAAGAGATCAGTGTAATTTCATTTATACAAGTGATGCTGTGTTAAGCTGAGCATAGGACCAACTAAAATTGCAACCTTCTCCTACCTTGCCCCTTCCTCTCCTGAGGTCCATTTCAATATATGAACAGCATAAGGATTATTAAGACTTTTATTTTTTCATTGGCATCAATTTATTATTTACTTTCTCTTATAAAGAAGTTAAGATATTAGCAGAAAGCTACATTTTTCCCAAGGGGGGAAAAAAAAAAAGAGGATGTTTGTGAATGTGGGGTTAGGAAAAGCCTGGCAGAGCAGACAGTGTCTCTAATGCCATAATGAAGATAAGCAGATAAAAAAGGCCACTGCGGATTGCCACTGGCTCGCAGTTAAGTGGTGGGTTTGTAAAATAATTCCTTCTGATTCATTTTCTGGTTACATTATGGTTCTTCAGTCAATTATATTACCACATAGGGTTTTAAACCAGATTCCTGAGTAAACAGTGAACAGCAGACAAATTAGTTGAAAAAACTCAACCAATGCTCTTTATCACACAAGTTTTGATGAGTATTATGACTGATAATAGACAATCCCTCTGCTTCCCACTGGTGTGCCCACACCCTTCAGACTTACAACCATTTTGCGTGCATACACCCCAGAGAGGATTTTTTTGCAACTATTCCCAATATGTTCACAGCTGCAGAAACCCACATATAAATAAGTAACAATATGATTTGGTTGTTTGGGGTTTTTTTTGCTGTGAAAATCGAGGAGTGGAGGGAAACGGGAGAAACGCAACCATAAGCTTGTACAAAAACATGCTTTGGCATTGGAGGGGCTGGGGGAACTTTTCT
>JANZLQ010000044.1:2793627-2816082 GCA_026212715.1 Elanus axillaris | reverse complement strand
CTTCCAAACCCTGAGAGGTCTCGCTGGCTTTCCCCCCAAAGGAGCCCTTGTGTCTGTACCACCAAGGCTCCTTGTTTGGCTCTCTGTGAAGGAGATTTTTCAGAAAGAGAAATGATCTCATTACTGTAATTCACTTTGTTTGAAGAACTTTCTCTCCACTGTAATTAGGATGCTTAACCTGCGTGGTCTTGCCCCGTGCAGGCTTGGTAGCATGAACAAGCTGGGACTAGGGATAAGACAAGGAATGCAGACTAAGGGTGGGATCTCAGCTGTTTATTTATTTATCCCCAGGGCTGCAAGAAAGTCTGGGCACCTGGGGATGTGCCAACCCATCGCCTCCAAGCCTTGAGCATCCATATCCTTTTGGGGTTCAGATAGCTCCCATGGTGCACCCCATTGCCCCATCTTGGTTAAGGGTGTCTAGTGGGACAAGGACCTTGCCCTCCCAAGTCCTGCCTGTACAGAAATAAAAGCAAGCATGAGGCAGCTCATCCAGAGCTCCCATGTAATATATTAGCAGTACTTCCAGATCAAAGCATTTGGAGTTTACACTGAAATATTCTGGTTTGCAGCTGAAAAAAGGGAGAAGTTTAGGCTTCTAGGTGTTTGTGTATGAAAAAAAGGAAACTGTAGAAGGCAGGCATGCTACGTAAAACCTTCTCCATATTATTAAACCTATTTACTAATAAAGGTCTGTGTCTACCTGGGAGCTGCTGCTTCTTGGGAAGCCCATGGTTTAAGCTCAGAAGCTAGTCTCTGTGATTAGAGCTGTAAACTGAAGCCAGGCAAATGAGAATGCCTAACATATATTCCCATGGGGCACGAGCGACACATCCCCCTGACACTGTGGCGCCTTGCACTGTGCAACACTTTGCCTCTCCTTGTACCAGGTCTGGTAGGTATTATTTCGTCCTGTACTCCCTGGGGAACTGTTTCAACACCATGCTGGAATATACTCTGAGTTTTTGAGAATTTTTTTTTTTTGCTTATTTTTCTTGTTCCTTCTGGGAATTAACATTTCATCCTTATTAGGAAAACCTTTTACATCTCATTCAGTAGATTTTATTTATGAAGCAGGGAAGCGCTGGTGCATGCTTCTAGCTTTAACCCTGTGCTTAATTTCATTATTATTCAAGAAGGCGCTGCCCTTTGATGGGCCCTAATTATAGGAATCTAGTCCCAAGTCCTGACGCTATCAGGCATACATCCTCAGCATGGGCAGGATACGCTGGCTGCCTGCCCAGCACATGACAGCTGCATGTACATGTGCAGATGCTACTTCAACAGAAAGGATTGCTACATACGGCTCTGCTCTCCACTCGTATGGAGACAGCAGAATTAATTGCATGAGCAGGTTCTGCAGAATTTGGCCTGACAGTTTCCTCGATGGACTGCTTATTGTTTGAATTTGTAAGAAAGAAAATAATTTCAGGAAGCAGCATTACCTCCTCGCAGCAGACAGGCTGAATTAGGTCCCTGCTCCAGCCCTACGGGGCTCACAGAGTTAAGCCCTGACACACCAGACTGGTATATCATCATTAACTTTGGAAATCATAGATTTTGTTTTTATTTCCTTGTGAAGGGCAAGATGGGGCTTTTAAAATACCTGCCATAAACTGAAGTCATCGAAAAACCTATAGGTCTATTTTACTTGTATTGCTATGCTAGTGAAAGTGATGCTCTGATCAGTTCTCATTAATTCATTTTCACTGGAAAATATGAGTTTTAATGTAATTTTTAATGTGTTTGGGTTTCTTTTAAGACTCACTGTGAAATTTCTCATTATTGAGAAAATAAAGACAGTTTCTAGAATAACGAGCTGCTCAGTGGTCACAGTTATCACCTGGGAGACAGGAGATCCAACTGCTAATTTATTCACTGCTGTGCATTCAATAACCAGGATGAAATAGCTCTGCTGATATTCCAGGACTGATACTCCCTAGCTCAGTGGACACATCTAAAATACTAACATATAACAATACTAACAACTATATTGGCCCATAAAATAATGACCATTTTGTCCCCTGTATGCAAATCAAGTCACAGTAATGGCTCAGAAATAACTGCAGAAGGTGCAACTCAGGATGTTAAAAGGGTTTTCCAGACTCCCCCATACAATGTCCCATTCAAGCCTACTCTACAGAACAGGATGCCAAAGCTTTCTTTTCTCTCATGGCCATAGGTCCAGCTCCCTGGAAATCCTAAATAGTGAGTTTAAATGAGACAGCACAAAAGAGAATGGGGCCAACATGGACAGATGTCCATCCTCCCTTGGGTCACTTGCCTATTTGTACATCCCAGTTGACATACCAGTGTTTTGCCACGGCTGTCAGTTTTGCCAGGACGTTACCTTCTGTATCGCAAACCAGGCAGCTGAACAATCTTCCAAGAACAAACTCTCTAAAGAAATGGGGCTGTGAACTTTACAGCTGTGCCACCAAGGCTTCCCAGGGGGCTCAAAGGAACATATTTTCTGCTGAGTTATTTCCCTAGGAGAAAAAAAGAACCTAGAAATGCAAAATCACCTCCTTTCTTAGAGAAATAAATGCTTCTGCTATTGAGTTGACCTCTCCTCCCCATGCCCAAGTGTCCAACCTCTCTACCAGGCATCCAAGAGCTTTGGGATCAAAAGAGGGCGAAGACCATGAGAAGAGGGGCTGCTCTGCCTCCACTGCACAAGCTGTACCCATGGAGAAACATGATTTCTAGACAGATTTCTGCAACAAGCAAAGTAAAAACTATAGACAATGTGCATACTGATTCAGAAATAATATGCTTATGTTTCTGGCAGGGGGCATTCCCTCAAGCCCTTCAAGAGGGTTACTGTGTTCAAGCCAGGCACTCTGAGTGGATAAAACAAACCCAAAGTGAAGACAGTGAAGAACAAGGGTGGAAGCATATGGATGTAACCACCTTATTTATAAGTTAGCAGATGACATAGGCCACAGGTTAGTGTTTAGTCCCTGATAACACTGCACAGTCTGAGCTATCTGCAGTTACATCACTGTATTTTAAAAACATCTTTGACAAATGGCACATCTTCCTTGTAAATCCTTTCATTCTTTGAATGGTAGTGAAGAAATATAGAGATATCTGTATTCATTTAAATTATTACCATTTCCCCCCCTGCACCCTTGCAGCAATAACTCAAAATAACCTCCCAGTAAAACCAAGAATCTGGTTTTGTCATTTGCCTCAATGAGAGACGGGTAATGGGGATAAGAAAGTTGGAAACCTCCGTGATGCTGCAAGCCCACGGCATGGCTCATGGCATGAAAACCTGCTCCCAAACTACTCCTGCTTACATCTACTGTGCTGTGGCTATTTGTGCATCTCAGCCACCACATCTGCACAGTGTGCTGCTCCACTGAGGTGTCTGTCCTGGCTGGTACCAGCCCAGGAATGCTATGGTCCATGGACCATCCCATGGCATCTTTCCCCTCATTTACATATGTTTTACATTAACTTGGATGAAGCACACACATAGGTCTGTTCTTCAGCCATTGCTGCTGGCAGTAAACGGTGATTATAACCTCAGCCCTAATTTCCTGCTCAGGTGTCACATTTGGTACCTATGGAGCCAGAGCCTCTGATGATGTGATGCCTTTTCAGATCCATGTAAACCTTGTGTCTTTTCCACAGCCATTTGTTCATGCCCAGCACAGTAAGGCCAGCCCAGGAACCTCAATGGGACCTGAAGGACCACCACGCTTCAGCCATGTACCCATGTGGTATCACTGTATACTACATCACTGCTTGAAAAGGGTACACATAAACTGAGATTCTAGTTTCTAAGATTTACAGTTTTAAAGCGTAAAAGAAAGAAGAAAGAAGGTTACATTCCAACTGCAATTTAAAAAAAAATATTTTCCTGTTTCAAGAATACTGAAGAAATAAAAAATAAAATAAGAGGGCTTAGGGATGTTAATACAAACTTGATATGACTTCAGCTCCCTTACTAGCTTTTCCACTGTCCCTGCAGAAATTGTTTTTTTTTGTTGATGCTTTGCTGGGCTGAATGGGAGGAAACAGTCAATCCTAGGTCACTGGCTGTCAGCAAAGGGGTGAACACCTACTGCAGCCAAGCCCTCCACTTCTGCCACGGTACAGGGATCCTCCGTGTAACCACACAGGCATCAAAACCAGAACATGATTGCAGGGTGAGGAAGGTAATACACACACACACACACACACACACAATTGTGTCTGTCTGCTGTGTATTAGACTCCTCAAAACTTACTACACACATGCACTGCACAAGTAGGAAATACAGGGATGAGGGAAGAGTCTTGGAAGAATACAAGGTGGAGACAGAACCTTTTTTTTTTTAAAAGGGAAAGCTTAAGTACACAAATGTTTGTGTAAGATCACCAAGTGGTCACCTAAAAAAAGGTGAGGTTGGCCACACCAATTTCTTTAGACAATTCTGGAAAGCTTAACTCTGATTCCAATCTACTTTATAAATCTTTCCCTGGTGTAAAGGAAGATTTTAAATAAATAAATAATTAAACAACATTGATGAAGGATACTCTGGTAATGTCAAAGCTCTCTTCAAGTTAGAAGTTGGAGAAACTGTATTTTTCTGCAAAGATTTTTGCTTTCAACAGACTGACATAAACAGAGCTATGCCTTTTATGACCACAGGAGCTGGCTTAGCATTGATAAACTCAGGTATTTATTGGGGATCTGCAGGACAAATAGCTGACTCCAAATCATTGTAGAGACTAAAATCCTCAACAGAATTTGGATAAAAAAGGCTCCTTTAGTCCTTCTGGCACCTTCAGCAAACTACCTGCTGCATCTTTGCATCTTCCCATACAACAGGCAACTCTGGATTCCATGAAACAATAATTTACTTTCTTTGCAATCTCATCTATTTTTTTCCTCTCCTTTCAACCCCCTTATGAAAATGGCTTCTGGCACCTTTACCAGCCTTCAAATTCCTTGATTGACCTAGTGCCACCTTTGAGACAACTTCCTAGTAGCACATATGGGAGTCCCAGCTGTGCCAAACTGCACTCTCCCCAAATTAGAGGCCATTTAATCACTCACTGCCAATTTTCCAAGTCAATAGCTTGGAATAGCTGCCCTATAGTGACTCCATCCTTTTAAATGTCTACGCTGATGAACTTTCTATACAACAGCATTTTAAATTGGGTACATTCAGCAGAAATACTGCAATAAAAATACTGATAAAATATTTTAGAAGGTTAAATGACAACTTGGAAATACTTTAATTTTCTTTTTCTTCAGATTCTTGCCTAAATTCCCTCTAAGTTTTAATTACATGTTTGAAGTCTTTTATTGGTGGTTCATTATTACTGGGGGCTTGATAAGCAGCAGTAATTTCAATGCACAGGTGGGAAAAGTCAAGCAAAGACACCATGAATAACTTTTTCTGTGTCTCAGTGGCAATCAGAGAGACTTAGAGTTGGCACTGTGAGTCCCTGGCATGAAGTTCAGTAAGAAACCCCTAAATCAGGCATCCTTTATTGTAATAAAGTTGGATTTTTTTTTCATTAATTAAAATATTGTGTCCACTTCAGCCAATATCAATATTTCTTTCCACTGCTCATCCAGAGAGAGGATATTGAGCATTTCTGCTTCCCAACAAGGAAAAACCCAACATCCAGGACTTGCCATCTTGTCTTTGCTACTGGAAACAGGAGTCAGAATATTACTGCAATAAACATCAAGAAAAACATAGGCATTTATAAGCAGACATGACCTCAATGTCCTTTCAGCTGTGCTACTGACTCTTCAAACATTCTGGAGATTTTGACTCACCTCTGTCAAATATGGGGAGTAATGAGAACAATAAGGAGGGTGGGTGGATCTAAGGGCCAGAAACCAAGGAAATATAGGCTGGTGTCTATCTTCATTTATTTTGCCACAGCACTGTCCTGCTAACAGCTGGATTTGATTTTTTCTGTTAAGCCCTGCATTGGAAGTGGTGATGGGGATGTATTTAAGAAAACTCAATGGCTGAACTTTGTTCAGACTAAGGTTGGGACAAAAATATTGAGTAGGATTTGTCTTTTGGGGTTTTTGAGCCTACCTAGTATTAAGAAACATCAGGCCAAATAACTAATGCACAGAATAAAAGCCAATTTTTTTCAAGGAGTTAGATACTTTAGTATCCAGGACCCCATCACAACTAATACGCTGCCAGCACTCAAGTAACACATACCCATGATCTGAACATGTGAGACAATCCAAGTACTATTCTAATGGAGAAATGGTCACTGCAATGGGACAAGCAAGCAATGCACAGATTTACAGGTGAAAATGTATATAGGTAGTTGGTAGTTTCAGTTGGCCTGAAATTAGTGTTGGCTGATGTTTTCACTCAGTCCATCTGGGGACTTCTGACACCTGATTAATCTAGTTATTTTATTAAAAAAATAACCCATTCCCACAAGGTTTATAGGAATGGGCTAGATAGAAATGAAAACTTGGCTCTCATAAAACACTGAAATGGGTCTGACACTGTTTTTCTGATGGCTGATGGCTTGTGATAGTCCTATCACAAGACAGATGAGTGAAGGCAGCAGCATGAGCAGGTAGACTGGGACTAATGTTAGGGACTCCTTTGTCCTTGTTCTGGCCATGTCCTGATTTTCTTGATGGTTTTGAGCCCATCACATCGAATTCCCTAAACTTCTTTCAGACAAGAAAATCCTAGGCAGCATCTTTCTTAAATAAATATTTTTCTTTCTTTGTAAAGTCAATGTTCCTTTCTCAGCTTGAGATTTTGTGACTTGTCCGTATTAGCCTTTTTATCAAGCCAAAGCATTTTATCCCCCTAAGGTTATATCTGAATTCTGAAACATTATAAGCAATGACAGAAGGAAGGCAGGAATTGCACAGTGCCTCTGTCATTACTAGTCTGGCAAAGTGACACTCAAAGACCATTAACCAGCCCAGCCTTGTGCCTAGAAATATAATCTAACCACCTGGAATAACTTGGCATCCTTAACTACACTTTTCTGCCCTTAAACATTCAGTGCAGAACTCGTCCTTGCGAAAGGAATGTACCTGACAGAGAAAGATGCTCTCAGCTGCAGAAGGGAAAGGACACGTTATAGCAAGATAATCCAAACATCCCTAAAATCCTGCAGTCATGGAGCTTGGGAGTATTCTCAGCTGCATTTCGGTGTACAAATGGAGTGCAGAAATGACAGGTTTTATCTCTTGTACCCACTCAAGCACAGATGACTTCTCTTGTTTTTACAAGGGACTGCTTAAAGCCAACAGGGGACAGGGGAGAGGTATGTCGTGATCATCAGATATGAGCAAGACATTTTAATTGGTGTTGGCTTCTGATAGATCAGAATTATTCATACACACATAGTTTATTTTCCTATGGCCCATACTTTTCTGGCAAGCTGGCTGATGCTGAGGGTAGGCTGGGAGAGTTGAGGCCAGGGATTCGTTGGCTTTAATGCACAAATGAAAGATGCTTTCAGTCAGTCGCAGGTTTGGTGCCAGGTTTTATTTTTTCAGTGCTCTCACTTTGGGGTGGAGAGGGCTGGCCCTCTCCTTCCTCATGCTTCCTTTGCTCTCGCACAATCTTTGTGGAGCTGCAGAAAAGAATTTTCCCATAAATAAACAAAATATTGAGTTACACACCATGTAAGTGACGACAGAAGAGAGCCCCAAGTCATCTTCTTAATTTCTATGCACAACACAACGTGCCAACTCTCAGATAAAAGATGCATGAAAGAAAATTACATTGCTTCCAAGTCCACATAGTTTTGAACTAAAATCACCAAGTTGTCATTTTCCACGTGCTTATGTGCACGTTAGGGTGCAGGGTTCAGCCATCTGCCTGCCCACCTCCACCGCCACGCTCAGAGCACACTCACACATGCCTTCCCCCTTGCTCCCAGGAGCCATATGGTGCTCTGAGGTTTTAGCATGCTCACCAGCCTGTAGATCTCTGTATTTTAACTCTTGCAGGCTAGCAGGTGACTTTTTTTAAGGGTCAGAAAGCAAAGTGTTAACTTGAGACCTGGTGCAGGCAACATCCACATCCTGCTGAAATCACAGCTGCAGCTTTCCTTCCCTTGTTGGAAATCAGAACTTGGCTCTAGAAACTTTAATTGGGGATTAATTGCTGCAAAGGTCTTTGTAAAGCCCTTTTGCACAGGGGTGGTTTCTGCAGATTCTGCTGGGCAATCTGCAATTAGGCTACTTTTTAAAATAATGTGATAGTAGAAACACTTTAGTGAATAATTTTAAGGCTCACTACAGATACTATTCATGAGAAAGTGATTCAGAATATTCAAGACAGAAATGTAACATGACCCCGGTGGATTCAGTTGTCTACACAGGCCTTGCTGCTTGCTTTTGGGCTCTGATGGGATGAGGGACTCTCATATAGTTTAGCTGTAAGCGACCATCCTAAAGGTCAACATTTTTTTGCAGTCAATACTGTTCTTCACAAACCTTTGTGGCAGGAGAGTCTGGGCTAACACTTTGCACAGTGTTAACTGCATGCCACAGGGATGCCTTGGGCCCCTAGCAGGTGGTGTGCTGGCCCAGAACTGGACAATATACATTAAGAATGTCACTACACTGGAATGCCAGTCAAAAGCTCCAGTATGAATCCAGGCTGAGAAGGAAAATGAATACCTGGGAAATGAAATAATTTTCAAGTGTTACTATAGAGCCTTTGGAAACACAAAGGACTCAACCTCTGCAACCTCTCCTCCAGTGCAGCATTTAAAAACCATGCCCTGCTTTCTGCCTAATTACACTTCACTGTATTATACCTAAAATCACAAATGATATTGTAAAAGCTTTATAAAAGCTGCTATTATTAGGAAACTCTCACATTACTTATGAAATATCAGGTACCATCTTGCTCTCTCTTCTGTGGAAGAGGCACCACTGACAAGCACTTAGTCCTTGTCCTGAACGAGCAGCTGGGAAGGTTTTGCTACGGTTCTACTCTGCTAAATGTATGTGCCCCCTTCAGTGCATATATGGCTTTACCAAGGAGACAAAAACCAAGCACACATGCAGGCTGAAGTACTCATCCAGTCCAGCAAGGCTCCACTGCAGAACTTCTGAAGGGTTTTCTGTGCCATGGCTCCATGAGTAAAGTCCAGAGGTGACTACACAGGAACACATCAAACAGAAATGGGAGCAGGAGTTCCCTACATTAAAGTGCCTGGGATGGGAGTTTCATGCTCTTCCGAAGGCCCTATACAGAGATGAAGAGGAACTTTTGACCAGAGACAAATACACGTAGTTTATTATCCCCCATGTTTATCAGTAACTTGCTCCTTATTTATTTTTTGGGTTACTGCTTGAGTTCAGTAACATTCTACTCGTGTTGTCCCCTATATAGCACAGGACTATTTGAGAAACATAACTGGCTGTGTTTCATCTCTGCCTGACCACAGGAAACCCCCATGGTGGCACTGGCTGGAGAGGACAGAGCTGCAGCCCCACATGCTCGGTCTGATGCCCCATTATGGCAAAACCAGTAATTGCTGCCAGCTTCAAGAGCTCATGAGCCAGACTGCAAAGAACTTGTGACTGATGAAATATAGGAAAGGAAGAAGAGTAAACCCCAACATTTTAATTATGATTTGTTCTAACGGTCTCTGAGCTTTCAAGACCTATTTTTTTTTTCTCTGTAAAACTTTCCTTTATAGCAATGAAGAATGGGAATATGCATTTTAGGGGGAAAAAAGAAAAAGAGAGAGACTTGATGAACACATTAATTCAGAAGTGGGGGTTTAAGTTGTAATTTTAATGAAATGGTGCTTACTGTACTTTGTGAAAATACTCCCTTTATAAATTTATATTAGAGAAACAGCACAATACACTCATTTTTAAGGACCTTTTACAAAGTCAGTCAAATATAAAAAAGGGCTGAGTGTAGGTGAAGACCAGACCCCTCTATATTTTTTGACTGATCACTACTGATGGGGGAATCTCTGGGCCTAGAGGGGCAGATTCATAAGAAAAGATTAAACAACAAAGGAGCTGGGCCAAAATGGTGACTAAAGAGCTCAGTTTAGCAAGCTCAAGTGATTTCAGTTGCACAGCCACCCAAGGTAGAGATGGAACTGTTTCAGATGGTTCAAGGAATTATAGACAGCAGTTACTGGACTCAACTGAGTCTGAGTTTCCTACCCAGGAGGTCTATTAGACGCTGAAATGATTTTTCCAAGTAAAAGGTAGCTGAAGCACCAGGGCTTGAATTATTCAAAACTAGACAGCACCAGGCTCCAATGAGAGCATGGCACCAGCAATAATTATGTCAAGAGCCAACAAAATGAATGACTTAATAGGTCTCTTTTCCACTTTTGATTTTTAGCACATGAAATGCAGTACCATGGCATCTGCATCTCATAGCAATGTGACCATGGACTCCAAGACTGAAAAAAGACCCCCATAAGCCTCTTCTACAATCAGGTCTCCATCACTGCAGCAATACTATAGTCAACTGCATAATCATGTGTTATTATTATATTTATTTGCCTTTGTTTAATTGAGATTAAAGCCTCATTGTATGTAGTAAGCACCATGCAACTGCATACTGAGATATTTCCTGCCACAGGCAAATGGTAGAGATAAAAGAAAGAAAAAATGACTTCTCATGCAACGTATTAATTGGGAAGCCTGACAGTCTTGTGAGACCTTGTCTACCTCCTTAATCACCCCATTAAGTCACCTGTGACTGCACCAGCCATTATCACCAGAACATCCAGGCCATGCTCTCCAGACCCCTAGCAATGAGGTTTTATGCCGCGAACTTTTAGTCTCATCTACACAGAGCTGCCAACTACAATTACTGTAAATACTGGCCTTTTTAAGTAGCAACATAATTTCAGAAGTGGTTGGGTTTTTTTCTGAACAATGGGCTTCGGGACATTTCTCAAAAGCTTTCCAATGGTTCTTTCTTCCACATACATGAACGTAAGTCATGATAACTCAATACACCATGTCTATTACATGTTCCCATATGGAAATTGCCTGCATAGAACATACACAGTCCCAGCAAGACAGGTGTCATGCTAACACAACTGCCAGCACATGCTCTGACAACCCCAGTTTCAGTTTCCCAATGTCATGGGACCACCAACAGCCCTGAAGGGCCTGGACAGCCTTTGCCGGGCACCCCAACAGCGCGCAACACCCAACTGCCATATAGAGCTGACCTACCTATACAAGTATGCCCAGCTAAATATGTGCATCCAAACCAACATATAGACAATAGCAAGATGCTTCTAGCTACAAATCAACAACAACTACCTCCCCACTGCAAAAGAGAGCTGAGAATAATTCAAATGAGCTTGCAATAAGTCTGCAAAGCACTTAGTTCATTCAGAGTGCATCATGGACATTAGCCTTACCACTGTTGTGGTGTAGGTAACCAGGGTACTGCAGTCAAACCAACTTTCTTAAGGGCTTTTCAATATTGAAGCCAACCTTTTCTTTTTTTAACAAGGTAGACAAAGTTCTAGAAGTTGTTAGGTCTTTCAGCAGACCACAGGTACTTGTTGGACAAAAAATGATAGGCAAATTCTTACACTTAAAAGAAAGCTGAAAACAAGATTAAACATACACAATACATATACAATGTTTTTCCACCCACTCTTGGATGAAAGCTTAAAACTCTTCCAAAGCTTCTTACACATAGATACTCCATGTATCAACAAATACACTTGCTAACATCAAAGTGCTCTAAAGACTTTAAACATCTCAGAACCCGTGGGTAATAATTACATACCAAAAGCATTCACCCACGTTTACAGATAGGAAAATTAAGATATATAGGGCCATACACTTCCTCATTTACTATATCAAATGGAATTACAGGAGCAATGAATCTGGCTCAGAGAAGTTCAAATGATTTGCTTAAGGTCACAGAAGAAAGTCAAGGACAGAGCCAGAATGAGAACTCAGGAGTTTCCAGTCCTATCTGTAATCCACTTGATCATATTGACTTTGTAATTTGTCAGAGGGATAAATGCTCAGTGCTGCTGTTAGTACTCAGAAAAACCTTCTGACATGTATTTCCTTTGAAAGAGCTGATACTACCATAGACCAGAAACCAAGCTCATCAGACCTGTGGTCCCATCCAGTAGTCAATCTCATTCAGTGCTTGTGTTTAAATAAAACTCCTTATTCTCTCCAAAACTGACACTGTTTCTTAGCATGTTCATCAAGTCTTGGCACTTCCTTTTTCAGAAATACACCTTCTCCAAAAATTACCTGTAATGGAAGGTTGTAGGTGCAAAATGGTCCATAATTAACAGTCTGGCAAAGTGACACTCAAAGAACGTTGACCAAATCAGCCCCATGCCTAGAAAATGAATGTACCAGCCTTGACAGCTGTATTCCATGTCTGATGATGCCCTCACTACAAATGCTGAATATTCAACCACTTTTTCCTGGCAATAAAACCTTGACACAAGCTTAGGAAATCTACTGTACTTGTGAGAAAAGTGAGGTAAGAATATGTTTCCATTTACTCTCTGAAAGAAAACAAAAACAAATGACCTGCTACTGAATGTCCTTTTTATTCAGAAAAATAAATCAGCGGCAGTCATTCTAATTTATGTTTCACTAACTTTTCCTTGAGATTATTTAAAAGAAGAAAAAAAAATGGCTGTTTCTATGGTTAGCTGGGAGAACATGAAGGATTTTCTGGTCCTGTTTGTTCTTGTTAGGGGCCATAAACTTCTGCTTCTTGTTGAGTTCCAGTCACTGCAAGCCCTTCCAAATTTCACTGATATTTCATAAATCAAATTTAAAAAGAATATACCACAATATTAGTGACAACTTCACAGCAGAAAAGAAGGGGCAGGGAGTTAGCTTTATCTGGCCTTCTGACTCCTACTAAATCGATAGGCTTCAGTTTCCTTTTTCAATTAAGTCAATACCAGAATTATTTTTCCGCTCTTTAAGAAAAAATTGAACGGAGACAGAGGAAACTGAAAGAGGGGATAGGAAAAAAAAACCCCATACATCCTGTTCAGCTGCTGATGTATTGTGAAGAACAAAAGGATACTGAGAGCACATTAACAGGGTGTACGTGCCTTTCCAGAGGAAACTTTGGAGAGGGCAAGCCAGAGGGTGGTGATGCTCCTGCAGGACATGGGGAAAGGAACTGCAGCATAAAACAGATAAAGAAAAGGAAGAGATCATATTTGTCAAGATAAAATTATGTTGCAAACAAATAAAATAATAGTACAGAAAATTAAGTAACTTCTCCATCATTATGCAGAAAATGCCTTCCAGTTCATGGTTTGATGTGACCCCCTCACTCGTAAGGATCCCTTCCTGCCATGTACCAATTCAGTGGACTGGAAGACAACCATGCATGTTGTGAAACACATAACAAGTACCAGTCAAAAGGCTCAAAGCAAGCACTTTGAAAAAGCAGGTAGCTCAAGGGAATAGGCAGACAACAGTTCCTTAGTCTTCACCAAAGTAATTTTTTCTCTTTCAGCAGGGAAAATTGACCCTGACCATTACTAGACAGTCTGATGTGCATGTCACCTACAAGATTCAGAGACATACCATAACAGGTAATTGGTCCTAATACTGCTAACAGCAATTTTCTCATAGCTTCAGGGCTCAGTGTTTCTTTTAAATCAAGCCCACGTGACTTTCACTGCAGTGACCTTATGGAGGTTAGCAAGCAGTAGGGTGGTGGCCAGCAGCCTACAGTTGGGACCAGTAAGGCTGAGTTGGGATTGAAGACTCATTAGAGCATTGGAGTCTAACCAGAAGACTTGTGCCTCATTCCACTGTAATGGGAGACATGCAGCCCAAGGCTTTAATGAGAACAAAATACCATTATTCATTGGGAGAACTCTTTAAACTCATTGTGTTGCTGTAAAGTTATTATAAATGTGTAATTGTTCCACCTTCGATGTAACTGAATGCCCCATTCCTTAGAGACTTAGCTCAAGCCCTCCAGTTTACATTCTGTGAAAAAGCCTTTTTTTTTTCCTTTTTCGTCTTTATGTTTTTCCCTACACTATGGACATGATCTAAAGATGTCTGAACTCAGGAAAAACCTCTGTGACTACATATAGCTACTTCTTTTTGGCATTTCTCTACTGATAAAAGATTAAATAATATGCATAAAATCTTTCAACTGAAGAGCATTTTGGTAAGAATATTTAAAGCAGCAGAATTAGTCCATCTGCAACTACATGTATATTTGCCTATTAACCTTTGTTAGGTTTTTTTTTCCTTCTGGCTTGGGTTTGGGTTTTTTTCAAGAATATAAATTAATAGGTATGTAGTTACAGGAAAATAAATTCTGTACTATCCCATCTTCATCTTTTGGATATTTAAAACGTAACTATGAATCCAGCTTGTATCTTCAAACTTCTGGGTTTGGGTTCATACCCCAGACTTCCCTGCACTGCTGAGTGATATCACATTTTTACTTCTTGGTGTCACAAATGTGAACAGATCATCTGCAGTTGCAACTGAATACAGTGGGACTGAGTTAGGCCACAGCTGAAATTTAGCAAGGCAAGCTATGTATTTATACACAATTTTTTTATAAAGAAACTAGAAAACTGTGTTCTACTGTGACAGGCCATTAGCTAGGCTATTCAAGAGTCAGCAGTTGCTCTTCATAGAAAAACAGCATCATATTGAAGAATACTTCCCAGGTGGCATGTACAACTGTATCTTAAATATTCAAATGTAATTTTTTTATCTGAAAATGTTAATTTTATTACAATGAAACACTCTGCTTTATAAAAATCCATAACCTTAATGACTGAAAAACACCCTGCTTTCTTCTGCATTTTTCATACAGGAAAAACAAAGAATTTCCTTATCAGTTCTAGTTACCAACTACGTATGAGGTTTATTAATTGTAAGCATTCAGTGCAGAACTGAAGTGATAGCCCCTGTACTAACAGGGAACTCAGGCAGAGTGCTGGGGCGCTTCAGGAAACCTCCCTGACTTTACTGGAAAGATGGTTTCCCAGCCCAACTTCCCATCTCCCAGCCAGCCCCTAAGCCTCATTTTCAGACCTGAGCCTTAGCTTAGGCTTTTAGGGAATGCTAAAATGAAGCAGAGCTCTAGCTATAGCTTCTATAAGAAATGCCGGCTTGGCTGTTACACCATCACCGGATAAAGAAGCAGGAATAGGCTGAGAAGCAAGAGTCAGAACATGGAGAACCTCATCTCAACACATGCCTTGGCCTGCAGTCAGCTCTTCAGTGGCTGCTGTCCTTCGGGCTTGGTGACTCTTGCATTTCTGCACACACATAAAGCTTTCCAAAGGGGAACAGAGTACAGTCAAGCCTGGTGGCAAGTGCCTTCTCCTGCAACATGGATCCAAGCCTGCCAGAAGGCCTTAGTTTTAATTAGCATAAAGTAATGCAATACCTTGTTACAGTAATACATGTAAAAGAAGTATAAATAAAAAACAGGCCATCAAAACAAAGAGGGTTCCCTGAGTTTTACATCCTTTGTTAGGAACATCTGAATTTATTAGAAAATCATATCTCCAGTATCTTGACATGGCCATTAATGACACCCCAGATGGCATGTTTTAGAGCAGCAACAGCTTTGTTCTGCTTTTCAGCTGTACACACCATGCCTCGGGCACGGAGAGGAGATGAGCCATGGCTGTGAGCGGGAGCATGGGTTACAGGCTGTCACACATGGCTTCACAATCCTCCTATGACTGTTTCTTCCACATCAGCCCTGGCTGGTGTTGAGCAGCACGACACAGCGCAGCACCCAACTCACAGCTGTGCATGATTCATGTAATATATAGCCGAGTGTGCCCAAAGAACCCTTGCCATGGGATGTCAGCTGGCCACCTGCCCCACTGCTGGCTTCTTCCAGGGGAAAGCACTACAGGGAAATGGCAAGGCTGACTTAATTTGTTTTTCTACATGAGAACAGATGATTTTTGGGAAATGGTGGTTCAGAAACGTTTTGAGAGAACATTAATGAGCCCACCGAGGTGATGTACAGCGTGAGACGCAGACCTGTGATTGCACGCGCCGTGCTGTTTATGATCTTATGGCATTTACCTCTCCTTTCTTTCCTCACCTTTGTCTTCAGCCTATTTTAGAGCAGAAAGCAAAGGAACGCCCCGTCCCCCAGGCCCCTGACCTTTAAATTGAGCTCTCAGCAGTGCTCCCCCATCACAGCTCCAAGGAACACTGCATTTCCGCTCTGGAGGGGGAGATTTGAAAAACAGAAAATATATTAAATGGAAAACACAACTGGTCAGAAAAGCCATTCTATAAATTATGGGCCTGGGCAACAGAGATATTTTTCTTTGGGAATCAGTCACTTGCGGTCTCCAGGCTACACTATGTGTAAGAAACAAAAAAAACTAAACAAAGAGGAAAAAGTGGAGGATTTTTAAGCTGGCTCAGGAAAGGAATTTTTTTCAGAATAGGGGAAAAGAAACTTAAAATGCAAGTGCAAGACCAACAGCAATCAGGGCCATCTGGGTACTGAGACATGGCCACAAAAGTGAGCAGCCGTTGACCTGCGGGGGACACGTGGGGATCTCCATTCCACTTCTACTGCTTTGGTAGACAATACCTAAGGAGCTAAGTCTCCTCCTTAAGCCATACTTCTGCTGACACTGATGTCATCTCATTGCTGTGATGGAGATCATCATCAGGCCTGATAGCATTAGCTCTCCTACACATTGGCCATGTCCACCTCCTGCAGCATGCAGCAGAGCCCTCCAGACTAGCATACGCCCACCCTCTGAGTCCGTATCACCATACATCTGCAAACAGATAAACCAACTGCAATTTAAACCAAAATTAGTTTTGCATAGTGCCCAAACTAATAAGCTCTGCCAACAGCAAAGCTTGTTCTTTTCAGTATAATCCTGTATGAATATTGCTAGACAACTCTGGATGGGAAGGAACTCATGGAGAGCCTGCTTGGTGCCTCTGTAAGCATGCTGCAGACAGTCTCATAAATATAACAGGATTGTGATTTTCAAATGACTTAAAGGCAGTCAGACATTCAATTTCCATTATATTTTGGTGTTATTAGGATATGTGGCCCATCAGGCTTCTCTGAATCACTTAGCTTAGTATTTGGCTCCAGGAGGCCATCCCATCATCTGAACCAACTGGCAGATGTTTTAGAGCATCTCAAGATACAAGTTACTCCTCAGCCTTTCTGCAGGAATTTGCTCATGCCTTTTGAACTACAGCCACCTGCAGCATTCACCAGTGATTAAACTGACACAGGGATAAAGATGAATCAAACAGCAAAATAAGTGCAGTCTGGCTGTGTGTATGGTGTCTGATGGTGACCAAGGCAGGTTTGTCCCCAGGACAGGAAGCAAAGAGTATATCCCATTTACAGCTGCAGGCACTAGTGGCAATCTGCAAAGTCACCAGCATCAGAAGAAGGTCAATAACAACCCAGCAATTCAGACACCTACCTAAAAAATACCTCCTCATAGTACCACTTCTGAACACCATCACAAGCCTTGATTATAAATTATTTTATCCTAATACATGCTGCTTTGGATATCTTTAATTAAAACTCATTCAACAAAGGTAAAAATTGAGTTTTTTCTATGTGGGCTTGAAAACAGAACTGAATAAATCAAAAGGGTTTCAACACTCTGTACCTGCCTCCATGTAACCGTCACTCTGCTAGCATAACAGTGAGACCAAACGCTTTGCAAGAGGGAAATTAAAAAGGCTTTGAGTTATTTAACTGCCCTGAAGTCACACAGCAATTCGGCATCCAAATGACAGGGAAAACCCGCATCTGTTGATTTCCACTCTAGAAGTTCCTCTACAAGACCACACAGCCTGGCCCTACTGTACTGACAGCAATCATAGTGTTTCAGTTCAGGGCAACAGTACACCTTTGAAGCAAATCTTCCAATCATTCCTGCTTACTGCACATGAGCTCAGTTGTGAGTGCTGCCACAGGGCTTTCATGGGCTATGAAGCTGAAAGCCCCATTGCAGGTGTGCACCAAATGTGCTCCAGGCTGTAGCAGGCTATAATAGACCAAACCAATGCTTGGTCATGCAGGTAGCTTCAAGGAAGCCAGACCAATCCCAGGCTAACATTATCCCCCAAACACATTTAGTGGAGGTTTAAGGGCCTGAACATCAACTGGTTTTATCTAGGGATGTGCTTCTGTTGCACCAAATCACCTGCAGACATAGCCACTGCTTCCTCTCTGTTTACTGGCCTTGATTCCTTCTGCTGCCCAGATCTGAGATTTAACCTCAACCCTGACTGACAGCAGTCACCATGCAATCAATTTGGGAGCTCTGCTCAGCATCTGCGAGCAAGTATTGCCTCCACAGCTGCAGTCCACCCTGCTGCTCTCAGCTGCAATATCTAACCAGGTTCTTCTTTGGTCCTTCCAGATGCTGCTCAGGGATTGCACTTTGGAAACGCACAACAACTTCATCCAAGTTTTCTGATAAAACCACATCAGTTTTATTGCTATAAAACAGAATGTTCAGTGGAAGACAGTATTGCAATGGATATGTGCACAGGAACAACTTCAGTCTCTACCAAAACTGTAGTTCCTGGTGGAAAGAAAGTATTTATTTCTAAATAATTTCTTGATATTTTTAAAGTGATTTTCAAGATTTTTTTTTTTATCAGACTTTACATAAGTCCTCTCAGTGATTTCTAATTTCTTGGATAACAAGACAATGAAGAGCTGAAGACAGATTTGACCTCTTGACTTGGTACTCCTGGCTTTCCTTAGGAGACCAATTCTTGTCAGTAAGGCTTGCTTTGCTGCAAACACTGGATATCACAGTCAGTTAAAAGTAACTACATCTTTCTCATCTCTCATCTTTGTCAGGGACTTCCAGAAGCTGCATGCCTGAAATCAGCTGAAAGGTAGACTATTGCCTTCACGTTTGCATCCATCAGCGATGATATAAATATGGACACTCCCTTCTCACTGCTGTCTCACTGTATATATTTATAAATAGGACATAAAGAAAGAACTAGATGGTAGACACTCCTAGCTGTGTTCTCTTCCCCATGACAGACTGGCTCCTCAGAAATTGATGGTGACATGAAACTGGAGTGACACAGTAAAAAAGGGGATCCCTTGAGTTGTATTTTGTGTCAGTTACCCCCATGGAACCTCATTAACTTCACTAAGCTGCAGAAAAATAACATATTGCAGAATTTGGCCTTATTTTATTTTTGCAAATGCATCTTTTAAAATTGCGCATCTGGAATTTAAGTTCTCTTCCAAATGCTGTGTGTGATTTGTTCTTGCCAGAGAAGCACACCTGGGACTAAGAAGGGGGTTTAGATAAGTGCCTTTCCATATGGCCCACTGATAAATGATTCATTCTGCACAGCTTAACTTTGAAAATAAATTCAGCATTGTTAAGATATTAAGATACCAGCTTCATATTTCACCTCATAATTGCACTTAACATATCACAAAAAGAGCTGGTTTGTTGGTTTTGCTGCTGCTGTTCGCAGATACAGTCTGCAGACCCGAAGTGGAGCTCCTGGGTATTGCATCATAGCCTCACTTGCTCTTTCCTTGCATTCCAGCACACATTTTGCTCTTCTTCAGAGGGTAATCTTTATGTGGATTAATACAAAAAAAATAAACAACCATTTTCTTCTCAGAAAGTTACAGATTCATCATTCTCAGATGAAGATACAGATAAATACAATTTTTAGGATAATGCTTAACTAAATATGCTGATGTGGTTAAAGATCACTCAGGATGAAAAACAAGATCGAACAAAGCAAAATGCTTCCTTGAGAGGCAAGGAGCTTAGTACTCCTCAGCCCACCCTTTTGGCACTCATGGCAACAGCGACAAGCTTGTAAAACTGGTCCTCTATTTGCTATCCCATGCTCAATGCAGGATCGTTACCTTCATCCTTGTAGCTCTTTTGCCCACAAACTTCCAGTGTCACTACTGGCACACTACGGTCCTCTGCTGGAAGGGTGAAACTGGTCAGAAGATTTCCCAGTCAAAATCAGAACATTATCACATTTTGCATTTGACGCCTAAACACATAGGAATAGGTACCCCCAGCCCGAATGGGTTTAGGATTGAAACACACCTGGTAATGCAGACGGTGATGTTCTTATTTCCTTTTTGAGGGAACCAGAAAGGGAAGCAGTAGACAAAGAGAGAGACACTGGGGCAGGATCCTATGCCTCATCCTAGTCCATCTCCTTAACCACCAGAACAGTTCACCCCAGGGACAGCATATAGTATACTACAGTCCAGGAAAAACAAGGCATCATGAAAACTTCACAGGTAGATGACAACAATCATCACGCTATACCCCTGGACAATATTTGAGTACTACCATGACAAACATCATGTGAAAATAGGAGTATTACATCAGATTAAAAAATGCAGTTGGTTCATTGGTCTCAAGAGACTGCCTGGGTCTTTCCAGGCAGCATTTACCTACCGTATGCAGGGAAGGACCACTAACGGACTCTTGATATAGATTAAAGGACCACAGTATAAATCAGCATAGCTCAGATGACATCAGTGTATTTATACTGGTTCACCTTGTGAAGATCCAGTTGTACACAAAATGAAAAGCAAGGTCGAAACCCAGGAGATGCACTGAATCACTGCAGTGCAGACAGGAGGTTTCTGCTTTCTCATGGGATTTAGGAGCCAGAAAAGTGGAGTTTCCATACAGGAAAAAGACCCAGTCTCCAAGTGCTTCCAAGTCCTTATGGATAGCAATTCCTCCCAAGGGTTGGGTGGGTTTTTTTATCTCCTTCAGCCATTAATTCTTTTCAGAACCAGTGAAAGTATTTCCTTTGGTCCTACCAGGCCACCGCACTTTCGCTTAAATGTATCTTATGTTAAAACCTTATTCAAAGCAACTGGGCACAGCTAGGAGCAAGGGGAGGGCCAGCTCAGGCTGCACATCTGGAAAATATTCCTACTGGTAAGGTCTGCTGGAGCAGGGAAGGGGCTCCCCAGGGAGTGAGAGGCAACCCACAGTTGGCGTCATCATAAACTGGACGAGGCCAGAGCCCAGAGGGAGCCGTGGCAAGGAGCAGGAGCTATTTGATATAGTAGGTGCTGTCTCTAGCTTTGCTGGAGGATTAGAAAGCTGCCCACGGCATTTATCTTGCTTAGTGCACAGGGACGTGTACAGTTTCCCTGTTAAGAAGGATCATCTGAAGGAAGGTCAGGAAACAAAAGGCGGCGTGCTGCACGCACCCTGGCTTGGGGCACAGGAGGGATTGCTCAGGTCACAAGTTCAGCTGCCACAAATTAGAATAACCCAAAGAAAGTGGATCTATGCTAGCAGTACCCACAAACAATGTCTTTCTGGCTGTTAGGCAAAAGTGAGAAATGGCTATTTCATGCATATTCCAAGTGTTTACTGTAAACAAAATGCTAAATATTGGGTTAAATGCAAACAAAAGCCCAAGGAAATAAAAACATGACAAGTCAAAGTTTGATCTTGAGAGCTCCTTTCAGGGACAGACAACTGAGAAATATGACTAAAGCAGAAATCTACTTTAAATTCCAGGTGCAGTCTATACACATTTAGGCACATGATATTTTTTTCTATATAAAAGCAGTCCCAGGTGAGAGTTCATACATGATATATCTAGAAAAAAACAAAAAAAACCACCAAAAAAAGCCTTGCTTTCTGTTCCAAAAAGCTGTCTTCTTTCTTAATTCTATCCATTTAAATTTATTGCCACTGAAATTCCCAATGTCTGCCAAAATGTAAGGAAAGTTGCATACAGACGAATGTTACCAGCACAACAGAGAGAAGTGTTCAGAAAGGAGCTGGGAAAGAAATACTGACAAGGACAGATCTGTCATTTTCAGTGATTACAGCAATTCTGGGGAAGCACCTTTTTGAATTACCAGTAGTAAAAAGAAAAACAGAAGACAAACCAAAAAAATCCCTGCCATAGGAGAACAGATCACATGAGTGGTCCATATGACTACTATTTATTGTAGTAGTTATCTGAAATCAGAAGTGTGTGAAACTGGGTGCCGTAAATGTGCACTGAAAAAGATGCCTCTGTCCAGAAAAACACACCATCTACTTCAAAGTGCATCAAGAAGCAAACTGAGAAGGGAAATGCAGTGGTGAAGGGATGCAACCCAGGTAAAGACACTTGTCTCTAAAGCCCACCACTGTGCCATGCTACCAGCAGCAGTCATAGTCATGCTTGTTCTCTTGCTCTGCTCCTTCCAGGCTCTCTGGTGTCTAACCTCCAGCTGTGACCTGTTTTGATGAACCTGGAAGTTATCTCCATGACTTCTGCTCCTCTCTCCAGCTTGGTGGAATCAGCCAAATGGTTCAAAAGTCAATGGGAGATGGGCAAAATGGCTGAAGATACTTTGAAATTGTCAGGAATTTTGAAAAAAAAGTGCTCTTGCAAATCTGCAGTTTTTGTTTGCAAAAAGTTCCAGTTGAAAGAAACAAAAAAAGTCATTCCCAGATC
>JANZLQ010000044.1:2754844-2793610 GCA_026212715.1 Elanus axillaris | reverse complement strand
ATTTGAAGTACTTTAACCCTAATAACATTTTAAAAAATTAAATTTGCTAGAATAGGAAAATTTGCCAAACGGAAATTTTTAAAGTATTTAAAGACCAGCATTTTTCAGAAGAACTATGTAAGAAACTTATTCACCAGCTCTGTTCTACACTAAGAAATCATGTTACACAAAAAGCCAGCTAGCAGACAAATAACACACAGAAGATCATTCTGCAAAGCTAGATCCCAAATGACCCCATTTGTTAAATGTACACTGAAAGCAGTACCTCCATACACTCACTTCCGTAGCTCGTTTTGCATGGCTTTTCAACCACAGAATTTAGCAAGAGCTCTGTAAAGTGGTATTTTCCGGATGCTGTAGTTCCAGGAATAAACGGGCATCCAAGCAGGTGAGGGCAAGGCAGCACAGCCAGAGGCCCCAGTTGAGTCCTTTAATGAGGACGTTCATTTCTAGGAAAGCCACGCTAACAGGAAATGTGGGGGTTAGAAATAACTCTTGTAGAGAAGTCTTAGACTCTAATACAGATGCATCTGTATTTTTCCATTATATTGAGAGCTTTGCCTATATTTACTGCTTGGGGATTGTTTTTCTCACTGCTGTTGTCCTGCCAGCAATATGTGCTTACGGCTGGAGCCTCTGCAGTCCATTGGCACGACAGTTTGGACTTTGTAGTTGGACCTCACTCTTCTTCTGCATTCCGGCTCTGCTCTGTACCTGACGTCATCTCTAATGCCGACATGCATGGCTGGCTGGGAAGTGGATGCTTGAGCACATAGGTCTGGACCTACCCTGACGCTGATCGTACTTCCATGCAGCTTAGTCAGGCATTTTAGTGAGAACAGAAGAAGTCCCAAATGCCCTGTAAGCCCTGTTCCTCAAGCACTGCAGACCTCAGCACAAGGTAGCATGAGGGCATTGACCATTTTGCTGGAGATCAGGTACCCATGTAATCCCTGTGCTGATACGCTGGAGAAAAAAGAAAAGTCTGGCTGAAATAGATTTCCAGGCAGCATGATGCAGACTGCCAACCTGAGCAGGAATGCCTTGCTGGCAAGACCTGCTGGTCCCCACAGGAGCTAAAGGCTGGGTACCAGGATGAGTAAGAGCTGATCTGAGGTCATGCTCTGAAGTCTTTTCCCAATCATTATTCAGGGAATTCAAGAGATGTTCTGCCTTAGCTGCAAACACAGTAGGTTTTTCTCAAACAAAATCTAATAAATGTGCAGAAATCGATTCAACAATGTTAGGAAGGGTCCAAGCTGTAAGGCCTGCGGTCCCTAGTGGCCCTTGGCTGTGTGAATCAGTGAAAATCAGAAAAGTATCATAGCACTAAAGCAAAAACTCATCAATAAAAGTGACAGAAAAAGCTCTGAGACAAGGAAAGTTACCCAAGAGCAAAATTCATTAGACTCGGGAATAGCCTCCCCCAGGAAAACAGCATAGCCCTACTACTTGAATTGTTTTATAACTAGACTCATTAATATTCTTAGGAAGACACTTTAGGAAAAGTTTTTCACTGGCAGGGGGGTAGACAAGATGACCTAACAGGTATTTTCCATCTCTCAATTCTGTAAGTCTTCTCCATTTACACCAAAGAACAACTTAGCTTTGTGTCAAAGAAGAGAAAATTTAGCATTACCCTTTGCCTTCCCGTTGAAATGTCAGAAGGATGATTAGCACAACTGGCCCCCAGTGAAATTTTCTTAATGTAAGAATTCTGGAAATTACTTCTGAGCATGACTAGTATTAATGTTTCTCAGGTTTTGATGAAATCTCTGTACATACATGGCCACTGCTTTCCCTTAGCCAGACTAACATACTGATCCTTGGGTGAGGAGCTGCTTCCCAACAGCAACTGCAGGGATCACACACTGAACAGAGCGTACAGGACGAGGGTGCAGGGACCCAAACCTGGCCCCAGCTGGTCTCAGACAAACCACACTTGGACCTTTGCATGGTGTCTACCAAACCTCACAAGCCTGTCTTGACACTGACCTACACCAATTCAGTTAGCTTTTTACCTCTTGATAGAAACCACGTTACAGCCTGGGGAATCAGGGGAATGAGAAAGATTAAGCACAAGGTTAAATGGAGGAATTACTCAAGCAAATCCATGGAAGAACCCTCTAGAGCTTTATATACAAAAGAGATAAAGGCCATGTTAAATCACAGACATCCTCAGCAAAGGCACAGGAGAGGCACAGCTCATGGCCAGGGCTGAATGAACCAGACATGATGCACCTCCATAGGGATGATGTCAAGGCATCCAAGAGGAGTTGTGCTAGAAGTTGCTAATAACACACTGTGTCTCCTGCTTGTTTACCTTTTAGAGAAGTATGTGAGCTACAAAATCTAGGACTGGGTTTCCAACATTAAATTAAATACAACCAATGCCAGGTTTCCTGGAAGAGTGAAGGAGGATGCAGCCTCTTTGGGTAGTACAGCTTTCGTAAGAAGCATGTTCCACACGGTAGGACTGTTGTGCTGCTTTGCAGTCCCTTACATCATCACTAGGAATATATGCAGCTATAATAAATGCAGTCTATCATTGGACAACAGGAAATACTACACTGTGATTTTTTGGCTTTGTTATCAGCCATTATCTGTGTCCAGCAGTCTAAGGCCTGTCCCAATATAAGGGAATACCTTGTACATGGCAGGATGCACCCACACAGAAAGTAGTTTTGGATGCTCTGGGATTTCAGGCAAGATGAAGCAATGAGTCCCACATCTCAGTACCACAGTCGCTCGCCCCTGGGCATCCCAGCCCCAGTGCAACTCACAGCCCTAAGGCAGAGGCTGAGAAGATACAGATACTTGGGCTGCCCCAGGGCTTCTGCAGTCGGGCACTCAAGTCTCACTATGGAGCCAGCCCCAGATGGCCATCCATCTCCCTGTGCATCACTCAGCTAACCCTGAACACTGACTACCATTTTGTGGCTAGCTAAAGCAGACCTTCCAGTTGGTTTCCAGTCTTGACCCAACAGCTGGAGAAGACATCTCTCCCCTGCATGATTTTGCTGAGTCAGCTGTTTTTGACCTGTAAAGAGATTCTGAACATTATGCATAGTCTTGCAACCCAGAGGAGCCAGGGGCACTTAGTAATTTGCACGTTATGGCTCATATAAGGACTGCAGCTGCTGTGCTCCAATATAACTTGACTATTCTCCTTTCCCAGACTTTGCTATTTAATCTGAGCAAGAGGCTTACAAGAAGGTGATGCCAGGTATAATTATGACAGAAAAGATAAGCAGGCTTGTCTGACTGTCTGTGCCATTATTTGCATACGCTGTCACACAGTCTAATACTTCTGGCTACATGGTATAAAATGGGAGGAAAAAAAACTTGAACAACCAAAATACCATTTTACCTGTTCTCACTATGTCACTTTTGCTGTCTCTTTTAAAAATTATTTCTGAAGTCAGTATTTGATGTTGTTATCTGCTATGCCCTGAAAGGATGAATGGAACCTTTTACACCTCAATTTGTAGATTAACATAAAGCAGAGATGTCTTTCGTGCTTGAAAACTAAGTTTGCCAACTGCTCAGCACTGTATCTTTCTTCAAAACCAAGTATTTTCTCTCTCACCCCAACGATTTTGAAAGGTTTGCACTTGTTTCTGCAGCTAAAGGAGTTCAAAATTACAATTTTATTGTCATTAGAGGGAAAGAGGGTGAAAGTGCCAGAACATGACTGTGGTATTCAAAGTCACTAACCCAGTAATTTGCTGACTAATAAAAATCCCTGCTTGGAGGCTACCAGAAAACACTGGAAAACTTCTGATTAAATCCTTTGGGGCCCTTTCTTCTCCTAATGTTGTTTTCTAGAGCACTAACAAGGAATCACGGAGAGAGAGGTGGTTTTCCCAAGATACCCAGGAAAGCTATAAAGCTCTTAATTAGGCTGTGCTCTTGGGCACCAGAGTCAAGTGTGATAATATTTTTCTTCTCTATCTAGAATAAGTCCTGGAATGACCCCTTGGACACTTGATCTTTTTATAACGTGTTGGTCATGCAGAAAACAAAGTAGGGAGGACCCTGCACCACTGCACACTGAGAATTACCTTCAATGGTTATATGGCTGCAACTACCTGAACTGTGGGTTGAGATAAAGACAAGGAGATCCCTTACCAATTACTGTCACAGGCAAAACAGACTCAACTTGGAGAAAATTAATTTAAGTTATTGCCTGTTAAAATAGGCACGCTCTATTTCCTTCTTCCTCTGCCTGTCCAGTGGTTTTGCCCTGTCTTAAATATGCTTTTCCAGAGGTGCCACCAGCATCACTACTGGGTTCAACTGTGCCCTGTGGAGCCAGCTGGGACAGGCCAGAGCCATGTGAGTCCAGCACGGGGCAACCCTGACATCTTCTAACAGAGGACCCCCACTACCCAAACCTGGACAGCCCATTCATCAGACTATTAGCCTGCAGGCTGGTTCAGCAATACCTACTGAGAATATCTTCCTTTTAGCCAAATATCCTTCACATCCCTTTGGAGAAATTATAAACTATCCAACAAAAAGACCTTCAGCATTTCACCTGGATTATAAGCACCTGAAAGGTTATTTTTAAGACAGTAACATGACTTGAATACATGTCCATGTATTAAAAAGACCTATTAATACTTTTCTTGCCTGAGTGACTTGCAAATGTATTTCTGCTTTGTGCCTTTGGCAGCAACATTCGATGGCCAAGTGTTTTCATAATACTGGAAGTTTTCCTGACCTTTCCTGCAGCAAGAAGTCACCGACTTCCTCCTGCTGTGTATTTGCATAAGGAGTGCTTTTAAGCCAGCAGTATTCAAAGGAAAGTTTAGTAGCTGTGTCCAGGACTGTATCCTCAACCAAGAGGTTAGTCCTACAGGAGTTCCTTCAGCCAAATGCCTTAGAACCTGGAGAATAAAATTTTATAAATTTTGCTTTTTTGTATGCCTTATCCTTTTGTAACTAAATTTGAAGTTGTTATCACTTTTAAATGGAATTGGTCGGACACTGGTATGGCAGGAAGAGGACTTCGATCATGCCAGACCTGGATGATGAAGTGTCACAACTATCAGCCTCCTGCTGCTGACTTCTCTCAATAAAGCCAGACTATATATACTTCTCTTGCATTTTGTAATGCTACAAGTACTGAGATGCAAACTTCAGCTAGATTAGCATTCTGCTAATCTCCTTTACCTAAGTGGTATGCTTTTTGCTCTCTAACTTCCCTAGAGCCAACCTGCGCAGCATTAATTTCTTGCAGCTTTTGTCATTTATAAACAGCTATTTGCATGTTTTGTCCATTATTACAGCCTCTGAGTCATATACTAGTCTAGTCACTTCTCATCATTTCTATACTAAACATTCAACTGCTTAAAAGAAAAAACCCAGCCCCGAGTGAAGCATTCATTGGTGAATGGGGCCATAAATCACCTTGGCTGAGTTCTCAGAAGCGGCTGGGCAAAGAGAAGTTTCCTAGCTGTAAATGCTCCCCTCCCCACCTTTTTGCAGACTCTTGGACTTTTGATAAACATGAGCAATTAGCACCTTTGCAGACATCATTTTCCTTCCTCACTGATGGAATATTGGATACCCAGAAGGAAACTGGGCCTTGGAGAAAGGTTCCAGGAAGGTCTTCAGGATTGTGCATGGGATTATTAACACTGCTTCAACTCATTCAAGCAGTGATGTGCTAACACGCTTCTCTCACCCACACCTCCCTGCCCCTCGAGTGACATGTGCTGTGAAAAGCCCATTTCTGTCTAATGGGAGGAAAAACAAACATTACAGTGGATAATCAAACAAATGTGGGCTCTTCAGTTCTTGGATGGGAACTCACTCTTAGCTAATGTCATAAAACATGGGAAGAATGCTCTATAATTAAAGCCTTCTCTGGAAATATTTGACTAGGTTTGGGATGAGCTACAGGAACAACACTGAAGTCATCAGCAACAGTAAAGGTTGCATGAGACTGGGACTGAGGGATTTCCATCAAAATATATACCTGGGAGAAGCTGGAGGTAAGATGCTCCTAAGTTAAGCAGGGGAATTTAGTGAGGGATTATATACACACCCCAGCAAACCTTTATTTCCTTCTATTTACATCACTGAAACCACTCAGGGGGAAGCTATACCTGCAAAGAGGAGACAAGTTTACACCTCTACAGCCACTATCACACATTTTCTGTCTTTCCAGTGCAGGCTTCAGCTCCTGCTTTCATGCTCTCTTCCCACAATCTAGTCTTTTTCTACCCACGACATTAGCTAAGCTATTTTCAGGAAAACCAGAGACTGGTTTAAGTGATGCTGCAATAGATTTACAGCACAGAAAACAGAAGCTCTGATATGTGAACTGCAGCAGCCTTAACAACAGAAGCTAAGGCTGGAGATCTACAGGTAACAAGATGGACACTCACAATTTTAATTACACCACTTGCCACCTGTTGTGGTTTCAGCCCAGCCGGTAACAAAGGACCACGCAGCCGCTCACTCACTCCCCCTGCCCCCCTCCGGTGGGATTGGGAGGAGAACCAGAAAGAGAAAAGGAAAGAAACCCGGAACCTCGAGGGTTGAGATAAGGACAATTTACTGGGGCAACACAAAAAGAGAAGTTAGAACAATAACAATACAAATAAGAGAATACACAAGAGGAGTGATGCACAGTGCAACCACTTACCACCCAGAACCCAGCGCTCTGCCACTTCCCCACCGAAAGCCAAGAGACCACCCCCCAGCCTGCTCCCTATATATATACTGGGCATGGTGTCGCATGGTATGGAATAGCTCCTTGGCTAGTTCAGGTCAGCTGCCCCGGCTATGCCCCCTCCCAGGTTCCTGTGAAAATTAACTCTATCCCAGCTGAACCCAGGACACCACCAAAAAACACTGGCAAGAAGAGGGACAAGTTGTGAATCCTAATGGGACATAAACATATGGGAAGCTGAGCCCAAGGAAACTCTCCGGCTGTTCAATTCTGGATCCCAGAAAGATTTGAGCAGTTCTCCAGAAACACAGGGAGCGCACAGAGCCATATTTTGCATTTCCACACTGCCATATTTTGAATTTCCACACCACCAGAGCAGCGTCTCATGCAGGTAGTGCTGGTTCTGCCTGTAGATCTTGGATCTGGACTGTGACCTCCTCTTCTTCCCAGCCTGCACCATTATGCATTTCCTCCGTTCATCACTTAATTCCTTTCCTCTCCACATGACTGAGAAATGGGTGTTCCCCATCCTTTGCCTTTATTCATCCTCCTGAACATGGATCCCACCTCATAACAGCCTCAGAGGTCTACATTTAACCTGGAAATCTCTGCTTGTCCAGGGCACATCACTCTAGGTCCATCATGTCTGTCACTTCCAGGGAATCAGAACAGGGTGGCACATACCCCAACAGGTATCAAACCATATTCTGTCGAATATCAGATAAATTAACATATTAAGCCAAGATTTGTAGCAATGGGATGTTGAAAATAATGCTCTGAAATCTGGACTTGCATGGACTGTTTTTTAGAAAGTCTTAAAGAGCACACACTCAAAGTTGGGAAGGGTGACTGAAGGTGCATGGCAATTCCTGAAAACCATTTCCATTTTACAATCTCTTCCTATTTTCAAAAACATTAAGCATTCACACTGAGCCGAAAAGCTTAAGAATGAACTTCACTTTTAGAAAACCTTCAGTTTCACTGAAAAGCAATATAAATGGAGGAGGAAGGACCAACCACAGATGTTGATAAGAAGTGGAAAGAAGTGCAACCTGTTAGTAAAATGTAAGAAATATAAGGACTGAGCCTACTAAGTGCTGAGCTCTCTTCTAGGTTATAGCTCCTATCATCTTGAACAAAAGCAGCTAAGCTAAACTTTCTATGCTTTAATTTGTCACATGTTGAGATGGATGAGCATTAATTAAATCTGCAAAATATGTTGAAGGATTTTGAGGAAACACACAAGAGATGATAATCTTACATTCCAAACAAGGATCTCTAGAATCAGTTATCTGCAAGGATTCAAAGCCAGTGCAGAGTGGATGCTTTCAGCAGAGTAGCACTAACATGGGGAGTTACAGCTCCTATGGCCATCAAACCCAGCCAAGATCACACATCTCAAAACTCCTTTTAAAAAGAGGTTGAGACACACAAAAGAACAGTCTCTTCTTGCTGGAGCCATCAGGTGAGCACCCAAAGGAGATTCTTTGCACAATTTTATAGGTTCATTAGAAAAGACAATGTCAAACTGGGGCTATTGAAATGATTTTCCAACTGGATGGCAAAGCAGACAAAAGAACAAAAAAAATATGAAAAAGCTGATGTGGTGACCAACCCCCAGGCTACTTCCTTCTTGTTTTTGAAATATGAACCCAGTTTGCAAACTAAGCGTCAAATACCATTGTCAAAAGACATAATTCTTACAGCTGTTAGACTACAGGAGAATCGAGTGCTTCACAAAAGAGGAATACAGTACATATTGGCAATATTTCTCATTATATATTTCAAAGGAAAAATTGAAAGCACATTTCTAGACTGCAGGGTTGGATTACCAGAAGGGCACTGGCATACACAACGCTACAGATTGCTCTGCGTCCCCTCCTCTTCCTTCTGAGCCTACCCTCCCTGCTGCGCCCTCTCATGCAAGCTATCAAACACTCCTTATCTATTGCAGCACAGCAAGACCGCTGGCATCTGCATACCAGTTTGAGAGAATATACCCATGCCGTGGAAGGGTTAAAGAGGACACTAAAACACAGCAGGTACAAGCACACAAGAAAGAAATAAAGCAAAATTCTGTCCTTATGGGAGCAATAGAAATGATTGAGAGTGTGGACTCTGTAATCTGCAGAAACTGGGGCGACACTGTTGAGTCAAATTAAATGTACAGAGTGGAAAAAACCTAGCCCGAAAATATATCTGTGTCATATGTATGTGTGTAATTTACTACCACAGTTAGAGTCTGCCTTTGATAGATTTGGGGGAGAAAATTAACGTGTGGGTCTTGTTTCCATGGACATGTGCCTATGTCTGTAACCACACCGAGGAGTGACAAACAGGACAGTAAATTTTTTGCCCTCCCCAATCCCCCCCATGGTGGTTAAGAGCTGTCTCCACCCTGTCACTCCAAGCATTGCGCTTCCTTATCAGGAGGCAGTGAGAAAAATACACGGGGTGAAGCCTTGCGAGACAGGTAATTGTTCTGGGCAGGAAGGGGCAGAGAGGGAACAAAGCCCCTAAAGGGATGTGCCCTCCCGGGAAGAAGCTGAGCTCCTGCATTCTGGTCTTCAGCTGCCAGCAACACCGCTGGACACAAGCTCAGTAATTCCTCTCCTGAGCCCCCTTCCCAGCCTCCTGAAGCAGCCTTAGGTGCTGTCACACAAATCCTTTTGATAAAACTACATTCTGAAAATACACACACAGGAATGCCAGGACCCTGGGATGCTAACGAGTTCACCCAGCGCAGGGACAGGAAGCACGGCACATCATACTGTGCACAAGCCTACCTCAGTGGAAGGCAGGGTAAGTGCAGCTTCTCTCCTGGCTACAGCAGCTTTGTACAACTCAAAAAAAGGAAATTCCCTCCAACAAGACGCACAAAGAATGGGAGTGACCGCAGCGCCAGCAGCTCTGCATAGTCCTGCCTTTAACAAGAGTCTCAGCCAAAGCCCCTGATATAAATAATCTGAGAAGACAGGTCTGTATTACACCCCGGCACACTTTTCAGATGAGTCCTTCTCCTCTACAGTGATTTTCTCTACCACCCATCAGGCTTTACTTTGCTGTCAGTGTTGGATTTCGGCTCAGAGATTTGCACTGCAGCTCCTGGCTGGGTTCAGCTCCTTGTGATCAGCTCTGGGAAACTTTCAGGGTGAAACACAAAACTGGGTAGTTTTGGTGCATTACCAGCAACGCTCTGGCACGACTTCTAGATAGATATTCATTAATGCCAGGCAAGTTTCAAGTGTCCCAGAGCTAGTTTTTTTCTAGTGTGGAGATGCAAAGCAAGAATCAGTTTTTCTCCTTTTCTTCTTACATACATGCAAACCCAGATCACAAAACTAAGCTAAGGGGCTTGATTACCCTTCCTTCACTGGTGCCAACTGTAAATAGCATCAAAGCCATGGAGCCACAAGCATGTGAAGGGAAAGGCTAAGCCACAGAAGTTTGCAACTATCAAAATAGATAGGCTGGCTTTAGACAAAATTACCCCAAAGCATGCACAGCTTCACTGCCCCTGCACTGCATCCTGTTTCAAATTCCTCTGCCTTCCCAGTCTTTCTTTCACCTCCCTTCTTCTGTTGAATTGTCATCAATTTGGACAGAGAACAGCAGACATGCCTTTTTTTTTTTTTCCGTGCTAGTAATTATTGGATTTTGTTACCTGCCAGCAGCAATCCACAGCGGTGGGAGGTGTAAGTAAATATTCCCTGGCTCCTTTCCAGCACCCGAGTATTATTTCATACTCTAGTAATCATACAGAAGCTAATTAGGTATCTAAATAGGCTGAGATTATTTATTCTATAATTTAACAGCCTGGCAGTTGTCACAGGATATTTGTTTGATGCTGCTTACTTCATTTTATGGTCTTTTGACAGCAGAACATGCTCTGCTGCTGCTGTCATGGTTAGCACGACAGAGCAAGGTAGGTTTTTGAGGGGCTTTAGCCTGCACAAAGCATCCATCAAGGCAGAAGGTTTCTCTTTGAGAAGCTTACCTGACTGCCCCCATTGCTTGCCACCTGGCTCCCAGCCAGGACACCGGGCGGCTATGCTGAGGAAAGGAAGCTGGAATAGAAACTCCTGAAGTACTTCGACAGAACACAAAGCTGCTAACATTGAAGGGGGTTTTGAAAAAGAGGTAATTCCTAGGCCACTTCCTTATATCTACCTAAGAAAACCTTCTGGGGGGAAAATTCAAATGTAATTTCATCTATATTTTTCATAACAGCAAGAAATCACTTTGGCACCAAAATAGTGTTTTATTTCATTCACTGTCTGCAATATTAAAAGAATATCAAACTGAATGAACAAGCTTCATTAACAAGTTTACAAAGCTCAGAAATGTCTTTTAAAGGTGCAGTTGTATTTAGTAAAATGGAATTTCAAAGTATGTACATACAGAAACCTAACACAGGAGAATTCAGCTGGCTGGCCTGCATTCAGAAACAGTCATTCAGGAAGGGAAAAACACTGTAAAGAATTATTATTAAAAGTATTTACAGGAATTTGGAAAATCTGAATATATACAAATCCAGTTCTCGAGACAGGAGCTTCATCTTCTCAGAGACTAGAGTCACTTCTCTCACCTCTGCCTCCCCAACAGCCTCATCACTACCCTTGAGCAGTCAGGGAGAAGGTGGGACCTCAGTGAGACATTTCCACTTGCCAGAGCTACATGTTACTGACTGTCTTGAAAACCATAAACACGAGCTCAGCAGAGTAAGGTGCTATAGAATATATATGATTTATGTATCTTATATGATATATAATGACACTGAACGCAGGCTAAATTCCACATTCCCACATTGATGAAACCACCCTGGGTGACGATGATTACTGCATGGAATCAGATGCACTTTATCAGATGCAAGAAGAGCTCAAGCATCCAGACACTGGGGGACTCGGCAGCTTCAGAAACATATTAGAGGATACCTCTGCAGCCCATGGCAGTCAATTAGGATGTAACTAATGACCAATAGCATGTCATCTGTGCCATGAAAGGAAAACAGCGGGAGAAGGCCGTGACCCTAACCATAATGGAGAGACATGGACTGTCCTACAAGATGAAGCATGCACAGACCCAGGGACTGTATCAGCTAAAGGACTGACACCAGGATGAACAGTGTTTGCTTGGACAAGAGCTCTTTGTTGGGCAGTCCATTGAGGGGTTTGAGTTTCAAGCCTAAATAGGTGTCTGATTACTCTCTCACTTGGCGATAAGGTACCTGAATGTCTTGTACAAACATGGAGAGGCCAGAGGGAGAACAAATCTTTGTGCAAAAAGGCTCTTGGTTGCACATTGTCAAAAGGAAGAATGTTCTACAGAAAAACCAAACAATTCCCTCTGACTTTTGTTAGCACTGATGGAAAGTGGCAACGTATAAAAAGGAGCTTTACAGCTTGCCAGAATGTCACTGGGAGTGGAACAGATGGCCAATTCATCTCCACCAAACTTGGCACTTCTAACAAAAGAAACAATATGTGTTTTGCTACCCTAATTTTTCCCCCAGGTATCCCAGCAGGTGACTGGGATGTCTGATGACAAGAATGACTTGACTTGTGCTCCCCAAGAGCATGAGTTGCTTGTTTCTGTGGCCTTGCCATTGTTTTGCCCAATTACCCACTCCTCTGCAGCACTCCAGTGCGGTTTCTCCAGATCCAGAAGACAACAGCAAACCTGGATGACACACACATGCTCATATATGCCACCGCTTACAGGGTACTCATGTTTTCATATGGAGATTCATTTCAGTATCCTTACAACTAGTCTGAAAACATCTATTTTCTTTTACTGCAGTTGCATGCAACGCATCACAGGGATGCTTTACTGAATGTAACTGGCTGTAAAAATTTGAAGATTAGACCGAGGGATCCAAAAAACAGTTGGCTACCCCAATATGTTTTCACATTTAATGTTAACTCCCAGGCATAATCTTGATTTCAAGATTTATATTTTTCTACAAAAGGGATAAGCTGTTCCATTTTCCCACAGAGAGAGTTTGAGGGCTCTGCCAGGATGGCTTTCACATCAGAATGAAGGCAACAGAAAGGAAAAGATCCTTCTCACACTGATGTAGCATGCACAGGGCACACATACGTATGCCTGAAGGAGAGAGACATGATTGAATTGAACACAAAATCACTTGTGTCTCTGGATAAGATGCATCCTTCCCCAGCTCCCACGCTACAGCTGAACCCTGGTACAGTCTGATACATACCAAGATCCTTAAAATTTGCAAGGTTATGAAAACAAAAGGGAGTTGTGGATAACCAATGCTTCAAGCATGGGCAATGCACATCCATTAGCTACCAGCATGACTCTCAGGCTTGAAAACTGTACTTTGAATATTCTCTTCACATTGCTTTTCTTTGTAACAACAATAGATGAAATCATGAACCAAGTCTAAAAGGCATTAGAGGTTGCCTGCCCATTCAGGAACAGAGTATGGGTGATCATATGATCTCTGCAAGATTAAATGTTTTGGAAAACACATGTTACAGCTCTAGAAGTAGTCCATGCTCTAACTAGAATTTGTCTGGCCACATGAACAATACTTTATCACATGTCACTGAAGCAGCCAAATCATTAAGATTAAGTGAAATTCATCAATGATGATTAAAAAACATCCACTGGAAAATGTCTACAGAAATATTAACAGTAGATCAAATTTAGATGATACTTTAAAGAAACTGATTTTTGTTTGTTAGTGATGCATTAGAAGAACATCTAATGGGTTAACTAAATATTGTATCCATAAGCTATTATATTAGGAAATACAACGTTATATTCCCCATAGAGCAAAAAGTTGTTTCGGCTTACTTGTAAATATTGACTAAAAAACACTGATTAAATGAGTGTTCCCATCCTGCTGACTCAATCACAGCAGTGTTTGTTCCCTTAAGAGAGCATTACACCCACTGAATACAGAGAAATTGGTCATTAGACATGTGTTTAGGGTATTATCTTTTCCAAGCATGAAGGTTAGGCTTTCAGTCAGAAACCAAAATGCAAGACAAGTTGTTAGAATAGCTTATCTCATAGAATCACAGCAGAACAGGTCACATCCCAGACTTACAGAAAAGCATTGCTATATTCATATATATTAAGGAATTTGTAAAGAGAATAATCTCATTGTGTTTTCTTCTCATCTCATTATTTTATTTTGTGGCTATCTATGGGGAAATGGAATAGTCTTGCAATTAAAAATACAAACTTGAGTCTGCATGATTGTAAGCAAATAGTCTCCAGCCTGATTTTAAAGATACTTACAAAGATGCAGAGCAGGGATATTATAGAACATGCCTCAATGTCTCCCCGCCACCAGTTTCAAGGGAATTTAAACCTATAACCTGTCTCACTTAAGTCTTGAAAAAGTGAGTGGAACAAGGCCTAAATATCTTTAAAATGCTTGAGTTGGACAGATTTTCAACACAGCTCAGCTCAAATTTCCCCTGCTTCAGCAGGATCCGTACACATGAAGTCATTATGATTGGTCCAGGGCTCGCTGTTGCGCATGGCTCTGAGAAGGCTGCCGAACATTTTTGGGAATATCACCCCTTTCTCATGTTCCCAAGTGAAAGATGAGCTGCTTGAAAAATCTAGCTTTTATTTCTATAAATTAAGGGTTGCAACACACTGCTGATTCACACAGGCTTGGGAAAGCACTAACTGTAAAGAGCTCAAATGTTTAAATGCTACTTAAAAGATGAAAACATGGTCTTGTCAGTCTTGCTACACTTTCCTATCGCACCAAGTCACCTTTTATACTCCTTATTTCACTGAGGCAACCTTTTATACAAGTTGGCTTCTAAGATTAGGCAATTTAATTCAAAATATTTAAAACTACTGAGGAAGAGAAGCTGTTACGGACCTTCAAGTGACAGGGTGGGAGCAACCTGGAAGGTCATTTTTAGCAACTCTATGGTAAACTATTTCATATTATTGTGAAAATAGTGGGATCTAAAGGTCCTCAGATCTACTCCCAGTTTTGAATAACGACAGTTATACGAGGGAACGACAGTTAGAAGTATTCAGACTGAATTTTTCTAGCCTAAAATTTCTCTGTGTGATGCTAATATTTAATTGCCAGCAGGCTTTTGAGAAAGAAAAAAAAAAGTACTGAAAATTAATATTAACTGAGAATTATATTCTTTGTTCTGAAATTTTTTTTGGCCTTTGTTTCTGAAGCTTGTCAAGTGTGACGGACCAAAACCAAACTTAAGAAGGGAACGCAGGTGGATTTTGACAAAAATGGATGGTCTGAAGGGTAAGCCTATCAGTGCAGCCACCAGATGTGTCACAAAAGAAGAAACACCACAGCTGTAACATCCAAAAGAAATAGTACAGCAAAAGTTGGCTGCTTCTCCAAGGGATGCAATTCTGTGCAATAGCTGGAACTTTGTTTAGGGTTTGATACTCTTGCTGTAGGTGAGCACATGGAAATCACTCCAGACAGTTCCTGTGTGTCCCCTGGGAATTTTGCTATAGCTTGTAGAGGAGGGAAACCTGGTCAGCAATTTGAGCTGCTTTCAGTCCTGGTCCTCTGCATCAGAGGGGTCACCTGGTGAGTGAGCAGACACCAAGCGATGCTCCAGCAGATGGGATAAAGGTGGGCAAAGCACAGCTCCTGCCCCAGCCACAGAGCTTGTCCATCACAGAGACTGCCAGACTGGGTCAAGACCAGTGGTCTTCCTTGTTCAACACTGCATCTTCTGAAGTTGCCAGTACAAGGCTCAAAGGCCATAAAAACTATATGGTGAGTTTTGTTAGAATGATTGCTCTGTCATCGCCCAGACATTGTTGTTATAGGTGCTATGGGGGGGCAATAAATAAAATTAAATTAGACAGTGTCATGCAATGAAACAGGCAATCCATGCTGGCAGCTCTCCTGGTCAGGCTGTACCCAAGCTCATTAGATACAGCACATATTATTTCACTGATGAAAACACAACTCATCGCATATGTGCCTGCCTGCTGTTTTTGCTCAGTTGAGACCTAGACAGGGACCTGAGTCATCACCTGAGCTCTACACTTCTGATCCAGATCCAAACATTCATTTTAGGATTGATTCCCTTCTCACTTATGTTAGAGCAAGTAAGGACTGCACTAAGAGACTGTTTCAAACTCCCTATGAGCATCAGTCTTTGAAATCCCTATGAGTGTCACAGAACTGCTTTGGGAAACACAAGAGCTACAGGAGCCATCTAGCCCTTTGCCTGCAGGCTGGTGGAAGGCTACTCATTCACAACACAGAATTTGGCAACGGAGGGGACACTTCTACTCTGCTCAGAGTAGGGATATTAAAAAATTGCAGTTTGTGCGCTCTTGTTTTAGCTGGTTCAAGTCAATTCTTGTTGGACAAAGGGCTGGGTCTGTCTCTTACCCTTGCAAGCAATGGTTTTGCTCACTGGTCTGCAGCCATCCCTACTGCATACCCTAGCACTATCCCAAAAAATAGAGGAAACAAAGCCTGAGTGCTTATGGCCCTCACCTGTGATGTGGATAATGCTGGCGTTAGTCCCTACCACTACTCTAGCAAAACAGAGAATCCTATATACCAGGCAGCTTAACTTCTTGCTTTTTTCTTTCTTACATTAATTTTGGAGAGGTTTGCTTACCATTTTGGAGTTCAGGAACTTTCAGGTCAGGAATTTTTGTCACTACAAATATTTGAGTTCTGTTCACAGTGAAATAAGTAATTTTTAGACTTTAAGGGTTTTTTTCTAATCAAATGAGAAAACATACAACTAAAAATTCCACCAAATCTGGAAAATACCTTTTTGAAAAATGATGTTTAAAATATGATAAGCATTTTCCAATGAAACCTATTAATAACACTCCTTTTTTAGAGTACCCAAGTAATGCCCAATAGTCTCTCAACCACATATTCCCATGATATCTTGCAGTTCCCCAGATGTGTAGCTATGGTGGCAGACCCTGTCTAGCTACTTGCGAGCAACAAAGTTGTTTGTATCACTAAAATGGAGTCACAACATGCTAGCTTTTCAGCTGGCATTGCCTGCCAAGACAAGGAGATAGATTAAGCTGCAAGATACAGCCCATTCAGGTCAATACCACTAGAACCACAGGCCTGTGTGCCACCGGATGCATGAGAGCGGCTGCCCTGATGTGCCAAGCTTAGCTCACTGCTGCTTAAACATGCTCATTACTGGCCTCATGCATAATTACAGGAATCCTGGAAACATGACGGAAGTGACATGTACAATCCTCTGTAAAATATGTCCCAGCTGGAACATGACATCATGGCCATAGATCAGCCTGTAAATGACCTGGAGTCCTGATCTAGACTCTCATTAAGACTGACCACTAAAAGGAAACGAGTTCTGCACTGAGCATAGGGAGGTATATGCCAAGAATTTCTTCTTGTTCTGGGACACTGTCAAGGCTCTTCAGTACTCTTCTATAAAAAAACAATACAGCAGCTTCTTTCCAAGAATCCTGAAATGCTTCATGCCCATCAGTTTTCTAAATCTCAGGAGCACCTCCTGGGATAGTTAATAGCTGATATACTTCTTTTACAGGTAGGAAAACCGAGACACAGAATGGCTGAAGTGTGGCACTTGAAATTATCGCCAACTCAGGCAATTGCCTTTATGTATATTTTTTAAACAAATATGCTGGGTGGTGGAGTTTTCCATTTATTCAACATATAAGCAGCATAAGCAACCAGATGAATAAACTCATATAATCCAAGTATTAAGGGCAGCAAATACATAAGGGAAAGTAAATTATAAAAGCTACTCTACTACAGTCCCAGAACACAAAAAGCGCCATTTGACTAATTGCAGCTAAGCTATGTAGCTTGGAAGTTTTCAAATTCAGACAGCAAGCTGTAAAATAAATTAAATACACACAAAAAATGTAGTGTTTAAAACACGTATTTAGACCATGGAGATTTCCTGAGCAGGTTTAGAAAATACTGTAATGTGTTTGGAAGTAATTTAAAAAAATCACAATACCTTGTCATCATTTTGAAATCTTTTTATATGTAGGAATATTAAAAAGGGGATCTAGAATTGCAGAACATTTTGCCAACATCAGAATCACCCCTGCTACACAGATGACCCCCAAGTTCTCATGCAGTTTCTCTTCTCTTTCGCACTTTCTGCTGTGCAATTTCTTAGCTCCCAGGCAGGAGTTTGGATGTGCACACACAGGGTCAGTTGTGCCTGCATGCAGCGTCTAGATGCAGAACCACCTCACATCTGCACCACGGTGCATAAATCTGCATTTTGAGATACTCCATTACAGTTACTTTGGATGCAAGAGAAAACAGTGCTTGTTCTACAAACTTCTATGGTTGTTAGCAGCCTTACCTTAATGTTTTTACCTGAAGATTGAGGTGGTGTGGGATCAGATGCCAGACCCTAGATTACCTGCATCTACTGGAGCAACACAAAGCCCTCCCTCATTTCTCAGTTTTCAGCTGGGGGACTTGCTCACCCACAACCCACTCCAGTCATGCAGGGACTGAGTTTCTTGACCTTCCAGTAACTAAAGAGAGAGATCCAGCTTTTTTGCAAGGTCCTTACCTCCTGGTGTACCTTACTGGGATGGCAGTTTGAATGGGATTTAGGAGCAAGAACTTAGGTTCTTCATTAAGCAAGTTTGTTGTTTAAAGTAAAGTATTATATTCTGTAGAACACAAAGAAAAGGTTGGATGTAGTATGAAAATTATATAAAATAAACTTTGAAATGTTGCAAGCCCAAATAGGAGTGAACATCTTATGTACAAAAGCTGGGTTGTACAAATCTGTCCTGACTCATAGGCTGTTAAAGGTCTTTTACAAACTCATCCCCTCACTATAGCACACGTAGCCTCACAGTGCATTCCAGTCAATCAACATAAAATCCCATACTCCCCTCCTAGATGTTATCCTTCATGTGCTGTATTAGTTACAAGCTCCATGCACTCTAGTAGGCACTGACAGATGGCAGATGATGATGTAGAGGTGCAATCATATCAGACTATTGAGAGTACAAATCTATACAGCATAATGAGTCTTCTATTGCATATATCAGAGCTTTGAAACACTTTCTATTTAAATATATAGTCTGAAAACTTTCAGCGTATATCATATCATCGAAACAACAGACTTCCATTGTTCGAATGGCATAAATCTATCATAGTCTCATAACAGCATATGATTTCCACTAGCTACAGGTTTATATATTGTCACACTAGTAGCGAAGGTTTTGTACATGGAAATCAACTTACACTGTAAGAACAAATTTTGCATTGTTCTGTACCTTAAAGTCACACATTTCCATGATGACCAATGAACTATTACACAGATTGCTGGCAAGGGTAAATCATGCTGAATAATCATATGTGTTTTGCCTAGGGGGTCTGCTTGAGCGATCTGCATCTCAGGGCCATTGTGGCAATGGAGCCCCAGTGGAGCAACCCCATCCGCTCCTTTGGCACAACCCAACTGCAGCAGCAGTGCACCACAACTGCCCAAACTCCACGTGAACAGGGATGTTCTTGGGGATGCTTCTACCCCACCAGCCTCACCACACAGCTGTCCCACTCCATGCTCCATGGTACACAAAACCCCCACCTGCCCCCACAGAGCTTGAAGCTCAGGTACCCCAAAATGGATTCACTGGTGTTCTCTCTCAACTCTGCCAGTGATAGTAGGACATTCCCGTGAAGTAATCAAAGATCATTTATAAGTTATGGTCCTGTGTCAGGATGAGTAGCAAACACAGGTAGGCATTTAATGGCTTGCTGCCAGGTGGAAGGTAGCTCCTCACCTGGGAAATGTCTACTTTTCATCTTTGCTAGGTGGAGCTCCACAGCTGGCTGGAGGACAGCTGGTGAACTAGGGCCAAGAAGAACTTGGTGTTAGGCCCTCCAAAGGAAGTGTCCCACTGCTAGGTAGTGGTCCCAGCTAGGCAGCCTGCTGCTCTACCTAGCGTGTGCTCTTCTCAAGGGTGCTCTTAGGTCTGAAGAACTCTGTGTTTTCTGCCAAACAGAGGATGAGATGCACAGTCCTCTTCTGCCAAAAGGACATGCTTCTGCATCACCACAGGCTGGCTGGAGGTGGCTTCCTTGTCGATGGCTAGATAGAAGTGTTTCTATCCTAAAACAAGACACAGCCATCCTCAGCCTCATCCCCTGTCACACAGCTTTGTTTCAATTCCCACGCCTATCCTTGGTCACTTCTCTGCAGCTGTCTTCTCATGTTGATCACATCAGGACTATCCATACCTCCTCTAGATGAAGACAGCTATAACTTTCTCAGGGCTCTTATGGCAGCTCTCAAAAGCATGCAAGAGAGATCTTGCTAAATGTGCTGGGAACATTTGAAAAGCCACTCCTGTGTGAGAGTGTGCTGCTGCAGGGGCACCCTCCTTGGCTCAGGTGCTGCTAGTTGGCCTCTTGGGCCAGGTACCTATCTCCTTGCCTGGAGTGCCCCCAAGAGCAGGTCTTGCACATCACACACAGAGGTGTCCAGAGGTCACTTTAAGGGCAGGATGGTCTCATATTCCCCCTGAGGATGTAACAGATGGAGTGCTATGGAGATGCTCTCTAGGGTACTCCTGCAGCAAGACAGTGCAAACAATTGACAAATTTGGCCTCAGAGGCATGCCCACAGACAAGGTGAACACAGCCATAAAGTCTGATTCATAAAAGGGAGATAAAACACATTGTCAAAATATTACCTTCCAAATCTACTTGGAGACGATATTAAAGTCTTTCTGCACTTACCACTGAACCATGTCCTTGTATCTTAGTGACCATAAGTAAGGAGTTGCCCATAATGTACAGAGTATAATTCTAAAGGACAGTAGGAAATGACTCACTAGCTTGCTGTCGGAGGACTACACCATAAAATATTGGCTGCGGTCTCACATCTTACCACACACGCAGGAGAATTCGTATCAGCACACAGAGGCTATAGAATTACATTTTCTCATCAAACCCCAGACATACACCATAGATTACAGGCACAGTACTGGTAACACACTTGGCTGAAACAGGCTTGCAATGCGAGTTCAGAAGATTGGCTTGCAACATACACGTCTTGTATTTTGCTGTCACTTTGCTATACTTCATGAAATTTGGAAACAAGAGGTCATGAACTGCAGCCAAAGCAGGAGCCAGAGTATAATCATCATCTTCTGGGCCCACAAGTAGTTTGGGGTAAGGAGCAAACTGCAAGTATATTCAACAACAGGAGGAGGACTGCATGTGTTGGGTGATCACCAGTAGGTAGTACAATAGCATTAAGACAGTGGCTTCCACATCTTGTCATACTTAGCATCGGGTTTCCTCTCTGGAGGCTGAAACTTGATGAGTGTGGACAAATTATTTAGACCCAAACAGGCAGTGTCTCAACCCGAGAACAGTCTGTGAAGATCGGTTTATAATGATGCCAACTTGAGAGTTTGGGCTCTTCCATGTAAGACATAGCAGTACAGTCCCCAAGAAGTCCAAGGTAGTAGGTGGTACATTAACTACAGCTGGCTTGGATTTTTAATTTTTTTTTTAAAACCAGGAAAACCCAGAATGTTGAAACTAAAACTGGCCAGGACAAAAATCTTTTACCTTTAAAAAGCTTTATATGGTTAAATCACATTGTTTTCTTTCAACCATTTCAAGCATAAAAGCCCATTAACATTATTTTTGCTTAATATTATCAGTAAATATGTTGCATGAGTTTTTAATTGCCAATGAAGTATTTTAACTCCTGTGAATAGTGTTTGCTTAATGAACAACTTTTGGATCTCACTTTCAGTAGACTTAAATTTCAGTGAGTGTTCTCACTGAAAAATTTGAAAATTTTAATGGGAAAGGAAACAAATTCTTTACCTAGCACACACACAAGAAGTTTCCACATAGAAGTCCTAAGGAAATGTACAACAGAGAGACAGGGACCAAGGAGTTTTATTGTCTACATGAATGGGACAAAAAAGAGCAGAGGAAGAAGCACTGAAAATTAGAAGACAGAATTAATCTAAAAATATAATCTAGTTCATTCCCTGTGCCAAAACACCTCAAACTTGGCACACTAAAACTGCACTGCTACAGATTTTCTGTTGTAATAGAATTTTTCACATGTGACAGTTTATTTGTCCTGGCAGTAGTCACCACTGCTGCCATCTAAACCACCTTTGAAGTTGCTAATCCACATTATTACCTGTGCTCCAGCAGGAATATTGAACCACACTAGAAAATTTTGCCACAGTGATATTAAAATCTGCATTTTGTAACATGCTTTGCAACAAATTTTGTGGGTTATGGGAACGTTACCTAATTTACAGTTCTTTGATGTGTGTGACAAGGACGTTAACACAATTTCAGTGCACAAAAGGGCAGCGAGATTAAATTCACTGTATTTGAAAGTACATCAAGATCCTTAGGGGAATGTACCAAAGATAAGAGGGACAAAACTTTATTACCCAGTAACTGTTGTATGATAAGGTCAATATATTGTTAGCTAATGACATACACACTTAATATATCTTCTGTTGGATATGGAACAGGCAGTAACTCAGTACATTGTATTAGAATAATGCAAATTTGAAAATCAAGATATAAGAGGTGATGGCCAGACCAAGCAATGTTTTTCAACTAACCCAAGAGGGATAATCTGTGCATTTAACATCTCAGCTCCAGACACCAACATAACCAGTGCTGGGACACCTTTCACAGGCTTAGTCACCCTTCCTTTAATTAGTAATAGCTACAAACATTGTCAAAGGTTTAATACAGCTAAGTATCTCATTATATTAAACATACAATAGGCATCACAGTGCACAAATTTTCCACTTCCCTGTGTCCATGAAGCACTGATTAGACTGGTCCTTCAGAAAGCAGCCAGGAAAGCTAAGAGAAGGCCTTTAATAGAGGTTTTGAACCATGTTTCCAGAATAGACCCTAACTGATGTTGTGTCCTTGTTTGAATGAAATATGGAACTTGTAAAAATTCAGATCTTTAATATTAAAAGGAAATTACGCTCTCTTAGCTGTGACTCATTAGAGGAAAAAAAATTCATTTGCTGCATTTAAGCTCTCATCTACTTTCTATCTTTCTAATGGCTAACTGTTTCTTACCGTTGTTATGTGCATATCTGTTTCTGTCCTTCACACTCATACCTGGGTAGCCAAACATTGCACAGAGGTTTCCCAGGAACACTATCACTCATTATTCCCTTCTGCTATGGGTTAAACATCTCTTACGCAGTCTCAGGCCATCCCTTTGATTCTGAGGTAGTTCCTAGGTATAATTGCAGGAAAGAAAAATTGCAAATAGTTGAATATGTCTTTCTTCACATTTCTTTCTTCCTTCTCTTACTTCTGCTTATCTCTTGTTTCTAATAGCTCCCAACTTCCCTGCTTTCACTGTATCCTGGGAACTACAGACATACATATTTTCCTTCATAATCTTGAAATCAAAGGTTTTTTTCCAGCATGTTTTCCCCCTGGAACAATGTGGATATCAAAAAGCAGTGTTTGTATGCACGCTACAAACCAAACACAAAAGACTCCAGCCTTTTTTTTGACAATAATAGATGATATTACTGACTGTAAGACTATCTGTTGTGCATATACTCTACAGTACCTTGATTCCCAAAGAGTCTATGTCCCCTAAGACTAAAAGTCTCTCTTGAGATACGTATTTTTTTAATTCACTGGTAACTAAGGCGCTTATGCAATACTGCAAGGCAATGCAGAGACTGAGGTATTTCAGTGAGACAGAAGAAATGCAGGCGTAAGTACCAGACCAACAATTCCATGTCTACAAAATTCTCACTGAATCAATCCCTTACCTGGATTGACAGAGTCATTGTTTTTTAAAGAAGAGGAGACATTCGGATTAACTAATCTCTTGAACAACACAAGCTGACAGCAGTCTACCGCTGTAGCAAACCTAAAACATCTGTTTGAGCTAGTCTGTATTTTTAGATGTGATTCAAAGAATTCAAGAGATTGAGCCTCTACTGTAAGAAAGGGGGAAATAACCTGTTTAACCTGCTTAGATCCGTTGGTGGACAGATCCCTTTCAAGTTTTGTGTCGGCCACGAAAGCTTCAGCTGGAAGCGTACCTTCCAGACAGTGGCATCCATCATCATCATGGCACAAATCTGCTGGAAACCAGGATCTCATCATTCCAGCTCTACCACAGGCTGGAACCACATCACTCACTACCACAGCCACTGCACAAGGGTCTTCTGCTGGTCCCTGGATGAGCCTGCATCCAGGCTCCCCATCCTCTGCAGAAAGAACACATGCAGAACTCCATCAGGGTAAGTAATGAGATGCAAATTTATTCCTTCAGAGGTTGATCCAAAGCCCAGTGAAGTCAATTATTATTAATGTAATTAGTACTGTATAAGCAGTTCAAGACATAATTCAAGTCAGGTCTCCATCAAGTCAGGCTGAGGATATATGCAGAACAGAACTAAAGGGTTTACAATCTAAATGGGTGTGACAGACAAAAAGAAAATGAGGAAGGAGTTGTGAGGTGATATAAAAGAGCTGATAATCTGCCACAGAAACCCAATCTTAATCCTGTGCTTTGTCTGTTAAATCACGCAGCCTTCAGCAGGAATTTCACAATAAATGTTAAATCAACAATGTATTCATTAAATGCTATTTTGAACCTTTATTGGTAAAGAATTTTATCTCTCCTTAAATATTCATTAATTTTACCTTGCCTTTAGCAAACATAAGCATGCTTCTTATTTCTATAGCAGTGGCTATATATTCAGGGTCATTCAAGCCAAGTCAATGGAATGACCCTGTAGTTACAGGCATGAATGAGGAGCTGAACAAAACCCACCATGAGCTTTGCTTTATTCTGTATCAGTAATTAAAAATGCCTGAGTCACATTGTGCACTTCCCGCACTCCTACGCAGCCTCCTCCAAGGTAACTGGCTTGCTCGAGTGTTGTAGCCAGATGCCAATCCACAATCCCATCACTGTGCTCTGGCACCGGCCCAAACTCCTTTTTTTTTTTCTTTTTCTTTTTTTATCCAGTCCAGAAGGGAGAGTTTACATTTGGGGAGGGAGGGGTTGAGGAGAAAGCAGCGAGAAAGGGAAGGCAGCTCGGCATGATGCTGAGGAGCTCCTGCTCCTCCTTTGCTTTGCACAACACCCTCTCCCCAAGCTCCCAGCGGCTGCGGCTGGTGCAGTGAGAGCACCCTCTGCTGCTCTCCTCCCTCCTGCCAACAAGCTGTTGGCATCTTTCAAACCCTACCCAAACATGTGTGATGGGATACTCCCAGTACCTTGGCACCCAGCCTCCACTGAGGTTCACTTCCACCCTGTGCACCAAGCTCTGCAAGCACACGGTCCAGCTTTATGGGTTGTGAGGGAGCACAGGGTGAGAATCATGCATGCCTCCATCACTAATTCTGCAAACTTGCTAGTTTCTAAGTCAAAGGATTTAAAAAAAAAAAAAAAGGCAGGAAACTCTCCTTGTTCCGTAAGTCTTGTGCCTGGGTGTAACTGGGGATACAGGCTGCATCAAAGCCCTCAGTAATGGCACGGGCTATATCTGGAAATTTTTTGTAACTGCCATTGCTATTAGACCATATGAATGCAATTTAATACTCTAGTAGAAATCAGTCAAGTACGGGGTAAACCAAGGGAACATACAAGGGAATGTGTGTAAGATAATCTCCCTATCATGCGCATACAAGGGCACCAGGATCTCTTCCAGAATCCAGCCATTCCCCATATGTTCCCAGTGCTCCCAGGAGAGGACAGCGAAGACCAGCTGAAGCTCTGCTAGCAGGGATGGAGGACTACCAGGTCGCCCTTGAAATGTCAAGCCAGCCAGCCATGCTGGGGCAGACAAGGAAAAGCACCAGTGGGAAGATCTTTTGTACCTGGAAAAGGCAAGTCAACATGTAAAACCTAGTTAAAATATCTTTATTAGCAGCATTTTAATCACTTGCAAAATCTGGACCAGGATCAAACCAAACATACGGCAGCAGCTGCTGTAAACAGCCGTCGTTGAAAAGGAAAAATGGTAAGTGCTGAGGGAAGGATGTCAGGTGTAATGATCCTGACTTGAATGCTGCTAGAGCTGAGCGCCGGGCATGGCTGGGCACTGCTGGGCACCTTGGCATCACGTGTCCTGCCCTACAAACCTCTCCTGGGTGCAGATGTCCTGAGACCTACAACCCCTCTCCCTATCCAGATAACCAGCCCCTGCCCATATTTACAGCATTAAGGGGCTTTTCAGCCTCTGCTTAGAGAAGAGAACAATTACACTGATGTTGGAGCCTCTTTCCTTCCATCACACACTTAACTGTAACACTGAAAGTCATTTAAACTACTGCTGAATTAGAGAAGAGTAATTATCCACCAAAACTTGAACTGAATCCCAGAGTTGTATTAGATGTATTTTGGCTCTAGCTATACTTCACTATCTTCTCCTCTTCCAGAAGAAACCATATTTCAATGTGTTACCTGATACAACTGTAAAAGTCTGAGATTTTTTTGTGTGCTAGTGAGAATAGGATGTACAAAATAAGTTTTACTTAAACTGACCCAAGCTAAACAAATATATTTTAAAATACCAGCAAACAAAAATATTAAAAGTGTGTCACCCTGAGAGCAAAAAAGAATCTCAAAACTGGAAGATGCTTTATACATGTATCTCAATTAATGCAACTAAGTTTAATAAAAATGGGAAAACCCATCTCTGCAGCACAGAAAACAGGCAGCAAATCTGAGCAGAGAGCTCAGGCAATGGGTGAGAAAGCTGTAACACAATGCACACAGCCAGTGTCAATGTGGATTTTTTGTTGTTTTAATGAAGTACACTCAACCTATTTCATTGCATATACCACTGTAGCCACAGGAAAGGTGCAAAATGAACTTTTAACCTAATTTTCAAGTTGAACTATTCTACCTAACTGCATTCTGTAAAATATATTCAGGTCACCCTGAAGAGAAGTTCAGATATAACTGCTGCTCTTGAATGTTGCAGTCTCAGCTACGTCCCTCCTACACCAGCAGCGCTTATCATGATGTTCTTGATTTTCATGTTGTGCTGACGCACTTTACAAATTCCCTTAAAAACAACTGGTCCATCTCTCCCAGTCAACCAAAATTATTGAACATTGTTTATGTCACTGCAGTGCATGCTGGCTGCCTAGATCACCGGGAGAGGGGCCAGAGCCAGAGTGTTCAACTGTAGAAAGGCACAAGTTCATCTCTCCTGGTCACACACTTTCCCTGGTATTTCTGGCCCCACATCTCCATACATTCAACTTGTCCAGAAAGGCTGTAAAATGGGCAATGAGGAATGCAACAAGCTATCTTCAGCTGCCTCAGACTACCACAAATAAGTACCTTTTCTGTCTGCTTCTCCAGTAGTTTCCCCCTTCATTATCTTTAATACTAATTATACTATTTGATATTACCAATAATGCAACTTTAATACTATTTCAAATTAATTTCTGCAGTCTCCACACTCCTACAAGATGACTGACTGAAGCCAGATGCTTAGTTCCAGTGTCAAATCCCGTGAGGTGTTCACTCAATGTATGTGATTTTCACTGATGTTACTGGGCCAAGTGGATAATTCAAGTACTATTTGAACAAACCCTGTTTAAATAGCTTAAACCAACTGAAAATTGGTTTTGCAAGAGCAAGAATGTTTCTATTAAGGTTCTTGCACCAGAACAATTTACACGAGCCATCAGGGCATCTTGCTGAAGCACAGAACATTGGTGTGAAGATACTGATTGGCATTAGCTCAAACTGCAGCTCTTCAACACCAGGAAAGGTCTAGAAATCACAAGAACAGTCCCACCAAAACAGTGCAAAGGTCCAAGCAGGATTCCGCTGGGATTCAGATGTGCTAGTGGAGAGTGCAAGAACAGGGTAAGCACAGAGCTGTAACTGGCCTCACACAGGTTTCATCTGGACCTGTTAAGCAGTAAAGTGACCATAGGAATACAAGATTACTGACCACACCTACATAACATTTGAGCCTACAAGCAGCATCTTTCGTCCAAACAACTTGAAACTTCTTACTGTTTTTAGGTAAGGGTGGCATTCCACCATCAGGATCAAACTCAAAATGTACATGGTAGGGTGTCCTCAGAAACATGTATAAAAACTATTCCAAAAACTAATTTATTTGTTCCCCGCGACCTGTTTTTGCTCTTCATAAGGCAGAGAAGGCTAGAGCTACAACTCTCACTGCAACACCCTAGTCCCTCTTACTACCCCTTCCTCATTGCCAGGATGCCACAAGAAATTCCACTTTCAAAAGCAGCTCAAATCATTTTGAGTATGAACACATTAACATGCCATCAGCATTCATGTGTGCCATGGGGTGCACAAACCAGTTCCTTAAATCATCTGCATTTCAAACGTTGAGTGTCAAAACACTACTATAGGCTTGAGAAGTTGCTTTATACTAATCAGCTCTTCGTCCTATCCGACTTGGGAGAAAAAAAAAGCATTGTTTAGTATTTTTCATTTCCATAAGGGGGAGCTTGTGCACAGAGGATTAGTCTTGGTGACTCTCCAGCCCCAGAGACTTCACACAACTACAGCTCATTGAGACCTACTTCTGCATTAATTACCTTGCTCGGGAAAGGCAGTGCAAGATGAGGGCCCACAATCTGTGCTCTCACCTGGCACCCGCCCTGCTGCACTCCGGAGCTGCGGTCTTGTAAGAGTGAGGATGGAAAACATTTCTGCATTAACCAGAAGTATTTGACCTGTGCTAGAGTGTGAGTTCTGTTTATATAATTACATTAGTGGAAGGTTAACATTTTTATTTAACTAATATATAATTCATACCACCAACAATGCAAGTTACTCTCTGCGGTTTGGAGACTGACTCCACCTAGTAAATATTAGTATTTGTGGGATGAAAAACAATTATGAGGGTTACATGTCAAGATCTGCATCAGGGTTATGTGGTAACAGGTTATTGATGGCTAATGGTTGAGCTTGAAATTAAAGATCTTTCTGTAATCAGTCTTTAGGAAATACCACCCATGTTCAAATGGGAAGCAGTTGTTTCTACCCATTATGGTAGCAGTTGAGTAAGTAAATGGTTGGTTAAAATTCAAACACTTCCCACCGGAGAGGTAGCAAAAATGCCATATGCAAATTATCAGTTGTTATTGGTGAGTTTGCATATGCAAATCAGGTAATAAGCTACAAACATACTGAATTTCCTACAAAACATAAAACCTTTTGTTGAATAAGAAGTTAGGAATGAAAATCTAACACTGCAAAGACCTCTGAGGTGTAATTTTAGAGCTCTACTTCAAGTTCCCTTGGAAAACAATTGGTCTTCATGCTTAAACCTGTACTATTTTAGAGAAAAGAGCAATGGCCACCATTCAACACTGCATACAGCATCTGCTGAAGTTCTCTCACCTTCACGGTCTTCCAGGATTTCTGGGTTAAAACCAAACTCCCATACAGAGCTTAAGGCCTCCTGTTTAATTAATTTGAGCCAGCTCTATATAGCCAGCAGCAGTACTCCTTTCCAAAATTTTCACTTACAATTTTATTTATGCTCAATTTTTAATTTCTGTTCTGTCACTGTTATAAACGAGCTAGGTTATTAAGACAAAATTCCTCAGTTCCTGCCTGTGTACCTGTAATCCATAAAGGTGACTTCTGAAAACAGGTGCTTTCACTCCTCATATTCCAAAAATGCCTGATTTAGGGAGATGCCTCACAAAACCGCTTTGTCACAGATATCCCTGCTCTGCAAAGATGCATTCAAAGAACAGGGAACAGAAAGCACTGTTCCCAGTTCCAGCTTCATTTCTGGTCAAAAAAAGTTGTGAATCTCTGTTGGAAGAGGACACAATAATCCACTGATGAGATGGGTGTGGACAGTTTATATGGAGAACGGGCTCTGAAGTTTGCTGCAGCCAGTGTAACATAAATACATATTTTGATTTGGTCAGTTACCATATCTTGTTTGTATAACATGATTTAAGTTCTCAGGTGTTCAATGCACACATATTCTACTTTTATTGAGGTAGATATTAAAGATTTTGTTGTCTTTATATGGTGGAGGCTGGAACCCTCTTACATTAAAGTATAAAGAAATGAGCTCATGTGCACAAAGAATTCACACTATGTGCCTTGGACTACTACTATGCTACATACGGGCTGCCTTTGATAGTGAGGCAACACTACTGCCCGTCTATAGACACAGAAACTGTATAAATAATGCGTACAGGCCAAAGGTGTCACATCTAGCCATTCTGTCCTGTAGAATAGAGAACTACTTTAGCTACCTTGCTGCAGGTTAAAAACTTGTGTCCTGATGGATCTGCCATCCCTTATCTTTTTATTTCTTGCATGATAGACAATGATTCACAACAGTTCACTCATGCTCATCAGAGAGACTATATGAGATTTTTAGTTTTGTTGTTCAATTTTGAAAATTAGTCAGCACAGATAAAGAGGTGCTACACACCTTTTTTCCATAACCTGAAAATGCACTGTGTATTGAGCAAGTCTCCTGCAACTGCAAGGGAAGGAATTTCATGGGAATGCATGGCTGCCTGGGTTGACAGCGGTCAGGAAAAATTGATCCCATCATAATCCCATAAAAGGATGGCTTTCCAGAAACCCCAGGCAAAGAGTCCATTTTAGAGAAGCTCAACACATCAGAAAATCAGATCACTTATTTAGGTGCCTCCAAACTGATTCAAGTGTATAATTTACCAGGTCAGTCAAAGGCTTTCCATGAGATACAGGACAAATTAAATTTTGGGTCTCACCTCCTCATACGTCAAACCACTACAGTGCTGTTTACTTCCTCCAGTGCTTTTTCTGCCTCATAAAAAATCTGGGGCAGGAACACTCTCTTGCTATTTGCAATTTAGGACATAAATCAACAGGGGGCCAGTTTTAGATGAGGTCATTATGCAAACAATAATGCAGAAGTGCACATCAAGTCAACTCTAGTAACATGAGTGTAAACATGCGGTGGTAGGAGTCAAAGAACACATTCTATTAATTATTAAAATAACTATGGAAAAGGGTGAAGTTCATCTCCTGAAATCTTTCTGTTGAGTTTTACTGAAGTATATGCTCTATTCCCAGAAGATTTATATGCTTATTACAGGAATCAAAGAGAATCAGTATGGTACCTCTTAGCTTTAAATATCTCTGGATCTTGGGTGAGTAAATGAGTTGCCATGAAATAAAGTCCCTTTTTTTAATTCAAAGTAAACCACACCTACATCTACAATCTGAGGAGACAGATACTAAGGAGATATGATATCAGATCACATTCATGTTTCCTCTGGTACAAGACTAGAGATCAGTCCAAAGAAAACTACCTAGCATATTGAAGCAGTCAAAAAAAAAAAGGTACATTTACTTGGTAATGTCTAAGAGTCTCAGATGTCTATGGTACAAAGGAAAGTATTTGAACAGCTTAAAAGTTTTATGGCTAGAATAACATTCAATAAAAAATACATTTTTGCAGGACTGGTTAAGAAACCACAGGCAGGCGGGAATTCCGGGAAAGCCCCCGTTCCTCCAGGGAGGAGCCAGTGGGGAGCAGGGAGAGGGCTCCCTATGCTGCCCTGGTAACACCAGAGAAATAGGGAAGGGATGTCTGGGATTTTTTTTTTCCCCTAAAATAGTGTGCCTTTCTTTAATCAGGCAGGTGGGCTCAGTCTCAGAGATGTAGCTTTCTGCTAGGAAATTCCCAAATCCAAAAGCTGGATGCTATCTTTGCAATCTCCCCAGAAATCTGACATGTTCCATGTGTCACTGACACCCCACATATCCATAAGATTATTTAAAAAAAAAAAGTCATGAACTTTTGGAGCAATGCTGACTCTGGACAGAGAGGTTCTCGGCCAAGCTTCAAATACACCCACTGCTTGATTTATAGATCTGTATCAAAACCAGAGCAGGAGACTTACTGTTTCTCATGATTTAGAGAGCTGAAACCAGGTGAGATTCTGTGTTTTTTAATGAGTTTGACCTAGAATTTTAAAATGTCTTTGATTCCCAAATTCAAAGTGAAAGTCAGAGAAATGAGCCCACATGAACCAAACCCAAGAATGTATCTCCACAAAGCCCTGTGAAGTGAAAACACAGCTTTGCAACAGCTTTTGTTGACATCTTCCTTTGCAGCAGGCTTCTAAAAGTTAGTAACTTCTGACTGCCCAAATGCAAAATGTCATCACAGCACTATTCTCAAATAGGCTTTAAAAAAATTTTTAAAAACTAGTTATAGATTACATGTGCATTAAGAAAATGCATCATTTGGCACAAGCATCTTATGGGGTTTCCAGGAGTTATCTTCTCTCTCTGTTGGCATCAGCTGATGCCAGTGTGAACTAAAGGGGTATTAAGGTAGAGAGGAGAGGGAAACACAAAAAAATAATGGAATAAGTGTTTCCCTGACATGTATCTTCCCACACTTGAGATCACCAAAACCACCAGCACAAGGTAAGCTGCACAAATTAAGTGCCGTGTAAGTACATCAGTGGCTGCACCCATCTGAATTTGGTAGATACGCTCATGTTTGTGCTCAAGTCTGAAGAGGCAGGTAGATTACAGCAACACAGCCAACTGCCCTCAAAATATTTGCACAGAATAAGAGGACAAATCAGTGTCCTCATACTTGCAAGTGAAAATATTTGAGTGAAGTTGCTAAATAGCCAGGCAACTACACAGTTACAGCAGTTTCTGAACTGCTGCATACTGACACATTCCTCTGATCTCCCAGCCCAAATAACTTATGAACTAGCTTTATAATGCTGTTTTTTCAAGTTTGGTTCAAGTATACATATATCTATTTTTTCTCTCACCATGTTGATGTAAAGAACTTCTGGTCAGCAAGGCATGTAGCAGCCATGATCTTGGGAATGTATTCTTCAGGTCTTTCTATATGAGAACTAGGCCAGAATTATAGGTATCTATATGTATTTTTAACCTGACAGTCCACAATCCTGTATAAGCACAAGCATGTTTTGCGCACACATTCCTCACAAACACAGATCCTTTAGTTTCCTGGCCCAGAGTAAAGCTGGCAGTGCTAAAGTATCAATACTTCATCTCCAGATAACAAATTGTCAAAAAAAAGACCGGTTTTCTTTGACATGTTAGAAAATGTGACATGTCTTTGTTCTGTAAGTAAAATTATGTACCACTTCCCATACATGGAGTACTTTGCTACCTACAAAAAACATTACTGTGACCTTTAACCTTTAACAGGGGAGACCATGCTGCATGTAATACTGAGGAAAAATAACAGAGGAGTAGGCAAATACACACGGAAAGATAGTTTCATTACTCTCAGGCTTGTTCCAGATGTGTCCCTTCTAATGTGCTCTGCACGTAGCCTGTTAAACTATCCCTATCCCCACTGCACTCTCTTGCCTTTAATTCAGTTTTACCCTCTTTTACCTCCTGCTATGTTCTCTTTCATAGTTTTAAAGGGTCCTGATTAGCAGGCACTACAATAAGGGAAGAAGAAAAAAAGATTGTGGTGTAGGAAGAAGCTACCCTCTTTCAATAAAAGAGATTATCTTGAACTCTTCTCTCATTCAATATGTGATTATTCTCTATTCCCTTTTACTCCCTTTGAGACAGCTACACAAATGTTCTGCCAGAAGGTAAGCAGGTCTCGTCCAGCTGACCGGGAGGGAATAAAACATCAGTTTTAGATGAGTTATTGAAGAACAGGTCCAACTGATTGAGTGGGTTCATCTAAGTAATTACTTGAAGAATCACTTCCACACAGTTTTTCTAGCCACAAATAGCGGAACAGCAGCTGCCAGCAGTGCTCACTTTGGAAGACTGCTCAGCAGTGTATGTGAATTAGCAACCAGGCTTGGACCTGCTCACGGTTGGATGATGATAATACAAGTCAAATTACATCTATAGATACCATTAACCGGGGGTACTGGAGAAAGCAAAAGGCCATCACTGAGCCACGGTTGCACCTTCTAAGTCAGGACAGGTTTACATAATACTGATGAATATGACTTTTGTTATCATTTGGGCTTTTGAAAAATTCATTGAACTTTTACAGCCTACATACAGAAGCAGCACTGCAGTTCCTGCGAGCTGCTGCTGTACTGTTTGGCTGCTGATACTGACTTGTTTACTGTCCAAAACTGCCTGCAAACAGACAAAAATCTTGTAGTTGTGATCAAAATCAATAAATTGGCATGATTCACTATCAGTGAAAAGACAAAAAATGTAAGGAAAAGGTGTGAACATAAATACTGAAAAACGGGTGACTGACGAGCATTATTTGGTGATACTGAGCTGAACTCTCCATAAGTGAAGTTTATAGCAGTCATTTTATGCATATGGCATGAAGGTGAAAAGTCCACACTGCAAGTTACCAAGAAACTTCTGCTAAGAAGGACACAGCGGTATCCTCCCATACCAGCCCACACACCCAACATCCAGGGCTTGCACAGATCTGTGCTCCCTGTTTCCCCCCAGACGCAGCCCAACAATCTCTGCTGTATACTGCTTCACCTACATACCCAAGCTTCCACACCAATGCCACGCAGCACTGACCATGAGGCAACATCCACCCTATGCTGGAATAGAGACATTTAATTATTACTACATGGTTTCCATTGTAATTTTCTTGCTTTCCTACTGTGTCTGTTATGTGGGTTTGGAACCCACACAGAGACAGGCACATGGATTTATGAGTGCTAAAACCAATGGCACCTGCTTTGCTGCACACTTCTAACTTGACAGCAACTGTGAACCTTCCTCGAAACTTTTCTTGCAGCTGAGACAATCTCCTTCTGTGTGGATTTCCTGCTGTCTGCAAGAAAATAAGGCCCAGGACTGCAAGCTCTAACTTTCCTACAACTGTGGCACTGGCTGGATCTCCATCCTACCTGGTCTCAAGAGAAAGCGGTCACCATCCTTTTCTGTCAAACCTAGCTGAACTCATCATATGGGCGTAACTATACAGTAAAAAAGAGTCTGCAAGCCTGCAAGCTTGCACCTGAGCTGACAAGATAGGTGAAGGACAAGAGAAGAAACTGAAGCATGAAAAAATTAAAGCCTAAAAGTCACACTCCGGCTGAGCAAACCTGGCTCTACAGGTCTGTCCAAGAGACAGTACAGCAAGGCTTCTTGGAAGCCTACTGAGAAACTTCTCTGGTGTGTGGCACTGCCAGCTTACACCAATGAAAACCATACACAGGATGTTTCAAGAAATCACTTTACTAAAAAAAAAAAAAAAAAGTACAGGCAATTTTTGTTTCTGAGAACTGATTTTCCAAACAGAAGGTCCATTTTCTTACTCAGACCAATTCCTCACTTTAGCTGTAAACGCGAAAATTTACATTTTAAATAGTTTTAAAATTCTACAAAGTCAAAATCAAGACAAATATTCTGAGATTAACATCTTTCTGAGTCCTTTTTTCTTTGGAAAGTGAGCGACACAAAAGAAATTAGGAGCTTTTATTGCAAGTGACAGAACATCAGGCTTAAAAAAGGAAGCCTCATCCCTGGAACATATAACTACTGACTCCAATTAAGTTTTGTTCCATTTATACAGGCATAGAATCAGATCTTTGAAAGAAAAGTCAACGGCTTCAGGCAGCAGTCATGACAGGGAGACACTACATGAAAATTGCTTTTTTCATGCTTCCAAGACATCTATCCTAAACTAAAGGCTATAGGTGCTGACAAGCTTCAGCACTACAGATTAAGCCATGACAGGAAAAGTAATTAAGGGCAAAAAATAAACAAAGGAATATTTTAGTTATTTTGGGGATGAAAGGTTCTTTTGACTGGCGTTATTAGTCTTCTAACACAAACCTTTAGCTTTGCTTGGAAGAATACTAGATTCTCTATGGGATGCCAAGTCATGAATCCATCAGAAAAATCTATTTTTGAAATCTTTCTATCACCCTACTAAAGGAAAAAGTTGTGTTGACAAAAGTGCCCATTGCATCCGACATAGCCTTTCCTTGTACGTTGTTTTAAGAAACATAAAGGAGGTTGGGACTAAGGGATTTATAAATGTTAAGGAAACCCCAACCCTTTAATCTGAAATCTGTCTCGCTTTGCCCTTAGGTTGACATTTATTGTTTAAAAATGTCGAGCAAATGTACTGAGGAATTGCCCATTCCCATCAGTTTAAGTATGAAATGTTTAAAGTGCACATATTTCATCTAGTGCCAGGTCCAGGATCACAGCCAGGTCTTGTTTGACAACCAGATGACTAACACAAAGGGGTTCCCCTTATGAAAACGTTTAGATATGTGAGTTGGCACAGGCCAGTGGATCACAACATACCTTGCCAGGAGCCAGAGTGCAGGCATGTGCAGGGCATATGGGCAGCCACATTAAAGGCACATTGCCATGCCGAGCTGGGAGCGATTGGAGTGAATAATCAGGCAGGCCAATTTGAGGGTCATTTTCTATTGCACTGTAATTCATAGAGCTGCTTAAGGGCGTTAAATGGAAACATTTTTAAGAGCAAAAAATGAAAACTGACCACACGTTGCCTGGAGATTAAGTAATGCTGATGTGCAAGTTTGTGATTACTCAATATGCACGTTGCCCATGCTTTCAGTATGGGAGCTAGTTTTCCCCATAAATCTCTGGACACAAAGCATTAACAAAAGAGGAGATGAGCGGTATTTTTCCAGGGTCTTCCTTTTTCTAGTATTTCTTCTAATCCTAAATTTCATCTTCAACTTTAAAATAATTTGTTACAATTAACTTTAAACAGAAGTATTTTTATGCTGTCAGGGAATGTTAGATCAACCATGATCTAAGGATCCAGCTATCATCCTTAAGGTTATTAGCAAGGAGAACTTGAACAGCCATTAGACCACCTTGTTAGAATGGCACTCCTCCCAGCTTGGTCTCTACCACCAGGCCCCATGGGTGACCACCACACTCCATGGATGGCCCTGTGCACCCACCACAGATTTCAGTATTTCTTGGGGCTTCAACCACATACTGGCTGTCCCATCTTGGGAAAGACATATATTTTACAAATCACATAGCTGGGGCTTTTTGTGTTTATGGAGGAATCTTCTGTGTTTATCTGAAGGCACTTAATAATGGCAAGTATTTTCCTAGGCGCATCAAACATCTCAAATTTAAAACTTTCAGTGACTATGATGTGCATCTATTTAACAGGGTTTTTTTAACTTAAGGGTCATGTTTGAGATTTTGAGGTTTGAATAGGACTAGAAATTGGGAACAGTTGCTAACTATGCTGATACTGATCAGTATCAGAGTCTACAGGAGCAATAAGATGATGTCGATTGTGTTTCAATTAGATTTGTCTTGCAGATTCTCAAATACTGGTATTTTCAAATGAATTCAGAATTTTTACATTAAAAAACTAAAAATAGGGATGTTTTCAAATTCCAAAATCAAAGTACATTGAGGAACAAAATAAAGCAGTTCCACAGCCAGAGGTGACGTGTTGACCACCTCACTGTCACTGAGGCACAACAGCATGCCCAAGGGCTGCCAGGCACCTACGTCTTCCCTTAAAGTCATTGATTGTATAATGACCACATAGTTATCGTATATTAAAATGTGGTATTTTGCTCTAACTCTATAAATATTTTACATTAAGAGAAGGTAACATGATCGCAAAGAATTTCTTGGCACGGGCCACTCTCCCAATTAATATTTACCAGTCATCTCCCTGTCATTGTGTCACATCATTTCCAAAACCTTCACAGCTATGCACATATGGCTCTCCAAGGACACATTTGAGTTAAGAGGAATCTTCTTTTGCAGATCTTATGAGGTCCAGCTGTTCCTACAATACTAATGGTAGCTTTGATTCCCCCCTTTCGCCACCACCTGCAGATAACATGGGGCACTCATATGCGGTGATGTGTGTAATTCAGTGCCTCAGAACATCAGACATCCTTAAAAAAGCCAAGCATCAATCTTCCTTTTGAGTTTCTTGCAGTGAGGTATTGCTAAGACATTGTTTAAGGTCTGACAGAAGAAACAATACAAAATTTTAGGAGAACAAACTAATTCAAAGCCTACCAAAACCTCTCTATCAAAGCAATCCAGCCTTTGGATCAAAGGATATGTCACCAGTTTGGGCTACAGCCTGAGCCATCAGAAATTAAATTTAGGTTTTCTCAAGGAGAATCCCTGGCCATCACACACTATTCTCAACACCACCAAACAAGCAGTGCATTGTTCACGAACAATTAAGTGACAAAAATCATTGCAGTTATTAACAATTCTTAGAAGTGCCCTGCAGGTACAAATTTATTGGTACCTGCTCTCTGCTCTTCAACTATTTACTGTCAATACATATTAAGTTCAAAGGGTTTGCGATAGAAAAGCACAACAATTAAACATTTTTGTCTCTCATTGGAGAGCTTGTGAACTGCAGGTGTGTATTGCTAAGTGCAGCTTACAAAGCAGAGTGGCTGGAGGTAATTGGACCTAACCTGTCCCCTCTGCTACTGGGACAACACAATTGCAATGACATGGTAACACACTGTCCCTACAAGGGTTGAGACCCCCAAGCTGGGACTTCAGTAGTTTAAATGGAAAGTAGGTTAAGGTTTACTGTGGCCTAACTATAAAATACCCATGACATGGATGTGTACCCAGGATGAACTCCTCCTGATGTGAGTACAAGTAACTTTGCACTGACTCAAAGATCAGAGGGGCCTTCTAACAAGCTCCTCTTGCAACTACTCTTCCAACACGTCCCTCCATTTTAAAGCACAGCCTACTCAGGAGATCATCACAGAATGATTCAGGCTGGAAGGGACCTCAGGAGATCCTCTACTCCAACCTCCTGCTCAAAGCACATCAGCTGTGAGATCAGACCAGGTTGCTCAGGGCTTTAACCAGTCTGGTCTTGAAAATCTCCCAAGGGTGGAGGCTGAACAGCATCTCTAGTGAATCTTGTTCCACTGCCATGTAGTGAACTGGCATAAACCCAAAGCTCTTTCAGTGTGCCTACTCTGTGGCCCTAGCAGAACACCTCTGGACATGTGCCAGTTACCTATGTGTGATGGGTTGACCATGGCTGGACGCCAGGTGCCCACCAAGTCGTTCTATCACTCCCCCCCCTCTTCGCTAGAC
>JANZLQ010000044.1:2737994-2754744 GCA_026212715.1 Elanus axillaris | reverse complement strand
CCAGCAGCTTCTCACAGAAGCCACCCCTGTAACCCCCCCCCCACTACCAAAACCTTGCCACAGAAACCCAATACACTATGAAATCCTTGGTGAAGACAAATTTTCAAGTGCCTGTCTTACTGTCAGCAGTCTCCATCACTAAGGAGTCATTGCGTCTCATCATAATAGAAGGATCATGTTCAGAGCTGACAGTGAAATGTCTTTCTGCCTACTCATGAAAACCACACTTTTTGCTTCTGTTTCAGAATGTCTCCAATACTCCTATTTCACTGTAGAACTATTATGATACATATCAACACTATTATAATAGCTGACAGCAGCTAGTAATTTCTGGAGCTAAGATTGCAAATGACCTTCAGATAGCTTTGCATTCCTACAACTTTCTGAAGTACCATGGGGACTGAAGACTGATAAAACTGCTTCCAATGATAACAGCAAACACAGAGAGCACATAACCAAGATTTAAGCAATTTATGTACTTAGTTGAAGAAACTGGCAGGCTATTTCATATGCTTACAAATCAAATGAGCAAACTGAGTGTTCAATACACTTACACACTCCTTTTATTTAGTGTAGTGTAACAAATTTCTTCTCTTTCATCATCATTCAGAACATGATCCTAAACCGAACGCAACTGAGGCTGCTGCGTTTGCGTCAATGATTTCAGCACTCCATCAAATTAACATGCAAAAATAGAATAAATCTATTTTTACTAGCCAAAATGCTGTGGATGAAGTAATCTGCACTTACAAGAGCAGAATACTCACTTCCCCTCAACATAAAAGTGCAAAAAATATATAAATACATGTTGATTTCTTGGACAGAGAATGGGAAATAATTTCAGAGACATACTAGAAACACTGTAAATTAAATGCACAGTATTCATACCTAGGACTATACTCATTGCCATCCTTATATGGTTTGCAGGATTTACTATTATTAATCATTGCTGATTGCCAGCTTAGAGCTGTACAGATACTCTCACTTCAAGTCCCCCTCTGATTGGAGGCCACCTACAAATGGTGAGATCTGCTACTGGTTTCTATCAGTTTGGGACACAAATGAATTGTTACTGCCTTATCTTCCTGTTAACATTGCAGAGCCAGTAGTTACATTGGCATGATTTAGGTTCTCAGAGGGCGGGAAATGCTGAACATGGAAAAAGGCAGGTTATCTTCCCTCGGCTCTCCACCATGCTGAGAAAAAGCTCCCTAAACATTCCTGTCTGAGATTCAGCATTCAACACTGGCAGAACAACTGGCAAACTGGGACCTATATTTCTTACAGACATTAATATACACTAAACAATCACCTTGCCTTCACGCTGTGAACCTGCACACATCCTAATAAAAAAGGTTGGAATAATAACAGTAGCATATTGCATGATTAACTCGTCATGGCAAAACCTGCAATTTGATAATTTTTAAATTTGGCAATGCAATTCAAGTTTGACCCTGTCTTATGCTGCTATGTGGCATACCTAGTTAGAGAACATAATTAAGAGATGTTGCAACAAAGGAGCTGACTAAACAGCACTGTATTTCAATGATGTACCCATGCTGTTATCAGACCCAGGAGCAGGACATGATATTTTTGCCCTATTTTGTGTCAATGCTTCATATTGCTGAGCTGGCTGTCAAATAAACTGACCTTGTCAATTTTAAAACATCAATTAACATCATTACATTATTGAAAACAGCAATGTGCCTGGAATTACACCAGTAGGAAGTTGCTCTCTGACAATACAATTTCTTCCCATATGGAAATAAGCACATTAGTCCATAGCACCTTTACACTGATTTAAAGTCTGCATTACTCAGCTCACACTGTTGTAGTGATAACAATGTTCTCAAAGCTGGGAAGGACTGGGAGGGAGTTAGATGCTAAATAAAACATTGTTCTTGATTTTATAGTATAGAAAATATAATGTTGTTTCCAAATTCAAGTAATATCCTTATAGCAGCTGAGTTCAAACCTCCATGCGGCAATCAATGCATGTTACTTGCTCATAGGACCCCAAAAAAGGCTTGTTTTTATATAACATTCATCATCCCAAAGGATCCAAGAGCACCTTAGCAAGTGTCTGAAGTATGGCTAGCTTTTGGACAGAAGGGTTACCATTCAGCATCAGACACTAGTCCTTTATGCTAGGTTAACATAGTCAACGTCCATGCTTTAAGAGGCTATATCTTTTCTGCAAATCTTACGTAGCTACCATTGCATTATTTTAGGCATGGATTATTAACAAAGAAAAATGTTTCACTCAAGTCTGGCTGACATGCATTTGCCATCTTCCTTGAAAACCTGGCCATATTAAAACTGATTTTAGGTCCAAGTGAGGTTACAAGATAGGGATAACTTCATTTTTGCTTATTTTCCTGTACTTAAGTCTTAAAACTTACACACTGCCTCTATGATTTTTTGCTCCCAGTATTATGTTTTACAGCACTTAAAAACTAAGTCTTACAGATGTGTCTGCAAGGAAACTGGCATCCAAGATGTTAAATGCCTGTGCAGCACTGCAGAGTGCGGTTCATATTCACAGGAGGTTTCCACTAACTTGTTTGGACAAACTGAGTAAATGTCAGTGGGAATTCTGACCCTGCACATTACATTAATCTTCATAACTACTCGTCCAGATGTGTACATGTTTCTAGGATGGAGATAGATTTTTTTCAACTTTTGCAGCCCATTGCTATTTGAACAAGAAACAGAGGCTTCTGGCATCCACAGCTATTTCTGCTCCTTGGCTCTAATGAGGATAGAGACAGCTCATCCACAGTAATGCCTACCTCCACCTCCAAGGAGGAGGATGAAGAGGGTACCCCAGCCCATAATGAATGGTTCACAGGTTCAGACCAGTTCCTGCACTGGCCAATGCTCTTCTCTGCAACTACACAGACTGCTCTGGAAGAACCACTGACGCTAGAATTAGATGTTTCTTTCTACCCATCTGCCCTGCTTCCCACTCACCTCCTTCCTCCTCCCATCCCCTACTACATACCTGTAGAAATGGAGGGCAAAACTCTGCAAGCTGCAGGAGTCTGCAGCAGCAGCAAACTCCCTTAGCTTCGTAGTCACAGTGAAGCACACACCATTACCAACAGCACACGGCCACGTTCTCACAGGCTGCAGTCTGGTGCTTCTTTCTATGATCTAAGTATGAAAATGACAGATGAATGGAGGAATACAGAATAATTTCCTGTACCGTAAAGCCAGGTGAAGGCACGTTCAGCCTCCGTACTGCAGTGGCCATGAAATAGTAAAGAAGATGTCCATGCCTCACTCTTACAGTGCTCAGAGGGATGGAGGGAAGGGGCTGTTAGTGATGCTCCTGTCAGTCCAGTGACAGCCTAATTTAAATAGACTATACCTGTCACACAATCCAGGATTTCTAACAGATACAATGCCACAGATAAAGTGATAGCAAAGTCTATGCAGCAAAATCAAGATGAGACATTATGCACTGGCATAGATGAGTACAAATAACAATCACAGCATGGTTGCAAAACCACAGACTTTTAACATTCACAAGCAAACCAACCTTCCAAGACTCCTGTTAACACATGCAGAAGCCCATGCTACTGTGCTGTCACTGCCCACAGTTCCTCACCTCCCCTGGACTGATGTACCCTACAGGACCTGCCATAAACAACAGTACCTTCATCACCTGCCACACACCCATCCCACAAAGTTTATGACTGAATTACAGATGTTTCTGTCTATCAATTGCCTCCTAAACTATCTGTAAAGTCAGGTGTGTCTGTAATTTATTGTAAATATTGCTTTTCAAAAATAAGCACTGTGTGCTTCTGCTTTCATCTACCATTGCCTGGCATAGTTTTGGGGATGAGGTGAACTGCAGGCACTGATGCATTCCACACCTCTCATGATCAATTAAATGAAGTTTAATTAAACAGACATTGGGGACAGTTTTAATTTCATCAGAACAATATGTTCAGCTTCTTTTGTTGCTGCTTTTTTTAATCTCAAAGTCCCCCTACCAGCAAGTTCCTATGACAAATTGAAGGTACTGACATCAACTAACATGCTAGATTATCTGGAATAAATTGCCTTGCATTTCAACATGTGACCTTCAAAGGGATGGCACATGCTCAGTTTGCTATTTCAGAGATAATATTATTTGTTAGCCCAGTCATCAGTTTACCAAACAGAAAATGCTACGCTCTTACTCACCTCCTGAAGAAGATGAGAATAACCAGTGGTTTCTAGGCAGATTTTTTACAGCTTTTGTTGCCAGCTATTTTGAACAGGTGTCCCTAAGACAACAGCCTTTGCAAGAGATTTAAAATTTGCAGTTTAGCGTGCTTCAATCATGCCTGTCAAATGCTCAGCATTTATTAGATGAGCTTCAGCCATCTTCTACCACTTCTTGTGACTCCTGAGATCACCAATTTGCGATTCTTGATTGATAAAAGGGCAATTTTCCAGAAACTGGGCTCAGAATGGGAGTAAGTCACCAGATTATCCAATGTCTCTCATGGTACAGGACTGTTTCTTACAGATTTCTCAGGTAAACTCGTCAGTGGTTTTAAACGGCACCACTTTCAATAGGGTTGTGTTACCTTAACCAGCTGCTTCTCCCTCCACTCCAGTTTGAAGGTCCTCAAATACTCCTCCTTCCCCTAACAGCCTCTGGTCCAAAAAGAGATGGGGTAGAGTGTCCTCTTGGGAGATGCAGCACAGAAGGAACTGGGGCAAAAAAGAGCTTCTAGATACCATGCTGATATATGGAGAAAGTGATACTCTGAAATATATTATCCTTCATTACACTAACTGATTTTTAATATACAAATTAATTATAAATTGTAATTACTAGATTCTTTTAAATTATTTGTATGTGTTAAAGCTGTTGCTTTGTTTCTTATTCCTGGTGCACAGCTGTGATCATTTGTTTTCAAAAAATATTTGCCATGAGAACAACTGGTGCACGAAATGAAATAGTCCAGTCTGAGATTTGCATGTAAGACTGCTGTATCTTGATGGCTTTATTATAACAGGCAATTATTGTGAGAGCTGTAGAGATCTATCATTAGCTTTTACGTTCATTACTCTGATATGGCCTGCTTCGATTTAATGGGAAATTAGTACATGCTGATAAATGTGATGGACTTGCAGATTTATTCACAGGCCAAGAGAAGGTCTGGCTCTGGGAGGGAACAATTTCAGTGACAGGGTTTTTTGGTTGGTATTTTCCTTTTTTTCCTTTCTTTTACAGAGGAGTCATTTGCAAGTATGTTCCATCTCCCTGGAGAAATGTCCCCATTTGATGAGGTGAGCACTACAAGTGCTCTCATAGCAATCGGAGCACTACCTTGAGATCTGGCTGTGCATCACAGGCAATTCAGGGTATACCCTGAATATTTTGAAGGAGTGGGCACACCAACCTGTTAATTTTCTGTGTGTGGTAATCTGTTGGTTACTGCCTGTATGTTGATCATAACATTGAGTAAGTTGGTATTTAAGACATAGACACAATGACAAGAGTATGTGAATCCCTAAGTGGGCTCTTAAAGTCACTGAGGCAGGAATGTTTTTGCTAACAGCTTTTGTGCAAACTACTTGGTAAAATAAATTAAAAAAAATCTAAAAAGTAATCACTGTATTTGAGTTCCTTTTGCCAAACTAATTAAAAAATGATAGCTATACCCATTTACCAGCCCAATATTTTCAATGAAGCCATGAATCTACCTCTGGCCTCTGTTCTATAGAGGGATTCACAGAAATTTGTGCTCCTGCCCTTGTCCTTGTGCCAGTACCAGTACTGAGGGGAACCTCTGCTGAGTCATTTCAAGGTGGCAATGCAGAGGGAAAAAATGCATGTTTCTGTTAGATTAGTTTTCCACCAGCTGAATGTGACAAAATTGCTCAGCCCAGGTTCTGACCAGTGAATCCATCAATGACAGCTCTGGCCCATCTTCCTTCTTCCAGAGCTGGTCAGACATCTGAAGAGATAACTGGAAAAAATGTAGATAAGGATGTACTTAAGAGGCTTCAATGAAAGAAATGAAAATTACCTGACCTGACAGAATCAATAAAGACTCATTAACTGTAGTGAACATCAATGGGGTACGAGAAGAGTTGGATAATACAGCCACTAATCTTTCCTGGGACCCTGCATAAGCAATGAACATTGTAACCTCCCTTCCATTAGCAAATCCATACTGTGCAAACTAAGGTAAGCTACATAGGTAGCCTCAGTATAACTTCTCAGTTCCTCAGCTTTGCTGCAGCAGGAATGCATAATTGAAGCATCCAAGGGAATATCGGTGCTCCAGATTTTCTCCAGACACCTATCCGGAAACCACTTACTCTTTAACTCCTTGTTCTCCTGTCAAAAAACAAGTTAACTCCATTCCACACACCCCAGATTGCACATCTGGTTTTGTTACTGTATTGACCACCGTGCCTTCATATAAGCTCACAGCAAACCCAAGAATTCAATGAAAACTTTTTTTCCAGTTTTTTAATCACTGCAGACCTAACCCTTCATTCTTAACAAAAGGGCTGTGAACTCCTTCCACAAGTATCAGTCAGTGAAGAATTGTGACCAGGTAATATATTATATAGACATAACAGGATACAGAAGATACAGTGCAAGGTGCAAGATTAAATTCTGCAGCATGCTTTAAATGGTTCTTTTCCTATGCTGTACTAGGCTGAGGAATCATTTTTTCTTCCATCTAAGCGTCAATGGAAGATACACATTGTCACTGAAAGACACACATTGACATGAAGAGACACCAGACCTGCTACACAGCAGAGCACTTGTGCTTATGCAGCATCTTGCTCCCCATTCTCCCCAACCTTGCTCCCACAGCACCCGGAGGAATGTTGGCTCGGCATGACAGCACACACAGTGGCAGGTAGCAAGGTCCACTGCAAACATCCAAACATCCATCTCCGTGGGCCTTGCAAGGAAGGTAGATGTAAGCACACACACAAACCTCTTCAGCTCTAAGACCTCCAGTTGCTGCAAGCACTATATTCAAGTGATAATAAAGCTTGTGCTCAGATCCCAAGCTATTAATAGAGAGGAAGACATGCTGACATAGAAATAACTTCCACTCTCAGGTTGGCATATTTGATCTTTTCTGCACTAATAATCAGTGAGAGCGTTAGGATGTCTTAATGCATAACCCAGCACAACCCTAAGAGGGGGAGGAGATCCAAACTACACCACTCAGGATTAATCCCAAAAGGCTCCAAGGGATCTTCTTTGACAGACAATTTCTCATCCTTGCTGCCCAGGTTATTAATTCACTTCTGACCTTCAGAAGTGGAAAATCATTTCTCTCCTGTGCCCACCTCACTGACTGATCTTCGGCCACATCACCCTCATCCTACTAGGTGCCCACCCGCCCAAGGGAAGGGTGGCTTCCCTGCGTACCATTCACGCATGGGTCTCCAATAGTCATTTATACTTCCACAGTACTTGCAATGGCATACAGAGTATGATAAAACATAAAATGGTCTGCATCGCCACTCCTGGATACACTCAGAAAAAGAAAAGGACAACACACAATAACAACTTCAAATTCTACTTCTGCAACCCAAGAAGGGGCAGGTACATGCTCATTTCCTTACCAATAAACAGAGAGGACCTGAGTATCATTTTTGCCAAGACTGTATCTCTGCATACATTCAAAGGTTGAAACGGATCTTGTAAGTACTTGACACTGAATGATATCATCCGTAACACAGTATGAGAAGCTTTAAAGGCAGATTCATACAGAAAATAATAAATTATCTGCTGAAATGGCCAGCAGCCAAAGTGACGTTACTCAAATACCATCTCCACTGTGGCTACTGCAGCTGAACGGGCATTCCCCAGAGGTGTGTTTGTGTTTGGGAGGAGATGCTGTTCCAGCGATACCCTAATCGCAGTCAGGCCCCCAGCCAGCACCTGGCACAGGGCCCGAGGAAAGCAGATCCCTCTGGGGACAGCAGAGAAAAGCTGGAGGTTTGCCACGTTGTTCCAAGTGGGAGGAATAAATAGCACTGAACTGGGATTACTTTTTCTTGAAAAGCTCATGGGGGGCATGAGGTAGAAACTGAACTATGCATAGACTGGAAACCTAGTGTTTTCATTCTACTAGTACTTTTGTTTAGTCCCTCCAGGTACATGGGCAGAAGTTAACTGTAGACCACCCTGCCAACAGGTGTGCCTCCAGCATCTTCTGCCAAGGAGGGTGGAAAAAGACGCTTGTGATTTTATGCAAAGAAACTTCTACAATAAGACAGTGCCTCTTAGTGGATCCCTTAGATTGTAAATATTTACTTTCATGCACCCCAAAATTGACATTTTGGTTTGAATTACATTAAATGTGCCATAGCAAATAAAACTTTTCATGTCTATGATTTGGGGAGGACAAATGGATACAGTCACTTGGCTAGCAATAAAACCCTCTTCTTTTCCAAAACCAGCCATTCACAGAAGCCCACCATTTATATGGTAGCAGCAGCACTTCTCTGTTATTACAACATTATTTGGTTTAATTACTTCTGTGCTTCTTTTTCCTCATTGTCTGCATCCCATTCTGCTGGTCTCCCCCGAAGAGGCTAGTCCTACCCATGTATTTATTTTCCAACTTGTATTCATATCTAGAGATACTTCTACATAAAGTATAATCCTCCCCACTCAGAAATGTTAATCCCATAGATCCTCCAGCATGTTTTAGGGATTTTTCCACTTCTTCTATGGCCTAAGCTGCCTTCCCTGTACAGTTGTAAACTTTCATTGCCAGAATACCACTTAACCAAAAAACCCTAGTCATCTGCAGGGCCCTGTGTTTCCCAGATTTGCCAGGGACTGACTTGGCTATGTGAAGGTCAGATGTGTTCCCCAAGGTTTTATTCCACAAAGTTCTTCATGCGATGAAGTCAGGCTTCAGTACACAGACATTTGTGCATGAAGTGATCTGCCTGAAGTCAGACCTCAGTGCAGAAACCTTACATGCTGAAATCTGACTGAGTTGGTTTGCCTTAGGGAAGCTGCCAGGCTGAACGTTATTACGGGAACTGGCTGTCAGCTTTGAAATCTCCGTTGTAGGTCAAAAGACCCCTAACACTAATTCAAGTCAACTTAGTTAAAAATTATCCAGCTAAGTATTTCTAACTTGATCAACAGCTACCACAAAAATGCTCTTGTTCTGCTGAAAATTGTCTTGGTTATTAAAAACCCCCAAAGCCCCAAAACAACCTTCGATGCTCAAATCACTTCCACTGAAGATTTTCCCATAAAAGAAAATCCAATTTCCTTTTCAGTTATATTTTTCCCTGTGTGTTACCTTTCCTTGAAAATCAGTCTTTGTGCTAGAAAACCAAAAATCTAAAAATTTCAGATGACTCATTTAAGATTCTTTAGAAACTGAAGAGAGCTGTGTAAGGAAGTCACCCATTGGTTGCAAAGACTTCAGCCCCATCTTTGTACCTCAGCTCATCACCTCTGAAACAGTGATGGATAGTGCCGCCTTCTTGCTGGCTGTCTGGTTCAACACTTGGAGTGGGGATTGGTTTTCAGTCTCTTCCCATGACAGAGCTTTCAACCCAGCTGGGGCCCCTAGATGCTACTGCAGTACTACTAAGTAGAAAGTTAGTAAAGGACCATTTTTAGTAATAAACACACCACCAAATTACAGTACCTACTATTTCTTACCAAAAAAGGGTCATTGAAAGTACAGCATGAAGAACACTGTGCTGAAAGTGCCACTAAGAATGTCTTTACGACCACAGCTCTCCATTTATCTTCTACATTATGCTTCTCTGCTTTGAGTACAGGCAGCACCCAGACACAGGTCTAGCAATAACCTACCCCACCTGTCACGGGAAATGACTCTTTGGAGGACACAAAGACATTCTGGCAGCTTTCAGATACAAAATGAAAATTTCCACAGGGAGAAGGGAAAAAAAAAGGCATAGATTTGATGACTTAATTTCTGTTCTCTATTTGTTTACAGGGTGGTGGGAGCAGCAAGCACATGGCTGCGTGTGCACCAACTCTTATTGTCTTCCTCCTGGGACCCCAAAACATCTTCCCACCTCCCCAGCAGGTGTACAAAGTCATCACAGAATTGCCAACAGATTTGCCAAGTATGTGGGGGTCGGGTCGTGAATCATCCATACTAAGACAATCTGCACAGGACATTCCAGGTATGGCTGAGCTCAGAGAGAGCAGCAGCTAGGCAAAGGGACATTGCTCTTCAGATAAACTTCTGAATGCAAAATAACTGTGGGAGCTTGTGCAGAGAAGATATAAGTGTACAAATATTTCAATAAAGAATGTGTGCAAAAAATAATTGTAAAGGAGCACTACATTATGGGTGTAAAGCAGGGAAATGTTACACTGGCATGGAGAACTTATAACTCTCCAATACAGGATTTCACTTGCCAGGGGCTGGTCTGAGTACTGTATGGATGCAAATTAGTAGTCTGAGTTCTAGAAGGACTAGGTATACAAAATCCCATTGCTGAGGACATACAAATTCATCAACAGTGAAATGTGTGAGTTGCAGCTATACCAGCACCTTGGAAAAAAGGTCTCAGGAGTCTGAGATAAAGAACATAGAAGGACTAGGATCCTGCTCACTGTCCAGGCTGCTCTGGCAAGGTTCTGAAAGGATGATGGTTAAGCTGAGCTACATGAGCACATGGACCACAGGTGAACGAGTTGTAAACAGCACATGGCAATAATGGGGTAAGATTGTGAGACTACAATAGCACAGGAATGTATATAAATTATAGAGGCTGTTAATATGTTTTGGAGGGCTTTAAGGACTTTGTTTAGCTGCGTAAAAGTAGTCATTCATGATAAAGCAGAACTCATAGCTTGCTTTTGCTTAGCGTTGACATAGTCTCTGATTGGAGGAATAAGAAGATTCAGAAAGCCCCAGAGACAGTTTGAGCCAGGAAAAAGAGACATAGGAACAACTAGCCTAAAAAAACAGGAAAAAGAAAGAACCCACCTAGAGACGAGAAAAATGACTCAATGTGAGAGAAGACAACCCCAGACCTGAATTTACTATTGGACTAGTCTATGCTATGAGGGGCAGGTACTTATACTGTAAGGGTATAATTGCCCAGGGGTTTTAGTGTTTACGGTCCCTCTCTGGAGGCATCCAGCTGGAGCTGTCTAAATTTGTGCACCATAGATTGAATAAATTATGCTTTTTATTTTGAAGGCCTTGATTAGAGATTCTGTTTTGGGGAACCTAGGGTCCATCCTGAGGGAAGATGCAGTGCCCAAGGGTGAGCATGTGTGTGTGAGCAGTCGAAAGGGGTGACCCTCAGCTCACTGGAGTTGCCCGCTATGAAGGGACTCTGGTCCTAGCAGGTGAAGTCTCAGGTGGTGTGTGTGCAACTCCTTGATTGGTGTGTGAATGCTTGGGCAGCAGCTTCTCCCTTAATACACACTAGCAACCACACCAGTCCTCGTGCAATGGGGCAAACAGCCATAACCTCACAGTCGACTTCAGCCCTAGAAGCACCACTGTACACACTGCAGAAACTTCCTTAGTGTGACATGATGGGAAAGCGCAGAGACTGCATCTAATTTCATCAGGGGTTTTGCTGCTTCTCTGTCAAGCACTGGAAGAAGATGCATCAACAAAATTGTTACTATGATTATTTTCAGATAAGCCCATATGCATCCATCACATGCACTGTTGCTACTTGTAACAGGTTGGAAAAACTCATAATTTAAATGAAAAATCTACTGCTAAATTTTCTGGTGCATAAGTAGTGTCTCAACTGCAATGATTTTTTATTTTGGTGTTTTTGTGACAACTGGTCATCCTCTGCCTTTCTGTGTCAACAACCTATGGGCTTCACTGCTCTTCTCATGTCACACTGGGAGTTTTCAAGGGCTCTTCTAACACCCTTTCCCCAGAGGTTTTAAGCATCTGTATCCATTTTTCCCCAAAATACCATCCACTTAACACAAGATGGCACCGCTGACCATCTATGGGGCTGAATGCAAGGCCAGGTACACTGGGCACATTTGAAATGTTTTTTTCACTCATTTTGTGACTCCTGAACAACTTCCTCCTGGTGCTTCTCCTCCCCATTCCTCATTCCACTTTGCTACAGACCCAAGTCTGTTTTCCTGCTTCGCCTTCTAACAGACACCTGGTCAAAACAAGCTAAAATCTTCCCCAAACTCAATTAAGCCTGGCAGTACCCTGGTTAATACAAGTGAAAGAAGCAGTCATAACAGATTAAAAAAATATTACTCAACATAGTAATGCATCTCTTATTCATAAGTACAAGCAGCTTACAAGTTTTGCCTCAGTGAGAGGCAAATAATGCTCCACAAACCTGAGAAGCACATTGTGAACTTAAATTCAAACCTCTGTTAAGACTGTGTGAGCTGCCAGCTTGGGCTGGACATTCTGCGCCCACCAACCCAACAGCAACCAGCCCTTTCTGATCCATCACGCAAAACTCCTCTGACAGGATCGTGTTCCAGTCACTACCAATCTGGACCTGATTACTGAAGGGGAAAAAAAACCAAAAGTTGATTTGATATTAGTGTTTCTCTCAAGTCCCTGGGAAGCAGAAAGACTGGGGGAAGGGTGAATTCCTTCCCTGTGCAACAGAGAATTACATCCTTTCTCTGGAATGTTTAAGCTAATTTGGAGAATTTAACAGATATTCATGTTATTGCTGTGGAGACCTACACACCAGTCTACAGCTTGAAATTAATTACTTGTGAATCTTGTTCTATTTCCATAGCTCTCTCTTGAAACAAAGCAAGTTTTATAGCACTTTATACTTTTTAAAAAGTAGATTCCCCAAATCACTGCCCTTCAATGAAGTTCGTGACAATCCTCAAGCTGTTTTATACTGAGATAGGACTGAAATCTACAGTCCTTGCTCAAAGATACATTCTCATGGTTTCTCATTTCTTGAAGATATACAGGCAGAACCTGCCCTGTATGTATTCACCAGGCTTACATTTTCCATTACCTTCCCTGCCCCTTAATGCTTTAAAGTACTTCTGCGTGGTTACCAGTCCCACAGGCCAAACTTCTGTGGTTCTCACTAAATAACCCTCAATTACAACTAAACAACCAATTGGCTTTAATGGGTTTAAATCTCACTGTGAACTGCAGAATAACTCCTTGGATTTTAGCAGAGGTAATTCAGATATCATCCAGCCTTACTACTTCAGTGCTACTGAAAAAAAAGTTCAGCAAGCATCATTCAGGGGCATACTAGGGGTGTAGCTGAGGTCTGAACCTGGGTCTCATAGGAAGGTTCCTCCATATACAGTTGAGCCCAGAGTCCTCGGTAAAGGCAGCTTACATACATAATAATCTGCTTATATCTAAAATACACACACTTGTTCATGTATATGAAGTATAAGACTATTGTGTACATACGTACAACTATCCGTGTAAAGTCATGGGCACTACTGTTCAGTCGTGGAGGCTCAGCATTCCTCAAAGGCTCACACTGATAATTCAACATCCATAAGTAACATCATTTCCTTACACAGACGAAAATCCACTCAAATTCATACAAATAGCTGTACCAAACAAAATCGATAGTCCATTTTGCTAATAATTGTTTCCTGATCGTATCAATATTCCCTGCTTTATAGGATGGAGTAAATAATTCCCAAGCTGGCACTAGGGCTACGCAGCACAACTGCATGCACCAAGGTATCTTTGGCAGCTTTCCATACTACAGGTACTTTGATTCCAGGATAACTGATGTAATACAGAAATCCTCCTGTACTGATGTCATAACTCAAGAGGCTGAAGTGTTTCCAGTAGGAGCATACAGGATCTTGGCAGAGAGCCCTTGGACAGTGCCCAGCTTGCCCTCTCTCCCTGCACATGCTTTCAGGGTTGTGCCCTGGGTTCTTCAAGGTAAATCCCTACTCCATGAAAGTCAACAGAGGAGCATTATGACTTTAAGGCAAGAGCTGAACATGGACAAAGAAAGGTACCTTACATCAGAGCTACAACCAAGCCTGTCTTGCTCTACCCAGGCTTCGACAAAAGGAACCAAAATACTGCCTTTTGCTTTCTAGCCTCACCTCCTCTTGCCACTTACACGAGAGACACTGCTGCTTACTGGGGTTATACAGCTCTTCTGCCACTGTGAAGACACAGAAAATACACGGGCTCTGATTACAACCTACCAAAACCTCAGTATGCAGGACAGAGCATTAGTCAGCACTCTTGTTTTTAAGGCTTGATCTTTGTTCCCTTAAGAGAAATAATCATCCTGTTATGTAAACGTTCTCATTTTCTCCAATAAAATTCCACTCTCTGAGTATTTCTGCAGTTATTCTTAGCACTTCTTATACTTCCAACTTCTCTATGTATAAATCCCCTTCTTTCCTGCCTCCTTCCTATTTCTTTTGCTAAAGCTTTATATTTTTACTAACTGATCGGTTGGTTTACTAACTGATGTATCACCTTTTATCCACTTGTTTTTTGCTTTTCTACGTATTTACAAACTTTACCTCCCTCACACTGCAACTTCAGTCCTGGTATTTTTGTATTTTTAGATACAGGCTGAGAGAAGCCTATCTTCTGTATTGGGCTAAAAGCAGTGATTGGAGGTCCTTTTCCTTGGTACAAACACACTATCATCAGAACTAATTGTTATGTCTTAAAAATAAAACCTCTTTTGCTCTCAGTAGCATATGAATATAAACTCACTACAATTGTAATTCTGATAAAAAATAAAAAACAGTGGTTTATAAAATGCACAGCTTATCCAGTATCAACTGATTTATTTTATTTTCTATTCCATATAACAGAGGTTTTATATTTAGGCAGGCTCACAGCAGGGAAACCTGCAGTCCTCATTTCCAGTATTTCTCATATACTAGTACTAAAGAATGTAATGCATTCACAGGTCCAAAAGGCCAGTGTACGCTCTTGGACTTGTGAATCAGAGTATACTATGTCAGACAATATGTAGTTACAGCCCTAGAAAAGCCAACTGACTTCCATCAGCAGCCAATTTGATCCATACTTTACAAATAAATGTCAATAGTCAAAAAAGAATCATTGTTATAATCATTGCTTCCACTACCAAACTGCTGAAACAACTTCCTCCGTGGTACAGTAGATGCTCCATCACTTGATGACTTTCACCAGGTTTGTCCATCTTTCTGAAAGCGATGCTAACAACCTTCCAAAGTACATTTTGAGCTGTGCAAAATTTAGCAACCTAGGTTCTCCAGTTATCTTTGACATAAAGCTTAAGCAAGTGATATGCAACCTGCCCATACATCCTAAGAGAACACACATCTTGTGGCCCTCCAATATGACCTTTTCATATGAAAATGAAGTTATAATGAATAAGGATGCAAGTTGCCTGACCTAGAATTTGACAAAGACCCTGAATGAAATACAGTAAAAGTGGCAATATTCTAAACTATTGTTACAATATTCTGGGGCTGTACCCGAGATTAAATCTGACTTGTGAACTTCAGTGCAATCTTATTTCTGTGAGAATAAATTAGGAACATGTTTATTAAAGTCAAATATTTTACACCAGTGGAAGGTAAGTCTTGTGGAAGAACATGCTCAGAGTATAAAGGTTCATGGTTAAAAAACTAGCAAAGAACCTCTGAAGAAGGGCATTTGGCCTCAAAATCAGGCTTAATCTCTTCTTTAGTTATTTATTCTTTAGCATTTTCAGGATGCTTTGACCAGGACAGGAACCCAAAGCGAGTCAAAAGCTTTTTCCTATTAAAAGAAATTCAGGTGTAACCCCAAACTGCAGATTTATCCAGGATTCATCCTCTTTGATTCCATTTGGTTCAACTTTTCTACTTGCAGCAGTAACTCCTTGTTCACAGGTTCCAGTAGGAATGACCTGTTCCTTGGCAGGGTAAGCTGTTATGTTTCCATCACAATACATAAGCTGTGCTTCAAGAGGGTGAGCAGGCAACGGGCCAAAAGCAGAATACTTCTGCTTTGCAGTCATTTCTGAGCCAAGATATTACTTTTACTTTTCAAAAGTATGAATGGTCAAAAAGCACTGCTTGGAAATTGAAACCATCCTCCATGCACCTCTGCTTCTCTCAAATTAAGCTTGAAAAGCATTGTGGATTAGATGACTCATGCAGCATGGGGACTGCATTTTCCCAATCAATAACGCTCTCAGTTTATATTTCTCATTTGCACCTCAGTGTTTTTCCTGTCTTTATCACTGAAGTGAAGGGACGAGCCTGTGGATCCCTGCAAAGAGTCATAATCCGTGTCAGCGAGGAGCTCACTGGACAGTACATCTTCATTGCTCTCAGACATCTGGTCATTATCCGTCTTCCCTCCTGAAGGGTCCTGTGCAACCACACTGGAAACTGTGAGGCAGTATTTGGAGTTTGTTAAACAGCCACAGTATATCTTCCCTTGCAGCACACTGTGCCACGCTTTGATTTGTCTGACAGTTATATAGCTATCTAGGGCTTGCTTTAATCTCAGTAGCAGGCTAAAGTATTTTTCAAGCTGTAGCATTTCTGTTTTATGACTGTCCAAATGCTGCAATGTTCTGCTGGTATTACTATAAAAATCCAGGGGAAAAAACTTAAGCTGAATTAATTCTGGGCAGATTGTGATTCTCCATGGGTTAACTCAACTCCTAGTGCTGACTTGATCAAATTTGGTCCCTTTTGTCTGCAGACACTGGGTTACCAGCCCCAGTTTCAAGTACTAGGGGTGATCTCTTTCAGGGTATTATATGACTAGGTATTTTGCCGGGG
>JANZLQ010000044.1:2676085-2706601 GCA_026212715.1 Elanus axillaris | reverse complement strand
ACTGAAACATCCCTTCCTGATACAAGGGATCACTAGACCCATGCCCTTTGTCTGCAATCCAATCCCCAACAGATGAGCAGCAGGAATGGGATGCTCTCTGCATCATCTGCTACAGATGAAAAGAACCGTGGTGTTATAACTGAAGTTCTTGCTTCAGTTGCACTTCACTTCTGTGAGGTGCACTAGCTCACATACTCTACTATCAGCAGAAGAGATCATTCTGCTTAAGCAAAACACTGTTTTTCTTCTTGACCTAACAATCCCCAAGGGAGACAGGCTGGCAGGGTGGAGAAAGCAACAAAGAAATGGGGTATCAGCCTTACGTGAGTACTAGCCTTGCCTTGGATAATGCACATAAATACACATATAGCAAGATCCTCCAGCATGGGCAAAGCTTAATGCACACATCCGAACTGAAATCCAGCAGATCAACAAAATACCTCATTCTCTTTACCACTGGTACACAACTGCTCTGGTGGGTTGAGATCTTTGCCCTCCACTGTCACCATGGCTGCAAGCTCTCTCCCTTGCGGGGATTGCTTCCCGTCTGCTCTGAAAGGGTGATGCTGCTGCATGGAGGAACCAGTGGACAGCTCTCCAACAGCAGGGCCCACGCTGGCAGACATGCTGGTATTTATTCGCCCTGCTTATTGTACCTAAGGGATCCACTCGCCGCCAAAACAGTTTCGTAACAGGACTGAATACACAAACCAGCTCAGTATCTAAGCAGCCAGCAGAGTTTAGTAAATAAATTGTCTAGACTTACCAACCAAATGCAGAGTTGTCCAACTTGTAAAATGAAGTAACTGGTAAGATTGGGGCTTAGGAATAAAAAACATCAAACCCTGAAGTGCCTGCTTTTAAGACCAGCACATTCTGGATCTATCTGTAATAAGAGGAAAAGATTTTGGACTTGCTTCTGCTCCCACATCAGGATGTCAGGTCCAGCTATCTTGTCCACAGTCCACTAGTGCAGGTGTGACCAGAGTTGCTCAACAACCTGCCCATGCCTGCAACCTGTAATACAAGACCTGAAAGAGGGGACGGCAGCTGGGAGCATGAGTCACTGGAGGGGGCTGCAGGGAGACAGGTTTGCTGCACGAGCCAGCTCACTTGTTCCCTGACCACACACCATAAATTGAGTTTGTACTTCAGAAGTGCCGCCGCCTCAAAAACCGACCAGCTGAGCAGTTTAATCCAGGTGAAGATTTGAATCATCTTTTCTGCATACTTGCCCAAAAAACTTGAGGGACACCTAACATGACTAAAAATTAGCTAGAAAATATTAAATAATCACTTCACTCACTCCAGCTGAGTGTTATTCTTAATTGCTTCAGGAAAGCTAGCTCAGACAGAGAGCCAAAACACCAACCATCTATAAAAACAGAAGAGTTGAAGAGGAGTATCTTACATCTCCCAGCAACACCTACCCCATGCATTCTAAGGATGGGCAACAAAGCTGTCGTATCCAGGCCTCCTTAGCTTGTGGACAGGAGGTGTCATGCAGGATTGTTCTAACAGTATCATTCACCAGGACACATGGGGAGGCAATATTCACTTCCTGTAAAGATATTCTACTATGAAACTTTTTCTATTTTTTTGTTGTTACTATTTTAGCTCCAATACCAGTCTCTATAAAATAATCAACATAAATATGATTTCAGATTCTACATTGATTTATTCAAATGATCTGTCCTTGTCTTCACACAGTGCATAGATTTTATTGTTACAGAACTAGCAAGTCTATCTGTGCCCAATAACTGGTAACAGGTAACTCACATAAGTAAGGAGCTGGTACAACTATTGAATTTGTCAGGCGCAGATAATAAAGATAAATAACCTTGAGCAGCAAACTCTACCTCTATGATTCTATAAAGTTATAATGCTCTCTAAACCCCTAAATGTTAAAATGATAATATTTTCCAATTGATCCTTGTTACCAGCATACTTGACAGAAACAGTGGTACTTAGCAGTGACTAGCAGTGACATCCTTTTTCATATTACAGCTCTGTCCACACAACACTTCACAATTACCTACGCTGACACGTTTGTATAATATTACTGCACCGACTCCAGCCATACAAGTTATCACATAGAATATATAACTTGCACTGAAAAATGAACACTGCCAATGGTTTACATTCAGTAATCACAAAAGCTTTCATTCAAAGCTAAGGTCAAGGGAGCACAATGGTCTTTTCAACATTAATGCACGGTATGCAAGAGGTGTTGGTAAACCCCAAGGCCAGCAAATAACCACGAAGATGATAACAGGACTGGTGCATCTGTCATACATGGAGAGCCTGACCAAGCTGGGACTGTCCAGCCTGTAGCAGGAGGTCTTATCAGTGTGTATATATATATACCTGATGGCAGGAGAAAAGAAGGAGCCAGGCTCTCCTCAGTGGTGCCCAGTTACAGGATGAGAAGCAAGAGGCACAAATAGAAACCCAGGATTTCTCCTTAAAGGTAAGAAAAACTTTTACTGCAAGATGGTCAAACACTGGAAAGTCTGTCTGGAGCAGCTGTGGAGTCTCCATCCTCAGTACTAATTCAGGATCTGACCAGACACACTTGAGAGCCACATGCTCTAGATGACCTAGCCCAGACAGGGGGACCGGTCTAGGGGTCCCCCAGAAGTCCCCTAGTCCAGCCCCCCACCAACCTCAGCTATGCTAAGAGTCTATGAGTTGATGAAATAGCAAAGCTTGGCTTTACAGGAGCTTGACTCCTCTGACCCCACCACCTTCCATGGATCTCATTTCATACTCCACCATGTACCATGATCTTCCCTCCCACTTAAAATCTATCTCATGGGAAGATCAGGTCATCATGAGTCAATATAATCTGACTGATGAACCCAGCCCACAGAAGAGAACAGGGATGTGAGCTATCCCAGCTTCAAACTTGGAGAAGAGCAGCATTAATGCTATTAGAAGCTCATACTTCTGTTAAAAAGTTTTGACATTCCAGTTTTTCTTTTACCAAAGCTTGAGAAGCAATTAAAACAGCTTGTCCTGTACGAAGTAAAGGTTCACCACTTGCCTTTTTACAGGGAATTAAATCGCATGACAGTGTTAAAAGGAGCTCAGTTATAAAATTATTGCTATCAGATCTATAATCTGTAATTCAATAAACAAAATGGTTGATTTATAAAGAGTTATAACGATAGCTCACTTAGAATGACCACATTTCATGTCAGCCTGAAACCCTGGCCAAGGATTACTCTTTTATAGCACCACAGAGAATCAGAGAGGGAACACACAACTCATTAAGAGCATTCAGAAATGATCAGGCGTGTGTCAAAATCACTAATCCTTCAGTCGTCTCCACAGTGCACCTGCTTTCTCAGCACTGCACATATTCATGTGTTTAGGCTGCTGGACTCCACCAGCTCTTCTCAGGGACCTAGAGAAGGAAGATCCTACTGAATATTGGCAAACAGCATTCAGTAACAACCAGCATTGTCTTGGATGCATGTCAAGTGAGGAAAAAAAGGTGTGAGGTGGGGGGAAACAGGCTACAAGGGAACAGATAAGAAAAGGAGTAAAGCTGAGTCATTACAAGTTGAAGAAAACTTTAGACAACAGAAGATATAATGGATATTAAAAAAAAAATCCAAATGTGTAATTTACAGTACCTGGCCTTGATATTTTTACAACAGTCATCTTACCAAGACCGGGATTCTTCATCTAACTAGTTATCAGATCCCATTTTCCATCAGTGGACAGAAAATCTTTTCAGGGAGCAATTCACCTCAGCTACAAGGAGTTTTCTATACTAAATTCAATGATCTTGTACTGACATTGTCATTTCTCCACCTACAAATCTAGGTCTAAGGGGACTAGGCAAGACAGACATTTGAAATTTGGGAAAATAAATCCCATTTTTAGCATCTGCTTTACAATACTGACAATATTTAAGATGTGAACCCCATTGAGACACTTGTTAAGGGGAACCAGTATTATGCCCTAAATCAGCAGACTTACCGGCATACCTTGAAACCAATGCTATTTTATGTTCCTGCTTGGAGCAGTAAATATTTGTGTATCCTTTTCTTCTGGAGAACACTTAAAGGCTTCAAGAGAAGTCAGTGAAATACTGTATTTACTCCCCAGCAACCTCTGGGACAGCAGGCATTTGTATCAGCAGCACTGAGCACCAGAAGAGGAGAACATTGGGTCACCATCTCTTCTGCCTTCAAACAAGAGTGCTCTCTAATTGCAGTAATACAAACTGAAAAGGAATTTTCTGGTTTTCCACTGTGGAAAACCCTCCTCTAGACAATATAAAAGCCCAAAATGGATTTTGGAATGGAAAAAAACAATCTTAGCCCTAAAATTATAGTTTGCTAAGGAAGCAAATAAAAGCCTTATTGAAAGTTTATGCAGGATAAACCCTACACGTGCTTAAGATACACAAAGAGAGAAAAGGACCTCAGCTCACTGTTTGTGTGATAACCAGGGAGGACCAAGGGAGTCATTCAAGTCTGGCAGGTAACATTTCTCTTAAACAGCCTTTAAAACACGCCTGTGACACATGCTTTGCATGCATAAGAGCCTGCAGCGGCTCAGCACACGCTGCAGCAGTCTGCTGGGTGAGCCCTGGCAAGGCTCATGTCTGAAGCAGACAGTCTGCAAAGCCACTGGGCTTCTGCAATGTATTAGAGAGCAGAGACAAACGTTACAGCGCGCGACAGGGTTACAGAGGTGTGATGTCCATTAGAAGCCACTTAGCTTTATGACACAATACGATTTGGCACTGGTATGTGAGGATATGCTGTAAAAACCAGCATGAATTACATTATGATGTGAAGAGGGACTCATTAAATTAGGAATAGGATCTCTCATAAAGGCCAATAAGCATCAGACAGAGCTGTGGAAAGAGTTCATTACATTAGAATATAAAAAGGTGGGCTGTGACATTTTGATGTGTTAAAAAAGCCAAAAGGCATCACATGAAAAGGGCCTATCATCATGTTACAATGTGCAGTAAAAGCCAATATAAATTGCATTATGATTTTAATGGGGTACTCATTGAGTTACAATACGTAATTGAAGCCAGTAGGTCTTACACAAGGCTATGAAGCGGGATTTGTTATCTTCGTAACAACATGTACAAACCGCGAGACTCTGCATGACACGAAATGGGGCTTCTTGAGACTAAATGAGAAGAGGACTTCTCATGCTTATGTTGTGTTATACAATAGAAGCCAACAGAAAAATGAATTATGATGTGTGGAAAGGGACACTTCCTAACCACATGCAATAGCTATGAAATAAAAATTCCTCCTAAACGGGACAGGATGGATGTAAAATTAGCAGCACTACAAAATCAGGCCTAATAGTACATTAAGGAGGGGGATTCACTTGGGCTGCTTGTTCATCTGAAGCCAGCATGCAAGACAGTGTAAGGTAGTGTTCAAGCCATAATGATGTTTGTTTTGAGGACAAGTTACGATAGGAGCTTCTGAAGATAATTTTTGTAAAAACTAAACATATTTTCCAGAACAAAAGGAAAAGAAACACTACATAATCCAGCAGATAAACTCCTCGTGCAGGTATAAATGCTGGTAGCCCCATTATTTTAGCAATGATACTCCAAATGCAGCTGATGATAATGCTAACTTGACTGTACTCCCTGTACTTACAGCTATGCCACCCTCAGAAACCTGGAGCAAGCAGCAGACAGATGACAGATGTGCTTCTTCACTTACCATCATTCATCTGCATTGCTATCTGTAATAGATGAAACCTGTATTCCTCAGCTTTACTGTCTTCAGATCCCACAGCCCTTGCAAGCACATGCATTGCTGAAGACTCAGACTACACCTCACCCGTACACCTAGTTTTACTGACCCTTACGGTAAGGGATGAGAGCAGCAGATTTGAGTAGAAATTCATGACATTTTGTTGACAAATAGGGATTCTAGTGTTGCAGACAGCAACACAGCAATGGGAAGCATGCTGTGATGGTCATACTATGCCCATCCCATCACAATATAAGCTGGTACAGACCTAGAATGTCCCGTTTTCCCCTCCACTCTGCCCAAAGTTGGCCTCAAGCCTGTCAACATGACCAGTGGCCATCATCTGCACTCACAGAAAAGGCTGAACTCAATTTTGAGCTGTTCCCACCCCACCGCCACCCTCCCAAATCTTCTTTCCTGTGTATATGCTTGTAGTCTTAAATGTAGACCAGGTGTGAACCCACATACTGGCATGGACAAACCTACACCTAAAAGGTAGCACGCAACCTCTAGGAGAGCCCTAGAGGAGGATGCAAATTGCCAAGCAAATTCCTATGCCACGCTGATTACTACTAGCATGAGAAGTAAAGTTGTCACACAGAAAAACAAAAGCCTTGCGCCAGATTTTGGAAAGGAGGAACAGGTCTCTCCCCAACATAGTGCAGCAGAGCCTGGCAGTGCAGCAGCTGGTTTCTCTGCTCACCTCTGTCCTATTTGTTCCCAGGCTTGCAAGACCTGATTACCAGGGCTCCACCATGCACAGGAGGACAGCTTTGGTATCTACTGCAGCAGGTAAAGCATTTAGTAACCTAGCAATTATTTAAATCAATTAGCAAGCTACGTTTCCATTTAGACATCTAGCAATGTCAGGAGCTTTCCAAGAGTCTGTTTCTTCTCATGGTCTTTTTCCCCCAGCATGTTTTTAATTATGGCCAATGCTAATTTTAACAAGTTGTCTGCCTTCAGTTCTGCGTGACTATAATGTTCTCCAGCTGATTTTAAAAAATCAGAAGGATTTAACTTTTCAAGCAGCCTTTTCAACAAAAACAGCCAACTGTTAAATGGCTTGGCAGCTGGCCAGGCTCTGCAAACTGCACCATGCTGCATTCCAGGCACCCCTGATCCCTCTGCATCCTGGGATGGATCCACATACCTGCTGCAGAAAACCCTCTCATGCATGTTAACCTCTCCTCTGCCAGGCTACACCAACACATACACACATTAGCTTCATATAGCTGAATACTTCACCTGCTTTTTCTTACTTAGAGTCATTAAGATTTACAATATTTTCAAGCTATAGGAAGCATTAATAGATTTTAACGCCAGAAAGGAAAACTTGCCATCATCTAGCTAACTACTTGCACAACACAGCATACAGAATTTCATGTACAATTCCTTTGTCAGGCCAAATCTTTTTGGTTCAGATAAGATATGTTTTCAGAAAAAGGTTCAGTCTTGATTTGAATCATCTGAGTTACTGAGAAACGACTTAACAATTTTTCAGCAAGTTATCAGTAGTTCTAATCAAACACAGATAAATTAAATTGGAAATCCCCATCTCTTCCAATAATAAAGGATAGTGCTTACCTTGGGATTAATTTTGTTTAGAAAAGGAGACAGATTTGTGAAGCTCATGCAAAGAGCCTTCTACATGCAGTTGTGCTCATAGATAAGGATAGGGGCTGACAAGACAGATTACCTGCACCCTCCCACCACACCTGTGCCATAGAGGTGTGAAATACAAAGAATTTCAGTCCTGAATACACCCTTGAAATATTACCCAAATACTTGGCTTCTGGCCTGAGATCTTCATCTGCACATCACATTACAATTCAAGAGCAGTTGGGAACCAAACTGTGCAACCTTGACTCTCTGTTATCACCTGGCCGGACATTCCCACTTCTAAAATATGTACAGCACATGCAATCTTCTACCAGTTTTGCATGATAGCTCTCCAACTGATGCAAACTGTTACTGCTTTCTTCTCTCTTTTTTTTTTTTAAATTGTATCATTTACATATCTCCTAAAGAAACGTGAAGGGAAAAATTGTAAATGTTAACTTAGTTAACACAAAACTCAAGGTATACAAAGTTCATTTTTCATTACAAAAAAAACATGTTCTCCTGTTCTCTTTGAATCTATACCCCTGCTCTAAAATCATACTTTGTCTTTGCTTATTTAACACTTGTGGTATCCACTTGAACTTTTTCATTTTTTTCCACACCATAAAGTAAAATTTAATTTTTCAGAAGCAAATTAAATTTTCAGACTTTCCAACCCTGCAGGAATTTTATAGCTCATTTCAACAGTTCTGAAAAAAACCTCTGATTTTGAAAAATACCCATGTGTTTTTGCAACAAAGCTGATGGAAAGTCAACCATTACTGCACACACAAATGCGTAAAAGTGTACATACAAAAACACTAACACAACAGAACACAGGAAGTTGTGATGAAATGGATCTGTTGGCTGAAAGGAACACCATTAGACTTATCTGTGCACTTACTAACTACCTATGCTTTCAGCAAATTCAATGTTAAGTATCATCTTAAAAAAAAAGATGTCCTTCCCAAAAAGATGTCTTTTTGGCCTCCAAGGTTTAGATCATCTACCTTAACCCTGCACTGGTAATAAAGAAAAACAGCAACAAGATTTTAACTATTATATTACAATAAATAGTGCCTCTTTCTCCAACCCACAGTGTAGTATCTCATGAATCTCTTTTATTTTGCATTTAAATATTAGTCAGTATCTTACTTCTCTCCAGGCACACCACAATTTTGTATCAAAGTTAGTGTTTTCATTATTTCTTGCAAATGGAAGGCTAATTCACACTGTAATGAAATTGTACAGCTCAGGTATGTTCACAGAATGTGCCATGCACAATCTGTCAATGTACTAATATTCTAAGAAAGTCCATATGTCATAAGGAGCATTAGATGTGAAAAACGAACTTTTCAAACGTACTATAGCTATTTGAGAGCAGATCCAAATGATAAACAGAGCAAAACAGCTGGACGGAGCCCTTCTGAACCACCTACTGAGCTGAAGAGCACAAGAGATTGATACAAAGAGATGGCAAATCCCAAAATTATTTTGAAAGAAAATTTCCCCTTGTTTCCCACTGAGCTAGCAAACTGCTCAGGTTTATGAAAAAGAAATACACAACCTAAGAGACTTCATTATTATTTTCTTCTTTTCTAGCACACAATCCAGTAATGCTTTGGATGCAGTTACGAACCCATCCTTACTTGGCCACGGCATCTTCACAGAACAAAGCCTTCTTTTGAAAACAGGAGCCCAGGCACCACCTTAATGGCAGTTCTGCAGAGCTACACCACCCTTACAAAAGAAAGAGAGAAAAGGAGCCTGAATCAAAGCCCGCTCAAATGGAAATCCCATTGAATTTAACAGGAGTTGAAACAGACTCTATGTAGTCAACACACTTGCCTGCATATAAAAGCAGTATAGCCACCTAACATGCCATCATTGTCTCAGATATTGTAAGTGGGAAGCATCTAACATTACAAATTAATGAGTGATTTATATACTTGTCATTATTCATGGTTATAAAACATTATAATGCTCTAAATAAGTAAAAACATTTTTGCAGCTGCTGCACATGTTTCATTCCTAGATGTAAGCTTGGCCGAGAGCACAGGGATCTCTGCCTAAGAGCCAAATTCACACTGAAGTAATTAGCACATTGAAAAAAAAAATATATATAACTAATGCAGTACTCTTTAGTCAATGTTTTAACATGACCAATGTTGATAACTAACCACAAATACAAATGTTTCCCAGGCTGCTCCCTTCCAAACAGGTAACTTTATCCCTTATCCCAAAGGTGTGGAAGAGCAAGGATGAAGTGTTACAGAATTGGAACGACATTCCGCATTACAGATGTGTAAAACAGCTGGGCAAATGATGTCATTAAAAATACTTTGCCACCTCTGCTACTTGCTCTTGTTATTAAAAGCAGACATTAACTTTCTTTACCTAATCACACCGTGTAAACCTGTTGTGTCAAATCCTCAAGTATGTTCTGTTCCTAATTAGCAAAGACAAACTGCAGCTGCTTCCCATAAACTTCTCCGACTGGCTTTGAACTTGCCGCGCTGCAACGCAGATGTGTTTTCTTTCTGAAATGCACATTTTTACCTGGATAACAAAGTCTTCTTCTGAAGAATCCATACGTGCTCTATTCCAAACCCAAGGCCCATGGAGCATGCATGGACCACAATGGAAAATGAAATGGAAATAAAGCCATAACACTTTTTCTCTACCTTTCCATCACAAACACAGACAAAACTTCAAGTCAAATCTGCAGACTAGCTCCACGCCTCATACTCAAGTCAACCAAACCTCTACTGAGCTTCTTGGAACACCAAAGGCAGTTCCAAATTCCCCTAAAAGACAATATCTTAGTGGCTTACAATGGTGCCTGTTGTGGTTTAACCCTAGCCAGCAACTAAGCCCCACACAGCCACTCACTCACTCCCCCTCAGTGGGATGGGAGAGAAAATCAGAAGAGTAAAAGTGAGAAAACTAGTGGGTTGAGATAAAGGCAGTTTAATAGGTAAAGCAAAAGTCGTGCACTCCAGCAAAGCAAAACAAGGAATTTATTCACCACTTCCCATGGGCAGGCAGGTGTTCAGCCATCTCCAGGAAAGCAGGGCTCCATCGGACATAACAGTTACTTGGGAAGACAAACGCCATCACTCCGAACATACCCCCTTATTTCTTCTCCCAGATTTATATGCTGAGCATGATGTTATATGGCATGGAATATCCCTTGGGTCAGCTGTCCTGGCTGTGTCTCCTCCCAGCCTACCTGCTGGTGGGGTGAGAAGCAGAAAACGCCTTGACTCTGTGTAAGCACTGCTCAGCAGTAACTAAAACATCCTTATGTTATCAATACTGTTTCCAGCACAAATCCAAAACACAGCCCCATACTAGCTACTATGATGAAAATTAACTCTATCACAGTCAAAACCAGCACAGTGCCAAAATACAGCTTCTATTAATAAAGAGGAAACAGAGTATGTGCTTTAGAAAATAGGGGCCTTAAATATTAGCATTGTTCTAGGTTCAGATAGTGTCACCTTTCCAATGCAGCAAATCTAAGTACTCCTGTGAGCCCACCAAGCTAAGCTTTCATGTCTACTGTACAAATTGCAGGCAGAGTTTTCAGATGTACTCAACATGGTTCAGCCATGCTCTCGCTGAAATGCCTAGTAACATACGTATTGACCTTAAGAAGAGCAGTCAGGTCTGCATTAAGAATCAAGTCCCATCCCACAGACACACGCATTTTTTATCTTGCTTTAATTTTGTTATGATAGTAGCCCAGTATACCCATATTACTGATTTTGATTATTCATTTACAGGTACCCACTGTACCCTCAGTAATGGCAGATGTGATCATCCTAACAGGCAAGAGTTCTCTATTATGATCTGTATCCATATACTGAATATTTTCTTTCCAATAACAGCATAGTTCTCCTGGATTGTTGTTCAAGAGGAAAAAAACTGACTACATATTAGTAAACATGGATGAAAATAGACAATTTGATAATCCTATTAAATTTCAATAGGTTTTAAATAACTTCAGCTGACAGCATCACAGCTGTTTTACTAAACTGCAGCCAGATACCAAGCCAAACAACCACTCAGTGTCTCTTTATAATGACTAGCAGTAGCCCCAAAACATGCACTCTTAAAAATATTTTTAAAACTTATTAGCCTGCATTGGGACTACCAAAGAATAACCCAAAACAGATAGTAAAAGGAGGAGTAAATAGTTATATTCCCTCTGCTTTAAAATTACAGAGATATTTTCAAAGATTTCCACTAGATTCAAGAGCTCAGAGCTTCTTACAATATCTTATAACAGCATAGGGTCACATCTTCTGCTGGTATACCTCCACTTAAGCTAGAAGATAATTTAGTTCCTGCTAAGATCTAAACAAGATGTAATTTTTTCCCCCCAAATAGGGGAACACAGCAAGAGACACTCTATAATGAACATGGAGCTCTTATCTAGCCTATTAACAAATATGGACTTCTGAAGGTTATCAGACCAGGGCAACCAACCACTCCTCTCATGCTTTTTATAAGGATGCAGTATTGTAGACAGCAGAAAAATCTAGTTAAGCATTTAACTCACATGGCCTCAGAGAAATAATTTGATATGCAGCACATATACTAAGTGACTGCAGCATCAGGACCTTTTTTAAGCCCTCAGTAGTCTAACAATGCAGAGGCATTGAAGAAGACAACTCTACTGGTCTGAATTTGACCTCAGCCCAGTTTTTTGCTTGCTGGGATTCTTTGGACTTCAGGAACATTACTCTGCACTTATGCTGATGTAACTGACATCAAGCATCATGAACCAAGTGCATATTAACTATTATAAACACTTTTTTTTTTACATAACAGATACCCAGAATTACAGCACATACTCAGAATTATCTTCTCCATTTCCCCTTTTCCAGTGCCTTTACATGTATCTCCCACCACATTCATTAAGAAATGCAGGTGCATTCCTTTTTTCTTTTCACTAAAAAAACAAAAAAGAAGGTAAATAAGTTATACCATTATTCTTAGACTATTATTTCTTTTGGAAAAGTTTCACGTGCAGCTCATGTTTCTAAAAAGCTGCTGTGAACAAATGTTCTTTTTCCTATCGTGGTCAAGCTGAAAACAGAAATACAACTAAAGTAGTGTGAATAGTCCTTTTATAAGAAGTCTTCTTGCAGAGATTTTTTTTTTTTATCCTTCAGTGCATCCAGCAAAAGGTATAAAATGCTCCCTAATAGATCATTTCTAGAGTGAAGTCAAAAGTCTTTTACTGTAATAGCTGAACACTTTTATTATTCCTGGTAGAGTCATAATAAAAATAGAAAAAAGATGAGAAAGTCCCTTACTAGGAAAGTCTTCATAGCTAGAAAACTCAAAGCTCTCAGTAGAGGACACAGCTGCCTAGAGAGAAGAAAAGCAGGGATAATTCCTACCCCATCATATTCACTTGGCTGTAAAACGGAACCTTAAGTTTTCCAAATTTACTTCTACTGTTGACAGGAACTGCCTACGTTTTTGCATGCACTAAAGATAACCTTTTGCAGTCAAGCTAAAGAAGGCAGAGATGTAAAAAATCAAAATCTTTTAGAAAGAGATATTTACCTAATACAGGCAATATTTTATTCAAATAAAAACTGAATCACTTTTTCAAGCTTTTAAGAATGATTTTTCAGAAAAGCTGTGAGTAGAAGGGACAAGCAAGACAGGAAAAGCTGAATTGCTGGTCCTTTTGCAAAGTAGCAGAAATTGAAAAGCAAAATGCAAAGTCATAGCTTGTGAGGTACCTTCTCAGTGGCTGCAGCTGTACTACACATGTGCTCCCCTCTCCAAACATCGGTCACATCCTCACACAACTCTCTACACCTCCTTGCTTGCTGACCATACAGATGGTACAGTATTTTGCAGCAATAAGAGAAGTAGTTAGGCATGTTCTGTAGCATGGAATGCACTTCAGAGCTCTCTGTTGAGAAAGCTCCACATATCTTATGACACCCATCTCAAAGATTAAACAAGTAACTAGAACTTATTCTTCGGATTTGATCCTAACAAATAGCTGATACATAATCAGAAGGTTTGATCCAACCTGCCAAATTAATTTTATCTTGAAAATAGTTCCTCTATGGAAGGAGACCTTCTGCCATAAACACTCAGGGTGACAAGTTGTCTTGATGGATGTTTTCTTGTCATATCTCCTAACAGAAAATTCTGTTGGGTTTTGTTGCAACTGAATTATATCTTTTGCTGAGTAATCAATGTGCTGAGCTGGTGTTATTTACTGTCCAAATATTACTTATTCAACTTAGAAAATCTATTATAAATAAAACTCTCTAGAAAGAAAACTTTTTTTTAACCACTTTTTTTTCTTATGCTGTATCTCAAGCATTGAAACTCTTTAAATGTGACAGGTCATGTGCTACCAGGTGCTTCCAGTGCAAGCCAAAAACCCTGTGTCTATCAAGAGTTCCTGGATCAGGTTGGTTGTTTTCTTTACATTGCAGACTCACCAGGAAAAGTGGGTTCACAATAATTATTTGCTGCTTTGGTTTTACATCCCTTTCCACTCTTCATCCCAGCTATACAGTTTTACAGCCCTTTCTACTCTTCATCCCAGCTATACTTCATATCTTGAGTTACTTAGCTCCTATCTTTGCAAGGTGTGAGAAGATAAAGAAATGCCACAGTTTGGTAACTTATAAGCACACCTCTTCTTCATCCTGGGGACATGGGATTTGTCCTGAAGACAACACACAGATCCCCTGCCAGCAGGCAGCCATGATTCACTTTGTCAGGAGCAGTCCAGGGTGAATAGGTTCATTTAGATTAATGCTATCATTGCTGATTATTAATAAAACCTTCAGTCATAAACTAATTTGACAGGAAGAAACCATTAACATTCTTGTCTTTATGACCACCCTGGGGTCTGTAAAACTGACACATGCAATTTGGCTAAGACCGTTTCAAAAGACTAAGTCTATAAATGCACATTTCAGCACAGTTTTCACTAATTTTCTTCTCAGTAATACATCACAAATATCAGTGGCTTATAACAACATGCCTCCTCTTCAGATGCAATGACATCAGAACAACCAGTCTTTGCAAGTGAATTTCAGTGGGCAAGCATTGCGGAGGAGTACAGTGAAGTGTCCCACTTAACGTGAAGTGTGCCACCTGAATGCAGACAGCAATAACAGAGCTTAGGACATGCTATCAACCAGAACACCAAGTCTCACAGCTGAGCTGTGAAAACCAGAAAGGCATCTCCCAACATGGAAAGACAGCAAATCAGAAAGAGATGGGTATCCTAGAAAGCAAAGAGAGGCCAAAGAGGCAATGGGATTGTCATGGGAAAAGTAGGTTGGTGGTAGAGTTAAGGCTGAAGAAGAAAGGACAGGAGCTCCTTGCCTTTACATGACATTTGGAGAGGATGATAGGTAGAGACTCTTCTAGAAGAACTTAAAGATTGGCTTTTTGGTGTGTTCTTCCCCCGCCCCACCCCCCAGCTCTTTTCAAGAATAAGACCTTTTAACTTGCAGTTTGAGGTTGGCTGGACAGCAGGCTCCTTTGGTTATAGGGAAGTAAGTTATTACAGTTGGTAGGTCGGAGCTGCTAATAAGCAACCAAATATAGGAACCTCCTCAATGACAATGCAGATCAGACAGCTGTACTCATATACTGAATAGTGAGTGAAAATCCGCTGGTCTGGTTTGGATAACCTCTGAAACATTCAGATGCTTTTCCAAAGCCTTTTGGCTTGGAAACCAGGCTGGCAAACTCTCCCTAGCAGTCTGATACTTTTTTTTCTTTGGCAAGTTTTCCAATGCTTCCTGGTTTTGGCTGGGATGGCAATACCACAAAAATGGTCTTCCTCGTGTATTCCAGAAGTTTCATTTCCAGTCCCACCTCAACCTAGGGTGTGCCAAAGCATGTGAAAAAGACAAAATATGAAACGCTGCTTGATCGCACAGTAGTCTGGATTTTCTCACTGTATATACTGGCTAGAGGACTCGGTCACTATAGAGAACAGCTAGCATGGCTCTCAACAAACTATTCTGTAACCATTAATTCAAATAACTAAATGATACAGCTACATGTTTTTAATGTTCCCATTATTAAGGTTTCTGAGACCCATTACAAACATCAGAACTGGGTCTTTTTATTTACTTGGCTGGGTGGGTTTTTACCCTCAGGTTCCTTATTTTCCCCCTTCCCTTCAGTAAAAGGCCCACTACAACACTCAAGATATAGACATGTTCTGCATGAGTTCAATAGTATTTACACACAGAACCTACAGAATTTAATATAGTCATTAACAAACCTGTGATGGTACTGAATTCACTTTAATAATCACATACATGCTGCTTGATTTAGGGACCAACTCTAGACACACGAGTTTCAAATCTTGTACCAAACACTGCAAACAGCGTTCCATTTACAAATGGAGCAAACCAAGTAACTGTTACATACAGGGACTCCCAGCCCATCCTGCTCTGCCCAAGATATGGATGAAGAGATGTGAAGTTGCAGCTGAGATGGGATAAATGTTCTGCCAGAGCTGTGATGGTGTAAGCAACTATGACCTTAGCAAGGTCCTATGTACTACAGCCATCATACAAATAGCAAGAATTGCTCTACAGCTAACGGATGTGTCACATGTATCTGGAGAAAGTAAATTTTGTACTTTTCCATCATTTTATTTACATCAGAGTAATTACACTGTCAGTTATTGCCATATATACCCTCCCACAACGGCTCCACTACAGAGGTAGAGGCTAAAAGCTCAACAACTTCAAATAATCACTAACATTAATGAAGAGCCTGAGTGCCTCACGTGTTACTTTCCATGAAACGAAATCAGTGCAGAGCACCTAGAAGCATCAATGGCAACACTTTACCATACACAGGACCACATCAAATGTGTGGCACAGCCAGTCCCTGGGTTTCCTACATTGGGCAGTGCAAACCTACTGGTGCAACACTGCACAAAGGCAGAGCAACTTCACTGAAAGGAGAGTGTACACAAAAATTCCCAATATATTTCTCCACTCAAATTAACCTGTGTTCCCCATAGTATTTCTTTGCTTTTTCAAAATTTTTATTCAAAAGCTTCTCACCATGGAACACAAATATGTCAGAGGACTTCTGTTTATACAATAAAGTACTGGGTTTGTCCCTTTTTTGCATGTTTTACTTTTTTTCAGCAGAGATCATCATCTGCTATTCACTGATGCTGGCAATCTAATATGTTCTCATCACATTGACATTTATTCTTTGAGTGCTAGAGCAGACATTCTTACTGCTAAAAAAAACCCCCGTGTGATTCTCTTCCTGCTCTCAGTGGTGTACAAGAATTTGTTAAAAAATAACTGTCATCATTAGGGACTGCTATTACAGAAGTGATAAGAAGTTTTTCAAATACCTTCTCCATATTTTTCAGATCTGGGGAATCTGGCAAGTCCCAAAACCTGATCTCAACACTTCACAGGTTTCCTAACTGACCCCAACAGTTGTCTTTTATCTTTCTGAATTGAATCTTAAGTTTCTGCAAAGGCATAATTCACAAAGTGATAATAAAAATAATACAAACTGATGAATTAGTAAAGCAGCACAAGCAGATGAGCAGTACTCATTTTAGGACTTAGTCCCATTGATCTCGGGATAGATGGAGACTGAACATTTGACATCACATTTACAAACATTTTATTTCTTAATAAAATTAAGAAATTTTGCTTGTGCTGTCTAGCTTTGAATATATAGCTAAAAAGTTAAGCCAGAATAAAATGCACACTGTTACCAATGCACGGGACAGCAATTTAACAAGCATTTCAACATGTGCCTTTAACTTCCAACATGTGTTTTAAACCCACTGATTTCTTTGGGACTGAAGTACATGCTTAAAAGCTTTGCAGAGCAGGGAATAGTTACAGGATTACACGTCCATTTAGAGTTGATGTATGTGCTGTAGTGCTTTCCAGCCCAGAGAGTAGATAAAGTCAGATAGTTCAAACAAAGTGCTTAAGTTTTGTGTTCAGAAATATTTTCCATAGTACCTGGCATTACAGAGAGGATGTAGCTCTTAATCTGTTCTAATTTTTCCTCAGCCATGTGTTGCTTCCTGGATTCACAACTTTTAAAACAAACTGACAAATTAAGGAAATTCCTGTTTAATTAACATTATGGCTTTTAGCCTTATCTGAAGCTTTTCATGGCTGTTACCACAGGAAAGACATTCCCACTATCTAAATAAGCTTAGTTTTCCCAGACATTGCTGCATCCTCTGAACACCCTTTTTAGACCTCTAAGAGCAGAAAAAAAAAATTTAAAAGACACTTTAAAAGGCAGGCTGAGCTTCTGTAAGAACACGAGTCATGCCAAGGCAGAGTAGGTATGGTTTGTTGGTTTGGGTTTATTTGGTGGGTTTTTTACTATAAAGCAATGCAGGATAACACAAAAGACATTGGTGGACACTCTGTTGGTTCTAAAAGCAGGAGCAGACCTGTCCTTCTCAGGCATTCAGTGAATAAAAGATGATCTATGACCAAACCTGGGTGCAGAGGGCAGAAGAGAAGACTACATATCCATTACCTGCTGGTGTTGGCCTCGGGAACAGTCATCTCTCTGCAGGAACAGTTCAGAGAATTTGCTGTCCCAATTACCTCTCTACATGAGGCTGCTGTATGAAGCAAATAGCCTCAGAAAAGAAGAAAACCTCACTCCTTTACAGAAAGTCATTGCTGAGATGTCCCAGGCACATTACTTGACTTTATGCTGGAACCATGCACAGGGGTAAGTCTACCTCAACCACTGTCATTGTAAATGGAGCTAAGTCATGTGAACACATCAAGCTGAGGAAAGCATTTGATGAGGAACCATGGGATCTCATGGTGTTGACCATGGATTTGTGTTTTGCAGATACCGAGGGTTATGAATGCAACAGTGTGAAGGCTGTGCTGTACTACCTATGCATCCTCTGGCACACTGTGAATACACCAGCTCTGCTAGTCCACAGCATAGGGAGACAGTCTCTAATTAAAAGGGACAAGTATTTGCATACTAAGAAGCCTCCACTTTAGCATGGTTAGCACAGAACTAGAGCAATTCTAACTAGCTTCAGAAGCTGGACTAGTCCCAAGATCAAGCAATCATAAAAATAGCTCTTAGTAACATTTGTTTCACCTCCCTGGTCTTGATTCAAAGACAGCTTGGCCAGAGCAGAAAACCTGGGCCATGGGCTTCTTTCTAAGCAACCTCTGCCAGAGATCCAGGGGATGGAAGATAATTTTTTTGGCATTTTCTAGGAAATTCTGGATTTCTGACAACTGAGAAAAAATTAGTTGGCATGATAAGAAGGACACCTATGTTTCAAAGTGAAAGCATGGACTTCAGTACTGTCATTGGAAACAGCCACACTGGGCAATGGTGAAAAGTGTCAATAGGACTGTGTTATCTGTCTGGTAACTGTATAAAGTCATAGCATAGTCATCACAGCCGCATCTCCAGAACAGGTTACTGTTTTCATTAATTTACTCCAAAGCCAGCAGTTCCTGGTGGGGTGGGCAGTAACGCAGCTGGCTCTGCTAAGTTGTTTCCTGCTACTCGGTAGGCTCACCTTGCAGTCACGGACATTGAAGTGTATTTTTCTATTGCAAAAAAACAGCACTACGACAAGGTACAATGACATCTCCCCTTGACTTGAAAAAGCCTGTTTTACTTCAAACAGTAATATAAATGGGAAAAAAATTAAAATTTCTGCCCAACCAAGATAGCAGATCATACTATTAAGATGAACAACACAGCTTCTTTTTCAGTGCTTGTTATCTAGCCAGTGCTACTCTTCATTCCCTTTTTCATCATGAAATAATATCCTCTGACACAGAAAAGGGGCAGACAGAACAAAGTCCTTACATTTATAGCTGTCCTTTTACTGCAGTCACAGACAAGTTTAGAAGAAAACATTTCCACAGAACCTCAGCTGACTTTTTCAAACAACAATGCATAAATCATTTTTTCACAGTATTTTATTGGCAGGAATATTTAAGGGGATTAAAAAACAGGAATAGTGCAGGGCATTCATGAAAAGGGAATTTTGCATTTGCAACGGTGTTTGTGTCACAAATTTGATTGAGAATTGTGTTCTCATTAATAAACAAAACAAACATTCAATCAGTTATGTATTTTGAATAAAAAAAAGACAGCAAATCTACAGAACTGATAGACTAAAAATTATTACACTAGTCGGTGAGAGAATTTAAATTATATTTATCCAAAACAACTAACCTTTCCTGATGGATACAGAAGAGAAAAAGGTGGGTTTCACTGCAAGAAGAGTAAATATTGCACTGAAAAGCCTAACAGCAAAATTTTCAAAGGTACCTTCATGACCTTGGAATCAATCCTCTGTGATTTTTCAAGTAAAATTAGACTCCCCATCTATGCCAACTGAAAAATAAGACTTCAATTTATAAGTCATTTCAAAGTTATTATTTAATGTGCCCTGAAGCCTCTTTAAAAAGTCACAAGAAAACAGCTACTCAAGTGTAACAAATGTTTTTCAAAGTACAAAAATGATGACTAAATGCAAAGCAACATGATCTGGGCTCATTTGCATCTTCACTCCCAGTTGAGAAGGAAGGGTAGCCCCTTAATGTGAGCAGCACCGCAAGTCTAGGTCATGGTGTCTGTACTGCTGCTTCCCTGGCCCAGCAACCTCTGCTGGGTTACACCAGGACAGCATCCAGCTACATCCTAGATATCCTAGCCAGAATGAGCTGGCCTGGCACTGCTCGGCATTTATTTCATTCATAGTCCAAGATCCAAGATTAAGTGATTGCCCATGTTTTTAATGAAACTTGATGAAACAGGGCAAGAAATTTCACATCTCAGTTATCTTAAAAAAAAAGATAAGAGATTTCATTTTTTTAATCAACTGTATATAAAGATTAAAAAATACAAATTTCCTCTGGACACATCTCTGCTTAGATTTCTGCCCATTTCTGCCAGTTTTGGTAACCCCGTGTTAAAACAGAAAGACTAGAAAGAAAAATAGAAAATGTTGGAGAGTCTGATATACATTATAGGTACTTTAGTCAATTAATGGAGCAGTAGAATATGACATATTTGCATAAGTTACAAAGGGAAAATGTAATTTAAAGTAAGGGAGGCAAAGATGTACTATTTGAAAGTGCCATAAGCCTCAGAAGGTGGATTTAATACAGCAGATAATGGAAGAGGATTCCTAGCAGAGACGGAAATTACAAGTGTTGACAGGCAAGGTCAGCAAAGGGCAAATGTTGTACAGGGAACTACCTAAGGCTTCAAAAACAAACTACTCACTGTGGTTTGCTCTTATTAGAGCAGGGATAGTAACAATTTTTCATGAAAATTGAGAAAGCTAGTTTACAAAAACAGTCCTGAATATTGACAGCATCCTCAGGAAGTATTACTTTCACTGATGCTGTGCTTAAGGTAGTTTTGGTCATCCATGTAAGGAAACAAACACTGTGAGAGCTGTCACTCAATCTACTAACAAACAGCATATACCAGTGTGTGCACACTCTTGGAGTCATTCATATGCTGAAGTTCACTGGCAAAAAAAATCAATACAGCCTCTCTAGGTACAAGTAACTTTTAAATCATTTTGGTATTATCGGTCACAAAGGGAAGAAAGTATTAGTTTTCCCACAATTGCTTTTTTCTTTTTTTCAAAGAGTGATCACTTTGCCCAGCAACATGATCCAGCAGTTATTATTTAAGCTGTGGTAAAGCTAAATATCCCAAGTTGAGACCTTACTACACAACACCAATAACCACTAAATTTATGATACAAATATACAAGGAACATTACTGGGGAGAGGGGCAGGGAGGGGAGTGCAATTTAGAAGAAGGAGATATAAGCATGGTTACCTGGTTATATTCATTCTACACCCACACTAGCAATAAAAAAAAAGGCATGAGCAGGACATCAGTGCCCCAAAAAGGGGTAAAGCACAACCCTGGGTATACGCTGAGCATCTGCCTTCCCTGCTGTAATCCCACCTGTCAGCAGCATCTCACATCACCTCACACACAGCACGTTCTTGCTCTGGACACTTTTGCCAATTAGCAAAAATCAACTAGCTAGACAATGATGTACCTACGTTTCTCACCTGCATACACTGAAACATGGTAAAGATCACAGTGCTGAACAGTACAGGCTGGATGCTTTCCAAAGCAAAGAACCAGAAGCCATTAGACCTTTGTCAGCGGAAGGGAGGCACAACGGGATTTCAAATCATGATGCCTGCCAATACCAAACACATCATGCAGTAGGTCTTTTATTAATTGTTACACAGGTACACAAGGATGAGATGGAGATTCCCCCAGGGTTCAGGAAGACTAAGCGTCCCAAAAGGTAGCTTGTTGTAGGACTCAGCTGAAACAGAAGCGACCAAGTGCTGGAATTCAGTGCTGAAGGGAAAAGTCAACTACTGCACAGTTCAGTGACTGCAGGCAGGGCCATGCCACCAGATACGCAGCTCTTGTCCACTGAGCTTTGTGACTACTACTAGAGAAGGCAGAACCTCCCTAATTCTCATCTCCAAATACTATTTTTAAACATGGAAAATTGCCCTTTCTACTGTCATCTCTCCTGCTAGAATGGGGACCCACAACCAATACACAAATGGCTGCTTAGCTTTTCTCTTTTTATGCTTTTCCTTGGCATATGGAGAACCACAAGCTCTCTTCCCCTCAGCTGCTCTGTATTTACAAATGCTACAGGGTAAAAGCAAGATGAACTAGTAGGTGCACCTGGTGCCATGGTCTGGCAGGGGGGTGCTCTCGCCTTCATAAAATTCTTTGTTGCTCTGAAGTGCTAGAGCTGCTGCTGACCTGCTTATTGCACTTCATTAGAGAACCTTATTAATCTACTACCTGGGATCACACATGCCCCCCATGCAGCCACCTGCTCTCCCAATCTTGTACTCAAAATAGTAAGACTGAGGAAAGTATGTTGCTACTTACACAATTTTACTTACATAACAATTTTTCCCAAATGATTTATCCAAACTAATTTACAGCAGACCAACTAACAAGTGCATTTAGAGATTAAAAAAAAAAAACCAAAACAAAACAAAACAACAATCTCTTGAGCCAACAGCCCTGCAGGCTTAAATTCTCCTGCTACCTGCTTATACACAGAGGTGAGATGCAAGTTGGCCTGTCCCCATCTCACAATTCCCACAAGCAGAAACAATACCAGGTCCTGCAACAGTCACAAAGTGCACATTTTGGTAAGACTGCCAAGGAGGTTCCTGAAAAGGAGAAAAACAGCTCAGCTTTTTTCTGAGCTTTTGCATTAATGATTTCCAGTGAAGGGTATTTTCTGACACTACTGAACTGCAGAGTCATGAACAGCCACCTTGAAATTTATTTACTATGGGAAAAGAACAGTTGAGCAGAAACCTCCAGAAAACCAATCAGCTTTTAACTGCAAATTATGTATCTGAGTAGTCATTGGTAAGAAGATAGTGTAGTTATTACTCCACTTTGTTTCAAGACTATGTGTTCAAGGACTCCGGCAAGTGCTACTTCTGTACTGAAATACAATGTGTATCTGCTTTTTACCCTGTATCTTTTTTTTTTTTTTAAGCTCCCAATGTCCTTCTAATCACGCAACCTTTCACTAAGTAGAGAGAATTGTATGAAACATTAATTCCAGAAGATGTATTAGTAATGGCTGTAACTTCTTCCTGTTAAGCAGATGTTATTTTTAAAGCTTCCCTTCCTTTTGTCTTCTGTAGCCTCCGCGACACACTCAGCTGGCTTTGACTAATAACAAAACAAGTACATTTTACCATTTGCAAAATACACATCAAGTATATTCTAGATTCTAAGCAATTAAGAACAGACACACAGCTCTAAGCTATTACCTCCACATCATGTTTATGCTTTTTATTTTCATGAGCAGTCACTGCATTTGTCAAGGTTTCTCAGCAGTAACGCGGTATTTCATAAACTTCTGGCAGGCTCCTTAGAGGATCTGGGTCTTTTACATGAGATAATGTAAGCTTGCTTTCTGCTTGCTTGGAGCAGGTTGCTTTGGGAAGCACCCAAACGCACTTCAAAATATTTCTTCCCTGTGCCAGAAGCTGCTTTTGAAGTCCTCTGCCCAACCCACAGGCACTCGGGTGCCAGGATGCTCCGGAGCAGTACCCAGCAGCCCATAACAGGAAGCGTGTCAGCACTATCTGCTCAAAAGGAGGGTGGAGAAGAGACAAGGGAGTGGTGCAGACACTCATCAAGTGGAAAATCATCTGACGTGTCCTAGGTCTAGGATCAGATCACGGATAGGTCAAATGACATCTATTCAAGTCTTGAGATTAAACAAGGCTTTATTCTTTCAGATTTTTGGCCCCTGCATGTGAAAGCATGTTGTAATATGCTTTTAAAACTGTAATATGCAGGAAATCATATTTGAAAAGTCTGGCATGTATGGTATTTTTACAAAGTTCACTTTTCCCTTTTGCTTTTCATCTGTTTTCTACATTTTTTTCAGCATGCTTTTCCTTCTGATTTACTGTTTTATTATTCTATTTTTAAAATAAGAAATATTTTAACTTAAGGGGTTTTAATGTAATGCATATGAAAATTAGAAATGGAGAAACCTCAAGCTCTTTAGAGGTCTGATCCGGCTAGGAGAAGCATCCAGAAGTTCAGAGGCTTATCCAAAGCTAACCTGAAAATTTCCAACCCTCTTTGGTCTAGACAGAGGCATAGGAACCCATTGGCTCAGGACTCCCACCACTGACTGGGCTTGCCTCTCACTCAGCTGCTCCCTAACTGAACATCCAGGACGAACTTTAATAAGTCCTTGCTGAAGAGCACACAAGATATACAAGCATACCCTTTTCTCTAGGCAAAAACTGGGCTCTTGGGACGGAATTACTCAAAACAACAAACAGATGTTTGAGTCCCATTTGAAACAGCAAGACTGAAAGCATATGCCCAAGGGCTTTGCTTAGCAGAAATGCTTTGCCAAATTTAAGCTCAATGGTATGGTTAAAATTCATATGCCCTCACTGTGCTTTGAAGGAAACATTTAATGCCTTAACACACATTTACATATGTAGTATCTATTTCATCAAACACAGAGGAATGAACGTCCTAGCAGTGTATGCCACGCATGTCAATTAGGCAGGTACTGATAGGTAACTTCTTGACAACTTCATAAAAACCTTAGCCTATCATAGAATCATTTAGGTTGGAAAAGACTTTTAAGATCATTGAGTCTTATAAACCATGATGTCACCTGGAACTCATGTTATTCAATGTTATTCAATGTTTTGAGGGACCAGACCATTGATTCTACAAAAAACACTGCATCTTGTCCTGAAATCAGATCTACCTGATACAATCACACTGGCAAGGTTCCTTCTGCAAATTTTGGTGGTTCCTGATATTTTCTAAGGAAATGCAAAGCACTTTTCTCACTATGACAGCTCTGCTTTTCCATGTTTGGCCAGCAGGACTAAATTCATGGCAGTGTAAATTACAGTTTCATAGAAGTTAATCAAGATGAAGAAGTTGATTCAAGTTCTTTGCGATTCTCAGCATGTCGAAAGGAAAGCAGACTGAAGAAAAACTCAGTTAAGTTGATGCAACAGCAAAGCAGACAGGACGAAGGACACGGACTGGTATTGCAGAACAATGGCCTTTAATGGAGAAACTGATTATTATGCAGACCAACAAAACAGAATTGAAGGGCAATTGCAGGGAGAGGTCTAAGAAGATTATTTCTGTAGATGACTGTGATGCTCCTCATCAATAAAAGGGACAATACCTAAGAATGCAGGAAGGCACCAACTTGAAGATTTTTTCAAGGGTCCTGGGATCCTGTGGCAAACCAAGGACTGGAGAGGACACCTTGACAGTAATAGAGGACAGACACTATAGAATCATAGAACCATTTTGGTTGGAAAAGACCTTTAAGATCATCGAGTCCAACCATTAACCTAGCACTGCAAAGTCTACCACTAAACCATGTCCCTAAGTGCCACATCTACACATCTTCTAAATACCTCCAGGGATGGTGACTCAACCACTTCCTTGGGCAGCCTGTTCCAATGCCTGACAACCCTTTTGGTGAAGAAATTTTTCCTAATATCCAATCTAAACCTCCCCTGGCGCAACTTGAGGCTATTTCCTCTCATCCTATCGCTTGTTAAAGTAGGGAGGTACCACAGAGAAATCGAGAGGTACAGAGCCTCTGCACAGGATGAAAATGCTGTTCGTAGTAGAAAGTTTACAGTGAGACCTTCACCTGGTGAGGAGGTGTATTGGGTCTGGCTGAGATGGGAGTTAATTCTCCCTATAGCAGCCTCATAGTGCTGTGCTCTGCTGGTAGCTAGAAATGTGTTGATAACACACCAGTGTTTTGGCTACTGCTGAACAGCGCTGGCACAGCATCAAGACTGTGTCCCCAGCAGTTTTTCCCTCCTCAACAGCAGGCTGGGCTGGGCAAGATCTTGGGAGGGGACAGAGCCAGGACAGCTGACCTAAACTAACCAAACAGATATTCCATACCATATGACGTCAGCTCAGATATAAAAGCTAAGTAAAGGGAGACAGAAGGGGGGACATTTCCATCTTCTGGGGCAATCACTATGCATACTGAAGCCCTGCTTCTGGTGAAGTGGCCAGACATTGCCTGCTGATGAGAAGTAAAGAATAACATCTTTTGATTCTCTTTGCTTTCGCGCATGACCTTTGTTCTCACTTTATTAAACTGTCCTTATCTCGACCCACAAGGCCTTTGTTATATTTTCTCCCCCCTGTCCAGCTGAGGAGGGAGAGTGACAGAGCGGCTTTGGTGGGCACCTGGCACAGTCCTTTTTGGTGCCCAGCTGGGACTTCATCTGCGACAGGCACATACTCACCAGATGGCACAGCTCACAGTTCAAATTCCAGAATGACTGTGAGCTTTTACTTAAATATTCTGTACTAGGCAACACAACTACTTCAAAACCCACTAAGCTGATACCAATTGATACAATAATACACCTCAGTGAGCAAAACAGCTGATGATCTTTTAAAATAAGGAATTACTATGTCTCAAATAGCATACAATTAATCTACAGAATTTAATCCAGCAGGCAGTCCCATGTCTGAACTCTGAAATGGGAGTGGATTTTTTACGAGCATTAGCAAGATTTCTGGTTATATGTTAAGGCACTAAGACATTTTACCTCCTGAATTCAGAAGATTGTCTCCAAGGCTTTATTTAGAATTTCCAGTTAGACTAGGGAAAAGGAGAGGCTGAAATGAACATGTGTTTTTCTTGAGGCTTTCATGTTCTTCTAAATGTTCATTTATTAGCAACGCCCACCAGTTAGTTACCAGGACTGTCAGTCCAGCAAGATAAAAAGCTCTATGTCTTGCTCCAATGTAATTCAGAGAAATGACATATACTTGATCATATGATAGCCAAACATCTCAAATCCACTTAAACAGATGATAAAATAAGTAAGACCACTCCTGAATTCATTTACATCCACTCAAATTCAGAGCAAATGGACTGGTACAACAGACACATGAAACTTCTTTTTTTCAGAAGAACATATAAATTGTAAGAGCAGAAGGCTGAATCCCAATCATTATGCTCATGTTTTCACCCATAAAGCACATTTCCTCCCTGCTCATGGCCAAATTCTCTTTATCAAAGGGGTTTACTCAAGCTTTCCTGGGAAAAGAATTCAACCTCTAAAAGGTTTTTTCATTGTATTTAGGGAGTTTTACCCCAAGAATTTGACATTCAGTGCTAAAAAAGGAGATCCTTTGGCAGATTCAGATGTTTTGTCCACCAGAAGACAAACAGACACTGCAAATGGCAAAAGTGACTCTAATTTTGTATTGGTGCTGGCTTGCTCTGATTATTTAAAAAAAAAAAACAAAAAACAAAAAAAAAAAAACACCAGAGCCCACTAGTCTTCATATTTTCTTTTTTTTCCTTCTCTCTTATAAGCCTTTTTTTCTGGTCATGACCTCTAACAAAACCTAGTTAGTACATTAGTTTTCCAAGCCAGCTTCAGTACCAACATCAAATAGTGTTGTGAATTCTACAATACTGCTAGTTTATTCCCTCTCCTGGGAGCTATGAACTGCCTATATAGGTCTAATTGCACACTGCGGTATAATGAGGTGAGGTTTAGAAACTGCAATGTTTTCCAGTCTCTCCATCTGCAGGTGCTGCCCGATGCCATGCACAGAATAACAAGCGAGGCTGCAGAGTTCCCAGGATTGTGTCGTGATTCATTCATACTCAGACATTCTGGAAGAGAAGCATCTGAGACTGGCCAGAAGCTGAGTGGAATGACTATTCAGTGAGGGCTTTTTTTTTTTTTGCAAAAGTATTTTAAACGTTTTTCTTTTTTCCAAATATCAATTCAGCTCCCCCCCTCCTTTTTCTGAAGCTTTTTCTCTGAAGTGGATAATGACACTTATGTCTGACCCTGAAATTCCAAAGAAATTAATTATACATCCAGTGACATGAGCTTCCCAGAACAATAACTGGAAGAGCATTTGGCCTTCTTAAAAAGAGGTGATTTGGATGTCTAGGTACGTCTTTGAGTGCTTTAGGCACCAGCCCCACCAGAACTGCCTGCTGTGCACCAAAGCGCCTGCTTAATCACATGTTATCTTTCTTTTTACACAGCTCACTATTCAGAAATATCAGCTGTGTCAATGAGAGGGTTTCTGCCATGAATGGAGACAACCATCAGTGCTTCCCTTGCAGGCAGGCCGGCTGCAAGGCTGGTGGGTTGGAACCAACCCAGTGCCAGCACGAGCCACAGCCCCACCCCAGTGGCTCTGGGCAGAGCCTTGCCATGCCAACCAGATACAGCTGAGGCTCAACAAAGGCACCCGCCTAGAGCCAGCTCTGCCAGCACATTCCCAGCCCCACAGGGGAAGGCAAGAACCACCCAGTTCTCAAATCTTCAGGCTAGAACGCCACATGGTCCCTGTCCAGGAGAACTGAGAAAAAAAGCAGCTTCCCCTATCCTCAAGACAACTCCTCTCCTAGTCTTAGTAGTGAAACCAAGAGTCCAAATGCTGTGAAAAATGGGGGAAAAACATCCTCCAGTATTTCCCAGGCAAACTGCATAGATCTGTTTCCACAGTATTCAACACTTACCTTTTACTATAGACAAAATACAGACATTTCCAGAGCATGAGTAAACCCTGAAGTGTTCAGGAGAGCTCACTATGGGACCTCAGTGCAAAGCATTAAAAGCTGATGTAGGAAAGGCAAGGCAAAACAAAATGAGTGAACTCCCAGGACTCGAGAGCAAATTAATAATGAGAAGATGCTACATCATTTTGAATTTAAAAGTGTTGCAGTAAAAACATTAAAAGGAGATGGTTTTCAATCTTCTGCTAAGATAGATTCTACCAAAGAGCACACAAAACACTTGTGCAGTTTCCCTTTACCTGCTCCAGACCTGGTTTCCATTCAGTCAGTAGCAAAATTTTGTCCTACCTCAGTAACATAGGATGAGTCAAAGTATGTATCAGAATCAGATTTCCACAAGGGGTGAAAACTTGGTCCTGCTATATCCAGAGGAGATCCCTGTCAGGGACTGCAGGCTCTACAGTCGGGGATGACACACCATGCAACGCACTATCACAATACAAACACTCACAACTATAGTAAGTTCAGCAGGAATTTTGCTGTTGTTTTAGAATAGTTCAAGTAACCTCTCACTGCCGCCTTGCACAGAGATGAAGCTGTGCCAGCTCACATCTGCTGAGGATCCGACCCAGGATGAGAGATGGACATTTTTAAGTGGCTTTGCAGTGCAATCCAAGTATTTTAGGTCAGATCCGAACTACAAAATAGGGATCATGCTTCTCTCACAAAGGCCCCATAAAAGTGCTCAAGTCTGAAGACAGCTTGTTTCACTTTGTCTAGCTGGATTTGCAGAACACTGAATTTACAGAGGCAAGGACAGGTACCAAAGTAAATTAAACATGAGCACATAAAATACAACCCACGTGTAGCCTGATAAGGTAAAATAGTTGAGGGGTCTTGTTTTAAACAAGTGAAAAGAAAACATATAGAGAAACATTACTGCTATAAATTCTGTTTTACTCATACTTGTTACTCACTGTTCATTTGTACAACTGAAAGAGTATTGCAAGACTATCTTTAGTCCTGAAAAGGTCAATGAAGGGAAATTCTCTGACTTCATTATAACTGACACACCTTTGATGGACAGTGTGTCAGTGTTTAACCTTGCCAGTTCATCCACTATGGTCTAAGCAGAGAGCATTGCCCCGCTTCCTTTGCACTAATTGTTATCTCAACTTCCTTTGGCTAAGGCAGGTCTCTAACCTCCTCTTCCCATATGCCACTGATAAAACACTCCTCTTGTCCCCAAAGTACATCAAATTAATTTGCTTCTCTCTTTTGCCTTTTTTATTTCACCTACATCCCCTTCTGAGATCACATTATTAAAAGTAAGTGTAATTAATATCAGTTTCCACAGTGGCATTGAAATGAGGCCAAGAAAATGGGAAGGCATGGGACAAATCCCAGTGAAGGCTGGCAGAGCCTCTAGAGAGGAGACTACAGGCTCTGCTACCATCAGTCTTTTACTCCATTTTGTATTATCACACTACCAAGCAGAAAGAATGGTCATCTACAATAGAGCAGCATGATTTGACACTTAATAGGTATAAAATTAACTATTATTATTTTCATCATTACTATATAATTTATTATTCCAACATACCTACCAGCACAGAGCAAGGCAAGACTTTTCAAGCATTAGGGAGCAGTGAATTATGTTAGGCCACCCAACCAATGACTTTAGGGCACTGCTCATTTAGGAGGGATAATGAAAACAAACAGAAAGCATAAACCAGGTATGTGGTAAACTAAAGAAGAACGCTATCTTCTTCTGAAGCTCATTACAATACACAGTTACTGAATTTTGTCTGGAGCGTTCACTTCCTAACAAATAAAGCAATACATACATATCTTACTTTCAGATCAGCAAATCCAAGTCTTGCTCCCTGTGTCCACAGTGTTGCACATACAGCTTTGGGGTTTTTTTTGCTCTTGGGTAGGAGGGGGTTTGTGCGGTTTGGTTTTTTTTTTTTTTTTTTTTTTTGGATCACTGAGCCCAAGCAACTTGTGTGCAGTCAA
>JANZLQ010000044.1:2650465-2675985 GCA_026212715.1 Elanus axillaris | reverse complement strand
CACCTGAGAGGGGTCAAACAGCGGACAAGTGAGGAAGACTATGGAAGACCACCAGAGGGCTCCTGAAGACCACCACGAACCTTCACTGCACCTGCGTTAAGGACATTTGCATATGCCAACAGTTTCCCGGAAAAGTAATGAATATGTATAACAGGTGTATATTTAACCTGCCCAGTTAAACTAGCCAGGTGCACACGCTAGGTGGAGCGATCCCGTGTGCCCAGCGCTGCAATAAAGGAGTGCCTGCTTCTTAACTTCATATTGTTGTTAAGGAGTTTATTCCGGATTTCGGCAACAAAGTGAATGATAGTGTTTGAGTGACCTCAACAGGATTTGACACTTGTAATTATTTACCTTTCTCGGACTGGAGATTTACCTTAGAAACTGAATTTTTAAATTTCCAGAACAAAGGGGCCCTCACACACAAAAGGAATAAAAACCTCCCACTTTTCCACAGTTTTGTGATCTAGTCCACAGAGTGATGATTACTACAGGTTACCAAGTGTGACTCAACTGCAAATCCTCCCAACACCAGCACAGAACTGACTTTTTTTGAAAACTTCCACATTATCTACAAAACATATTGCTACTCAGCCCTGCATCCACAGCTCTGCTACATCCATTTGCTATTGACCTTGAATTTATTTATTTGGGTTGACAACAAAAATAGTTCAGTATGTTTAATGTTAATTGAGCTTTCAGTATTTGGAAGGCTATGCCAGCCCACTGATCCATCTTCTAAGTTTCGCAGTGGAAATCCTCTGATGCATGAGTATCTCGCCCTTGGGTCCTTCTCCAATACAAATATTAAGGTGACATGTGCAGTAGAAGAACTAATTTGGAGTGGAGTAGAGCTCTAACCTTAAGCTATGTACAAAGCAGTGTGTTGCTTCAACCCAGCATCAGCTCAAAAAGCAGGATGATCACAGGCCACATTTTTCTCACTTGCTTTCACTTCACTCCAGGCATACAGTAAGCTTCTCCAGTTCTCTGTACCTGTAAGGCTACTGACCTTGCAATGCCTGTCACCGAACTGCAAATGTGAAACTTGGGTCTCCACTTCTAGGTCTTCTCTCATCCCACTTGGGAAATAATTGGTTTGTGAACTACAATTCCCAGTCACAGGAGAAATTAAAAATCAAGGCCCAGAACAACACTGGTACTTTTTCTGATTCCCAGCTCACAGTTCCTTGAAGGCTATGACAAGCTAACCCCCACTACAGCACTGCTTACAGCTGTATATCCCCAGAAAACCCACTCTGTAACTACCCCTCAAGCTAGATTCCTAGTCAAACAGTCCTAACTGGCATCAAACATAAAAAATGCTCATTTTACACAGGGCTGGTAGAAGTTTACATAGATTTGGCAGCAGGACAAACATTTCAAAGAATTCAGATTCACTCAAACGTGTGGCACATCTTAAAGCTCATTACTGTCCAAGAAAGGCCAACCAACCCTGGGAGGACTACAATGAAAAATAGGTGAATCCAGCTTTAGCTTTTTTCCACAATACTTTTAAGTATGGAATCTGCTCAAAGAAATATTAAATTCAATATTCGACTTTGGTTAAATGTCATGCATCTATTAACCTAGTATTTTTTCACTTAATATTCCATGAAAAATACACCCACTTTCCAAGCTCCAAGAGCCCATCATTTAACACCACATGGACCTGCAATATGTTGCTATTCCACTAGATGCCTCTGTGTGTTACACAGAATTACCAATGGAAGAAGTTCTTGACAAAGGTGATTACTGTGGAGGCTGCTGTATGGAAACCCACCTACGGGGCTTTAGTAAACAGTTGTTTTGTTTAATACCATAAGCAAAAGCACAAATCTGTATTTCAAATATGCATTCCCACCACTGCCAGTGAGAGGTCTCCTGCAGCTGATACATGCCTAATCTTCAAGGTCAATAGGTCAAGAAGGGGAGGTAGACTCTGCTACCCAGTACCTTAATAGCCTTTTAACTCATTTTAGAAAAGTCCTGTAGATAGGGCAGGCTTCCTTCATTTCTCCACTGAATCCCTAGCTTTACATTGAATTACAATTTTTTAACATGCAGATACTTCGGTGAGGGTAAGCCTTAGCAGTTTTGTTTTAAACTGATGCTTTATATGTAAGAGAAGAATCATTACATGGATATTATATTGATTACTACTGGGCCTCATTGCTCTTATCTCAAAGGGCATCACGCATTGTTTAAATATAATTTGATTTTAATAAAGAAATACTTATCCCTCAATCTGTACCTTTCTGTTAACACAAGGTTCAACTGCCTGAAGTGGATCCAGGCACCAAGAGAACTCCAGGAGACTATTTTAAATTAAGGGTATATCAATTCAAGAAGCATTGTCATTAAGCACAACAGTGAATCTGTGCTGTTGCTGCTGTCTTCCAGGGGACTAATCCAACACAGTTCCTGGAGAACTGGACCAGACTGCTGCAATGGTGAAGTTGCTGCATAGCTTGACTTCTAATGGCAGTTACATCAAAAGTGTGGAAATATTGCCCATACAAACTGTCTGAAAATCAACAAAACCCAGAAAAAAACTGAACATCAGTCTATGAGGTGTTTTGAAGAATTGAGAGGCCCAATTAAGTATCATGGGTTTAGAGTTAAGGGACAGGTATTCAAATAATTTCAAGGCTCTGTATACTGAGGCCTTTTGAGAATATGCTGGCAAATACACTGCAGTAAGAGCTGTAGGCTCCGAGAAAGTGCTGAACACTGACAAAATCGTTTCACCTTTTTTTGCAGATTATCTAGGGCTGTACCTTTTAAATCAGAATTGCGATTTCCATGCACGGTTCTAGGGCTTGTGCCTTTTCCTTGCCCTAAGAAGCTTTAAATATTAGTTCTGCCATATCTGTTGCAAAAGCATTAAAACTGACAGAAAAGCCATTTGCCTAGAAAAAACCAATGAGATTGGATGAATTAACAACACTAGGAATATACACAACCTTAACAGGTACAAAATACCCTCTGTCCATTGTTTTTAAGAGCTAAACTAGTATCTGTATTGATTTGTCCCAGAGGGAAAAAAGAAACCACAGTAATCTACATCTGGTACAAGTATGTTCAACCAAGTATTAATGAGGAAGAGTTTTTCCTCTGACTAGTTTGCGCAATGAAAGTGTAATTATAAGCAAGGAAATACTGTATATCCAAGAGAACGTATATTCAACTTGTGATTAATTGTCTGTGACACTAACCCCTCAATACAGCAATCAAACTATTGACTAATTATTGTAATATAATAGAAACTGAAACAAGGAGAACCTATCTGGTCAAGTAAAATTATAGGCTTTTCACATAATCTTGCAATTTGCTACCTTCTTATATTCTTCCCACTTACTTGCCAAGACAAATTTGTTAACATCAACAGAACCAGAGAAGTGCAGCACAGAACTGTTGTGTTCTTCCTAAACATGAAATTCATTGAATCTTTTGGGGGTTTTTATATATACTGACTCCTGAGAACTATGAAGCAGATTCTTTCCAAACTGGAACTCATTACTGCATATCTGAAGTCCAATCCAGCTTCCCAGAAAGGTGCAGGCTGTGTGATTGTTCTCCATAAAGAAAAAAGACAGAAACATAGCACAATTTCATGTGTAAAAAAGTCTGCATTAAGGGGACGCAAAATATGAATTTTGGGGAATGATTTTCAAAATGTTTTAATCCATCCTTTTCTGTTGTATCCTGGTATTTTAAATTCAAATCCTCTTTGATTTAGTATGCATCTCAAAGACTTCAAGGCAGATCCTCAGCCCTCTGCCTTTTCTGCCCAAGCTCTTTGAACATACGATGTTATTCTGATCTGCATCAGTCGATTCCTCATTATCTTCAGCCTTACATCACAGCTACCCACTTTGCTATTTTTCACAATCTGCTCAAATTATTTCAGGAAAGTTTAAAAAATGCAAACAACTACATTTGGAGGAGTCCTTAAGGTACTCTCCACACCAGGTGAAACCATCTGTAATTATCATCAAAACTCATTTGGATATTCATAGAATACAAGGGAGAAGCAAGTCTCCTGCCTGCAAAATCTACATCCCCAGTTCGATGTATTCTCCTGCACTGCTGCTACCAACTGGACAGCTGATGCTGAATTTGGTAGCAGTCTGATCTCTACACTTTCTCTACCAGCAGGCTTACTTAATGTTTCCTAGCAAATAATTATGCTTGACCAGGGCGTTCAGGAATCTGTGACTTCCATATATTTTATTTCCTGGATAAGCCCACTGAGCTTTTAAGAAAAACAGAGGCAGACTATTTCTGTAAATATGTTATTTCATTTGACAGTTTCTAATTTCCTTAACTATAGTAATTAACTATTTCACAGTATTTCAAATATTTTGTTGAGAATAAATGATCCATGCAATGCCTCAAACATGGCAAATACAACCTCTGATCAGATCAGGTAATGTGTGAAAGAAAGTATCCCGGATGTTTTTCCACCCCTGATTTGCAATACAGTCTCGGGCACAGTTAAACAACTCAGAGCATGGACCCCAGAAGTTCATTTGAACTCTGCTTGAAATCAGCAACAGTTTCTGATGTTCATCCAGTCTGAAAACTGGGCCATCCAGCAAGCTACACATGATATATAACTTAATGGATGCCTGCAGGAAAATTAATGCATCCAAATGAATAGAAAATACAAGCTTTCTATAAATAATGGTCTACATTTACAATGAGCCTTCCAGTAGTTTCCATCTGAAGTAGCAAGTAATAAAGCTCTCTATTAACATGGAAGCCAAGACAATAATTGAAGGAAAATTTTCATGTGTGTTTGTTTTCTTTCAACTGAAAGAAGGTCAGTTAACCCCGAGAGATGTTCCCAACAGACCTCCAAACAAATGCAACGGTAACTGTCCTGGTTGAACCCCAGCTAGCAACTAAGCACCACGCAGCCGCTCACTCATTCCCTCCCACCCAGTGGGATGGGGGAGAAAATCGGGAAAAGAAGTAAAAATCATGGGTTGAGATAAGAATGGTTTAACAGAACAGAAACAAAGAAAGTAATGATAATAACAACACTACTAAAATGACAACAGCAGTAGTAAAAGCATTGGAATGTACAAATGGTGCACAGAGTAATTGCTCACCACTCACCAGTTAGTCCCTGAGCGACGATCCCCATGCCACCCAGTTATTTCCTGAATGTGACGTCCCATGGTATGGAATACCTCATTGGCCAGTTTGGGTCAGCTGCCCTGGCTGTGTTCCCTCCCAACTTCTTGTGCCCCTCCAGCCTTCTTGCTGGTTGGGCATGAGAAGCTGAAAAATCCTTGACTTAGTATAAACACTACTTAGCAGCAACTGAAAACATCAGAATGTTATCAACATTCTTCTCATACTGAACTCAAAACATAGCACTGTACCACCTACTAGGAGGACACTTAACTCTACCCCAGCTGAAACCAGGACAGTAACAAAGATAAACACATTTTCTGTGAAAACTGGGCAACTTACATCATCCATGTGCAAAGAAATCTAGGTTTGCTTTTGTTAGCATCCTCTTCTGAAACGTGATACAGAGAGGCAGCAATGACAAAAGGTGTGAGTGACACAAAATGTCAACGCAACATCAGACTACACCAAGTCATTTAATAATCACACTGGTCCTTGTTCAGAGAAACCCAATCAAGGTTATGAGATTCACAGTATAGCAAAGTACATGCTTTCAAGTGTGTTGGTTGAAAAATACTGGTTTTCTTCTATTACCTCAGAATTACAGTGATGTTTCTCATACTACAAAAAGCCACCCTCATTCCTTGGTACTGTATGGTATAAGAAGAAAGAATTCAAACCTGACTGCAATGTTAGGAACCATTCATGATTAGCACTTACAGCTGGAAGAATCCCAAAGCACTTCACAGGCATACTCTTAACAGTTAATTTTTCTAGATACAGGCTCAAGTCTAAAGTCATGTCTGGATCTGAATACTGCACACCCCATAACTCGAAGCCCTTGGAACTCAGGTCTGGGCTTCAGCCAGTTCCTATTGATGGGCCACCACTACTCTAAGCTTAGCACATACAAATCCATATACCGAGTATATGTTACACTGGACACTCTATACTACATAACCCACTCTGCTGTGACACCACATGTTTGAACAACTATTGCATTACCCCTCAGAGGTAGACACACCTAGGTGACAAATTTTTGACATGATGTCCTCCTGTGATTGCTTTCCATAAATACCTCAAAGCGTGTGAAGTATTTTCTCCAAGTCCCACACTGCCAGGTTTAAAACAAAACCACTGCCAGCCCCACCAAACCCCTCAATCACCACCACGCAGACCAGCTGCCCTTGTTTCTAGAAAGCAAAGGGGGTTTCTTCCTAGGAACCTTCATTTTAGAGTTATCTACCTCATTTTCCTTGTGTTATGAATGAGGACACACTCTCAGCTCTCCTTGTTCCTATGTCATGAGCTCTGCTCTCCACACAAGACAAAGCCTGTCAGCACAGACCTTTCCTTGGAGGAAAGGCCCCAAATCCACATTTTACCAACTTCAGTATTTTCAGTATGTATTTGGTTTCTGTGGCAAGGTTTTGGTAGTGGGGTGGGGGAGTTACAGGGGTGGCTTCTGTAAGAAGCTGCTGGAAGCTTCCCCCATGTCCCACAGAGCCAATACCAGCTGGCTCTAAGATGGACCCACCACCAGCCAAGGCTGACCCCATCAGCGATAGTGGTCACACCTCTGATAACATTTTTAAGAAGGAAAAAAAGTTGTGTGACAGAGAAAAATGGCAGCCAGAGAGTGAGAACATGTAAGAGAAACAACTCTGCAGACACCAAGGTCAGTGAAGAAGGAGAAGGAGTACGTGCTCCAGGTGCCGGAGCAGAGATTTCCCTGCAGCCTGTGGGGAAGACCATGGTGAGGCAGGTTGTCCCTCTGCAGTCCATGGAGGTCCACGGTGGAGCAGATACCCACCTGCAGCCTGGGGAGGACCCCACGCCAGAGCAGGTGGGTGCTCAAAGGAGGCTGTGACCCTGTGTAAAGCCCATGCTGGAGCAGTCTATGCCTGAAGGACTGCAGCCTGGGGAAGTGACCTACGCTGGAGCAGTTCATGAAGAACGGCAGCCTGTGGGAAGGACACACGTTGGAGAAGTTTGAAGAGGACTGTCTCCATGGCAGGGACCCCATGCTGGAGCAGGGGAAGAGTGTGAGGAGTCCTGCCCCTGAGGAGGATGAAGTGGCAGAGACAATGTGTGATGAACTGACTGTAAACCCCATTCCCCGTCCCCTGTGCCGCTGGGGTGTAGGCAGAGGAGCCAGGAGTGAAGTTGTGCCTGGGAAGAAGGGAGAAGTGGAGGGAAGGTGTTGTGAGATTTGGTTTTATTTCTCATTACCCTACTCAGTTTGATTTGTAATAAATTGAGTTAATTTTCCCCACGCTGAGTCTGTTTTGCTCATGACGGTAACTGGTGAGTGATCTCTCCTGTCCTTATCTCGACCCACAAGCCCTTTGTTATATTTTCTCTCCCCTGTCCAGCAAAGGAGGTGGGAGTGATAGAATGGCTTTGGTGGGCACCTGGCATCCAGCCACGGTCAACCCACCACACAGTACTTGCCAGGCTAGAGATGCAATTAACTCAGGTATCTGAACTCTTAACTGATCCATAAAACATGGCCAACTGGATATATACACAGCCTGAGTGAGAGCAGAATTTATTGCATCCACAAGCTATGAAGCCACATGCAGGAGCTCAGCAAAGGAAAAAGCAGATAAGAAGGTGTCTTTCCCTGCAGAAAATTCTGAGAAAAAATAACTATTCCCTCCAAGATCAGGGAAAAGAATAATACTAGAAGAATGGTTTTATTTAAAATCTCTGCCATTTAGTTAGATTTACTAAAATTTATTTTTTCATTTTAAAGTGAGCATTAGTAGCTGGCTACATACTTCCTGGGGAGAAGCTTACCAACTTTTGCACTCTTCATCAAGCATCAGACATTTTCTGCTATGTTTGCACAGGGAAGTTTAAACCCATGCCTATGAGGACTGAAAGTACCTTCCCAGTTGTCTAATGGCCAGAACCAATGGAAAACAGACTTCCCAACCCACAAAAGATTAAGATGACAAACCAGTTTCTACTCTGAACATTCATACATAAAAATTAGTTTTAAAAAAAGATAAAATACTTCACTAAATAGTAATCAGGAGAAAATTCATTTCAGATCATAAGAGTAATTTCTCACAAATAATTTCAAATTCATTGAAATTATACTTATTCTAAAATTTTCAAAACTACAATTTTTTAAGATGTCTGCTAAAATAATTTTGAAAATTTCAGAATGCTCAATTGTGGAAGTATCTGTAGCAGTACTGAAGTATTTCTAGAACCAATTTTAAATTAAATAAAGTATTTTTGTCAAAAGTGTCAATTTCATAACCTGGATTTTTAAAATTTCTTAATTAAGCCAAAAATATTTTCGGAAAAGTTTCCAGCTTAAATAGTAAGATGTCTAAAAAGATATATAATAAGAAAACTTACACAGGCCAAAAGCTGAAACCCCAGATCTAGTCCATTTGGGTAGCAATTTTCCTAAGACAGGAGGAAATAACTAGCCTCAGCATAATGTAACAAGCTCCCATAGCCAGTAAAGCTCCAAGAAGCATGCCTAGTTCCTGACTAGTACAGATGAGCTTTGGCTTGATGGCCACAGCAGTGGAAGATGCTATGGTCTTCAGTACCCATCCTGCACCTCTTGACTGTACAACCAGTAAAAATAACAAAAAGTAAACTGACTTGCTATTTACAGGTGAGAAAAGAGGAGGCACTAGAGCCTTTCTAAGCTGGGGAAATTTTTATTTCCCTCTGCCTTTCCCCTGCAAAGCCTCATCTGCTGCAGAGGACAGAGGGGAGGTTTGCCCAGAGATCTCTGCACATGAATATTTAGGAAACCAGGATGAAGTTCAACCCAAAGCAAATCCCTGTGTACCCTGGTGACTGAGAATTCAAATGCACACCTTCCAGTTCTGACATCTCTCTGTGGGTTTTAAGGCTAATATAACAAAGTTTATGTTGCTGTGTTTTTTTAGGTTGCCATAGAAACCTTAAAAAAAAAGTCACCCTGACCACTTTACAAAAAAGGACCTGATCCAGAGCCCCTAGAAATCCACAGGAAGGCTGCCATGGTCTGCCCCTGGCTTTAGACCAGACTGTTATTTTCTAAGAATGTGGTGCAGGAATGAAACCCCATTCAGAAAGGGCTAGTAAGCCCACACGGAAGCACACACTGTCTCAGGAGAAGGGGAACGAGCGCTGGCACTCTCCTCCATCAGGGCTATCACACTGCCAATGCTGTAGCAAAGCAGACATTTTGCATTGAATCCTAATTTTATTTTAAAAACTACAAAGCATACCAGAGCACTGGTGAAGCACATCCATTTATATTTGAACTAGAGCATACTGGCTCTCTCCTGTATTTTTTTGGGTGGAAAGGGAAACTCAGTGGGTCATAGCAGGGTAATCTCTTTTTAATGTAGTGCTCTGTGCAAAATCCACATGAAGCCAGCCAAGGGAAGACAGATATTAATGATATTATCTTGCCCACATACAAAAATAAAATATCTACAGTGTTATTAATCTGCCTTGATGGCTTTCTCAACACTGAGATATTGTGAATTACCAGGTTTGTTAAAAGGGACAGAAAGAATATTGCTAGAAATAAAATGCATTTTCCAATCCTGGTGTGTTTATCTTAGATATTTATATGGTCTCCACTACCTTGGTATCTGGACTTTGTACATTTTTAACATGATTTTTCGATGTGGTAGGAAAATATTTATCCCCATTTTGCAGATGGGGAACTAAAAGAAAGAGCAACTCACCCAGCAATGGCAACCAAAAGTATTTAATTAACATCAGGTTTCAAAATGTAAAAAAATTGCCTTTAGAGCCACAAGTTTCAGAAAAACAGTAACTGTACTTTCAGTACTTGTTCTTTGCTTGCTGAACCCAAAGATGCTTCTCAACTTTTGTTCTCAAGCATCTTTGAGGGACAAAGACTTATTTTAAGCAAAACAGGGGCACACGGGCATGTGACTTCTCTATACAGGGCCTTCAAAGCACAGGAGAAAAACTCATGAAAGTCAGCAACACTTGCTCTGCCTTGACCTGGACCTGTCTTTACACCAGAGCCCTGGAAAACCAGGCTGATTATTGCTTCAGCAGTGAAAGAGGAGTCACATTGGGCTTAGCAACAGCTACCACTTGATGGAGAACAGCAAGGCTCAGACCCCACCACAAGCAACAGCCACGGTCCTGTCATGCTGAGGGTGGTGGGGACAGTAAGCCTGACTCTCCCCTTTCTGCAATGAAATTCAAGTGAAACACCAGCACCTGTCCCAGCCCCTCATTCTTGGGGCAGAAAAACTCCATTCTGTCCACAGCTGAGCCTCAAGTCAGACCTGAGGCAAGCCATCCTGATGAAACTACTCAATCTTTATACTTACTTCAGTTTCATAAAACAGCTACACAAAACCCCTGCCCACTCAGAGTATCCCTTCCAGAGCAAACAGACTGTGAAAGTGAAAAATGCTTTGAAAACAGGATTATGGATGCAGCTACAGTGCTAACGCCAGTATGCTGGCCAGAAGCCATGAGATTGCTAGCTGGCAGAACTCAGCCACCCAGCTGTACACTTCAGTCTGGGCATCAACAAGAGATCAAGCCCAAGTTAGCCATTGCACACAAGCTTTTTAGCACACTAAGTGTGGATCTGCTTGTTGCATGAGACATGTGGAAAGCTCTTAAATGGGCAGATGGTCAACATATGCTCTAGTGTATGGGATCTCAACCTTCATAAATACAGCAGCATCCTGGGTAAACCTACCAGGAAGCCAGAGATGCCCAAGAATGTTGTTTCTTGGAACAAGAAAACCAGAAATCCACCTCCTATGAAATCTTACAAAATTATCTGAAATAACTGAACAAACAAATCTTCAACCTTATGCCAACAGCAACAAGTTCCCTGGTGTCACTAGAAATCTCCTCGTTGCTCAGAAAATGGTATTTTCATAATTAGAATGAAGAACTGTTCAACATGGCAACGTGCTGTCAAGTCACAAAACAGCAAAAAGTCAATTAAAAAAAAAACAAACAAAGGCTTAGAGTAATTTGGCAGGGATGGTTTTGAGTCCAAGTTGCTCTCACTAGCAATTTACCTAGAAATAACTGGAAAACACAAACCCATTGGACTTTTGGTCAGCACCCAGAAAAAAAATTAATAATGCTCAAAAAAATTTTTTTTCTCTATTTTTCCCCCTTGCTCCCTGACTGTATGAAAATTCTCAGTGTATGTCAATACCCAGAAGACTCTCTAACACTCTGCACTATACTACAGACATGAACCACCAAGTATCTCAAGAATTCATTCCTCCTGAACTTAAAGTGTTCACGAAGGTGGACTTGGAGAGAAGATTCTCCTTCTGGGTAGAACAAGAAAGCCCTGGAGCTGTGTATTTCCTCATGTCAGCTAGTGGAACTGCAATAAGGTTTTTTCTTTGCCTCTTGGCTGACAAAACATGTGTTTACTCACATAAATAGATGTTTGCATTTACCCATGTGGTTTATTGTTTCTTTATACGACATTGTTTTCCACTGTCACAAAACACCTACAAAAACATCAGAGCTGTTACACAAAACCCACTTGAGCTTCCATGCTCTAGCACAACAGGTCTGGTAACTACAGTAAGTTATTCAACCCATGCTTCAGCTACGCTACTGCCAGCCCCAAGCATTCAGAGTATGTTTAGGATTTTTTTTTCGTTGCTTTCTGGACACTACTGCTACTCTCATGACATGTTTTCCCTAGCAAATGAAAGAACGAGATACCATCTGTCTTAATGGAAGTTAAGATCTTGATCAAATTTCTTTATCAGCAGTGACATTAAGAAGTAGATTTGCAGGTGAGAGAGCTGACATCACTGAAGCAAGCACCTTAATGCAGTAAGCTGCAATAAGCCAATCTATTCATATCTAAGAGAGAGAAAACATACCTAGGGTTTGTTCTTGAGAAAAAGCACCTGAATTGGCCACTGCTTCCTGCAGAGTCTCAAGAACAGATGAGTCCCTGGGTCAACACCCTCCTCATTCTGACTCTCATGAGCTGCTGCCACCTCACTGCCTCTTCATCCCCAGCCCAAGGGACTTGCCTGAGACTGGAACTTTCAAGCCAGTGCTTCCCCAGGGGGCATCTGTCCTCACTGTGGTGCTTTGTGACCCATGGCTGGTCACAAAAGGCAGTCGCTTGCTATACCACTGCATCTTGAAATGATTGGTGTTTTGGAGCTGCCAGTACAAAATTATTTAGCGGAGGTATGTAGACACAAAGGAGGGAGGGAAGAATGAGACTAGAGGGTTTTGTAGATCTTTCCACCTCCCAAATCCAGCACATCAGTATTAACTCCCATAGAAACACTTCCTGCTCTGAGCGTTAGGACGGGCATTTCCCCTTCCCATCACACACTGGCTTGGTGCTCAGCCTTACACATTAACTCAGCCATGGGGAAAAAAACACCAGTCTTAGACTGCATGTCCTAACGATGCCAATTTTACATCCACAGTCTCTTTCTTTCATGCCATAAACTTTGTGGTATCATCTTTATGCCCTTTAAAACAGTTCAATCTTTCTAGGGGTGCCTGGCTGAAGCTATTAAATCATCTACTACAGACTTTGCCAAGACAAAGAATACTGCCCAGCAGTTCATGCTCCCCAGCTTTGTATGTTCCCAGGAACCATGCTTTGACTTTTGCTTTGAGATACCACAATCCCTAATCAAGCTGAATCTAAACTAAAGACCAGTTTTAGTTCTGTTCTACAAATGAAGCTATTAGATTAAATTTATCAATGAAATACTAAGGCTGCCATGCAGTCATCAAACCCATGTGAGGCCAAATTCACATCACCTGAACCACGCAGGAAGATTTTTGTTGACATTAGGATGGTTTTGACTGAATACATAGACAATACTTCAGATGGCTATGAACCTCAGTTGCAAGGCTTGAACAGCTTAAATTTCACACTGGATCACAGACACCAACTCAAGCTTTTCATCTATCGCTCATCATTTCTCAAAGCATGTTATAGAGATAAACCTTTCACTAAGAACATCTACAACATTTACCAAGAGGAGGAACTTCACTTTTACTGAGTGATAGCCAGCATTTTCTAAGCATATGGTATCCAAATGCCCATTTGGAAACAGCATTCACTCTCCTGGGGCAAGCACATACATACACCTCATAAAAACAGATTTACAAGTCAAAATCAGCTATGGTTTGGAATGCAGGTCCTTTTCCGTGGATACTGCAGAGCATGAGGTGCTCCCCAGATGTGCCTATTGTAATAAAATGCACACTTGCAGGAACAAACCACCAGCTAATTCGTTATGGCTTCCCACATATGTGATCATATTATAGAGCATAAAATCATTACGGCTCATTCAAAGGAAACGTAATGGGGGCAATGTTTGCTGTTAACTCTATTCCACCTAATTAGAACTACCGTGGCAATCCTGGGGCATGCACACACAGTTCACAGGGACAACGGTCAAATGAAAATAGTTCTTACACTCCACACAATGTCACCGAAATACAAAGCAAGTGTGAACTCTCATCATTGCAACCCTTTTATAAACTCTCCATTAAATTAACTAATGGGACAGAAATGTCTTTCATTTGGGCACACTTGGAGCTGGCACAACTATTCAGTGGGAAATACTAGCTATTCTTCCTTCCCTAAGGACCATGTTTGCAAATTACTTTGTTTTTTCTTCAGAAAATGAAACTAACTTTTTTTACAAAGACTTTTCTTCAACTGCCATTGTTCATTTTATATTTCGGTCAGACTTGTTTCAGTCTGTGGGTGACTCCTTTAACTTCAGCTAGAAAATGTTCACAAGTTGCGACCGCTCCAGTCACTGGTTTGACCTCTGACTAACACCACACTTCTTGCACTGGAAAATGAATTGCAACTAACCTTTTTGTAAACACATATACTTACATGAAGAGCAGCCTAAAATGCTAGTAGAAACAAAACATGCTTGCATAAATTACCTCAATCAGTAAATTAGGAAGAGACAAGAGTTGTCAAAACAGAAAGTGAGTTGTAGTAGATTTGCTAAGTTTTTCTGCTGTTTAACTAACTCTGCCCTTAGCGTAAAGGGGGATATTTTTGGAAAGTCTTATAAAAGCCATTCAGCTGTTTCTGAGGTAGATGAATGTGGAAAAAACCACCTCACAGCTGTCAACTTTATTTTTCACATCCTTTTTTTTTTTTTTGGTGCTTAGATAATTCAAAAATAGCTTTGATTTAAAACTCCAGACTTGGCAAGGGTAAATGTAGCCTTGACTGAAAAACGAGTGCTGTGCTCTAAGTTCTGAAGTAACCACCTTATGGATGTTTAAAACTGACTACTGAGCCTGACACAATACCAATGAGAAGTGCTCTGAACCTTGGCAGGTGCAAAGGCAGGCGTCTGAAACATTACATTAGCATTTGTATATTTGAACTTGGAGTGATTTGAAGCAACACAAGCAATGAAATACAGTAAGGGCCCATTTTAAAAAAAAAAAAATCTACTGAAATCTGCTATCCCTACTAAGTCCCACAACAAAATTCCATGTAAAACATCATCTCCTTGAAACAGCACACATTATTTTGTTCATCTTTTTATTTCTACTGAAATACAGCCTTAACAGTGTACATGTACATGACAACAAAGTTAACCAATACATTAACTAAACTGGGAATAAATTTTCACTGGCATGATGAAGCAGTACCTGGAAACCAACAGCTGCACTGGCTGGTCATTATCAGTTTTCCTTTGTTTTTTTCCAGCTTAAATGGGTTCGCATGTTGCTACTGCAATGGCATTGTGTGTTGAACATCATCTTCAAGTTAGTATCACAGATGGTTTTCTACTTCTCTAAATGACAATTTGCTTATAAAGTACAACCTTTGGTCAAGTACAACTGATTACTGCTTAACTCCATAGTTCAGATGGTGAACTCTGACATCTCAAGATCTTTTTCCTGAGGCAAATCCAGGAAAACCCCAGTTTAATTCATAAACTTACATTTTGGGGGGAGGGTGAGGGAGGTAAATTAAAGCAGAGCTTTGGTAAAACAGAGGGCTTTCAGTAACCTCCATCCAGTAGCCAAGAATTAGCAAGGAAAACACCATTTCCCATTTTTTAATTGATGCTCATGCCAAAATGCCTCAGGTACGTACAATCCCAAACAAGTGTCTTTGGGGAATTTCAGCCTCAGGAAACTTACTCTCCTGGGCAAAATGTGGTTTCCTGGAGTCAGTAGTTCTATTGCAGAATACTGGATGTTAACTTTGCTAATAAGAAAACATTTTTCAAATGAAAAATGACTTGTTAAACCACTTTTATGTCACTTTTTCAGTAACACATTAAAGTAAACAAACCTAAGATGTTAAATAAAATAAAAAACCTGCTACACCTGCAGAGTTTTACCAGCTCACATTACAAAGTCCTCTCTGAAGTGGTTGGTGAGCTATTTCCATTACAAACAGCAAGTGTTCTTGAAAGTAATTCAAAGAGTCAAATTAGGCAGATTACATCAGAGTATATTTCCCTGCAGCATAAGGACTTTTGAAACACCTGCCTGACATATCTCAACCATTGCAGAAAAACATAGCACTGACTGGTTTCAGGAACTGCTAGAGCCTTGAAAGAAAGGCTATTTTATATTTAATTCTACAGAACAATTTTTAATTAACAAAACCATTTTGTTTGCTATTTGTACTTTTGTTTTTAAACACAAAACAACAATAATATGCAGTGACAAGAGGCCAAAAGCTGCAGTAGCTAAAGTTACAGAAAGTTTTGTACACTTCATTTAAATGCCTCCTATTAGTGCCAGCGTTTTGCTGTTGTCTGGAACACGTTTTAACTAATTAGATATATTACCCACAAAACTCAAGTGACAAGTTCAAGAAAGTAGTAATGGCAGAGTTGGACGACCCAGCATCATAAACAAAGTACAATTTCATCTTAGCCTTGGGAAAGAAGAGTTAGAGGGTATATAAATGGATTCACTGTTACAGCTGAACTGCCCCAGATGCATCGCATCATAGGGTACTTAGCATCTGAAAAGTTCAGACACTGCTGCAATTGCCTTTTCACTTAACTTCAGTTCTGGAAAAATGCTGGAACAAATCATTAAACAAACATTTTCAGCAAGAGACAGAGATGACTGATAGCCAACATGAGTCTCTCAAGAGCAAATCATGTCAAAGCAGTCTATTTCCTTCAACAGCAGACAGACAGGTTATGTAGACTGGGGAAAAGCAGCAGATGTAGTTCATGCCCTAAATTATCAAAAGCAGTAGACAGGGAGACAAGAATAGGAGCAGGAGTATCATGATGTAATAATGTTTTGATGCTGCCTTTCAGGACATTTCTTTGTCTCAATGACGTGCAAAGCTGGCTGGAAAAAAAGTCAAACTGACCAAGTTGGTATCATGGTTCCCTGCACTGAGCCAGGCTTTGCTTGGTTCTGTCCTAGCTATGGTTTATTTAGTATTTTCTTGAATAACTCAAACGATCGAATAGGTAGCATGCTTCTTAAACACACAGCTAACGCTAAGCCAGACAGAGCTGCAAAGGGAGTGGAGAGGAATACTATGCACAGTGGAGAGAAAAAACTGTAGAAGTGGTTTAGGGTGAGGAAGAGGGAAGATTCAACTGAATGTGGAAAAATACAAGATTTAATCTGAGTGAAGAATAATCAGTTGCATATGTATCAGACACTGGGAATACCTTGTGTCTGATACAAAACATATAGACAAATAGTGGAATTATAATTGAAGAATCCAAACATCAAGCAGCAACACCATGATGCAGAAAAAAATGTACATAAAAAAAATAGTAGCATGAGAGACATGTACTGTATTCAGCAGATGAATCTCAGCTCACTATATCCTGTTTTAAAAACTCCTCCTCAAAAATATAAAGACTGCATACCAGAATAAATGAACAGACATGTCAGAAACTGAATGTCTGAAGAAACACCAGAAAAATTGAAATTGTTTGAACAAAACAAGACTAAAAGACACTGTATTAGTCCTCAAGTACTTATGGGATAAAACAAATTATCTGTTTTGTTTTCATCCTGGATATTCAAGTAGCATGCAGAATGTGGAAATACAGCAGAATCACATAAGTAAAAGCAGAAGTATTTGTGTCTGATACATAGGAAAGTCAGTTTCATTAAGACAAATTGCTGACTCCTAAAAGAGGGTTCCATTTATATTGCAGTTTTTCACAAAATGACAAGATAAAGCTACTGAGAATCATAAAGAAGATGTAAACATTAGAAAAAGCTTTCCAATTGCAAAGACAGTTGTGCACTGGATTGGATTGCATTGCAGTGCAAGAGATCTCCTTCAGGAGGAAAGCCAAACCTTTTAAACAGATGGGAAACACCCACTTGCTCTGGAAGCCTGTCCTATTCCACCCAGTCTCATCACTGGGCATATCAGCAACATCCACTGCACTCTGCAAAACAGGAGATAGCTAGAGTGTGGGATATCCTCCTTTGTTTGAGGAGGGCAAGATGAATTATTGAGGTTGAAAATGCTCCAAGATCTGAGTCAGCCACCACTTGGATTTACATGAAATAATGGGAGCAGCAGTTTCGACATGGAACACCTCTAAGTAAGCAGGAAAGCAAGGACCTTTTGCACCATTTCATCTTAAATGTCTGCCTTAAGTTAAGGACATGACATCTCAAGTTGAGCTGAAATGGATTTCTTAGCAGAGATTTCTTACTCTTACAAGATTGCTCTTTTTTAGTCTTTGCATTTTTATAGTGCTTTCTATTGTCCCACATTATTTTTGTTTTTAAGATTTAAAAACAAATCCTTTTCTAAATCCAACTAAAGTTAACATCACTTCTGCAGTTTAAGCTTCTTTCTTTATAATGGACAAAATCTCCTTTCGTCAACAATGTAAGCCAATGTAATATATATCTATGATTCTTTTCAAAAATCTGTGACTTAAAAAAAATTAAACCCATTCCACATGTTAGCAGCCCCAGAAGTCTGTCAAGATGACTGGGTCTTCAATCTATCAATTTCAGGTACTATTTCTGCTTTTTTAGAAGCTAAGCTTCAACCATCACTGCAATACGATAGTCTCTGGGGAACACAGCTCCCATTTTGCACCCATCTAACACAATGAAAGTAATTAGTTAAGCCTAATGCATTCTTTTAGCAGTGCTGTTGAATCTTTCTAAGGAACAACAGAAGCAAAGCTTGTAGGAAGAGATAAGCATCTTTTATTAGACCACCTTATATGGCATTATTGATTCAGGACTACACAGCCAGATTCATACTAAAATTGTTAAGCTAGCAATTAGTTTAACGCTTTCCAAAGTGAGTTTTTTACCTCTTATTTCTACCAACAGCAGTCATGCAGCATTGCAAATTCTGTACATAAGCATTTTTGGTGACCAGCTTTTAGCTGAAGATCAGAGGCTGACTTTCCGCCTCACAGTTACAACCTTTCACTCCAGGTGAAGAAACACCTGCTACTATGTAAGAAATAAATTAACCTGCCTGTTCTCCTTTTACTAGAGGAAATGCACAATTACAAAACAGCAGAAGCAGCAGGTAAAATTTCTAGTAATATGCCCAGGGAGCAGAGCTACCTTAGGCTGCCTGCTGAGATACATGGCAGCATCAGAGCACACTCATGCAAAGCAAAAGCACTGCTGTCTTGCAACATGCTGCTGCCATTTTAGAGCTGCTGAATTTTATGGAGCTTTAGTGGGAAGGGGAGGAATAGGCCAGTTCCATCAGTTCTTACCTCCATCTCCTGCATTTCAAGAGCCAAATAAAAGACTGCTGTCAGCAAAGTTGAAAGTTTTTCTTATCATGTAATGGATCCCAGATATGCCTAAATGTTTGCTTTAATTCTTTTACAGGTACGAGCTGGGGATCGTTACTTTCAGAAGGAACCTTGCAGTTGAGCTGCAATGCCTTACGTAGCACATGTATAATGAGGATATCATGGTAAAAATGTAATTTTTTTATGTTGCACAAGTTCTAAAACTGTAAAAACAGCACCTTGTAAGTCAAGCCCTAGTTTTACGGAGTTAGGAAAAATAGTTTATAAACCCAAAAAAAGCAGTTATTCAGAGAAAAGTAAATTGATGCATCAGAGCAAGACCTTGCAACGCACACTGAACTGGGATCCAAGAAACTGGGACAAGGTATCAGAAGCAGCTTTACAGAGAGGAAGGATACTGAATTTTTAAACCTAATTATACATCTCGTGCCCCTGGCGCAACCAATAAATTTTTCCTCCATACAAACTAGAGTATTAGATGGTCCCAGGAACAGTAAGTCCAAGACTGGAGAAATTAAATTACTGCAATCAAGAGTTATTGCCACAATGATCTCTGTTCTCACTTTTTCTCCCACAACAAATTATTAAGTATTGTGAAGCTTTTTGTGCTATTCTTCAAGCAATGTATTTTACATTCAAAGTACTACTTCTCACTTGCAAAAAAAGTTAAGGAACAAAGGTACATTCTGACAGTCATGGTTTCCTTTGAAGAGCTGCTGCTCAGTGAGGAGGTAAGTCAGCTTCTGTCTACCTACTGAATGATGGCACAGTAAGCTAGGTTTTAGACAAATTTTCATCACCTGCATGACTAAATACATGACTTCTAGGTGCAGTCCATTCCTCAGGCATCTAATAAATTGCACTTGCAATGATTTGTACCTAAGAAATTACTAGTCTAAAAATACATGACTATGAAAAAGCTGAAAAATCAGGCCCCGGTGTTTGCAACAAGGTAAGTTTCAGAAGCTTTCAGTCAAGAAAAAAGCCCTCAGGAAAAAAAAAGCGATCCTGAAAGCTACTGTTCACTTGTTTTGCTCTTTTCCAAGAATTTAAGAATGAAGTTATGATATTGAAAACACAACTTTACATAAGAAACATTAAAGAATGAAATAGTATTTCCCATTTATGGAAAAAAGATTGATTCAAGACCATAACATATACTCAGTAGATGCTCCCAGAAAACTTTAGAAAAAGTTTCCATTGTCAGACACGAGTGTGCAATTCACGTTCACCTTTGGTGGCACACCTCCATTTCTTAATGCAGACCAGAGCTAGAATGTTAGATTTCAGAACAAAGTTGCCATTCCCCAAGTTAGATAGTTCTCTATATATTTAATGGGAAGGTTGTTTCATATAAGCACCCTCTGCTGTATACTAGCATACCCTGAAGCCTAATGAACCTACCCCAATTAGCACATTCGGAAAGACTGAGATCTCTGAAGGTTCCACACCATACTGAGTATCACTCAGCTGTGAGATAAGCACAAGGATTGTATGTTTGGCCATAGATGTAGCATGTGTGGCCAGATACTGTATAATAGCTATTAAGTAAAAAGACAGTTTTGCTGTTCTCATAGTTGACTCAAGTCTCATACCCCTTTCCAGCTTACTGGAGTGACAGCTTCTACCTCTGGGCTTAACGTGACTAAAGACACCATAGGTATCCTTATACATTGTAATAACTATCTATGTTTTTATATAAAAAGGGTCACAAGGGTCCTAAATTGCTGTACAAGCTCTGTAGGGCACAGAAATTATTTACACATAACTAACAGTGCACAGCGGTTATCTACACCACCCAGATGAATAGTCCAGAGTCTAAATAAGGAAGCACATGCTGGAGGCTGAATACTTGAATTAAGGATCACTTCCACCAAATATAACTTTGGCAGGACTCCACCACACTTGGCACTATACAAACACATAATGACAGACACTATGTTCTGAGGGTCTTAAGAGTCTCTAATGCATATGGAAAAGAAGTGAGGCACAAAGAGCTGAAGCAATTTAATCAAGGTTGTAGAAAACACACAGTTACAGGTCCCAATACTGAGTTCAATACTTTAATTAAAGGGCAGTCAATCCTTTAAAAAACAAAGTGATACACCAATTCAGCGATTAACAGCTATTTAGCTTTATTGAAAAGGAAAAAATCCCCTACCTCAAGAGAACCTCCCTACACACATCACAATCTTGACAGACATTTTGTACCAAACCGATCACTGGTATAATCCCATGTATGTAAATCTCAGAGAGTCGGGAGTAGCATCTGAAATAAAAACATGCCCATATGTGAGCTGTGTACCACATGGTGGACACCACAAACACGGCCAACCAGCTAGTATATACTGCAGAACTCCTCAGGTCCTTGGTGAACACATCATTAACATCCCAAAACATTTAGTAGATGTTACTAAACATGGTGAGCCACTTCAGAGATAATACATTGTCATGTGTTTGGTCTACATCACAACATCAGCCAACACCTGGCAAACACTGCCAATCCCTTGGGAATTCTGGCAATGTCTGTAAGCAGTCAGATTCGTGAAACAGAGCATGACTGCCTCAGAAAACACAGTTTTCTGAGACCAACTCGTGCAAGTTTTTGCGAAACTAATAAGAGAAACTGAAGGCATCAGGAAAAAAAGATCCTGTCCTCAGAAAGTCAGCAGGACTTCTACCAAAGCAGATCAGACCTCACCACTGCAGCCTTTCAAAACCATTGTTAGTATCTTCACACCAGAAGAAACCCTGAAGTTCACAACAGCACTAGATCATCATAGCAGAGAAGAGTTTCTTCAAAACCTTTATAAATATAATGTTTTCCCAGAGAGAACTGGGCTGTATCTTCTGTTCCATAAACAGAATAATCTTATTTATTGATTCATTTTTTTATCTTTTGTTTTAGATCCCAATACTTTTTTTCTTCATATACTTTAATACCGGTTTTTTAACCCCCTTCTGGCAGCAAATCCAAAGCAATTCAACAAATGAGAAACTGAATGAACTGACAGAAATACCAAGTAACAACACCACAATGACAACAGATGAATGTTGAAATTAATTCTCCACACACTGAAGGAGAGTCCTCTGGGGAAATCAGCATATGATGCCCAACTTTGACTCATCTTCAACTTTTGCAATGCCTTCTTGCTTGCATTATTTTTGGTATGGTGTTCATGAAAAAGAGCACAGCAGCACTTAAGAACAGTATAAAACTCAAAACATGACATTACTTTAAATTTTAATAAAGGAACACTTTTTTAGTGCTAAATCATTGCCTTGACAGAATATTGTAAACTCCCCTATTAATAAACTCCAGATAGCCAGTTTCCCAAAAGGATGTTGTGTGATCAACAGAGATACACCTAGAAAGATTCAACTGCATAAGCAGCCCATTAATTGGAAGCCCATCAAGATTATAGATATCATTTACATTATGGCAGTATTCCAGACTTAGATGACCACAGAAGTGAGAGTGAAAGATCGTTCTTTTGCTGAACCTACAAAGTATGTAAAAAAAAGCCCACTGAGCAGCTGGGAGAGGAAAGCAAGGACTACAACATATACAGACCACTGGTACATAAAATTAGTATGAAGATGACTTTCCTGTCCTGTCATACTCATTCCAAGAAATATTCTTAAAGAAAGCCTAATTTCTTAAGGGTCTTATTCAGTACAATAGGTTTTTAGTTAAATGTTTGAGCTTCAATAAGTAAAGGTATAAAATTGCTTCAGCATTTTGCCAAATTGAGAACAAAAGCCGTATGACAGGTCCCGATGGTGGTAACAGATGTAAGTTGGATGTGTAACCCCACATACACAACAAAGTACCTTTCCAGATCACCTGCCACACAGACATACTGCTCCTCCATGAACTTGGTCCTGAGCAACCCCAACAGTTTCATGCAGGTTGTAGGCTGGCTGGAGTTATTTCAGCTACTCTGAAAGGGCACCCATCTCTGGAGCAAAACAAAGTTACTGTTTAATAGCACATCAACACCCCTTCAGGAGAGGAAGTGAAGGAAAATACCACATCCATTGAAATTTAATTTGAAAGAATGCACACGTGGTTTAGGAACAGAGTGAGACAGAGACAACATTTCAAAAGAAATGCTATGCAAACAACTTCCCCTTTGGTATATACCACCACTCCCATCTTTGAGGGACTGAGTTCAGAGACTTAATGGGGCCAAGCTTGTTAGTTGCTGGATAGAGCCCTTCCACAGGACAGCATTCAAGACAGGAGTCTAATCCAAGTTAGCTTGAAAGCCTTTGAAGTGGGAATGCAGTTTATAGTCTTCTGGTAATTCCTTCCTTGATAGGCTGGAGCAAAGGGGGTTTTTTTCTTCTTTTAATGGAAAATGGCCACCATTAGAAGAGGGAGAACTGCATCACTTCTGTCTGAGGGCAGTTGTTATTAGCCTCAGGAGGGAGTTAAGGCAGTTTATAGAGATGTACGTTCTTTTGATCAAACTACATTTATTTAGAGTTAATTTTACTTAGAGCTAAGTACACAAGAAGCTGTGAAAGGAAGAAAATCTTGCCTTGGGCCTGCAGCACAGTGACAGAAAATGATTTCACTGTTGTCACAGCTCTTGCCAATAATACAGAAAAATGTATCAAGCTGGCACCATTCCCCCCCCCAAAAAGAATTTCCTGTGCAGTGCAACTAAAAACCCCTGGCAATAATAATGTTAACACAACGAATGATATAATTTACACACCTGTCGGATTCCCCAACAACTCTCCTCTTAAAAAAATAAAAAAATCTCAATTAACTTCAGAAATACTTCAACCAGAAATGATTTTAAATAATAAAAAAAATTTTATCCAGTAACTAAAGTCAACACACAACAGAGATTACCTTGAGGGTACCATTAAAATAACTGTGTCCACACATAACTAGATCATCTGACCTGTCAGGGACCCAAAGATGCAAGTTACACTGTCAGTTTCTGAACAGTTTCCAAAACAACACGCAGGAACCCAAGCATATCTCTTTACTCAGCAGGATAAAACCATACAGATATATACACCTGCCTTCTCCAAACTATTTTTTGTTTTCTTGTTGTCAGTGAAACAAACCAACTGTGATTTTGTTTCAATTTATTCAGTAAGTTGAACAACTATCCACCCAATGCTTTCCTACAAACACCCTCTGTATGCCAGCTAGGTCTCTACAGCCCATGCCACAAGCAAGGGGTGGGGAGGGTCCCACTGCTGCCATGACCAGTTAACACAGCATCAAACAAGGCTTTTCATTTCTTTGTCTCACTAACTTCATCCTTTGTGTCCCTCCCTAAACTGCAAGAACTTCAAAGACTCTTCTTCCGTAGTCCAGGCTAATGGAAATGGTCCCAGAAGTCTGCTGTGGTTCCTAGGAGCCACGATACAAAACACTCCTGGGATTTTTGCCATTTCCAGAATCTAAGCCAGCAAAACCCTGACTTAAAATATGAAGAAATCCAACCAAACCTCAGCTACAAACTTTGCCCTGGTGGAAGGCACAATTCTCTGAAGTATTTTGGATAAGTGAACAATGACAAACAAACAATAAATAAGCATCTATGGTTAAAGCCAGGAAACGTGAAGATATCCCAGAGTTTCCATCACCAGTAGCTGTGTATCTAATACCTGCATAAGGGACAGCAGATTTTCAGACTCTGGCATCACATGGCAATTTCTGAAACATGGGTCTGCTTTTGATAGAGGCAGTATTTCCCAATAGCGTCCTTCTTACAGAATAAGTATCAATGTAATTACCCTCAGATCCCATTTACCAGCTCGGACCTCTCCCTGGAACTGACCTGTATTTAGAATGCTTCCTTCCTTTGCTTCAGATTCAGTTCTGCCAGCAAGGGAAGATGACACGGGAACAGAAAGCAGAGTTTTAGTTGCAGGACTACACTGGATCTCAGTTGCAGTCAGGAGTAATCACCAGGGTTGGAGGTAAAAGGGAAGAAAATAAAGTTGGGATGGAAAATGAGCAAATACAAGCAAGTAATGGGGCCTCAGAGGCTCCAGCAAGGTTTCTAGCTCGTGGTGGTGGCCACACCAACACACATGTGGCACACAGTGTGCTCACAGCTCTGTGGAGACTGCTCGCTAAGTGCACAGATGAAGGTGAGCAGAAAACAGGATCAAAGCAGCAACGACTTGTCCACCATCCATCTGCAGGCCTGATGCCTTAATTGAAACAGAATATAGTCCTGTGCTCCTGTGACGGGTTGACCCTGGCTGGACGCCAGGTGCCCACCAAAGCTTCTCTATCAGTCCCCCTCCTCAGCTGGACAGGGGGGAGAAAATATAACAACAGGCTCATGAGTCAAGATAAGGACAGTTTAATAAGTGAAAGCAGAGGTCACGCGCGAAAAGCAGAGAGAAAACCAATGATGTTATTCTCTACTTCCCATCAGCAGGCGATGTATGGCCACTTCCCGGGAAGCAGGTATCCAGCACATGTAGTGGTTGCTCTGGAAGACGGAAAAATGTCCCCCCCTTCCATCTCCCTTTACTTAGCTTTTACACCTGAGCTGACGTCATATGGTATGGAATACCTGTTTGGTTAGTTCAGGTCAGCTGTCCTGGTTATGTCCCCTCCCA
>JANZLQ010000044.1:2631487-2650365 GCA_026212715.1 Elanus axillaris | reverse complement strand
GCCTTGATGCTGTGCCAGCACTGCTCAGCAGTAGCCAAAACACTGGTGTGTTATCAACACCTTTCTAGCTACCAATGTAGAACACAGCACTATGAGGGCTGCTATGGGGAGAATTAATTCCATCTCAGCCAGACCCAATACAGCTCCCATCTGGTATGGTCCCTCATTTTGTTCCCACTCATGTCAGCTCATAGACAAATACTAACCTGTTTGTAGTTTCCCCTACTATCTTCTCTACTGGTTCACATCATCCTTTGTTATTCACAGCCATTCAGTGAGCAACATGTCATCCAGTCATGCTAAACTGGTTATGTACTGCTAGGCTAGATCAGACCAAGGAGAGGCAATTTAAAGTCATGCAAAGATAAAGCAATGTTTCCACTCATCTGACGTGGCATCTAACATGCAGCAGTAGCTGCCCACTTCTACTCAACTGAAGGCTCACAGACTAATTCAAGGCCTGTCCAAGCAGCTCTCCAACCCTCTCCCCCCCATCAAGTCTTGTATTTTGAACTTTAGGCAGCGACTATGTTGCTTTACATGTCTGCACAGTGTCCACTCTAGTTGTGATCCTATGTATAACCAAAGCATCCCATAAAGTCAGAGCTGGACCACAAGGCACTGGGTATTCTGCTAAAAGCCCTAAATCCTGAAATCTCTTGGAGACTGATTCCCACCAGATACACTTCTTGAGCAGGGGCTAGGACTGAAACGCACAGCTACAGGGAATGGTTCAATGCAGGGGGAGCACAAGCAAAAGAAATTTCAGCCAGCATGGTAAGCAGAAACAACATCCAAGCTATCTTCCAAAAGCAAGAGTTCATCACTCCTTGTTTAAGGAGTTTGCAGCCAACAGGACAAAACTCCACTATTGTACATGCAATAATGGTGGCAGATATCTCAATTCTCCCCATTTTATATTCATCTAGAAATAATAATCTTTTTCAGAAGCATTTTGAGTGCCTGTTACAGTTTCTCTTTCCTTCCCATTTTATTAAGTTCAAGCTTTGGGATATTCCTTTAACTTCTTTCTCTGGAAGAGCGAGAGACTTGGGGAGTAGCAAGTCTCAAATTTTAGCTACTAGAAAACATCAGAAATCCAGCTGGATCCAACCATTTCTGGATGGTCTCAGTATCTGGAGACACACAGGGTAGTGCAGAAGACAACCTCCATTCAAACAGCTAAAGATCAAGCCTGCTACTGGAATAGATTTGGGTGGTATTGGAGCATATTCCAACAACTCAAATCAAAATGCTTTGTAAACTTTTAATTCAGCCTGGCAGCAAACTGTGGAGGAGGTGAGCATTAACCATACTTCATATCTAAGAACTGAAGTGAAAGTTGTATTAGGAGACCAATCTTAAAACTAATCCATAGTCCAGTCCCTTATGAAAGATAGGCCTGTTGAAATCAGGCCTCAGGCAATTCCCCCAGGGATAAACAATAAATCAATGTAATTAAGACTGTTTCCAACCTAAGTAAATTATTTACAGTTTTCATGTTGAGTTAAAAGTTCTCTAGCTATCCAAATATATCCATGTAGGCATTATTTTATAAACTTTCCTTTTCTGAAGAATATGTAAATATATATATACAAAAACATCAAGGCTATAGACCCAAGCACTCAAAACTTAGGAAATGCCAGAATTAAGTTTGCATGGGGAAAAGAAAATATTTTTCTCTTAATTTCATTCCCAGAAATGGTGTTGTTGAAGCTTTCCAAACAATTCATCTGAGGCAGACATTCAGCATGGAAAGTTTCAGCCCAAACAGTTAAAATTTGGCAAAGTTATATGCCACTGAAAACAGGGTCTTATAATGGGAAATGTGAGGCAAGCTTAATTACAGGCAGCACTACCAGCAGCACTTATAATATATTTAGGACTAAAATTTCATACTGGCTTTGCAAGGTCTGTTTTTCTAGGAATACTGTACAGAAGTATTTGAACTTTCTTACATATGTTTAAATTTCAGACTGTGCTTGTAAGTCTGGGGTCTCACAAACTTGGCGAGAACTACAACACAGCTATTTGCATTAGCCATCAGACATAGAAGTCATTATTTAAAAAAAAAAAAAAACCACTCACTTATATGATATGAAATAGAAGCAGTCACAAGTTTTCAAAGGATCTCAATATTCACAAAAATTTCGAGTTTCCACAAGTTTTAGCACAGCCTTTTTTTAGTTTGTATATTTCAGTCCACTCTAGAGCTGGTCAAATGGTGATGCTTTTTTTGTGAGAAGTTGGTTTCAAGATAAAAGCAAATTATTAATACAGAATTTTCAGCAGATCTGATGAAATGAGCAGATCTGCTTGATAATTAGTACCTGGAATTTCAACAGGAAAGGAACCAAGTTCAAAGTAGACAGTTAGATATGCTGGTGTCTAAGGAGCTGGCTGGCATCATCACCATGCTCAATTCTCACTGTCCCAGCGTTCTCCATGGACTTCTGCAGCATGTATTTTGCATTAATTTCCAATTCTTGATGGAATCCACAAATTGCTTTGTTATCTTGCAACACTGGATTAATTATTTAGCAGGTAATAAATCACAACCTTTGACATACATATGGTTATAAATTAGCATGTACCTATATCAAAGAATTCTCAGGGTCCAACACACAGTAGGGATTACAAAGAAACATTAAGGACAGTGCCAGACCATAACATACTTTTTTTATTTTGGGGGTTGGTTTATGGGGGGGCAGCAGCATTACTATATACAACAAGCTTCCTGTCTAATGCTAAACAGCTCACCACAGTTACTGATGTAGAGTTTTACAGTTTTGTTTGTGAAAACTGTTGTAAAACTACTGCCAAAGTAGAAACCCAATAAGGGCTTCAACTTGAAGAAGATGGTGATAGGCTTCCCACCCCATTTCTACTGACTACCAATTCAAAGAATGATTTACAGGAACTCAGAAATTGAATATGGTAGTGAGGGGCCTGAAGGAAAATTTTTGAAGAGCATGGAATTAAATTCTGTGCTCTCAGTATTAAATTCTTGTTTATTCAATTCCTAAAAGAGTGAAAATATATCTTATGCAAATGTCAAGTTCTGTTTTTTTCTACAAGCAATCAAAATGCTTTTATCAAGAGGAAGAAAGAGCTTTTAGCCAAAGCCTTGTCTGAGATGCAGGAGATCTGCTCCAGTTCTCTTGCTGACTACAAGCTTTCTGTTTAAATTTGGCCAATTCATTTATCTCTTCCAGGCCTCAGCTTCCTATTGTTATAGTGTAAATACCACTACCTCCATTCTCCTGCTCTTTTCTAGTGTCATGGTTTAACCCCAGCCAGCAACTAAGCACCACGCAACCGCTCACTCACTCCACACACAAACACAGTGGGATGGGGGAGAACATCGGGAAAAGAAGTGAAACTTGTGGGTTGAGATAAGAACAGTTTAATAGAAAAGAAGAAACTAATAAGGATAATGATAACACTAATAAAGTGACAACAGTAATAGTAAAAGGATTGGAATGTACAAATGATGCACAGTACAATTGCTCACCACCTGCCAATCGACACCCAGTAGTCTCTGAGCAGTGATTCTCCCTGCCCCTACTCCCCCCAGTTTATATACCAGGCATGACGTCACATGGTATGGAATACCCAGTTGGCCAGTTTGGGTCAGCTGCCCTGGCTGTGTTCCCTCCCAACTTCTTGTGCCCCTCCAGCTTTCTTACTGGCTGGGCATGAGAAGCTGAAAAATCCTTGACTTTAGACTAAACATTACTTAGCAGCAACTGAAAACATTAGAGTGTTATCAACATTCTTCTCATACTGAACTCAAAACACAACACCATACCAGCTGCGAGGAAGACAATTAATTCTATCCCAGCTGAAACCAGGACATCTAGTTAGATGGCAGGCTCTTCCAGGCGAGCGCTGTTTCATCCTATACATAATATACTACCACCTGTGCAACAGCAACACATCCTGGGGGGATTTCAAGGCACTACCACAATACAAATAAATCCCAGCTCTCTCTGCTGTCAGTTGATTAAATGCATTCTTTCCAGCAAATTTTACACCCCCATTTTTTTTATTTAAACATTCATATTTTATTTGGTGCTGCTTCAATTTGCCTCTCTTGAGGCAACCCCCCTCCAAACTACATCTAATATTCTACTCAGCCGAATGTATAGTTACTTCTTTATTCACTTCAATAATACATAATGACATAAAGGAAGCTTGTGAGGCAAGGCATCTATGGTAGGAAAAATAAAGGTGACCTGTAAAGTACCTCTCCAACTTTCCTAAAGACTTCATATTTGTAACTTATAAATCACAGAGGTTTGTTCCATGGTGACCTTGCCAATTATGCTACATTGCAACGAACATCTTTAAGGGCTCACAAGTGACACAATGGCTTCTTGATTGAGTGTATGTGCACAAAATTTCCTACATCAATCTTGCAGCACCAATGGAGGTGATGTAAGAAAGCTGGGAAACAACCATCAACTGTAAAAAAGCTAAGGTGGCCCTCAGCAGCTAAGCTGCTAAGCACAGCTGTTTGTTGTTGGTTGGGGTTTTTTTTCAAAACTGATGCTGAGGTTTTAAGCTTTGTGTACAACATCATCCTTATGAAAACAAGTGTGGAAGAACTTTATTTATAGCAGCAAATTTCACATTGTGGCTGCCTAAACCAGATAGCACCACTGTGATTAGAAGCATCTCCTGAAGGTTACAATTCAACTATAAAAATTTGTTTCAGACTTGTACTCAACATTGAGGGGCTCAGCTTCAGCAGCTGAAAGAAGGCACACTGCTCTTCTCAGTAAAGAAAATCCTCCATTTTGTATGAAAAATTAGAGAATACATCTGTATTTCTTTGGCCTATTTGCATCACCACAGGCCAACATTACAGAAATGCAAGCAATTCCTCACAGAAAAGCTGGGCTTTCAGAGCCAGCCTGATACATTGGTATACTGACAACAGCTACATCTAATTTATCTGTAAGCTCAGTGTATTTCATTTCATCTCTTACCCAAATAGGTTAAGCAAGTTCTTACTAGTCTTCCAGTTTGCATATTTATCTATAAGATCAACATATATGGATCTTTCCTTGGTTGATGCATATATCCATTACGATCTCTCCTAAAAATATGTGCTATTACTCCAGCTAATCTTGGTTTTGCTGCAGAACACCAGCACGTTTTTTGCTCAAGGCACTGCTCTGAAAATTCAAACAGTGATTGTTTCTCTCTAACTATATCCCAGGGAAGGTTTTTAAAGGAGTGAGGCTTGACCCAGCTTTGACATGACTACATCTGAGGAAGCTGCAAACTAAGCAGGGCAGCTTCCACAGCTTGGTCACAGAACACCATTTCACTTGTGAAATCACCCTATTTTAGAGTACTTTCACCAACTGTTTTAGAAATGAACTAGCTGTAGTTAATATATTGACTTCATACAAACCCCGCCTGACAAGAGTGCCTTTACCCTCAAAACTAGACTCATGATGCAGTTTTGCCTTCATATTGCCTGTGCTCCCTGGGAGCTCAGGTTCAAATGGTGTCTCAAATATTAAAGAATTGGGGATTTTTTTGTCCAGGGATATAGACTATTCTGTGGCACTGTGGGCAGTTCAGGAAAAGGTTAAGCTATCTTATCGCCATAGACCTAGTCCTCCTTTTCAGTGTTAGTACTCTGGCACCCTCAGTTCTGCCCCCATCAAGAACTGGAAGGCTCAGGAGGAATGGACGGGGGAAAGATGTTTCAAGCAGTTTTAGGCATGCAAAAACTGTAGCATCGAATTTTGTCCAAGTGTTCAGAGGAGTCTGATAGTATTCAGCTCAAAGCATTTTTACAGCCCTTATCCTAGATCTCAGGTGTATAAAAATACACAGATTTCTTCAGATTTCTCCTGTATCAAATACATGGTGGGGGAACAATGTCTTCACTCAAGCCAATGAACTAGATCTCCTTCCATGCAGTGTTTTAATGAAAAAGACAAGGTTTTCTTACAGCCACATTTTAACCTAAGATGCAACATCACTGAAAAGGAAAGGGTTTGTAGAACAACAGAATGACAGGCTGTAAACTTTACTCTAATCCTGAACTACCAAAAATACACTAGCATAGCATCTAGCATAAACCAGACTAATGTCTGGAAGATCAAGTCATAGAAAAACAGTCAAAGCTGCATTTTTCCATATGAAACATCTAGGATGCCTGCCAGTGTTGTGAAGCATTAGGGGTACTGCAGCATTGGCCTTTCTAGGGAGAAGTCTTGCCTCTGCTGTCCATTCATACTACAGCAGTGCAGCCTTCACCCTCCCATCGCTGAACTAGAGGCTTGTGCTGCAGTGTGGTTTCAGGGGAACTCTGTAAATGGAGAGCAATTTGGGAAGGCTAACCTAAAACTCACATCTGCCAGCAATTACACTCACTCACTGAAGCACAAAAGAATTCTGCTTATTTGTATTAAACTATAAATGCAACATGTCATGGTCTAGCAAATACAAAGATAAGTCTGTCATTACCTAGCTAGACACTGTACATGATAAAAAAAGATAGGCATGTCAGCAAATATGTTCTTATTACCAAACTTTTATCTGGTTGCATATAAATTAGCATTGTTTGCTATCTCTTAAGATTAGTGCAATAAAAAAGATCGACTCTCAAAAACTAATATGCCTTCTCAGAACCATATTCTTACACATGTAACACCTGGGAATTCTCCCAAGCCTAATAGGCAGAGTCTCTATGTTCAAAGCCATCAACTGCTGAAGGACAAAGAGAGAGAGTACTAATGATATAAGAAAATAAATACATCCCATCAGGTACATCCAACCTGCTGTCATCAGTTTTAATGGGATAGCATTTCAGGGAAAACTCTTTAACAACTTGTAACTCTGAAGAAAGCTGTGGTAGCTGCCACAGTCTATATCATAAGCTGCAGAAACATGTGTTATTAACATGCAATGTGTATTATTAATGTGCTATTACTCATGAAGAACAGACCAATCAGCTATCTAGTATTTACCCAATATGCTTTGTGGCCTTCATGGTCAGGTCCTGTACCCCCTGAATTACTCTCCTCCATTTCTAGCTCCTGGAGACTGGTATGACCTCAAGAAAGCTGTTATTCAAGACATTAGCAGTCACACCAACTGAACTGTCATATGTATTTGGTCTTTGCTCTCTGGGGGTATTGTCCAAAGCTCAGAATTCAAAAGAGGCTTCCAGAGTCAGGATCATTCCTGAGACTGTCAAGGATGGGTAATACTGCTGTGTGAATGAAACCTGACCTCCACGTCAGCCAGAGCAGCAGTGCTGGCCAAAAATACCAGCCGGTATGCCACAGAGCTGGTGGTTACAGAAAGAGCTTTTAAATGGTTTTGAGAAACATGGAAAATGCCACAATTAGGGGACTGTAGATTCCTTAAGCGAATATTTTTCATACGTCCTCCCATACCGGGAGGCATTTGATTTTGGGCTTGTTTTCTGAGGGAAACAAGGCTTAAGCAACCACAAACTCTGTTTGCTCCACCCAGCAACCTGTGTCACTCATTACTGCACCTCTATTGAATTTATTTGAAACTGGATGTCCTGCAAAAGTCATGAAAACACATCGCCAGATAGAAAAGAGAGATTATTTCATGACTGAGAGGGATGAACTTGCACTGCAGCTTTTATTGCATACTGCTCACAGTTCACTCTTACATACCAGAGATCCCAGCTATTGCAAACAAATCCTTAAGAACCTGGTTTCACCAACTCTGCTACACATGGAACAAATTGCATTAGTAAGGGCAGGAGAGACAGCCTCATCTTTTGCACTCTCCTTCCCCTTACTGAAAAGCAGCTTACAGCAGCATCCATACAGCATGTCCAGCCATTTTGTAGCAGCCAATTGGTGCAAATAGTAGAACATAATACTGCAAGTAATGACAGAAGTCAACATTAAAAGAATACAACCTTCAATTTAGGACACATTTTTGCACCAAAACAAGGTAGCACATACGATCCCATTATTAAAGACTCCTAGCTGGAAGTCTGTTTTCCCCAGTGAAGCTCATTAGCAAAAAACCATTTGTCATACAACTACCCTTCAGTTCACTGGGAAGCATCCCACACTGGTAACAAAGGGAGTGTGAAGGAACTACGCCTTACTACTTCCCTCTCCTTGCAGCAGACAAGAAAGCACTGAACCACAAACATGATCTGTAGCAACACTTGGAGTTGGTATGTGACAATACAGTGAATTAGAAGCACATGTGCTTAAGGAGAAGTGTAACATAGTTGGCATGCTCGAGACATGAGTAAAGCAAGACATTGACTGGGAGATTAAATTACAGAGGTGTCATGTTTGTAGAAGGGACGAAGGCAACAAAACAGAAACAGTTGGCAAGATGGGGAAAAGAAACATTACATCAGAAAAGATTTTTAAAAATAGCAGGTTTTGTTGACATCCCAGAAGCCACTCAGACTAAATAAAGAAGGAAAAAAACAAAGAGGGAGTTGAAAGTGGCTAAAACACCTTAAGTCCAGTCAGGGCATTGTTTTATATAAAAAGCATGTCAGCAAAGGCAAGAAGCAAAAGAAAAACTAAGTCAGGCCTTATATCTGCTTATTCCTTAAGCAGAAGCCCAGAGAGCATTATGGGCTTCCTTACTGAAAACAAGCCAAATGCAGCCAGCAATAAAGACTTGTGTGAACATACAAACATCAGGAAACAGGGTAAACACAAAGGATTACTGTAAGGCCAATCCTGCACTGACATCAGGACAAGGAAATAGCACCTGGTATAAAATAAGACAGGAAAGCACTTCTGTCTGAGAGGAAACAGAAATAAAAGGGAAGGTGTGTGCCATTTCTATAAAACAGGATCTGTATTAGGTTTATCTAGGCAGATGTTATTACCCATAAATTGGGTAATTATACTAAATTTGCATACAATAATACTAATTTGCTATCAATAAGTGTAAAATAACACAGCCTTACAACCTTCACTGCACATAGAGAACAGTAATTTCTGGTGTTTCACACACTTAAGCAGATGTAATCAGAAAGAATTTACAGTCCAAGACCTAGTCTAGAAAACTGTATGCACATAAAAATTTACATCCCCAAATTTATTAGGACTACACATAGCATATAAAATTATTTTAAGTTTTTTTGGTAAGAGGGACAAGAGTTTTATATGCTTACAAAGACCTGAGTTGCAAGCTTTGTGCTCCAGGAAGAAAGCAAAAAAGAACCAACCCCTAAATGTGTTCAATTATGTCACACGTCTCTTTCACTCACTTCGTTCTCTCTCTCTCCCTCAATTATTTGCCTTCAGCTATTTCATCCCTAAAAACATACCACCTGTCCTGGTTTTGGCTGGGATAGAGTTAATTTTCTTACTAGTAGCTGGTATAGTGTTATGGTTTGGATTCAGTACCAGAAGAATGTTGATAACACACTGAAGTTTTCAGTTCTTGCTAAGTAGTGTTTAGACTAAGTCAAGGATTTTTCAGCTTCTCAGGCCCAGCCAGCAAGAAGGCTGGAGGGCACATGAATTTGGGAGGGGACACAGCCAGGGCAGCTGATCCCAACTGGCCAAACAAGTATTCCATACCATGTGACATCCTGCCTGGTATATAAACTGGAGGGATTGGGGCTGGGGGGGATTGCTGGTCAGGGACTAACTAGGCATCAGTCAGCGAGTGGTGAGCAACTGCATTGTGCATCACTTATTTTGTATATTCCAATCCTTTTATTATTTTGTTATTGTTATCATTAATAATATCTTCCTTTCTGTCCCATTAAACTGTTCTTATCTCAACACACAAGTTTTACTTTTTTTTCTGATTCTCTCGCCCATCCCACTGAGTGGTGGAGGAAATGAGCGAGCAGCTGCGCAGTGCTTAGTTGCTGGCTGTGGTTAAACCATGACAGCACCTTAAATATTTTCAATGAAAAAATCCAAGGCATCAGCAACTCTGAACTTTCAGGCATGTTTCAAAACATTAAAGTATTTTCATTGCTTTGAAGTTTATTCATTTAGATTGTGCTTCTCCCCCAGCAGGAGCCATATTCATAGGGATAGAGTTCATAACTTCACTTCCTCATTTAATGCCCTATAAAAACTGTTTATTGCCTCACAGTTTTCTGCAATGAACATTATCTTCTTACTTACACTGTGAACTACAGAAGATCTTTGTGTTTCTTCCAGCCAGCCAACACTATTTTGACATATCCTTAGACCTGTAATACATAACAGCATTATAAATCAATCATTTTTCTAGTACTGTATGTCAAGCTCATGCTATTTATTAGTGTCATGCTATAACACTCTATCATAAAATTAATTCATTCTTAAATTACTTCCCCAAGAACTTTATTGGTCTTCAGCAAAAACTATCACCACTCAAGTCTGCTCCCCCATGAACACTGGTTTCTCACTCTAATCAGACTGGAGAGGCAAATCATTTTACCATTATGGAGTCACAACAGCTCCCAATCTGACAGTTCCTCACTACCCTTAGCCATTGTTTCAAAAGCACATGGAGATAAATAAACTTGCTTTCAGAAATTCAGACCTAAACAAGAAGCCACTCTGAAGAACTATGGTAACAGTGACATCCCAAGAACTAGAAGAGTAAAATGTGAGCAAATAAGATTAACCAGAGTGTTTACTAATGATTTCTGTGTCTAATCAAATAAAAAGAATTAGAGCCCATTAGCACCTGAACACTTTTGCCAAAATCAAGAAATAAATAAAAATGGGGATGAGGGGGCATTAGAAAAACACAAGCAGCAAGCAAATGAATACGGGAGAAAACTTAAAATCTTGTTTCTTTTTCATAGTATTTCACTGCAAAAACAAATACAGATAACCAGTCCTCCCCACATGCACTTTTGGCGTTTTTTAACTAAATGTTGTAGGACTCTGCCTTCTGACCTGGTCAGCTTTCTATCTGCGACATTCAAAATCCTGGCAGCAGCCATGGAAACCTCTCTGCTGTCACCTCCTTCAGCACCCTATCTCACAAGGATGGCTAAATGAAGAGCCACTTCTGGGACCTGGAAGTGATATTCCCTACCCAAGATGGGTCTTAGGAAGCATCTGTGTTTCCCATAAATAAGACCCCACAGGCTAACTCATGAAGAACCAAGGATCTGGGGGAAAAAAAAACCCCACCCCTTCCCCCAAAAAAACCCAAGCTGATGAATCAAAGCCCAAAACGTGTAGAAACACCTCCTCACCTGCTAAAAGACCACTTCCACATTAGAACAAAATTCAGCCCATACGCCACTGTAAGGTCTGGCTTGAGTCAGTAACCTGACCATAACCAAAGAACAGTCTTCACACGATCTTTTCTAAACATTTAATCAACATTTCCTCCTGCCTAAGCAAGGCATTTTTCCTGTACACTCAAATACCCTTGACTCAGGACTTCACCTGGTATCCCAGCATATGAAGAAGAGGGATCATTTGAGTCATCTGTTCCAGGCAGCCACACAGTCAGTTAAGTGCAAGAAGGTACCCAGAAAAGCCATTGTACCACACAGCACTTCATGCTCTGTCATAAGCATCCTATCAGAAGCCATAGAAAACATTCTTGTGGCACAGGATTTGAGCAGACTATCAGCAAGCCAGCTTTTTGGAGGACTTCATTCCCTGTTTGACAATCGATAATACAAACAGAAATATCAAAGTCTGCCAGTCCACAGTGTTCCCAGTGTTGTAAGCATAAGCCAATGTTGAGTATACCCATAGCAGATACACACAAAGCCATTCACTTCTGCTTATAAATGAGATCTTACCTTTCCAGTGCTTGAATACATCACTCAGAGATAATTTCAGCAACTCTGCTGGGACTTGTTTACACTGTCAAATAAAAAGAAAGGGGAAGAGAGGTCAGGAAGGAAAAGAGTAGATCAAAAGACAGTTGCTTGTTCATGAGTAAAAATGGGATTGATTCCTCAGTCAGTATCTGTATCCTCCAAAGCAAAGTAATGATCCCTATTAAGTCTCCCATAAATTAAGTAAAACTTAACCCTGTAGAACTGGGCAGAGCACTGTGGTACCACAAACCCTACAGCATCAGGGACAAGCCACTTCCTCCACACAGCTGCGTCACCTGGGGTGACTGCCTCTTACCCTGAGGAAAGAGGTTTGCATGGGGCAGAGGCTGTACTTGGTGGTTACAGACAGGATTCAGGTGCAAGATAATTTCGTACTGCAACGTGCATTCGAACCAAGTCTGAGGCTGGACGTGCTACAACTTTTCAAAGTCAACACATGACCCTAATTTAAGTCTTAAAATATACCATCTTTCACAAACAACTCCAATCCAATCAAAAAAAAAGAAAGAAGGGTTTTTTTTTTAAAAGCCTCAACTCCATGTTATTCAGTATTCTGCTCAGAGCATCCTTTAAATGGCTTGAGTCTCTGAAGGTGGCACAGGAGACACTGCCACGCTCAGCAATCAGCTGGTAATTTGACACTGAACCGAGTCTCTTGGCCAAGTCCTTGGTTTGCATCCTCTGGATAGTTTCAGGACATACAGGGAGGAAACTGGCTTTACTTTTCTATCACTCTGGGACTGTGGTAGGGTGCCCATCTCTGGGAATAGCAGAGAAGAAGTCTGACAAAGACTCTGAGGACTTAGGTACTATTTACAGTGCATATGCTGAACTTTATATTGATACTGCTTACTCTAGTGGGCTTACCATATACTGTTACACATGTGGAGCAATTCTCAAGGTTCCATTACTCTGCTGCTCCAAAAAGCACCTGAGCTCATAACATAAGTATTTTTACAGATCTCAGAAGAAACCTTTTTAAGCTCATCTACTTTGTACAAGCCAACCTTGAAAGATTAAACCACAGATGAAGCTTTAAAAAAAAAAAAATCACAAACCAAGAAGCAAAAGACTTGTTACAAAATAAGCCACATGAAACCAAAGTTTAATTCTAAAAAACATCTAGTCTAATTAATCTACTTTAAAAATTAATTCAGACCAATCCCCCTTAATGCCTGGTCCCAGTCAGTGTTATGAGAAGTGCATTTTTATGCCTTCCTTATTAGAAATTATTCCACAGACCACAAACAATGTCTTCAAGTGTGTATGAATGTTATATAAAGATATGTATAAATTAATGGGAATTATTAATTTCTGATTACATTGTGGCAACAAGATAATTTTGTATCTTTTCATAGCTCTGCAGAGGTGGAGCATATAGTTGTGGTCGCTGCATGCCCTCTTTTGACCCACCCCACAGGTCATAAACCAGATAGAATTAAATCCAGTTCTGTCACTCTGTTTCTTTTCAACAGAAATACTGGGCACTGATGTCCTTGAGTATTTACTGAACTCCAGGCAAATCCTGGCTGCAACCAAACCACCATGCAGCTTCTTCCCTCCCGTGCAAGTTTGCCTTGTGAACACTATTACAGCCAAACAGCAACATTCTCAGTTGGCAATTAACATCGATCTCTTGCAATTATACTTGCTTACACTGATGGCCTGACCTAATTAGCAGAAAAGCCACAGACTAACAACTGAGTTGGAAGAGTTTAAGAAGCGTATAGCCTCAAGCAAGGCCCCCCTCGCTCCTGCTGGGGGCGGGCACGGGGACAGCACTTCACTTCACACAGCATCACAGCACCAGACAGAAAAAAACCACCCTCGGAGACTGCCAGAGTGTCGCTGAGCACCTGCCTTGCAAGCAGAGGCAGCAAAGCACATACTGTACTCATGTCCACAGAGCCGCTGCCGCCGCCCTCACGCTCCCTACCGCCGCTGCCGCCATTGTAGTCACATGGTGCAGGGGCGGGGCGATGCCGCACGCGCTTCCAGAACGTTCGTACAACCCCCGCCCCGCCGGCACCTGTGACAGCTGCGCTGGAAAGTACCATCCGCTCCAGCAGGAGCGACTTGGGGGAAGAAGTAGCAAAGAGCCGGCACTGCAGAAATGCCCTCTCTGTCATTCGCGCTGAAATACCAAAGCCGAGCCGGAGGGATTAAACGGACCAGACATTTAACCCAGCTGCTTTGCCAGAACCAGCGACTCTTCCTTTCCCACCCATTCCCGCACAATGGTTCGCTCCAGCCGCTCGCCCTCTGGCCGGGCACGGTGCGGGGGGAGCGCGGGGGTTGCTGGCAGGGCACGCTTCACCTGTGGCGATTTTGTCTGGCTGTTCTTCAGTTCAATAGTAAAGCAAATGTGGCTGGGAGCAAGCACTTGAGCGAGTGGAGGGGAAGATTCCCTCAGGACAGAGCTGGCTCCCCTCAGAACAGGGAGGGAGCAAGCCTCCCAAAAGACTCCCTGTTCTCAACGGTAAAGTAATGCTAAAATAACAAAAATAATACAATGCCCCTTCTCACAAATCATGCAGTTGTGCATCAGAGTGATAAAAATAGCCTGAAGTGCTCCCTTCTGGGACCATCTTGGTGACTTCGCTGTCAGTGGGTGCTGATGGGTGACAGGAATGGGCTGCAGGTGCCCCGCGCAGCAGGGAGTACCAGAGTGGGTCCCTCCTGGGGACGTCTTCTGGCTGCTCCCACCTGCTCAAGTTCAAAAAACAAAAGGCATTTTTAAAATAGCTTGTATCCTACTCTTTCACATTTATACTTCTCTCCTCATTTCCTCTCTAGTTTGACAGTCTGTTAGCAGCGATCCCAGACTCACAGAAACTCTCAGTGGAACAAAGTAAAGATTATGGTTTGGCATGAGGCACTGTCTGATGATATGAGACTGCTAGTTGTCCCCAAAACTCACAGTTGCATAATTATCTTCCATCTTTTGCCAATATTTTGCCCTCGTGCTTCTATTCTCCTTGAGCCGCTGTCCCTCTACAGCTAAGAGACCTTCTGTTTTCCTTAGACCCTCCTTCCTGGCTTTGCTGCTGAGAAGAACATACAGCAGAACGACCTGTTGTTCAAAGAGGGGCAAAGGTATTTTATCATCCATAAGACTGGTTTCTTTTCCTCTTGTCTCCCTCTCCTATCTTACAACTCCTTTTAGTTCCCCAGGGTAAGAACAGAGCATTGCCTGCTCTCCCCAGTACCCATCTATTTTGCTAGAAGGAAGCAGAAAAGGTATCTAACCCAAACCGGGATTTCCCCCAGGCAGGCAAGAACAAAGTGTGACAACTAACTTGCTTCATCTTAATGTAAATCCAGCTCCAGCAGATTTATGATTAAACTGTAAAAATTGGCAATACTGGAAGGAATTAGTATCATGTAAGATCTTACAGTCACAGGAGTTTTGGACTAGTTACTTACAGAGATAAGGACAAGGAGCCTCACTGAAAGACAAATTCATCCTGGTTGCACAATGCTTTTGCTGCTGTGAACCGAGAGTAATTTTCAGTGGGCAGTACCTGAAACATGAAGTACATCTGGTTTACCCTGGTGTAACATGAGACTGAACTTTGAAATTTTATGAACACAGAGGAACAGCTGCAGAAGTTAAAACTCACAATAATCCCGCTCAGTAAAGTATTTGGCCTAAAAAGGAGTATATAAACTCACAGGCTTTGTGCATCATTTCTCATATATGCTATTCAGGTCTGTTGCTTCTCAACAAACACAGCACAATAGCACATTCAGCCACATATGTAACATTAGATGTACCAAAAAGATAGAACTTGCAAGTACTTCAGACATTTACATCAACCCTACCTGACATAGCAGGTGTCCCTTCAAAGCACCTGCAGTTTATTTATCAAAATAACCTAGGAGGGCCAAAATGACAAATCAGGGTAGCATCATAGCATAGAATCACATCAGAAAGAAAAACAGACCTCACACATGAAAAAGCACTTCACTGCCAGTCTTAATATTCATGGTCACAGTTGTACTTTTTCTGCTGTCAGTGAGCTCTGCGAAACAGTTCCCAGGCTCTTAGAGGCCAGGAGGAGACAGCCTCCGCAGCAAGAGCTAATAGGATAACCTTCACTGAAGCTTTGAACAAGCTGAGAGGATGATACAAACTGTCAAAAGTACCCTCCTTAGTGTTATGACATTAACTACTGCCAGTAAAGCAGTTGCTCCTTGGCTCAACAAAAAAGTATATTTTCTAAATGGGAGACTGGGCCTAGAAGAGCAGAAAATGTGTCTGATTTCATTTTGAAAGGAGAGAGTGCAGAGAACTTGATTTGTAGCCTGCATCATGCTTTAAGATGCTACATGATGAAAGCTGTTATACTTTCAGGATCCAATGCTGGCAATCCTTAATTACACTGAGCAACACTTTGTTACTTGAATAAAACCGTGGGGTTCAGCAGGTCTGTTTGTGTGAAGTACTATTCAGATTGAGTTGCAGTTTGGCTTCAGTGCTAATTGCTTCTCCTGTTTCTTCATATAACATGAGAGCTCCTAAATGCTTTTCCAAAGAAGCCAGAGAGGACATTGCATGTCTGTACCTTTTTCATCTGAGAAATGCATGGCTGCCCTTTACAGTCATTATCAAGATCTGTATTTAAACCCTGAGAGCGCCACAGTAATTTTTATTGTTTAACATATTTTGGGCTACTTTCAGTTTTGTCTAAGTTAATATCTTGCAGTAGATGTTTTTTTCTGGCCTCTCCATCCATGATACATACTGTGCAGTAGAGCTGGCCACTGAGGCTTTTATGGAATACTTGGTTAAAAGAATTGGACTTTTAGGTGTTGGAAAAAATCAAAAGAGTAGCTCCAGAGGGCAAATTTACTAGGTCAGGGCTCTGAGAAGTGTTACATAGAACTCCTGACACAAAAACAGTTTTAGGCAGTTGGGAACAGCCTTAATTTGCGCAATTGAGTTTGACATGGCTGTGACTGAACATGATTGAAAACCACTTTAGAGCCCCTAGAACAAAAAGATAAGTCAAATCTACCACTTGAAAATTATTTCTTTCATATCTTTTATTGGCAATACTATGAACTTCTAGTTAATGGTGTAGCAGCTGCAAAATGTCCAGGTCACAGCTCTAGTTTGGGGAAACAAGCAGAAGTTTAATCTGTTACCCAAACAACCTGAGACTCTGAGATGTTGTTCCCTTTGTCAGCATCAGACATTCTCTTAAAGCATGCATAAGGACTGTCACTTCTGGACCTGGTTACTAGTGCAAGGGTAGCTGTGCTACATAAGAGTTCAGGACATGAAATGAGACAAATTGCTTTCAACTAGCTCAGCAAGTTTCAGCAGGACTGTGAAGGGACATTTTCCAAGGCACCCAAAAGGAGCTGGGTATCACACTCCCATTGAAAGACCACAAGTATTTAATTAATGAACTTCACCTTTGCACTTTGGAGGAGCAGCAAGGAGTGCTAAACAAATAGTGTTTAAATGAACACCAGCCTGCTTTCAAAGTCATTGATGAGAGTTCTCAATCCTGGCCAGTCATTTGAAAATATTCACAGCAGCAGACAAAAGCCTTTAAAGTTGGAGAGAAAAAGCCCCCACTGATAGCTTTACTCAAAGGGCATTCCTGATAGACAGTTATCCAGATGTGTTGCAGCTCTGTATGAAGTTGTCTCCTGCAAGACTCACTAAAATGTTTCTGCAGTCATAAGATCAGGCTGCAGGAAGTTAATCCTTGTCATCACCTTTGTGATTCACCTTGCAGTTTCAATTGGACAAATTATTCCTTACATCTCCTCTTCAGAAAAATAAACCTCTGTGTTGAGTTGCTAGCACAGAATGGCTGCCACGTTCCAGCCTGGGCAGATGGATTACAGCAGTGAGTCATCAAATTGAATGTAACAGGCATGATAGCTAAGATTTATAAAGGAGCCTAAGCCTTATTTATTTCACTGGAGTTAAATATCTAAACCATTTACATTCTGCTAAAACCCCTCAGCAGTGTACCTATTACCTATGATACTGGTAGCTGTGTGTTATATGCTGCAGAAACTTCAGTTTTACAAGATAGCAATTGCTGAGCAATAATGGTAACTGCCACATGATCTGCAATGCCAACGTGGTTAGGAACATGGGAAGAATTATTGCAGATATAAAATTTGTAATTGTTCTCAAAACAAACAATGAGAATGATCAGACCAAATGTGAATAAGTAAAATTTTCATTCTTTTCATTTTTGTGTCCTTAAAAACTGCTTCTTTGAGGACTCTGACCCATAAAGCAATCTGGGACAGAGATGACAACTTTTGTTGATGGTTAACAAACCAGAAACTCCAGGAAAAAAAGTAATTACTTTGAACCATATCCACACACTCTGTCTTACTGTTTTCAGCTGAGATACTTGTATATTTGATGGGTTGACCCTGGCTAGATGCCAGGTACCCACCAAAGCCGTTCTATCACTCCCCCTCCTTTGCTGGACAGGGGAGAGAAAATATAACAAAGGGCTTGTGGGTCAAGTTAAGGACAGGAGAGGTCATTCACCAATCACCGTCACAGGCAAAACAGACTCAACTTGGGGAAAATTAACTATATTACAAATCAAAACTGAGTAGGGTAATGAGAAATAAAACTGAATCTCACACCTTCCTTCCACCCCTCCCTTCTTCCTAGGCACAACTTCACTCCCGGCTTCTCCACCTACCCGCCCAGTAGCACAGGGGGACAGGGAATGGGGTTCATGGTCAATTCATCACATGGTATTTCTGCCGCTTCATCCCCTTCAGGGGCAGGACTCATCACACTCTTCCCCCTCTCCAGCGTGGGGTCCATCCCACGGGAGACAGTCCTCCACAAACTGCTCCAGCGTGGGTCCCTTCCATGGTGTGCAGTCCTTCAGGAGCACACTGCTCCAGCGTGGGTCTCTGTCATAGTTTCAGCCCAGCTGGTAACAAAGGACCACGCAGCCACTCGCTCACTCCCCCTGTCCCGCTCCGGTGGGATCGGGAGGAGAACCAGAAAGAGAAAAGGAAAGAAACCCAGAACCTCGAGGGTTGAGATAAGGACAATTTACTGGGGCAA
>JANZLQ010000044.1:2595787-2618171 GCA_026212715.1 Elanus axillaris | reverse complement strand
CTCCCCTCCCATCCCATCAACCTTGCATTCTTCATCTTCAGAAAAGAACTTCCCTAGATAAAGGTAGGCCCTACCTCAGCTGAGCATTTTCATATTAGAATTTAGGATATTCTCTGCATCTTCCACAATCAAGGATTCAGCATGTTCATTACCTGCAGCAGTGTAAGTCAGATCTGGCTGGGTCTTGCATAGGTGACATCAAAAGAAAAATGGAAGGATTCAATTACCTTCCATAGGTAACAGTAAGGTATAATCAGGTGGCCACTTGAGACACATTGAATTTCTTCCCAGGAAGGGCGAAAAACTTGAGCTCACTTGCCAATTTTTCAATAATCAAAGTCTTAAACAAAACAAAGCCAAAACACCCTCCCTCTCCAGCAGAAAGAAACATATGAGAGAACTTGAATTAGCCCCAGCAATATGGACAAATGCAGAGCTGGCACATTAAAATACACTTTACCTGCTTCAAAAATGCCCTCACGATCTTTTGAATTGGAGCAGCGATTCCTAATGTGCTGTTTGACAGCTGCCATGGCTTTGCCAAGGGTGGTTCCTGCTTGGTGGTGAGTGAAGTGATTATTGTATCTGCAGTCAGCTAGACACTGCAGTGTGGAAACCTGGGAGAAGAAAGGCACCATGTAAATATACAATATTATTACTGCTATTACTATTATTTCACTGGCCTTTTGCCTCACTTTCTGGTTAAGCAAGAGAATATGAGTATTCCTGAATGTCCCCAACCCTGCATTTAGTCAAGCCTTGTCTTTAGCACTGTAGACCTTCAGATTTAATTTTTTCCCATCATCTCAGTTCACAGAGCCACAGACCATGTTTCTTTACTTGGTATTAACTTCAAAGTATTTTTTCTTTTAAAATACAAGTCAATGTTATTTGTTAAATGACTGTTTTGAACTTGGATCCAATATTTTTAGTATTAAAAAAAAAAGGAAAAAAGTTTTGTTTTGTTTTTTTAACTGGAAAGAATCCAAACTATCCATGGCTTTTATAACCCAACTTCCTTATGAGTCAGGACATTTATTGCCAGAAAAATATTATTTTAACTTTATCAGTGCAATATAGCAGTGACATCTAGTGGCTTTCATCAGCATCGTGATGAGGGAGGGAGAGGTGCGACTGGCAGGACTTGTGGGAACGGTTCCATTTTGGGATTTTATTATGCCATTGTTGAGAGTCGGTGGAAGTTGAATGAGCTCTTCTATAGAATTTACCAAAATTAGAAAATTCTAATAGTATCATGAAAATAAACTTTGAGAGAGGAAATTCTAATAGTATAACACCCATGGGTGATTTCTTCAGCTCATGTTTATAACAAGTAAGGTAAAATTCTCAGCTTCCTTTATCCCAGCACAAATATCTCATGGTTCGCACTAGGGACCTCCTTCACCATGAACTAAAGAAGCAATATTCTCAAATTTCTAAATCGATGTTCAGTCTAAGGCAGTTTACAGACCATGCAGCCTAAATACCATGGGCACAGCCCAACTCCCTTTGAAAGAAGCAGGAGTTATGATGCAGTTTTCCATAAAGCAAGATCTTGTCTTTGACATTGTTTTTTTTCAAAGCTGAAGCTCCTTCTCAGGCCTTCAGCCAGGACACATTTGCATGCAGACATAATTTTTACACTCAGAAACACTGAAAAGGGTCAAGATTGGCCTTTTAGTAACAGGACTGAGGCAGGACAACCACCAAACTGGCAGAGGCAGGAAACATTCACAGGGCTCCTGAAGTAAAACTGACACCAGACTTTGGTAAAAGTAACACTTCTAGTACTAGCATGGAAGTTTATTATCAATCAGCTTTGTAGCTGAAAATATTTTTTGTTAACTGTGGAATAGCATTAATATTACAACCAACTTGTGGGTTCCCTTTCCTCCTCTCTGAGCTTGCCTGCAAAATTTAGTTGGGCACAAAAATTGCCAGATGTTCTTTGAAGACAAAGTTGATTCTGCTTGTCTGACAATGTTCAACTGGCTTTGGAGCTTCAGGCTATTAAAATTTACTGTGATTTCAAATTCTACCATAGATCTTATATTTCTTTCTGTTCCTTTGGATCAAAAAGTTCCTTGTTACTTGGTCAAACTTTCAACGTAGAAGGCCCATTTAACAAAAAAGGCTGTAACTGGGAAAAAGCTATTAGCAATTGTTTTATTTAGTTCTGGACACTGTAGCTACATATAGAAAAGAACATGAAATATTGGAAAACTTACTTTATAAGCATTTTATATAAACATATTAGCCTGTGTTGGCTGGCTGCAGCTTTGATAAACCAGAGGATCACTCTATAACAGACAGAGATCTTACATGAGCTTCGCTGAGGAAGCCTGCGTTATTCAACAGTTGGGTTATGGCTGTGCAGGTGTGTGCCTGGGCATGTGTGTGTGTATACGTGCGTGCATGTGTTTTATTATGAAAGGATTTACTTTTCCATGTGCAGCAGTGACAGCACCCCAGAGGAAGTCATAGCTGGGAAGTATCTAATATAATATTTGCACTGCGTCTGCAGTTTGTGTGAGCTTGCCAATGTTGTTGCTCTGTTCTCCCTCCTCAGGATTATTAGGGGGTTTGTAACATTAAATATAATGACTGTCTTTGAAGTTTAGACTTAAGAACTGAAACAGTTTTTCCATGTTGGCAGTTAATCTGCAGCCTTCTTCCATGGATGGCAGGCCAAGGAAACAAACGGTCAGCTCCACATCTGCTTGAAGCACCTCCACAGAGTCAACCTACTGCTTCCACCCCAGATGAAGCTTCCACCCCAGCCTGCACTTGGCCCCACCTCCATCACACTCCTGCAGTCAGGAGGAGGTCAGACCTGAGGCGTCCTCCAGTGCTCCTCAGGCAAACCCTCCCTTAGGGCAGTGCAGCCCCTGCCCCAGGGCCACAGCTGATGTTGTCCCCAGGATCTGGATTGCTGCTGCCCCACAGCGCAGCATTCCCTGTGTGCTGGAAAGTAGTGAGTCAGAGCAGCGGCTGGAGGGAGACTTCAAATACTCCAACAGGTCTGGCAGAAATATTTATACACCTGCATTTTCAAATATGCTCTAGTTTCTCACTTTATAAATACATGGGATCCAGTTGAACACTTGGCCTAGCAGAGCCAAGCATGCCCCTTTTTATTTGATGAACCAGCTGTTTTTCTGGCCTGTTCATATAAACATATTTGTTCGTGTTGATTTTGCAGTTCATTGGGAAAAAGAAACAGATGATAGGTCATATGTGCGTTTTTGTTATGTATATAACTACCACATAGAAAATTCCCTTCAGTCCATTTACCTGTTTACTTTGCTTGAAGGGAAGCAGCACATAAAACAGTCAGAGGAGGCACGGGAGGTGGACTGCTAATGCTTTTTTAACCAAAAAGATGCAAAATCAGTTCATACAGGTGAGATGTTTCAGGACATGGTTTAGTGGGCATGATGCTGTTGGGTGGACAGTTGGACTCAATGATCTTAAAGATCTTTTCCAACCTAAATGATTCTATGGTTCTATGTTGCAGTGGGTGTGTTTACAGATCACCATGGGCTGCAATATCATGTGATATGAGTCTACACATGGGACAACCAATGTAGCCTGGACAGCAAGCTCCAGCTCACATGCTCATTTCTTTGGTTTTGGCTTCTGCACCCATGTTTCCATGCATGAACTGGCACTGGCATTCAGGATTCAGACCAGGCTTTTCAGAGGATCTGAGATAGCCCCCTGTGGCACTAAAATGCCACACCAGTTGGCTACTTTGTAGGTAGTAGCTTCAGTTATCTTCTTCCACACAGGTAGATGAGTCAAAAACCTACCTGCTTATATCTGGCATTGTACATAGCTGAACAACAGATGCAGGCTTGTGTTCCTCCCTGCATGGAGGCTTGTCAGGAGCTAATGCAATATGACAATCTCAACCAGCTCATAAAATTATAACGGGATGTCAAGGAATTTATTGCCAAGTCTGAAAAAGAAAAACATTTCAATATCCTATTATGGCCTCTCTCCAGCCCTATAACCTGCTGAGAACTAGGCTTTAAAATGCTGTACCAGCCAATCCCTCTGAACTTTGACTCCTATTTGGAGGCATTGTTTTTTATTCAGCTATAAATAAGCTGAATTATGGGCCTTTTCAAGGCAGACGTGTATCTGGAACATTACATGGAAAACCTCAGGTTAATGCTCTGACAGTTTGTCTAGGCAGTAAAAGGTAATTGCATGTAACACCACAAAAGTTGTGCAATCCCCAACATAAGGAACTTCACGCAAATAACTGAAATTAGGGAAGGGATAGAATATTCTCCTTGGAGGTGCCAGATTTCATCTTGCCAGTTTTATTCTTTATACTTACCTTAAGAATACATTTATAATTTAATATTTTGCTCTATTTCTGGTTGTCTTTGGAGAAACTAAAGCACTATAGAATGGTTCATCCTGGTAAACATTCACATTTCACCAGCTGCTTAAAATAGTCATAGTATATTTTCATAGCTATCTGCCCCTTCCATTTCATCAGCAATACCACTGAACTCCTTATCTGGGGCAACAAATGGAATTTTAAAAGATTTTATTTTTGTGTGTGCGCTTTTATTGTACGATTTCACAGCCAAGCCAAAAGGGAGAAGGCAAGTTAACAAAGAAAGCCCATTTCCCAAAAGAAAGGCTTGTATTCTTGATCATATCAGATGTAACAATGGCAAGGGATGTACATAATCCAACATGATAAAGCACTGGAGCAGTACTAGCCAAAAAGATATCATTAAGCTATGAAGTTTTACCTCATTTTGAAGAAAAATCTAATACTTTCTGCTTCCTTCGGAATTTTACACAGCTTTTCATTTCCCTGTAAATGTTTGAAAGCAGCTTTATTTGAAAGCTCCCAAGGAGGTGTGCTGCAGGGACAGGACATGTGTAACATACTTGTGCTCACATGCTCTTTACAAGTGGATGAGTGCCTTCACTGCGGAGAGGGGAGTTGTGCCTGGTCTGCCTACATGCTAGCCATTCCATTCAAATGCAATAAACAAAGATGGACCCCTTCACTCCCTTTGTCAGCCAGACTACCCCAGTTGGACTAGCCCCAAAAATAAGTGAGGAGAACAACCTACTTAATCGACAGCTGAGCCAGGTGGCTGAATATATGGGAGAGGAATCGTTTCCAAGTTGCATGCCAAGCTCATGTTCGCTACAATGGGGCCCCATTTTGTGCTGGGGAAGAGTTAGGACTCTGAATCGCAGTGTCATGGGATGCTTTGGGCAGCGAATCGACTGCTGTTGGCTGGAGGTGCTGAGAGACAGTGCTGCTCTTGCTGTAGCTCTGAAAACAGATCTGCACCTGCTATTAGCATCAGCTTTGCCATCAAAATCCTGTCCAAGGGTGTAAATAACTTACAAATAAGAGAGATGTTGAAAATAGACTCTGCTCTTCCTCCCTATCAAGGAAACAACCCAGACAAGTAGTCCAAATCTTTCCGACCACTCAAAAGTCAAGACACAGCATTACAAGTGTTAGAAAGAAGGAAACATAAAACAAACCCGCACACAATTAACAACTATGCAATGAAAGCATGCAACAAATTAACCTAGAATAAAAATGTGGTCAAATATCCAGGTATAAATTGGCTTGAATATACCTGAAGAACTACCAGAGCAATTAAAAGAGGTTGCATGTGCCAGCTTCTCTGCTCCTTTTCTTACTCTTTGTTTGCACGTGGGTTCCAGGCTTGCCAAGGCACCTTCCATCTTCTGTTTTGTACCTGCTGCCCAGGATCACAGTTGCAGTTGGATGTGGTTGTTATTCTGTGAATGAAAGTATAAGAAGGTAATAGAAGATATCATAAGTAAAAATTTCAAAAACAACTGATCATTTTAAACACTTTTTTTTCTGGGGTATGACTTGAGCTGCTTGAAATTCAATACCTGGGTTGCAAAGTAGCTCAACAATGCCTCTAAATTAATCTTCCACCACTGTGATTTCCAAAATCATGTGACATTTTTCAAAATCTTTGCCTATGAATTTAAAATGAGGACAACCCCCCCAACCCCATCTACTCCAGGAGGCAGGGAAACTTTACCCCAGGCAAAGTTGGAGGGTATACACTTGTAAGAGGTTCTTTTTGAAGGGTCTCCCAAACTATTTACAAGCACGGTTCTGGGATGCTGCTAAGAAGGAACTAAGTAATGAAAAGGTATACATGTAAGTAACAAAACCCAAATATACAGGGAATATAAATCCAAAGAACAATATCAACTTCAGCTGTATATGTCTGCTAGTTTCACCCAACTGTGGGCTTAAGATCACTTTAAAGGTGACTTGAGGTGATGCTTTAAATCAGTAGTTTTCATATTGTATGCACAAGTAACATTTCAGCTCAACCCAGGCCCCACCCAGTACCCAAATTTTCCCATTTAACAAGCCACTTTGCTTACTCCAAACTCAGCCAAAGCAAAGCAGACACCAGCCTGCATGTGACTGGGACAAGCAAAGGGTCTCTTAGCTGAGAAGAGTTCTTATGCTGTTAGCCCATACAACATCACATAGACTTCCTAATCAACGTGACTCTGTTCCCACTGGGGACTTTATTATTGGGAATCAGGCTGGGTTTGTGCTGAATTCTCCTCAAAGATGGAGAATTAAAGCCACTGGTTTGACACAGGTGACCTTGAACTATCTCAGAATAAGCTAAAATAAAACTTGCCTTAGGGTTGTGTCCCCATTTACCTTGAACTCTGATGGCCCTGTTGTTCACATGAATGCTGATGCTCTTCTCACACCGTACCACAGCACTGGCTGAGCAGAAAGGACACATATCCAGTCCATGAAGTTCCTGCACAGAGAAATATTGATTTTCCTTAAAGAGGAATATCATCTGGACAATGGTTCTATCACTACAGTAACTGAGAAGGAGCATGGCCCAGCATATTTGGATTGTGTCACATGGGACAAGTTAAAAGCTCAGCAATAGGCTCAAGAATTGCCAAAATGTCATAGAGGTAGTGGAAGAAGTAAAAGTCTCGCCAGCTTTCACATGAAAGTGTGTTGGCTCTCGCGTTCATGCTGGAAGTCTTTATGTGGCAACTTGAATTTCCTCATTTCACTCCTCTTGTTTCAGTTATCCGGTCACGGAGTGAAAAAGCAAAACAAAACAAAAGTACCCAGCGTACATGATTAATCACTCACTCTGCATAACTCACAGTAAATAGCCAAAGGCTAGTCACGGCAAATAATTCACTAACACTCTGCAAGCTGAAATACATTTGTATGGAGTGTTCAGCCAGCTCTGACTAGCAGACTCTTAGAAATGTGTATTTGCAGGAAACTCATCAACAGAAAAAAAAATATGGTATTCATTACCGGCATCTTTGCCAGTTCTATTATTTGCCTAATAGGGCAAAACATGGTAAGGATGAAGCAGAAGGTGCAAACAAACCATGATATGCTCACCAGAAAACCAGCTGAGTACAAGGGTCCCATACCGCCTGGAAGGACACTTGACTTTATTGCCCTGCAGGATTTAGATCTCTCAACAACCACAAGTGGGGCACAATTTCCAAAAGGGTTTTTTTTCAGTTCAGCCCCGGACACAGCTCAGATTTTCAAAAGCATGTGATACCAGATGTAGAAAGCCCTTTTGAAAACCCAGCCATCCAACTTGGTCCCTAAATGAGGGCTGAACTCTGTTGGAACTAACTGTTCAAAACTAATAACCTGGCTTCAGGCTTGCTATTGTCTCGCAGTGGTCATCAGATGCAGGAGAAAAATGAAACCTTGAGGTCAAAAGATCTTATCCAAGATCATCATCAGTAGAAATGCATTGCTCTGCAAGCTTGTTTTCTAAATGGGCTTCCCTCCCACTATACTCCAAGTGGCACATGGCCTGAAACACAGATGGATCAGCACCAGCACATATACAGCTGTAAATAGATCATATATAATGGTGTTTCATTTTGTATTCCCAGCTTGCCAACAGATATTAGACCATGTGTCTGGTCGTGAGAGAGAGAACTTAAGCCCTGGAATAATAGCTACAAAATTTTCCTTTGTATATGGCTGTGGAATAAGGGCCCCTAAGCAAGATCAAGGTCCTGTTGTGGGCAAGTGAAACAATTCACGTAAAGTCATGAATAAGTCTGCTCTGAGGCATTTTTTTCCAAGAAATTAGGCTGCTCTAAGGTTAATTAGCCAAATACAGTATCTGTGTTCACTTTCCCTCTTGCATCCATGCAAAATAACTATGCACTCCAGAAGAACCATAGGGGAAATAAACAACCAACCAACCAACCTGCCCAGGCAGGTCTTTGTTGTACTTGTTTAATGGTATTGCTTGTCATTACAACAAAATGTCACTGAGCAATTTAGGGCATTTTGTCCAACATATTTATATCCCACAATTGTGTTAAACAGGGACCCATCATATCTAAAAATGACATTTCTAGTGCAAATGCCTGCAGGTTTAGTATTTTCCCCAAGGATTATGCAAAGTAAAAAGATTTCAGACATGTAAATAGCCAGAAGGAGTGGTACAGAAGAGACACATACAGAACAAGCAAAACACCAGTTTGTATATGCAGACTCAAAACTGCAGAACATCCATGTTTAGGGACTCCCTGCATCCCAGCAAATCACTGAGAGTAACACTCAGGAGGGCATCTTGTCTGTTTTCTTGCCCAGTAACGGGAGCAAGAATATTTCTCTTACAGAAGAAAACAGCATGCATATTTCCTCTGCTTCCTCTGTTCTAGAAGGTCCATGTACTACTCGCTGATCTTCCAAAGGAACTTCAAAGCACAAGGTGCTATCAGGAGGGCACATGAGCAAGCACATGCTTGCATGCGATGGCATTATCACGCTCATCACGGTGTGCAAATTAGCTCAAGCATCTGCTAACCCCATGCCTGCTGCAGTCCATCTCTACAGCAAACCAGACCCTGTAAGCGTGGCTTTGAAGGAAAAGTTAATTCATTCTTCAGCATCACTATTTGCCTTGCAGGTCATGCAGGGCTAATTTTGGTATTGCTTTCATTGCTGCTCTCACCCTGAATATATGATTTTTCTCCCTCCATTCCAATTCTCTTTCCAACCCCTGTCAAGGCAATCAGTGCAGGCATTTACGGCCTTTCCGTTTGCTGAAATGTGATCTTTAGCAAAGCAAAGTTTGACCTCTCTTGCCTTTCAGGCCAGTACAGCTTTCTCTTAAGGCATCACTGGAAGTGGGCACACAGTAGCTTCTTCACAGAGCAGTAAGGATGCTGCTAGTGAAAAGACAATATTTTTTCAAGATGAACAACGCACACTCACACACACACCCCAAACCTGTGCCTTTGTCACATTTCCAGAGGGACTGTGAGGTGCAACCCAAAATCAGAGCCGGGAAGAAGTGAGGAACAGTGCATCTTCAGCAAGAGATTCAAACTGCAGCACAGGCTCTCCTCTTGTTTTTGACAAATAAATACACAGATACCTCAGTACCAGCATCTAGCCTAGCACTCAGTTAACCACATGCTTGCCTAAAAAAAAAAAAATTTAAAAATCTCCCATGGGAACACAGCCACTTCCATAACAATCTTTTTCCAAATCTTGCTTATAGTTAAACTCCATGGCATAGCATCACCATCATCTAAGGTCCTTTCCCAGCCTCTTAGTCCAGCAGCTGCTTGTTGAGCTGCTCCATATTTCCACCAAGCTTTTCCGATGCTTGAGAAGATGCATCAGGGCTGGTGCTGTGGCAGACCACTAAGGAACACGCCGCCCAGTCCTCTCAGTTTATCTCTTCTCTCTCAGAGCCAGGCAGTTTGTCCTTCCTCAGCATCACCAGAAAATGTAAAATGTCGTGTTGCCTACGGGCTCAGGAAGCACATCTTTGTTGTAGCATCTTCTCCCTCACCATGCCTCCCCAGGCTCTCCCCTCCAATTTTCACTTGCATTTGGGCCTTTCATATATGAATTTGCAAATTTTTGCCAGTTTTTGACACCAGCCTGAAGAGACAAAACCAGATGGACACAACATGGGGGTACATGTAGAATGCATCAGCTTTGCTTTAAATATGTGGCCGAACCACCCAGTAACTCCGGCCTAAGATGATCACGTCCAAAGGAAAGCCTTGCTGTATGCAGCATTGGCACAGAGGTTAATGCATCACAGTGATCCAGCCACAGACTTTATCCAAAATGTAAACTGCTCTTTTCCTCTGTGCCGCAGCTTCTTAGCAATGAAGAGGGATAGAATCTCCTTTCTCCCATCCTTTTTTGGCCTTACCTGTTTGCAAAAATCTGGTCATTCAGGTACACACACTTCTTTTTTTGAACTATGTTTCTGCTCTGTATACAGACTCAGCATTTGCTCCATTTTCAAGATATCACATAACAATTTTTTCTAAGATAAAAGATTTGGAGTCCACAACTTTGCTGAGATAGATCAGAGAAATCAAGCTAAACCCAGGCTGGAATGAACTCACCAGCTGAAGCTGTGTAAACCAGCACGTTAAGACAGCAGGAAGTCTTGGGAGGGTGGTAAAATTAAATTTTTCCCAAGCAAAACATTTTTATTAATTTGATAACCACCAGCATTTTATTTTGACATGAACTAAGATTCCAGTCTAGATAATGGGAAATGGCAGCTTTCTGTTAAAAGCTGAGGGATTTATTCTTTTTTTTTTTTTTTACAACATTCAAATAGCTTAGATGCATTTGCTCCATTTCTGATGGAGAATTTCACCTATAAGCAGCATACGCTGGTATGTGTTTTAAAAAATATTTCCATATGCTAAAGGAATTCAAATAGTTGCCAAAGAAAGTGGCTGTTACAGCAGCAGGCTAGAGCTGTTTTTAAAGGCAAAAACTGCTGCAGAAACGAGGTATCCACAGAGGTGCACTAAAGCAACACTAACTGCAGTGACCTTGAGATGACCTAGACCTCCTCATATTACAAAAATGGAAAGGGAGTTAGAAAATCTGAGGCCAATTAGGCGCTTTTTTTTCCTGGAGACATGATGAAATTTCCTGAAACAAAAACTTTAGCAAATTCTATAAAATACTTCTAGCTTTGGTGGAAAAATAAATTATTGCCTTTTTATCTCCTCATTCCTGAGGCACAGAACTGGCCCACTTCTGTTTGTGCAGATGGATTGGAGGGAAAACACCCAAAGAAGGGCCAAGTGGTGAGATTCTTGGCACGAGCAATTAAGTGTGAAGTTATTCTCAGGGCTGCCTATTTGTTATTGCAGCAGGAATCATTAAGATTATATGGAAAGATACTGTCTGGGAAAAAGTGTGAAGTAAGGATTATATGTCCTGAAACGCGATTAGCAAGCAAAGCATCGTCTGTCCTCCACAGGGTCTCTCTGGACTGGCAATACGGAGGTGGCTGCGCTCAGGTGGCTCCCGGGATGCTTGGCTTTTGATCTGAACTTCACTTCTGAAGCACATCCATTGACCAGGCACAGAGGCAGGAACCATGGTTGAAGAGAATGTTGTCTCTTCGCTGCCCTCCAGTGCTTCGTACTCATTTGTATCCATCCCAACGACTGCTCACAGCAGCATGCATTTTCTACTGAGTTCAAGGTGCTACGGAGCATCACTCATGCCATGTGCAGGCAGAAGCTGATCCCGGAGGAGAGTTTGGTGTTCAGCAGCTTCCCATCACCACAGCCAAACAGAGGTGGGTGTGATGGCTCAACGTCCTGTTGAACATGCCCCACTTTGGCTCTCTTGGGGAGAGGCACGACTTTGCCTGGCCTGCATAGGCTGCTGCCCATGGCATCTGGACACCCCAGGCACCAGCCTTATGGGGGGAAGAGACCTACCTCCTGGCAGAGCTGTGCCCTTGACTCACAGCTGAAAACAGCTTGTCTGTGCAGGGGTTACCTACTCCCTGAGGACCCAGCTGAGGTTCCCACGGGACGTATGCTGGAAAGCATGGCCCCTCTCCTGCGCTGTGCTGGGGTGGGCTCCCCAGCCAATAGGTACCAGGTCCTAGAGCCAAAATGGTAGGTCAGAGGAAGGCTGAAGAGTCCCTTCCCCCACCACTGCTGTCCCTCCACCAACTTCTGCTGACTTCCATTTCCAAGTAAGATGTGAACAGATGGGTAGGACCAGGAGTGCTGGTTCAGCTCCATGCACAAGCCCAGAGCACAAACTCTAATGCAGAGCCCAGGGACAGCATTTTCAACTCTTCACTGTCACATCTGTCCTCAGAGCCATCATTGTAGGAGGCAGTAGCTTTCTCTACCCTCCCCTTGCTAAGCCCAACAGCTCACTTCTTTCTGAAGAGAAAATAGACCCCAACAGCATGGTATAAGCGGGTCCTATACCTCACTATCAATGTAGCTATAGCTGAGGCCCAGCATTTGCAATGAGGTCACCAGTGATGGACAAGGTCCATGAAGGCTGTGAGTCCCATGGTCACAAAGCTGGTCTTCGCAGCCCAGATGGGCACAACCACCACAGCACAGGGACAGTCAGTGATCGGCTTTGAACCTCAGGGCCCCACTGTTGTGCATCCATCCCTGCCTTAGATGTCCTGGGACCAGCAGATGGGTGACCCACAGATCAGATTTAGCTCACAATGCAAAGGGCTGCCCCCCCGCCAGTCACTGTGGCTGTCCATGCTGCCTTCATCCAGGAGGTGCTGAGCAAGATCCATGTTGGCTGCTCTAAAAATTGGTGCAATCAGGACAGATGAGGCATCTCTGCAAAGCAAACTTTCCCTGCCACCATCACTTGTGGCAGACCACTGTGCTGCTCGTCCCATACCCATGCCTCCTCCACACTGCTCTTTTGTCTGCAGGCCAGGATCAAATGGAGAGGGGCTGCAAAGAGGGATGGGGTACTGTGCCAAGGAGCAGCAGGATGGCATCTGCGAGTATGAAGAGTTCTTGGCAGATCTCAGCCTGACCATGCACCAAGACCTACCTGCACATCTATGCCTGTGTCTCTCTCTAAAACCGAGGGTCCACATGCAAACCCAGTAAGCCATTTTCTCTCCCACCCAAGGGGAAGCAGAAGTTTGGGGCACTACCACCCTGGCCACTGCCCCGCATCTCTTTTCCTCACTCAGCGCAATCCCGTTCAAGAGGGAAATGTTTGCATTTCAATCCAAATGCTGGTGGTTTGGACTTTTCCTTTCACAGCTTGAGTCTCGTGGCATCTGCTGTAAAGTGTGACAAGGGTTTGTGAGCTAGCCAGGAGCATGTGCTGAGGTAAATGGATGCCTACAAGAGCTGGGGAGGAGCCGGCAGGATGTCTTTGCCTATCGCTTGCCAAACCAGCCTAGGGGATTTGGAGTCAACAATGCGTGTGTCAAGTACTCCAAGCTCCTCTTCTCAATCAGTTCCCCCCACACCACCTCCAAGGAGCCGCCGCAATGCAGACAAGCACGCTACAGGGTGAAGAGTACAGCCACATGCAAAACTCATCAGAGACGTCGTGTTTAGACAGGAAAGACCTGCAAGATCATCGCGTTCATCTGCTGGCGAGAAGCTTCGTTGTGCTGATACCAGAAATCCCACAGACAAGAAGAACCTGCATTCCTCTGACATGGCTGGATTACCCGAGCATGAGGGCTGCTCCGGGTTTACAGCCACGATCAGACAGTAGGAAAGATGATATGGGGAGAGAGAGTGGTCGAACTCCAAACCTTTCCAGATGCAGCTGTAACTAAATACCATTCCCACAGCACTGATGGTGCTCAGGCAAGGCAGTGGAACAGCGTTAAGTCATTACCAAAGAGAAGACAAAAAAATTTCTAATGCCTAATTGGATATATCCAATTATGTTGTGCAGCGATGCATAAACCATGTTGAAGATTCTGTGGAGTCACTCCTTGGTTCAGTTGTAATTTTGACTTGTGAAATTACTATTTAGAATATTACAAAAAAAAATCTAAATGCTAAAATGAAAGGAAAATCTTCTAACAATGAAAATTAACTATTTCAGCCAGTGCTAACAGCTTTTAGTAGGCACATACCACATATTTACTGATAGTAGAAACACCCAGGGAAACTGAGTGAGCTCATACATCTAAATCAAGAGAGGGCTACGTTCAAATAAGTCCTTCATCCTGCCACAGTACCTGGACTCAGCCCCAACTACATCTTCAAAGCGGATGTTAGCTACAGATTTGGGTAATTACTGCTGATCTTTGTCATCTTATGTCCTGAATTCCTGTTATATTGGAAAATAAAAAGCATTTCTGTAGAAGGCATACAGCACTACCATAAAGACACTGCCTCCCATAGCAGTATTTTTTCCTGGTATGTAAGTGATTAACAACTGACTTGCATCCTGTTTCAGTACCAGAGAGCATAGCACAAATGCTTTTAAAGTATCCAGGGAAAAGTGGGAACTTGGAAAAGCCAATGAATGATTCAACCCCCCCCACACCCCACCTTCCCCACTCCAGAGCAGTGGCATGGCGAGGCTGCAGGAACACGGGGTCCAACACTGCATGGGGTGGCCATAAAACCTGCCATTGACACAGAGCACGGCTGTTTTCTCAGCAGGCTGGGCCTGGATCACAAGAAAAACCCATCAAGCCATGACAGAGCAACCAAAATGCAGTTTTAGCAGCCCCAAGGGTGGGTTTTAAACTGCAGTGATGATTGCAGCCTGTTTCAATGGTGTTCTAAGCAATGCATCTTGTGTATGGCACATGATGATTTTTCTCTCTACCTCTGCTGGCATATTCAACAGAGCGCTACTGTAGATTGGGTCTGGCCTGGGATTTTTAGGAAAAGCAGTGTTGGGGTGGGATAGAGAAGATGATCTTTCCTGAATTTACTTTTTGCATTATTCCTATGCTCTTTTTTTAGGAGGTTGGTCCTGAGGCTCTTGGTGCAGCACAGAGTAAGGTCCATGTCTTGCACGGATGTGTTCTGCCCATCCACGCTGCCAGTGATGCCATGTTGTTCAATTCAGGCTTTTGGCTGTCAGAAATCCATAGCCCAGAACATTACGCACCTTGAAAATAAAGACTAAGGCCTTGATCTTGATCCAATGGGATATTGTGGTTGGTGCTGTAAAAATACAGATGCCGAGGGCATGAATCTGGACTCACTCTCTTGGAAATGCGCTGAGAAGCCAGTCCTATAACTTGCTTTTGACATTAAGCAGGTGGCTCCTGTGGGAAACTCAGCCTCTCTAGACTGAAAGGTGCAGCCTAAGGAGTTGCATGAAGGCACTGGCTCCACCAGTCCGAGGATTTCCTTCCAGCTGAAAGATTCAAATTCCAAAAATCTCTCTACAGTTTTTCTTTGTTTTTTGTTTGCTCAGGTTTTGTTTTTTGGTTTTTTTTTACAAAAGACACAAGGATTTCACCAACCATATTAGAGAAACATATTTCCCATAAGTTAACATCCTTAGTAACAGATTAATTTCAGTAAAGCTATTAAAAAACAATGAGATGCTCAGAGCATCCCAAAACCTTGAGTCTGAGGATGCTCCATCAGACCTAGGACCGACCACCACCTGGGAAAAATCCAGGGCACTTGGCTGAGCACTGTGCATCCCACAGCTCAATACCTGCTTTCCAGAGATGCTCTAGAGGAGCTCACATTTCTAACAAGAAACCCAAGGATTCAAGGTGAAAGGGTAACTTAACTGAACATAGAGAAGGTAAAACTGAACATAGAGAAGGTAAATCTGATGGCAGTAGGAGAGAGAAAGCCTGGAAAAACACACCACAGCTGAGCACAACGCTCCTCTTTTTTGTTCACAACTCTGTTCTAGTAAGACTTCAGGGTTCTCCCCAGATCAGGTGAGGACATGACTGAGTAATTCCTTGTGGGTCATAAGAGGCTGCATTGTATGTGGCACCAGGCAAGCCCTGGCTGTGCAGCCAGAGCCATGAGCTACCAGCAGCGGCGAGAAACAGAGCCCTCCCCTGGTCCGCACACCCCAAAGCACAGGGGGGGTTTGGATGCAAAAGCCTGGTGCCTAGGTTTACCTTATGCCTCTTCTATTCAAGGCAGAGATTTGGCTGTGGAAGATGCACCTTTCCTTTTGGTGGAGGCTCTGCTGGAGGGACACGCCAGCTCAGGAGAAGCGTTTACTACTTTACTACCGAGGTGGCTCTGCAGGTACCCCATGATATTCTCCAGCTGAAAGGGCAGGCACCACCTCTTTGCCTATTGCCGACCTGGCCGAGAGGCTCATCCAGCAAAGCTAAAGCCCCAGGTCCCCAGCTCATTCGCTCCTCCAACATGGAAATGCCAGCCTGTCTCAGTGGAAGACTTCCAGAAAAAAAAAAGCAAGCTTTTCTTCCGAGCACAATATGTTCAGAAATTAAAAGCAAAACCTTCAAAGGGATCCTTCAAGGGAAAAAAGGAGGAAAAGAAAATACGAAATTTCCAACTATGGAAAAAAAAATAGTCAAGAGATACATATGCATCCCACTTTATTTGCACTGGCCTGTGCCAAGGAAAAGATGAAATTGTGATTCTTTAAATCATTCAGACAAGGAAAGCTGTTTCTACTTCAGCCCGAGACCTGTCTCCAGATAAAAAAAGGGGCCACCCAGCCAGGGGCTGCCTTCCCGCTCTGGCTAGCAGAGGCTGGGGCAGTTCCTGGCCTGGGTCAGCCCAGCCGCCCCATCTGCGCTGCCAGATGTGAGGGAAGCCGTTCCTGCACTGACATCTTGCATGGGCATGCTGGAGCTGAGCAACGGCTGCCTGCGCAGCAGATCCATAAACAGGCGGCAGGAACCTTTTGCAGCTTGTTTTCCACGTCCAGAGGGAAAACGCCTCCCTGGAGCGGGTGCTCGTCCCCAGCCACCTTCTCCTCCCATTGGCACGCGTGGCCACTGCTGTTCGTGGAGCCTTTCCAGCAAGTACCAAGAATAAACCTCCGAAAATACATACCCCTCATGCTTCTCCAGAAGGGAAAGTTGCTGTTTCCAATTCTCCCAGAGGCTTTTGACTCGTGCAAGCAGTGGCTCCGTGTTGCAGCTGAGCAGCTCTTAGAAGGGGAGAGCAGCGACTGCCTCCTGCAGGCAGGGGCAGGGCTGGCAGCAGCCACTCCTCAGGCCCAGGTGAGGCGGTGGGTGGCAAGCACGGGGACCCACCACCTCTGAGCCCTGGCTTCTAGAGATGCACAGCCATGCCACTATCCCCAGCAGACTCTGGCAGAGCTTGGCCCTGCAATTTTGCAGTGTGAGAGGGTGCTGGAGGAGGAGGTAGCGCTGTTCTGGGGATGATGGCATGGTGGAGGCACAGGTTGGGTAGATTTTGGGGGTGAAGGAGCTCAGAAAGACAGAGGGAAAACCCTGACCCATGGGGACACAAAAGGGACATCCCTTGGAAAAGAGGCAGCAAAGCTCCTGCCACGGAGATGGGGAAAGAGGCCGGGACAAGACAGTCCCTGACACGATTAATGGTCCTGTGCAGCCAGCAGGAAGCACCCACATGTGGAAACCAGCTCAAACTACAGGGATACCAAAGACTTCACTGGCTCAGATTGTTGCAAACCAGCTGGTCATAGGTCCTGGTCCCCTATAGCTTCCTGAGCCCTCAGAACATGTCACAAATATGCAAGCACTCAGCACCAGCCTTCCTGTTGCCACCCCCTGGCCTGTTTAGGTCCTAATCACTAGCCAACACATTGCCTCAGTCACGAAGAGGTTGAGGGTAAAATGTTTTGCCCCCAGCAGCTCTGGTTTGTGGGCCTGGGTAGGAGGGAACATGTGCTGCCACCTCCTTCCTCTTTCCCAGTACAATGCTGGCTACCCTTGCTCCGAGCACCTCCACAACTGTTTCCACCTGATCACCAGAACAATTTCTAAAGTTTTCTTTGTATGGCCTGTACAAGCGACAGATCTGAGATTCCTTCTGGGAGCTGGGCCACACTGACTTTTGGAGGATACCCACCACATCCCCTTACTGCTCCCCACACACTGCTGTGCCGCTTGCTGGGGTTTCAGTGCAGCATCCCCCCACTGTTGTCCATCCTCGGCAGAGGGGCCAACAGCTCTGCTCAGCATCTGCCCTCTTCCGTACCTAGCTGGTTTGCTGTTACCTTTTAAGCTATCACCTGTCATTTTCTTATCTCTGTAATGAAGACTGGAGCACACAATGGCACATGGCCTCTGCAATGTGTGGCCCAGGTAGGTTTGAAGGTGCAGAGCCACAGCAGAGCCAGAGCACCCCTACATGATGCCCTGCAGCCCAACCCTGCTCCCCACAGCCCCCAGCTGCTTCAAGAAAGGCACAGACTCACACAAGGGCACTGGAGCTCAGTGCCCTTCCCAGGTGCAATGCTTGGGGCCAGCACGGCAGCAGGGAGGGGACAGGTCTGTGCTGCCCCAATGCCAGCCTGCAGGCAGCCCCAGGCAGGGTGGGAAGGGCTTTCTGCAGTAGATGCTGGGCCAGCCTGAGAGAGCTCGCTGCCTGCGGCACAGCCCTGGCCATGGTGTGCAGCTGGCTCACAGAGTTGAGCCTCTGTTGCTGCAAACAGTGCTATGAAACCCAAAAAGCCCTCAGACTGGCCTCAAACTCGACAGTTGCCTTGCTCAGAAGCAAGGAGGACCAGGAGCACATCACCTCCATGCTCAGCTCCTGTTTTGCCTTCCTGGGAAGCCAGGGACAGTGACAGCAAGCATCTCTCTCCCCCCAACTCCTCCCAAGTGGCTGCCTTGACCCATACCACCCCCATGGCTCTGAAAGTCACAGCCCCTTGACCCAGGGAGTGGACTCAAACCAGCAAAACCACGAATACCTGAGCTCAAAAAAAGGAACAAGGGAGAAAACAGCCACCAAAGCCCTGCCTGGGGAGTTTGTGGTTACAGACATGTTTGAAGCATGTTGCACCTGCACACAGGAGGGCTCCAAGGGAGGTTCACCTCTGTGTATTGAAGGAAGTTTGCTCTACCCTGACCCAAATAATTTTGCTCTCACCAGGGCACTTATAGCCCCAGAGGCTCATCCCTGCTCCCCTGAAGGGCAGAGGGGTAAGATCTCCTGATCCTTTTGGCACAGGAAGGCTTTGTAGTGCTCCCTGCACGCATGTCTGCACACCTTGCTGTAAAGCTTCGGGAAGAAAGGCCAAGAAGTCATTTCAGGTGCTTCCTTCAGCCCGTGAGATGACAGACCCTTCAAAACTGTTATTCAGAGTTGGTCAAGTGCTTCCAGAGTCACCTTGCTGCTGACAACTGCATAAAAGCCACAGCAATGGCACTGAGGCAACACAAAGCAAGACATCTTGAGAAGGGAGGTGGATGCTGGGCCGAGCTCGCAGCCCTGGCCAGAGCTGAAGAGCAGCTCAGCCGTCACTCAGTCTGGCTGAGCAGGCACCAGAGCTCTGGGCAGTAAGCAGGACAGGGGGTACAGAGCTTGGCAAACAGTTAACCTTGGAGGAAACAATAGCTGTAACAGTATTTTTAAGAAAGTAGTTAGCAAAACTTTGTTACGTCTTGTGACAGTCCTTACGCTATTCAGGACGAGGTGATACCTCATACCTGACCTGTTGTAAGCGGGCAGCTTAAGGAGCCATCCATACCTATGTAAGCCAGAAAGATCCGTTCCAGAAAGACATGTCATTTACTCTCCAGCTTACACCAGGAACTGGAAAGGCTTCAGGAGAGGCCTGTTACCTTCATACCACATTAGAAGCCTGATTAAAAGCTCCCAGTTCCAGCCTAGCAAAGAGGTTTGGGGTCTGCCCAGCGTGAGCTGCAGGACTGCACTGGGCAGCCTCCACAGCTGAGCCAGGCAAGAACAAACACCAAAACCCCCATTCCCTGGAACCACTGCTCTCCCTGGCAGGTCCTGCCCTACCACAGGAGATCTGGCACAATCAGCCTCCACAGAAACACAACTAGGCTCACACAGGACGGGAAAGCAAGGTGCTCCTCTGCATCCAAGTGCTCCCTATGCACCCCGGTCCCTACCAGCTATCCTGTCTTTGCAAGTTTTCCCAATGGTGCCCACCACCCTCCTTCCCACAGTCCCTGCAGTCCTGCTCACACTGCCTGCTCTGGTCTTGTCCATCTCACAGTTGCTCAGAGAAACAAAGAAACAAAAAGTTTCAGGAAATGGCAAGAAGCAGAGGTAAATGAAGAACATGCATCTGGGAAGAAAAAACATGCTGCCGCAGAGGAGAGGTTCAGCAAAGTCAAGCAAATACTTGGACCTGAAGTGCTCAGCTCTGCACCAAGGAGAAAGCTCAGGGCTGGACAGTTTGTAGTATCCAGCCCAAACATCTTCTGCTCAGCCCACAAGCACCCACCCCACTGCCCTCCCACCACCTCCTTCCATCACATTTTCCACTGATTAATTTGACTACAGTGCATTTGTACCCAGTTAAGCTCATCAACACAGCTCCAACCTCGCCAGCCACCCCAGGCTGAGCTGAATTCAATTTAAGAGCCTTTCTCCAGGCAGCAGGTTTGCCGTGAAGTTGTTGTCTCATGGAGGAAAAACCAAGATTGACTTCCCTGCATGCATGGACATGCAACAGCAACCCACCCTAGCAGTGAAGACGAGGCTGGACAACCACACTCCAGTGGGATAACCAGAGCCAGGAGAAGAGCCACCAACATCAAACCTTGCCTGAAAGTCACAGCTCAAGTATAAAACAGTACAGGCCACTTGCAGCGTATCTTCAGATATGAATTTTAAAAGTATCTCAAAAATAATTTGCCCTTCTCAGTTGAGTACTTGTCCCCTCCAACCCTCTTGACAAACGATGCCCACAGCTGTGCTGAAGCAAGCAAATGCACTGCTGCCCAGAAGATAAACTAACACACAGCACAAATCAGGACAGCAACACAGCTCCCAATGAGAACATCCCTCCCCCCAACACAGGGCACTGTGGGACCTCCCCCCCATCACCTCATTTCAAACTCTTTCCCATTGCCCAGTTCTCAAAAGCAATCAGCAATGAAGACCAACAGCAGCCTGGGGTCCCCTGGCTCCCCCCGGCCCCCAGCATCAGGTAACAACACAGAGCAAAGCCATGGGCAGCTGTATGGTGGGGGTAAGGCAATGAGCAGGGTAAACCCCAAAACCCACTCAACAGTTAATGGCCAGGGTTACCTCATACCTTGCAACCTGTGAACACCCCACGGCCAATCCTTAACAAGGGCCAGATGCTCCCCAGGTCTGCCCTCCTTGCCCGCATGCTCTCGGGGTGTTCCACAGCAGCACAGTTCTGTGGTGCCTGGGGCAGCGTACCACTCCCAACCCTTGGGGAGAGGGAAGAGGCAAAAGGGGCCCCAGACCATGACAGACAGGATGGGTGGGAGCACCTCGCCGAGAGGTGCCTCCACAACTTCACGGTGAGGTTCTCTGGTGGGAATTAAGAGACGACTTTTAAATAGGCTACAACTGCAAGGCAAAAAAACCCACAAAACAACCAAAACCAAAGGCCACCCAGGTGAGATGGAATTTTAAAGTTTGACCTCAAAGTTTATACTCCAGATTTTAGCAGATGCATCACAGAGCTTCTATGGCTTATTTGGATAACAATATTCAGCAGGACATTCACGACCCCTTTAAATGGTTCAGCAAGGCTTCACTTTTTAGTGCACTTCTAGTAGAAAATAAATGAGATTTTGTTTGCTTTCCTCTCACTAAAGTGCAGCTACAATCTGAGCAGCATTAACGTTGCTTTGAAAATTATTATCCAGTGTCAGAGCGAGCCAAAGAGAATAAAAAGTAATCTACATTTAGAGAGGAATTCTATAGACTGAATTTGCTAATACTTAGCCAGAACTTTGCTCAGATTCTTTAAAAACATTTCAGGCTAGTGCTTCCAACAAACACCAAAAAATAACACTTTCAAGAAGCTCACTGGTGGGCATACAAGGTTGGCTGAAGCACAATGACTTAACAAGACATTTTCAACCCCACTGCCCTCATACGTGGACCTTGACAAGCCACCAAGATCCTGGCCAGTTCCCCTGCACTAATGGCATGAGGCAGCGGCAGAGGATCTGCACTGTCAATCATTTCTGGTCTGATCATTCAGAAATGAACTGGAGCAACTCAGTAACCATGCAGCAGCAGCTTCTCAAACTGTTTAGAAGTGAACTCAATTCACAAATAGAACTATTGACAGAAGACCAGGGGATAGAGGGCAAAGACGAGAACTTTGAATCACTTATTCTCACTAGTCACTGCACATTAGCTAAAGAAAACCAAGAAAAATTTTTTCTTGAGACAGAGCTAGCACTGGAAGACCGTTTATCTGCACAGGGCTCAGAGCATGAACACAGATTGCTTTAGCAACCACTGAAATGGATAGGACTTTAAAAATTCTATCTGCATTCTTGATAAACTAAGAAAAGAATTCTTCTTGTGATGTCTCTGCTGATGCAAAAAATTCTTCTTGTGATGTCTCTGCTGATGCAAAAAATTCTTCTTGTGATGTCTCTGCTGATGCAAAAAATTCTTCTTG